>JACGCM010001155.1:0-1200000 GCA_014058105.1 Kingdonia uniflora
TCCTCGATATTGGCCACATAAAGAGCTTCAACTCTCTTCTAATGGACTCAGACAACCCCACCCACCCCCCCCCCCCCCCCCCCGTGTTCAAAACCAAAGCTTGGTAATGAAACGCCGTAGTGTACTCCTGTACGGATTGCTCAAACCTTTGGCGCAAATTATGTCATTTGTACCATCGCTCCTGTTCATACCTAATTGGATAGAATTGCTTCCTCACCAAAACCCTGAATTCCTTCCAACTCAGACTTCCGACATCATGTCGTTTCCGATAGGATTTCTACTACACGTTAGTGAGTGACTTGTGAATTTCAAAAGTAGATAAACAAATCTTTTGGGCGTTAGAATATTATAAACGAAAAAAATAGGTCTCTAACCTATCTAACCAATTATCTAACTTTTCGGCATCGACGGAACCATCGAATACCGGAATTTCAATCTTAAAGTCAATACGAAGATTAAGCATAAGATTCATTAACTTACCAAACCTGGGTGCTCCTTGACGGAATCGGCATCACTAGAATCACTATATATCTCCGCATTATCCTCGTCTCCATCCACCTCCAAAACCCTTTCTTCCTCGAGCGGCCTCGCCGTTTCGCCGAAGCGGAACCCTTCGCGAGGTTTGTGAGACGCAATTGTTCTACTAACTCCCCTACAATAGAAATTAGGTCGGAAACTGTTGTTTCCAAAGTCGTGAGTCGATCGTGGAATCGCCCATCTCCAAATCGTCCTTCTTCGAATTAGGTTTTCGATGGATCTTCAACGGACTCACTAGCTTCTCCTTCGTTTGCTTGAGACGGTCACATGTAGAGACCATAAACCACAATCAACCCCTTGAGAATCGCAACTGAAAAACTGATACCACTTAATCCACAATACGATAAAGAAGCTCTAGTTAGCAGAAAAAATACGAAGAACACCAATTGGTTGGGAAAAATAAGAGATTCAATTGCTAAAAGCAAAGTAATTGCAATGATAATACTCTAAACCCTAAGTTCTTCCTCATAACTTTTTCTAGATCTAACATAAGAAAGGAAAATAACCTAAGTCCCCTTTATATACTAGGGAACTTAAAAATAGGCAAAACTACGCCTCAAATAACAACCTACGCTAAAGTCGTTTGAACGGCATCCAAACTCGTTCGAACGAATTTACGCCTAATTTGTCTAAAACCCTAGAAAGTTGACAACTCGTTCGAACGGTATGACAACTCGTTGGAACGAAAATATGTTTATGGGCCAAATTCCAGAGAGCATGAAAAGAGTCGTTCGAACGACTCTCAACCTCGTTCGAACGACTTTTACTAAAACCTTAAACGTTCCTAAATCCTCCTGGATCGGTCGGCTTATTTGAGCCGGCTTATTTGAGCCTTCCTCTGAGAGCCAGGTATATTTTGAAAATCATTTGGGATTCTACTATTGTATATAGAAGGCTAAGTATCATTCTAGAGGAACAGTGAGTTTTATCAACAAATACCTCATCAAATTTGAAATTTAATACTTAACCAGTTAACCTTGCCAAAGGGAGTGGAGAATAAATTACAAGTAAATATAACAAATTTTATGGAATTCTACTATTGAGGAGGATCACTATATACATTTCTATTGGGATGGGAGAAAGTTTGTAAACCTAACAACAAAGAAGGGTTAAAGGTTAAAACGATATATGTTCAACGAGGTATCATCATCCAAGTGGTCATTTACATGTTTGGTCAGATGATAAACCGCTAGGGAGGAGGGTGATCATATGATTCATATCTAGATTCTAAGTGTAAAAGGATGTGGAGTCTATTTGACTATCTCTTTTTTCCCCCGCTTGTGCAGGTTATATTTAGACAGGTTGTTTTAACGGAATTGGAATTGGAAGCCTCCCTTCTTCCTATCAATGAATGGACACATGAGATGATAGCATGAGAGGAAAACCTGCCCATTATTAGTTAAATAGAATTGTTAGCTTAAAAGAATTCATTTTCTATAAATAAGAGTAAACCAATATGAGGCATGGGATTGCCAACGATTCTGTTAAAGAAGAAATTGGCAAATGGAAGAGAAGAATGTACTTCGTTAAGATTTCTCATCCATGAGAACCAGGGAACAAAAGATACCTGAGAATGAGAACTGGTGAGAACTTTCATTCTCGCGAACGAGAATCCTGCATAAACATACCCTGAGTTTCCTTGGTCTTGCACTAAAATTGTCAAGGAGCGCTTGTTGAATTGGAGGATAAGAACTCTCTCCGCACGGGGAAAGGTTATGTGGTAGTTCCTTTTTCTGTGGCTATATATGATTTAGCTTCAGATGAATGTTATAGATTTTGAAGGAAAGGAAGATCAGGCGAGGATGATATATTACATATATTGATAAAATCTTTGGTGGTGTGCGTTTTTTGAGGTCCCCATGGGAAAATGGAAGGAGATTGTTCGATTGGATTTTTGGTGTTGTTTATTTATCTGTTTCATTTCAATAAAGGGAAACCTATTCACATTAAATTAGAGCAGAGTTTCTGATTTCTTCCCATCAGTTCGATTGAGCTTGTATAATTTGGCCAAAAGCATAACTTTTGATGCATAATTACAAATATTGAAATATTAGAATCCCAGATTCTTCATGCAGAATTTCAAAAATAAAATAAAAAATAGCGAAAGAGAAAGGAAATCAATCACAGACATCATTTCTAGTTATGTATCACACGCATATTCAAGTATGTTAGCCATCGGTTGAAGAAGCATAGTTTAAAAGGTAGGGACATGGCTATAATTCTACAGGGGGCCAGATCAGACAAATTTGTTTAAGTTTGGGAAAAATTGAGCTTATAGAAGGTCACTAGGAGAAATGGGAACATTTGAATGAAAACAGAAAAGGAACATTACCAATAAAAAATAATATTTCTTTTCCTTTTGGAAACAATGTTGTATATATGGGAAAGGCAACTATGACCTACTTTTTTATGACACACATTTCAAAGACCCGCCCAAAGATGATTTAAGGTAGAATAACCTTGGGATATGATATGCTCAGAATTGAGGTCATCCTAATAACATTTTTAACAGCATCAAATGTGGTTTTCAATTTCAGACAAAAAGGATGATCGAAACGGGTACAATTTTCTGAATCGTATCCGTATTTCATGTTGATAGAAATATTGGAATGATATATGTTTGAGAAACGATCTAATTTATAAGGATATCATATCAAGCCGCGGAGTTTGGAACAATGGTTAGGAATGCTTAACAAGAATGGAGGTCCGAAATAGATTCTCCATTCGTGCAAAGGGGACACCCATCATGAGAAATAATGTCTAAATGGCATGTCAGGTTGATGGGATTGCACATACCTAGGAACTTAGTCAGGAATAGCTGACCCTGGAATTAAGATCACCCTCGTTAATAATATGAAAAAGGAGATGATATCCAAAAGAGATGTGTTGTCAAACCATCCCCATGGGTTTCACAAGTGTTTCAGCCAATATATTGTGTGTGTGTGTGTGTGTGTGTGTGGGGGGGGGGGGGGGGGGGGGTGTCATTTCCCTTATGATCACACCTATGATTAGATAATAATGAGAATTCAATGAAAGAGAAAGAAAAGAAGAATAGAAATCCATACTTCATCTTTAGGGGTTTCTTCCACTTCCGAATCCTCAATCCCAACATTCTTTCGCTGATGAAACAAGTGTGTACACCATAGCCATCCCAAGATTCTCAGATGCCTATAGATAATAAATATAAGTCAAAAATTTATATAATGGACTTGCTCTGGAGGTTTTGCAATATAGAACCTGGATGGCTTACAGAATACACATAAGTTGTAAATTATGAATGTATGAGCACAACAATTTGCCAGATGAAATACACTTATTGTAGCGCCTATTATGCCACCATTATTGTCCCCATAGTTATTGTTCCCTACTACGCCACCGTTATTGTCCCCACTTAATCACATCTCAGAGGTAATAAGGTTTTGTTTGTTCCATAAAAGATCTCATTCATAAGTGTGAGGGAAAACCTACTTAAGAATCTTACTCCAGATGGATCCTACTCGATGTGGAACTATCACAATCCCCTCATCATATTAATGAGCCATCTTTGGCAGTGATACCATTTGTAACGCTCCACTCAATTGTGAAGGCTTCCACAACTTAGCTATCTCCCAGATGTGTGGAGTTATGCTTCAATAAAAATAGTCGATGCTAAATGAGAGGGGAAGAGTACTTGCGAATCTCACCCGACCTAATCCTACCCAATGTAAGGCTATCAAAATAATCGGTGCTACGGATAGTATTATAATCGAGGAAGGCTTGTTCATAAGACTGGGTATTCTATAGTCTCTCATAGAGTTGAATCACGTCCGCCGTGAGATTCATAAGTAGGTTTGCAATTTTACTTGGCATCGAGGAATTTTAGGACAATCAAAACTCGACACCTCCAGAAAGGTTAAGTAGGGATAATATTGGTTGTGAAGCGAGGCCCATCAAATCGTATAAAGGATGTCGAGGATGACTCTTTCTTAAGATGAGGGATTGTGAGAATCCCACATAAGCTAGGATCCCATCCGAAGTGAGATTCATAAGTAGGACTGCACTCCAAAAGAATGAAGAATGAAAGAAATGTTGTAGAGACCTACCTCTTGTTCAAGCTTATTTTTTAAGACTTTAAGATCTTCTGGTTGTATTCCTCATAAGCTGCATAAAAATACCAATACAAAAAGAGATTCAACTAATAATTCTTTTTATAAATGACTTAGATTCCAAATTTAATTTTAGTTGAAAAAGACAACCATAAAAAATAATGTGAATATGTTATTTAACTGTCATATAACAAGTCCTCTAAATAAACTTTATACCATGCAATTTTTACACTAGCTTCAATTATGAGATCTTATACAATTTGAAAAATAAGAAACGTTTAGTTTTCAACTTTAAAGTGTTCTCCATCCGAGTTTTATTTTGGAATTTTTGTCATGCTTTGGGTATTGAGTATCTGGGCATCGCAGTTCCCGTGGAGTTTAGTTTCATAATAATTGCTATTGTGAAGAATTGTTTGGTATAGCAACCCCCACCCCCAGGCGCATGGTCCTAGCTACAAAGATTCGAATCCTAGTGAAAAAATCCATTTTTTCTTAAACTTAAATTCAAATCTAGGTGACTCGCGCGAATCGAATCTCACAATTCACATCCAGCTCGTTTGTCGCAGCCAGAGTTCTTTTCTTTCTTAAATCTTCAATTTGGGTCTTCTTAGTTCTCTCCCTTTTTTATTTGGATATGGTTGCCGTGGATTTTATGTGGAAACATTTCTCCATTTGAAAGGAAAAAAAATAAAGCTTCCTACAATTAAATTATTGGGAGCACCAAACATGAGGTGGAGTTTTCCCCGATTATTTGATTATAGATGGTTATTGTAGACTTCTACTTACGTTTAAGTTGATGAATAATGATTTCTTTCCTCACTCTTTCTTTTTGTTAGTTGTGTAGACAAATATTTTATTATAAGCTGTAGATAATTAATTATTGTTATTTTTGTCATATAATTATTTCTCTATGTCATATTTTTTTTGTATCTTATGATATGATTAATAAATCAACTTAAATTATTAAAGATTCACAATTCAATTTCATTCTTGAGCTTTATGCTTTATAATTTGACAACACGAGACAATACCCGTCCGAGTTACATATGGAAAATAATTATTTACAAAAATAGTACGCTTTTGATGTGGTCAGGCTCTATTAATCTCGTCCACGTAAAAAATTTCTAACTTCTAGAGTTGTCTTAGAATCCAACACTTAGTACTAGAAAACTACCAGATTACTCATCGAAAGGAATAAAAAAAATACATTAAATAACTCAAATACAGATATGGACAACATTTGCATGACATTCACCTACCTTTTAACATTTAAAAGCGGTGGTTCATCTGGATACTTTTCAGTGTGCGAAAAAACTAAACCCAAAAGAACTGCAAGAAAGATATGGAAAGATCAGTTCATTTTATTCGAGAATATCATCTCCTGGAATTGTGTCATTTTAAGAAAATAAGATATAAATGAGGTTATAAGCTAGAATTTGAGAACTGGGAGAGTTGCTGATTCATCTACATCATCGTCCCGTTGTGCAGAAAATAAAAATGTAAGAAAATTTATAAGAGGTAAGGTAATACTTAAGAAATAAACAGCACTAGATTCTTCAAGAGCGGTGAGACAATTTTTTTGCAGGTGCACGTTAGTAGAGATAGGAAAATGGCAATATTTGTAACTTTTTAGGTGTGCAGGTTAGCAGATCAGCTTCCCATCTCCTTCAAGATTCAAGGGCAGTTTTGTTATTGATGGAAATCACTTCAGGTAAGTTCTAATCCCTAGATTTGATCTCTACGGCTTATCGCGATATCACACTATGCTTGAGGATAATCTAGGGTTTCTATTTCCATCTTTGGAAAGTTTTACAACTATTGGTCAATTGTAATCCCTTGTCGCCTTCCAATTCTAGCCCTGTTTTGATATGTTTCCCTTTTACCCTTGGCCATGGCCGGAGGCCTAGGAGCTTGAGCTCCGCAAAATTCCAGATCTAATGGAGGTCGTCCTCCTGCAACTCGTCTTCAGAACCCAACCCCTCCTTTCTCTTCTCTCAAAATTTCTTCCTCAAATCCGAGAAACCAATCCAAATCGATCCTCAATCAAACAATTAATTCGACCCAGAAAGAATTTTATATTGAGTATTACAAAATGTTGGTTGTGGGTACTCCTCGGAATAAAGGGGATCCTCTTGTTAATGATGATCTAGTCAAGGTTGCTAGACTCATCTTAGAGAAAGTTGTCCAAGTCTCGGGGTGTCGAACACATTTTTTTAAGTGAAGTGTCGTTGTTACCTAGCAACAATTATTTTCCAAACTTACCACAGATCCATTCTCAACAACAAAAAAACCAATAGGTTTCAATTTAACAACAACGCGAGTGGAGCCACAAAGCCTTTTAGCTCCGAATCTATTAATGAAGAGAACCAATTTGAGGAGATCATTGGTGAGCAAGACCTTCAAGAACAATTCAATAAAGATCCAAATTAATTGGCGGAAAGCCTTGAAAAAGATAATGAGGCCATTCCAAGTCTGGATATTGATGAAAGCGAAGAACAGAATATGGAGGAGCTGTGGTGGAGTTGGTAGTGTGCAATACCAATTGTGTACCAGAAACATGTGTTAAGGAATGTAAAAATGGTACTAGCAGAGTGGGTTTCTGGCTTTCTACTTTAAAGGATGTCGCAAGTTTACTAGCATTGTAAAGGATGGTAATGAGGCTTTAAAGGATAGTGAAGGCCAAGTAGAAAATGAAGGTACAAGGGAATAACAAAAAGAAGGTACAAGTGATAAGGATGTTGACTTTGAGAGTGGAGTGAGTACAATGGAGGGTGCTTCAGTGATTGAGGAACCTCAACCAAATGAGGATATCTCTGTATATAAAGAACTCAAGTAGTACTAAGACTAGTGAGACTAGCACCCAATTGATGGAGAAAGAGGACACAACCACTAGTAATGGTAATGATGATGGGGATAGTGCAGTCAAGAGCATAGCTCCAAAGAAGACTTGGGCTAAATTATGTGGATCCCCTTCCACTGTGAGAGGAAAAGTTGTCCTCAATTACATACCCCTTACTTTTATGGGGAAGGTTTTAGAGACACTCAGTTCTCAAACACTAAGGACTCACTCAACCACAACCACTCATCTCTATTAGATGAATGGCTCTCAAAATTGGTCTTTTATATATAGGGAAATGAGGTGGAAAACCATGGGTCCAATCAGCCCCACTCTTCCTCTAGCTGGCAGCAGACTTTTCCCTCTTTCTCTCTCAAATTCAAAACAACCCGTCATATCACTCAAGTCTCTCTCTCTCATATCACACACTCTCTCTCTCATTTCACTCTCTCTCACTAGTATCAAACTCTCTCATATCACTCACTCTCTCCCTCTCTCATATCACACTCTATCTCTCTCTAATATGCCACGTATTTCTCTCTTTCTCTCTCTTCTTTTTTCTCTCTTTGATGATTTCTCAACCACCGATTACAGGAGAAATCCTCATCACCGGAGAATTCTTATCACAGTGTGAGTCATTTCGTCATTACCAACTCTTCCCTCTTAATTACAGCACCTCTCTTTCTCTCTCTTACTTTGATTTGTGGGCTTTCGATTGTGTTTAACCATTGTTTGGTCACTGCCAACGGCAAGTTGTAATGTGAGTCTCCGGAGAAGATGTAGGACTTACCCGGAGAAGAAGGGTAACCGCAAAAGAACAATGTCAGGTTCGACAATTATTGTCGGGTTCGATAACATGAGGTTCTTTGTTTCTCTGGCAACAAGTCATTAACAGCAAACAAGCATGCAAAAATGCATGATAAAATCATATAAACAACTCCAAAACATGAAAGATAGACATGGGAGTTTCCTAATATTGATGATTCCAAACCCCATTAAACATGACAATTATTGTTCGTGTTGCCTCGACAATAAATAAAATGAGCATCCAATATTGTCGATTTCGACAATATATAGATGGGTAAATTGTTCAAAACCCCATTAAACATGACAATTATTGTTCGGGTTGCCTCGACAAAAAATAAAATGAGCATCCAATATTGTCGAAATCGACAATATATAGATGGGTAAATTGTTCAAAACCCCATTAAACATGACAATTATTGTTCGGGTTGCATCGACAAAAAATAAAATGAGCATCCAATATTGTCGAAATCGAAAATAATATTGGATGCTAGTTATCAATATTATTTTTGTTATTGTCGGGTTCGACAATTTTATTGATAATGAGCATCCAATATGTTGAAAAAACTCATGTGTTTTCCTATGGTTTGAATGTCATTTTGGTGTGTTTACTTTTAGTCCCACATTGGATAAGTAAAAAGAGGATTTTCACTTTATAATGGGTTGCACACTACTATCATATGTAGCATGTGTAAGTTGGTGGTGCCCTCACGCGTGTGTGAGGCGAGTGTGTGAAGGCTTGCAATATGGGGACGCCCATGGGCTTGCGTGCAGGACCCACCTAGACTATTTATAAGTCTATGATTCGGCCTTGGGGACTTGGGCTCATGGGGATTTCTAGTTTACACTAAGTCGTTTTTGGGTTTTATTCAGAAAAATATCCAAATCTTATACAATTTACCTATCCATATATTGTCAATTTCGGCAATACTTATGATTAAAAATTTACCCATTCATATATTGTCGATTTCGACAATTTACCCATCTATATATTGTCGATTTCAACAATATTGGATGCTCATTTTGACCAAAGTGGTGCACAATCACAAGTATTGTCGAAATCGACAATATATGGATGGGTAAATTGTCGAAATCGACAATATATGGATAGAATTTCGACAATATTGGATGCTCATTTTGACCAAAGTGATGCACAATCACAAGTATTGTCGAAATCGACAATATATGGATGGGTAAATTGTCGAAATCGACAATATATAGATGGGATTTCGACAATATTGGATGCTCATTTCGACCAAAGTGATGCACAATCACAAGTATTGCCGAAATCGACAATATATGGATGGGTAAATTGTTGATCATAAGTATTGTCGAAATCGACAATATATGGATGGGTAAATTGTCAAAATCGATAATATATGGATGGGTAAATTGCCTTACAAGTGGATTGACATATATTGTCGAAATCGGCAATATATGGACGTAGGGCTAGCTTGTATTGTCCATGCACTATCTATAATCGACAAATTTTGCAATCCATGCATAGGGGTAATTATAACATGGACATTAAATGGATACAGATTGAAGTATAGAATAATATTTATGATTATCTTGCATCACACATGTGCAAGGTCTACATTTTGTTCTTCATGATTATCTTGTTCAAGTGGATTGACTGTATCATCCATTGTAGCATATGGCTTTCTCCCTTGGCAGAGACCCTTGGTGGGTTCGGATGGTTGGGATCTTCTCGCTTCTCTCCTAAGCTCTTACTTCTAGAGGAATGCATGATTTAGTACATGGTAGAACAATATTTATGGAAACAAATAGCTGAAAATTGTGAGAATCAGCACCCAAAAACAGATCTGAGAATCAGCACCCAAAGGAAGATCTTGAATGGAACCTTTAAGCAATGGTTTGAGAGAGAATCAACACCCAAAAGCAGATCAATACCAGAAATTGTAAAAAAAATCATACGCAGGTGTTGATTCTCAAATCAAAAGGTTGGAGACGATAAAGTCGTGTGGAGGTTTGATTATAGAAAGAGAGAGAGAGTGTGATATGAGAAATATATATATATATATATATATATGAGTGATTTCAAATTTGAAATTTGTGAGAGGGAAATATGTGCTGATGATGTCTGCTGCCAGCTAGAGGGATGAGAGAGAGAGAGAGTGGGGCAGGTTGACCAAACTTTTTCACCTCATTTCCCTATATAGAAAAAGCCCAATTTTAAGAGCCACTCATCTAATAGAGATGAGTGGTTGTGGTTGAGTGAGTCTTTAGTGTTTGAGACTGATGAGTGGTTGTGGTTGAGTGAGTCTTTAGTGTTTGAGACTTGAGTGTTTCTAAATCCTTCCCCTACTTTTATTAATAGTAATGCCAACATTAATATAGCTTCAAAAGATGTTGTGGAGAACAATAGGAAATATTGTTAGTGGGGAATTTCATTGGAAAAATACTATCCTATTTGCTTGTGAAAGAAGCATTAACAAAATTGTAGGGACTTGAGATGACTACTCAAGGCAAACAACTTGAATCTAAGCTTATTTTGCTCTTCCCTATCCTCCATATACTGTTCTTCCCTTTAAAATATGAGAGATCCTTATGGGATAGCTAGGATAACAAGTCTTATGGGGAAACCAATTAAGTTGTATAGAGCCACAGGGTATTGGTGGAAGTGGATGCAAATAGACATTTCCCAACTATCTTACCCCTTATTTATAACCATACTAAGGTGTATAAGGTCTATGCAGATTACAATTGGATCCTAATCAGATGCTCCAAAAGCAAGGTGTTTGGCCATAGTGATAATGTGTGTTCTAGGTAATAACGAAACTTCACTTTAAAGTAGAATAAAAATGTGCCCGACATTCCGAAATACGTGTCCAATACTATTTACAATGTATTTTTCTATTTTTTGCCACTTCCGACACCCCTTACCCGTGTCAGACCCCACCAGCACCCGTATCCGTGTCATTGTTACCTAGTGCTTGTCCTAAATTTGTAGCTCCTAAGAGTGTGCAAAAAAATATTTGGTTCAATTCAAGAGAAATAACAAGTTAACAAGGTGGGGTGAGAAAGAAAGCAGGTGACTAACTCCAAAACAAAAGTCTACAAAAGTGTTTAACCATAAGAAGAGCAATAAGCCTATCAGCTCTTACATCCCAAAAGACCGTATAGATGAAATTGTTAAGGCTGAAAAGGAAGCTGAGAGCAATAAGGGTGGAGAACTAATGCAGCTGACAAGTAACAACACATCAGCCTCTAACAACAACACAACATCTATTAGAGTATAGTAAAAGTGGTGCTTAGTAGAGTGTTGGAATGGAGCTTTGGCTATTTGGTCAGTGTATATTCTCATGTTAAGGGCACTTAAATTATTACTAGGGTTTGAGTTGATACACTCACCTTAAGGTCATAAGTTTGGTTCCTTATTAAAGATGGTTTGACTTGTGCACTTACTTCTTTATGGGGTTTGAGTGAGAGAGAGCCAACTAATTCTTATCAATCAAGGGTCACAATTTCAATTTTGACTCTTTGAAGGAGATGGAGCACGGTTAGCATAATCTTTGTTTATTGTGTACGTTTTTGCTACATGGAAAACATTGCCTAAGGATGGCCTCTATCAGTTTATATGGGTTTAAATGATGTTAAGCACATCATGGATGGTATTAGTCTGTCTGTGTACCATGTTTTGTCTTGCAGATTTGAGTGAAATGCCTTCTATAAACTTGGTTGGATTGTCAAAACTATAACTTGGAGTTTGAGCTGGTGTGACCCTCACAATGTATATCTTTAACTCCTAATCTGAGTGATATTAGGCACAATTGCCCAATTGTAACTTGTAAGTATGTAATTGTACCAAATTCTTTTGTTTAACTATTATTTATTTTCAATCCAGATATGGTGTGTTGAATGTTCCATAGGTTGGAGTCTACCTTACCAAGTTCAAAACCCATTATGTGGAGTTCCGCTACAATACAAGACTGATAGTGCTTTTTGAAGAGATCAACCTTATGAGGAGATTCAGGTTAGATCCAAGCTTAAAGGGTGGTCCCCACAGAATAAATATATAGAGGTTTTACTGTAGTGATTTCTGCCATAAAGCTATTAAAGCCAGAAAGTCTAGGAACACTCTTACGTCCATTTAAAGTGAGTATGTTTGACTCTAAAGTTGAGACTTGAGATTAAGTCTCTTATAAAAAAATTAAAAAAAAGTCTGTTATTAATAATTTTCATAACAACCTTGATAATGGGGGTAGAGAGGTGGATACTAAAGGTATTTTAGGTCAACAAAGTGTATAACTGTGACCATGAGTTCTTGACTCAAGAGGTAAGCATGAAGAGTTAAGGAGTACTCTCTTTAGTATTGGAGATTCAAAATCCCCAGTCATGGATTGAATGCCCACCTTTTTAAGTATATAATTGGAACATAATTAGGAAGGATTTCCCAAGGCAGTTAAAACACTTTTTTTAGGAAAAAGAAGATGTTGACAAGTGTTGGCTCCGCTGCTGTTTCTCTTATTCCCAAGATCCCCAATTCTTCTTCTTTGGGGGACTATAAGCTTAATCATGTTGTAATGTGGTGTAAAAAACAATCTCCAATATTCTTACCAATAGATTAAAAAAGGTGCTTGCTCCTCTGATTAGCTAAAACCAAATTGCTTTTGTGGAAGGCAGATATGTATCATATAATTTATTGATTGCCCGTGAGCTTATGAAAGACTATCACAAGGACTTTGGGATTAAGAGAAACACCTTTTAAGATGATTTGAGAAAGGCTTATGACTTAGTGCAATGGAAAGTTGTCTCTGCTTCTATGTGTGCTCTTAACTTCCCTAGTACTTTCATCACTTGGATTGAACAGTGCATAACTACAATCCATTTTTCTATCTCAATGAATGGTACACTGGAAGGCTTTTTCAAAGGTAAAAGATGGCTCAGGAAGGGGACCCTCTCTTTCCTTATTTATTCGTCATGAATATGGAGATTTAATGGAAAAACAGTGAAAAAAGCCTTAATTTCCATCCTAAAATTGTTCACCCCAGCTCACTCATCCGGCCTTTGTAGATGATCTTCTAGTCTTTTTTAAAGGGGATATTGTGTCTGCCAATTCTATTAAAGTCTGTTTATAGCAGTTTAACATTTTTACTGGTCTTGAAGTGAACTTTGATTTGTCTAAACTCTACTTTGCAGGTGTGGTGACTTCTAATAGGCTAGCCATCTGTGAGACACTTGGCACTGGAGCTGGAGAGCTCCCTTCCAACTATTTAGGAGTGCCTATTTTCTCTAGAAGACTGAAAGAAAGAGATTGCCAAATCCTCATTGATAAAATGACTATAAGAATCAACTCTTGGCAGAATAGGTTCTGGTGCAGGCAGGGTGCTTTTGATCCAGTTAGTTTTCCAAAGTATTCCTGTTCATTGGATGGACGATTATCTTTATATCGTCCCAAAATGCTATTGATAATAACAAAAAAATTGTGCTTAATTCTAATGGTTTGGCTCTGGCGTGCAACATAAAAGCTGTCTTATTGCTTGACCTTATTGTTGTTATCCTAAGGCTAAGGGTGGTCTGGGAATTCGAAGCTTCAAAGAGTGTAACCAGGCAGGCACTCTTACACACACTTAGAGACTAGCTTCCAAAGGTGACAACATTCCTCAAAGCTGCTCATGGGCTTGAAGGAACATCCTTAAATCTAGAGATATTGCTAAGACCATGGTGCTTCATACAGTTGGGAATGGCAACAAGACCATGTTTTGGAGAGATCCTTCGGTGCCAAGTGGTATCTTACCCAAATAAGTTTCCCTAGAGGCTCGGGTACGATTCCACACTTTCTATCGATGGCAAGTGAGTAAGGTTATCTTAAACTCTGCTATCCCAATCCCTATGCATAATAGAAACTCCATTTGTAATTGTGTTTTTAACCTTGTTAATGCTGTGGAGATCTTACCTTATGGGGAAGATGAGATTGTGTGGTATGCTTCCACCACTGGTAAGTTTAGTACCGTTTCTACTTATAATTGGATTAAGCGCAAGAGAGACCCAATAGACGGGAGTGACATTTGCTGGAACAAAATTAACTCCCCTAAAAGCCAGTTTACCGTGTGGAAGGCACTTAAGAAAGCTCTTAATACTGAGAATAAACTAGTTGAAAAGAGAATTCTGAGCAATGTTTATTGTAGTGTTTGTGGTAATCCTGGAGAGAGTGTGCAACACCTATTTATGGAGTGCGTTTTGGGCATTTTGGCTAAGGATTGTTGGTCTTCTTTCTTGCAGAAATGTGGCAGTGCTAAACAAGGTGGCACTCTTAGTGATGAGATTGAGGGGTTGTGCTCCCTTAGAAAAAAGACCCTCTTGCTATTGTTCTTAAAACTGCCTTAGCTACAATGATATATTACATTTGGATTGCCAGGAATAAGAAGATTTTTATCTGCCATTGAAGATTATCTCTCCTGCCAGTTTGAAGAAGAGAATGCACACAGAGATATCTCACAGGCTCAACATGAATCTCAACACTGTGGAGGACAGTTTTAGGGCTAGAAGAACTTTACAGGCTTGGGGGAGTGCAGTTTAGCTACAAGGAAAAAAATGTTATTGAATGCAGATGGTCTCCTCCTTCAAGAAGCACTCGGCTTTTAAGTGGCTTAGTTAAGGGAACCCACCGGAATCGTAGCGGGGGAGGGGGTGTCTCTTGAGAGACCATGAAGAGGACTGTATGGTTGCCTATGTTGGGAAAGAGAACCCCCAAACTATTATCATTCATGAGATGAAGACAATTGCCAAAGGCTTAGACTTAGCAGTTGAGAAGGGCATTACTAATCTGGCCATATCCTCTGATTCAACTTTGATGGTTCAGTAGTTCAGTACATTAGAGATGGTGTCACTTCTTCTTGGCAGTGCAAACATATGATGAAGTATATAATGAAGAAACTCTCAGCTCGAGGAATTTTTTATCTACCATAAGTATAGGGAGCGTAAATTTTTGTGCTATTTTTTTGGCTTATTATCACAATGTATTAGGTGATATAGTGTTGTCCCCTGAATCCTTTCCTTCTCAACCTTTTGTATTTCTTCATGAGGATATCAGGGGTGTTACAACCTGCAGAAAAAAGAAACTACAGGAGAATTTGATTAGCCTCGCATGGGTCTAATTGATCATATTTATAGCTAATCTTGATAAACCCTGGTTGGTGATGGGGTTCCCTTAATGAACTGCAACAGAAAAAGTAACTCACCTGAATAATCCAAAATGCTAAGACCCAACGATGATTATAAGCAAAATAACCTCCATAAATCAATCCAACTAGAACCCCTCAACACGAATCCAACCAGCCTCATTCCATCAATTCCCCAGCATTCCCGCATTACAAGGCAATTGCTAGTGACCATGCAATAACAGAGGAAATTCAAACAAGAAAAACCCTTGTGCCTTGGGAAAGTGGTGAATGTTATCCTGCATTTCTTCGAAACTTTCTTTGCACTCACGTATGCCTCAAGTTTTTTATGCGAGAATTTCCTGTATGGTGACAATAGAACATTATCTTAGGACGGCAACCAGTCAATCACCAAGGCTCCAAACATAACATCTTCTATCATGACAGTAAACCTAAATAATCAATATAGCGACTTGCTTCTAATTATCCTGTCTTTACACTTCCCATCATCTCATCATGGAATACAGATAAAACGTTGTACATTGACGCAAGAAAAGTATCTACCATTGCGAAAGCTTTTGAATGCAGTGGCTTATATCTTTCTCTGCTTGCCTTGACCCCCTTTTTCTTAAACACCTTCTTCACCCTTCCTGCATTCTCCAACCCAGTAAGATTATTCGTCTCCGTCTATAAAACTAAATCAACATCTCTAAAAGACAATCCAACCTATTCAACGCTTCGTAACACTTTGCTCTCTTCAATAAGGCTTTGCTATACTTTAGTGAAACTTCAAGAGCCAAATTGCACTCGTTAATGGTCCTCGGATATTCACCGATACCCATTGGCATATAACAAGCAGCCATGTTACTACGAAGCCCCTTCATGGTTCCATTACTGAAATAACTTATTCCCCTCATCCTTCAAATCCTGCGACATCGATATGAATATCGCCGTATCATTATCAAACAGTAAGATCTCCATACTTATCTTCTCACCAGATTTCACCCCCAGACTCTTCTTCTTTTTCCCCACCAGGTTTCCTCAATGCAAGTAATTTAAACAACCCATAACAACAACAACAACAAAAAACACAAACCCAGACTCTAAAACTAACTAACAATCAACCAAACCCTTAAAACGCAATAAATATAACACCAACAATTAGCTAATAACTTATATCTTCCCCAATCCCCAATTGTTAGAACTAGGTGATGTGTTGGTTATGTGTTGAATAACTATCTTTGGAGAATACAACAACACAAGTTAAACCCTAAAACACATAATCAAACAATATACCTCCACAAGCAATTACACCATCTCATTTACCGCCTCTTTGTTCAAGACGTAATCATACTGATTCATTGTGTGCACATTGAGCATATAAAAGTGATCTGTGTGTTGGATAACATCTTCTTCGTAGTTGCAGAGAGAAAAGGATGTTATCCAACTCACAAATCACTTTCATATGCTCATAAAAGGATTACACAACTGTTGGAGTTGTTACAGGAATTTCGATTATGCCCAATAATGATATCGAGATCTACAGTGTGTAGTTGCAGAGAAAAAGTAGAGAAAACTGAACCACCCCCGACTAGATTATACAGCTACACGGGGTGGGAAACGACCCGTATAGCCATATTCACCATATTCAAGATCTTTTCATTGGAGTAGCCAAATATCTCAACCTTTATTATCTAACATCCCATTAAAATACTTTGTTAAATCTCTACCAAAAATCTATTTGATTTACCAATAATTTGTGATAATGTGAAACCTGCAGAACATCTAAAACAAACACCGATCATGAAGCATTAAGAGCATCTCCAGCTGTTGAAGAAATGAGTATGGGTTGGGTTTTGTTATCAGTTCACACTCCCAACCTACACTTTTGAGCTCCCAGTAGATAAAAAAACGAGTGTGAATTGCTTGTATGGCATTGTTAGAATTCAACCGAGTGTGGGGAGCTCACACTGACAAAAAAATGGGTGTGAAGAATAAAAAACACCGCGCGGGCTAAATAACATCGCGTAGATTAAATATTTTATTTATTGGTGTGTGAGAAGAGATGTATAATTGTGCGGAGTAAAGTAGTCCGCCAGGACTAAAAAAATATTTTCCTTAAATAAAGATCATCACCCACTGCTGGAATGGTTGAGTGTGGGTTGGGTGTTTTTAGGCCTGACAAGGTGTGCCAGGTCTCCCAACTCACGCCCAACTGTTGGAGATGCTCTAACCTATCGAGAAACCTGAAATCTTGAATACATCTCAATACCTAAGTACAACAATTTCACAAAACCCATTCATCTTACATTGCTTTCCATATACAATGAAATTGTAGACTAAGAAGATGAAAAAGAATACCCATGTACTAGTATATACCATTCACCTTAAATTGATTAGCTTAAAAAAAAACCCACATTTTTTACCACTCATCCGAGTACAACAAAAGATTTAGATCACAAACACCCATATACATAAGCCACATATATATTGAATCTTCATTTCGAGAAACATATGGTTTCATAAATTATATAAGAAGAAGCTAAAACGGTTAACTCATACAGTGATGTCTTCAATGATGGAAAGGCTACAAGGATCATATTCAACTCCACACGTAGGCAAACCCATTATTACTGTCGTTCATTCAGATGATCATAACCAGGTCTTCACCTTCTCTTTCCCTCCTAATTTAAACCATAACAAAAATGTTATAAGACATAGTAACATATAGCTAATGCCAAAATCTCTAACTATGTCTTAGATTTCATATTTCTAATTTTGAAGATTTGTTAGAATTAAAAGTTGAGAATTGCAATCGTTATTCGATTAGAAATACATGTAGAGGTGGTTAATACCTTCTTTTCTCTAATATAGGCACATCACGAAGAAGCTTTAACTCACCAAAGAGAGTGCCAAAAGGTTAATAAGTCTACCCAACAAGTGTAATCTACTATCCATATGAAGAAGTTATTCTCACTAAGTATAAGGTTAAATAAAAAATGACTTAGTTATGAAAAATCAAAGATGATTACCTAGTGTCAAAACTCTACCTAATGAAATTTCCAAGCACAAATCTTGATGAAACATGTCTTGTAGATTTCACACCAGTCAATTTCAATCTGTTGTACTTCTCCCGAATACACTCCTCAGGGCTCGGATAGTGAGGAGAATTATTAGGATTATATCTGAACTTTTCTTAAAAGGAGAAAAGATCCAGAGAGTGTACGTGCAATGATTGTTTTCAAGAAAAGTCTATTATTTCATCATAGTATGACCAAGGTAGAGTGAGATCTCCAGCCTTTGCTCTAACCGCATCCATGGAGACACATGTGGACCTTTCCATCCACATAGTAGCCCACTTAAATATTTATTGTCATAAAAAGACGCATCTAGGAGATGGTCTTATAGTTGCATACTCATAAAATCGAGGAATATAACGTTAGCATGACTTCTCACTCAGATCATTCGATCACAAGCTCAGTTCCTAGATTAACCGATCAAAGTCGATCAATGCGACTTGACGGGGGATTGAGAGTGTGACTCGCAGGCTTTTAATGATTATTTCACCGTTAAATGGGATTGATGATTGAGCATCGTAAATACCCCATACCATACACAACTCGGGATTGGCGGAGAACCTAATCAAGCGATTTAGGATAATCGCTAGGCCACTGTTATTACGATCACAGCTTTTGGCTAGTGTGTGGAATATGCATTTTTGCTCCCACAATACTTATTAGGATTCGTCCCTTAGTAAATCATCAAAAAAAAATTCCCAAAAGCGACTAGTAACTGAGTCGGAGCCCGGTGTCGCCCATCGACAAACATTTAGATATTCCGTACAGGTGTCAATTGTACCACAATGTATGAAGATGTGACCCTCAATGTCGGCCTGGTATTATGTGAGTTATGATTCGCATTTATTACTGAATATTTGGACCCACCGGCGACGTATATTCTGTAGGGCAGATAATTATCACTTTGATGAGACGATATTCCTAGCATTGGGGTGAGATATGGCAGTCAATGCTGAGGATGTTTCCAAGAGGTCTTGGAAAATACCATCGTTGTCTCATCTAGATCCCTATACATAAGTTTGGTAAAAATAAGGTTCAACGGATTTTAAGCCTCCAATAGGTCGTAAATGAATTGTTAGACATATTCATAGACACTATTGAAGTACCGTAAGTATATGTACCTACAAGTAATACACCTACATAGCAAAACGTTCTGGGGGAACTAGTACCGCAATAGAGCGTTTCATGGGAATTAGTACCACAAATGAATCTGAGGCTCGCTCTTAGTGTGGAGCACTGTTGGAAGAAAGTATTTTGAGCCAGGGAGCTATAGAATAAGGAACAAATATGACTAATGGTGTAGTCAGTTCATCGAGGATGAAACCACTCATTGACAAGGTATTCATATTCGTTGTTGTGTTCGCCATCAAGGATGAGGATTCAAAACCACTTATTGTAAACGACTGTGTGTTGTTGTACATTAGCAAAAGTGGGTGTCTGGAATCCAAGCGGAGCTCAGCTTCTACATAATGCGAAATGATATCATTGAGCCTATCGGTTATAAATGGGAAAGGTACAAAAACACGATTAACTCGAAGAGATAATTTGGCCAAGGCAAGACTAGTTACCTAGGAAATCTTTAAGAAATTTGGCATCGATTGCAATGTGACCTATTATCCAGTTATGAACGCTATAACATTTCAGTACTGATCAGTCTGCCTAGTTGTCAATGACAAGCTAGACATGCGTCTAATGTAAATACCACGTATCTATATGGGAAACTAGATACTGATATATACTTGAAGCTACCTGGGGAGGTATAAGCTTCTGGAAGCAATTAAGCCCGACACACGAGGTATGTACGTAATAAAACTGGAAAAGTTATTGTTAACTTGAAGCAATCAGGGCCCATGAGACATAGCAAGTTGACTGAGTATTAGAAGGTTGAGTACTTTGCAAATATCTTTATCTGTCCATGCATGCATTATTTAGAACACAAATATTAGCTTCACTCATCATACCAGTGTACTAAATGATTTGAATATCATTAGACTTTTGGGGGAGATCGCAAGAGCTGCCGAATGCCTTGGGAAGAAATTTGAAATACAAGACCTTGGGAAACTAAGAGTGTCTCGATTTGCAGATCGAACATCTTGATAGTGGCACTCATACACCGAGCAATATATATCGAAAGAATTATCTAACACTTCGATATGGATGTAGCACATGGTACTAAGTCGTTTATTGCGTGTCCAACACTTAGGTGTGGACAACAACATCTTCTACCATCCTAATAGGAGGAGAAACTCCTAAGGCTATGATATCATAGCTAGGAGGTGTTTTCTTATAGTTAGCTAGGTATACTAGACCCAATGACTCATTCGCAGTTAACTGTTTGGTTTGCCAAAGTTTTGTTCCCACCCAAAGGCACTGGATTGAGATCAGGCACATTCTGAGATATCTGATCGGTATGAAAGATAGGGGTCTGTTCTACTCGAAATGGTAAACGTAAAAGTATATAATACACCGATACATAATACTTCTCAGACCTAGATATATGTCATTGTCAAATAGATTATGTGTTTATATACGGGGATATATAAATATTCTTGGAGATCGATGAAGCAGACAGCGGTAGCTACACCTCGAACCACGAAGATTCTTGCACTTCATGAAACTTATAGAGAATGATGGTTGTGCTCCAAGGCACATCTCATCAACCGAAGTTGTGGCGTGTTCTATCCAAGATAAATTATCGACTATGTATGAAGATAATTTAGCTTGCATCATTCAAGTCAATGGCGATTTATCAATGGCGAAAGAACGAATCACATTTCATAGAAGCCATTCCAACCTTATGAATTATAAAAGGTGAATGAGATTGGCGTTGTTGAAGATATTTCAGAAGACATCTTTGCAAATCCATACACAAAGACTTTTGCACCACTTATGTTCAAGTAGCTAGTACACGGAATCGGCATGCGGAAGATTCATTTATCAATATCTCATTGAGATACATCTTAGGGAGATTGATGTCAGGGGGAGTAGTCCCAGCCTGACGTGGACACATGCGTGTTAAACTCTATTTCCTGATAGCGTAATTTTTATCATAGGAGGTTTTACTGGCTAGAGATTTTGATGAGGTAACGTATACGCATCCACAACCCATACAGGGCATATGATTGTACTCTTTCCCTACACAGATTTTTCCTAAGGGGGTTTTGCTAGGTAGAGGTTTTGATGAGGCAAGTCGTCCTAGTATGGAACACCCCAAGGGGGAGTGTTAGAAGTTGGGTCCAAGCCTAAGCTAGGAACCCAACAGGGTTGGGGTGTTCTATTAGGACTTTTAACAATCCCATAGGCCCGATAGGGTTATGGGGAGAGTTTGAGTAGGTTAGGTAGTAGGGTTATCTTTATATATCATTGTACTACGTATAGAGAACATTATTCAAAATCAATAAGAAATCCTATCTTTTCTCTATCTTTTGTTCATAAGATATTGTACTGTTATAATGCTCTATATCGATTATCTCTCAACAATATTGCATTTAACTGCACTGATCACCAGTAATAGACTTATATTGGTGAGAAGTGTTTATCTCAGTTGAGATGGCAAGGTCGTGGTAGATAGCAGAACCTCTAACATTGAATGCAGCAACTCCTATTGGGGCCATTATTCGAACACAATTTTTGGTATTGAACTCTTCAATTGTAGAACGAACAACTGCATTAATTAAAGTAGACTTTCATGTTCCTGCTCTACTGTAAACAACCATTCGAATGTTTCTTCCAGATTTAACAGCACTTTGAACCAAATCATGAGCAACTCTTTGATCAACAAATAATTCATCTAATGTTACTGCCAACTGGATGTTTGGTAGTTCATCAATGCGGTCTTGATCTATATGTAAAATATTATATACAAATTTTCTTTCAAACTCTATATTTGGGTACATTTTTAAACCTTCTTCCATTTGTGTGAAATTTCTAAGTCTTTAAAACCCAACTCAACTTCCTTACCTAGAATAAATGATAGACCCATACCTGCTGCCATAATCCATTCTTCACGTTGTTGTTCCTCCATTAAAATTTTATGATTGTTGTCATCTTCAAATTCATCTTCGACAGGGTAAGGAAGAGGAACCAAAGGACTTGTTGCAAACCCAAGTTTATTATAGTGACTAGCCCAGGTAACACAATCTCTTTTTGCTTCATCGATACTACGGTAATTATAGTAAAGCAGTACATGCATACGACAATAGTTTTCCCTTTGTTCTTCTGTTGTACTTTGTCGGCATCAAAATATAGGACGATGCAAACAATTATCTCAACTCATGGATGCACCAATTTCTTGCATTTATAATAGTAGTTCTTAGCGAACTCAAGTAGACAAATGCCATCCAATTTCATGGGTCAAAAAAAGTATTTGCCTAGAAAGCTCGAGTCAGCTCCACTAGTTTCTTCATCATCTTCATGTCTAACTCTTTCTACTGTTGTCGACAACATACTTTTCTCACTTAGATTTAAGAGCATCATTTTCTTGGATGACCGTGACAGAGGGTATCCCATTAATAGGCAACAAACTTCTTGAGCAGAAATGTCTCTTTCAGAAACTTATTTCATAATTAATCATTTTATTGCTGATCTGGCACTTTGACACGGTTGACGGGAATCCTCAACTATATCATGTAGTGTATCGGTGAAGGACTTCGAGACTGGTTCTGACTTTGCCGCAAATTTACCAATGTAATTAACAATTGCTTGTGTTGATAGAATAGGGGACCAATCAATGTTCCTCCGCTATGATTGTAATACTTTTCGATTGTGTAAATTCACCAATGGGTCATTTCTTTTTCCCAAGAATCGATACATTTTACAATTTGGTGGCTCCTCCACAATTTTTGATTGTCCAAGTACATCAAATTGGTGTCTAAATCGACATGCCATCTTTTTTGTTGTCTTATGTTATGTATATGCAGTAACGCATACAATAAGTTCTGCATTTCAGTGCCTCATTACAAAATTTACCAAACTTGCATAATCATAATCGTCCATATCCAAGTTAGCAAAAAGTTTAACTTTTCTAGAACAAGGGTGGTCTTGTTCAGGACTTGTTCCTTTTATTTCTTTTTTCCTTTTTTATGCAAAATAGTAGGAATATATTAAACATCAGCATAAATAACAAAGTTCAACAACTTTGATGCCTCCAACGGTAGCAAACAAAAAGTTGAGGGGGAGTGGGCACCCTGTTTGGCTAAAGCGTGTGCCTCAAAATTACAAGATCAGTTAATATATTTAAAGCAAAATTCGACGAAGAGGGCTAAGAGAGAAAGCAAGTCTGGAGCTAGGGTTAGAGCTCCCCATGATAGGTCATCCGAGCGTGTCTCAAAAGCTCTAACCAGGCGGTTGCAGTCAGTCAAAAGCAACACCTGCTCTTTGCCAACCTGGAGCGCTACTTTTATTCCCTTGATCAATGCGAGCACTTCCGCCTCTTCTATATCCGCTGCTCTGACAAAGTTGAAGCCTGTACAGAAAATCACAAAGCTATGAGATTTAATAATGAATCTCGTTCCCCCCAATAATTCATTTTGTACCCAAGAGGCATCCACTGTGATAACATGCCACCCCTCATGAACCTGTGGAAGGGGCATATTGGTGGGTCTATGAACAGTAGTGGTGATGAGAGGGAGATGTAAAAAATAGCTCATGGTAATCTGATAGCCTTTGGCGGGTTAGGTTTGACTTTGTTGAAAACGAGCTCATTTCGGTCAATCCAGATGACGTACATGATGGCGCCAATCATGACCCAAAGTATTGTGGTGTCAAGATCGTTCCTTTTCTGAAGGGTAAAAATGGTCAGAACCTTTTCCATAGTGTCAGAGTAGGCCCAGTTGTGAAGGTCCGAGTTGAGGTTGGACAATGCCCAAAATTCTCTAACATTGTTGCAGAAAAAGAGAACATGGGTGGTGGTTTCGTCTTCCTCTCCACATCAAGGGAAAATGGTATCTCAATTATCAACTTCATGTCATAGGTTCTGTTTTGCAGAGATCCCATTATGAAGGGATTTCCAAAGGAAGAATTGGATACGAAACGGGATCTTGAGATTCCATATCCTCTTCTAGTTGAAATTGTCCGAAACAGGTTGGTAGGTAGACTGAGGGTTATTGAGGGCATCCTCCATGGATGCTTGATAAGCAGATTTAACCGTAAGGATCCCATTATTTTCCTTTCTCCATCGAAGCACATATGGGGTCGTGGAGTTGCTTAGGAGGATCTCAAGAATGACATCCGTAATATCTTTATGGAAAATGGAGTGAATCAGATCATTCTTCCAAGTGTGGCTAGATGTACAGATATGGTCAGCCACCTTAGAGAAAGTTTTATGCGACGGTGCAGGACCCGCGGGTCTGCGGTAGGGGATACCAGGGATCCATGGTTTCAACCAGTAGTTAACCTTCTTTCCGTCCCCAATATGCTAAATGAGGTCTGGCCAAATCCGATTGCGGGCTTTGATGATTCCTTTCCAGATCCAGCTGTCTGATGCTTTAGGGGAGGAAATCATCAGGGATACCTTAGAGGAGTAACGTTGCTTCATGTTGTGGGCCCAAGGTTTGTCAGGTTCTTTCATGGCCCTCCAGAAGAACTTTGCCAGCATGACCTGGTTGTGGTTTTGGGCAGTACGGGTGCCCAAACCACCATTTTTATGTTTTTGGCATGTCTTCTTCCAACTGATGAGATGGGGCTTGATCTTACCTGAGTTGTTGGTTCCCCAAAGGAATTTGGCGTTCATGGCGTCCAGTTTTTTGTAAATTTTAATAGGAAAAGGGAAAATTAACATGAGAAAAGATGGTATTACTGAGTTAACAACTTTAATAAGGGTGAGTCTGCCTGCTTGGGACAGGTTTCTAGCTTTCCAGCCTTCAATGCGTTGAGACACTCTACTAATAATATCTTAGAAATTCAGACTCTTTGATCTGCCAAAGATCAAAGGTGCTCCCAAGTATTTCTCACCCGCGGAGTCTTTCTTAATGTAGAGGATCGTTTGGATAATTTTGTTGTGTTTGCGATGGTTGTTCTTGCTGAAGAGGATGCAGGATTTGTCGAGGTTAATAGCTTGGCTGGATACGTTCTTAAAAGTATCCAGGGAATCTTGGAGGGTTCTTGCTTCCTTCAGGGATGCTTTACAGAAGATAAAGCTATCGTCGGTAAAAAGGAGGTAGAAGATAGGAGTACCTCCTCTGGCCGTCTTAATGCCATGTATCTCCCTGTTGAACTCAGTCTTTAGTAGGATTCTCAAAAGGACCTTCGAGCAGATGAGGAAAAGAATAGGGGAAAGAGGGTCTCCTTGACGAATGCCTCGTCCTGGTTTGAGGAAACCATAGGGGGTACCATTAAGGTTGAAGGAGAGAGTGGTAGTGAAGATGCATTAATGGATCCAGTTGTACCATTTTGTCAAAAGCTTTGCTAAGGTCAAGCTTGACTGCCATGGAGCCCACTGGCCCCTTCTTCTTCTTAAGGGAGGAGATGATCTCTTGGGCCATAATGGTATTATCAAAGATCTGCCATCCAGGGATGAAAGCGTTATAGGGCGGCGAGATGATCTTGTTTAGGAGAGGTTTGAGACGGCCTGCCAGAATTTTTGTAATGATCTTGAGCTTAACATTGCAGAGGCCGATCGGGCAGAATTTTTTCGGGCAGTCCGGGCTCTGGGTTTTTGGGATGAGCATGATATTGGTATGGTTGTATTCCGTAAGGAAATGGCCAAATTAGAAGAGCGCGAGCGTAGCTTGGTAAAGGTCCTCTTTGACGATGTCCCAGGATTTTTGGTAGAAAAAAGGGGTGAAACCGTCTGGCCCTGGAGAATTATTCGGGTTCATAGTAAATAGAGCATCCTTCACATCTTCCATAGTTGGGTCTTTGGTAAGCTGGATCTTGTCGTCGTCCGTGATCAGTTACTCATTGATGTTGAAGTCCTGTACCTTAAGGATAGGACAGGATGGAGAGAAACGGTCCTTGTAGAAGTCAACGAAGGAGTCCCCTATATCGGCCCGCTCATGATACCAAGTGCTATCCTATTTCTTAATCTTTGCGATTTCCTTCATTTTTCTACGACAGATAATGGAGATGTAGAAGAACTTGGTGTTACGATCCCTTTCTCTAGGCCATGTTTCTCAGGATTTATCCCTCTAAAGGGTTTCTTCTTGGTCTAGGGTAATCTCCAGCTCTCTTTGAAGGTCTAGTTCAATTTTATTGTTACTATCAGTCATAAGTTCCTTCTGGATGGCGAGAATTTGGTCTCTAAGGGTTTGGATCCGTTTGGGGGTGCAGTTAAAGACTTTTTTGTTCCACCCAGACAGCTCTTATTTGGTATGTCTGAGTTTCCTGCTGAGGCGAAGGGGCCGAGATCCAATTTGGTCTTTACTCCAGGACGATTTAATGATATTTTGCCAGTCAGGGTGCTTAGTCCAAAGTGATTAGAAGTGGGATTGTTTAGGAAGTTGGTGAGATCCAGGTTTAGTGTTAAGAAAAATGAGGCCATGGTCTGAGCCGATAATAGGCATATTCTGGATGGTGGCGTCGGGGAAGGTGGTGCGCCAAGAAACAGAAGCTAAGGCAGAATCCAGACGTTGCTTGACCAGATCCCTGCCTTTCCTTTTGTTAGACCAGGTAAAAGGGACACTTGAGAAGCCTAGATCTATCATGGCGGCGTTAAAGATGAATTTTTTGAGTGGGTTAGGTATCGTATTATCATAAGGTTTTCGCCCAAACTTGTCTTATGGGCACGTAATGCAGTTAAGGTTGCCCAAGATAATCCAAGGGATATGTATGGTTTGGGCTAATTGGCCAATAGCGTTCCAGTATGTGGCTTGATTCTGAACTTCAGGGGGGCCGTTCGTAAAGGGGCACATTCAATGATCTGAGTGGAGGCCATGGCCGGTGTGAGTAGTGGGGGATTGGATTAGAGCATCAATACCATTGGATGACGATGAGAGAATAGAGAGCTTAATATTGTGATTCCAGGCCAACCAAAGCCCTCCCCCGTAGTTGTCGGTTGCATTAACAGTGTGGGAGTGGGTGAATCCAAGAATGTTGAGCTTACGTATGAATTATGTGCTGGTAGCTTTGGTCTTAGAGAGAAAGATGATGTCGGGGTTCAATTTTTTTTGTGAGAGAGAAGCCCTCGAAGGGTGGATGCCTTTCCGCTCCCCCTATAGTTCCAGGAAAGCACAATCATTTGAAGTCGAGGGCCGGTGTCGGGCTTGCTTCTGTTTGCTGAGAGTCCAGGTTATCTAAAATATCATTTTTTGCGTGAATGATGTTACGGCTGACTTTGTAGTGGGTTCTCAGGAAAGATCTCTTAGATTGAAGCCGAGATCAGATTTTTCGGAAGTGTAGGGGGATGGAATTCCAATCCGAAAGGCTTTGGATAGAAGGGATAGCTCGAGCGATTCTAACGACAGAACGTTTGACCCCCTCTATGCCTATGTTTGTAAGACGAAGAGCGAGTTGGGAGGGATGTTGCGTCCGTTTGACCAGTTGAGTTATCCTCCCCCATCTGGGATTGTATCTTTTATGTAAACTTGACAAGGTAGGTGTACACCTAAGGTCTCTGAGGGATTTAAATTGTCTATCTATGCTGAAGCTACGAAATTTTGGTATACATTGATAATTGAGTACAGTTTTAGGTTTTATGCCTTCGGCCTCTTTCAAATCTGGGTGAGGCCTCTAGTATCTAGTTTCTGGGGGTTTAAACCGCCACCGTTCAAAAATTCCATCCGAATTATCAGCAATATATTTGTACGGCATTTTAATAGAAACATATTTATGGAATGTAAAAACGCAATGAGCAAAATTTGGTGATATTTTGTACACCTTTGTGGGGAGACTCGAGTCCCCTGTACCTTCCTGAGTGTCGCATGGTGAGAGAAAGGAGCGTTTGAGATTGCCGGTTCCGGTGGTAATGTTGTTCCCCCTACTCGGGTCAAGGTCTGATCCAAAAAAGTCCTGGTAGCTTGGTGTGTGCCAGCCTGAGCTTTCGTCCAAGGAGAATCCAACTTCTAAGGGCATGGTATCAGACTCGAATTTAAGGGGCTTTATCAGCTTTTCCTTACTGGATGATGCTCCGGCAGACATGTCTGCCGAAAAGCAGTAGTGGGTGTTGGCTGGACGTTGGTAACGCTTTGGTTCGATCGGTCTAGTCGGGGTGGGTTTGCAAGTGTTTGATTTTTGGGTCTGCATAATATCAGTACAAGGGGAAAGCCCACCCAACTGTAGTCGTCCACATTCCTAGAATTTTTTAAGAGCCAAACGTTGGTTATCAAGCAGGCCCACGTCCCATGTAGTAACGTTTGAGCCCAAATATGTTTTGAACTGCTCTTCAATTTGCCTCACCTTATTGTGGTCCTTGCTAGTAATGATGTTTGCATATGGGGTTGAGATGTCAACAGAGTGGGTGTCAGTATGTGTTCCCCTCAAACCCAGACCCAGATTGAGCGCGTTTCCCAGGGCGTCCTTTGCAGGCAAGTGAACGGCTAGTAGAGGATTTGTATGGGTCCCCCTTTGGGATCAATCTTGTAGTAGTTTAATATGACCGTTTGTAACAGTGTCAAAGTCTTTGAGAAGCTCTCTGGTGGTCCCCCCCCCCCAAAGTCGACGCCCAAAAAATCTTGGAAAGGTCTAGATTTTGTATCTCCCAAGGTCTGACCCCGTCTAGTGATGTTATGAGTTGATGTGGAAACGGCCTTGTCTCTCTGACCCTTGTCGGTATGTTGTAGCTCAAACCCAGTTATGTCGCAGATGTTTCGGTCTGCATGTGCAAAGATCCAGTCTGCATGGCCGAATTCCGGCTGCAGGAAAGGGTGACCTTGTTAGTTCCAAGAATTGAAATGGTCAACTGCTCGTCTGATAATCTCACCTACTTCCTCTCTCGGTTTAGCATTGAGTGGATAGGGCGAGAAAACTTGTTCACAGTGTGGGGAGGTGGTGTGACGATAAGGTTTCAATGTATTACCGGCGTAAAAGTGCTTGAACAGGGAGGTTTGAATATTTTTGGGCGGGTTAACTTGAATATGCAAACCAAACAGGAGTTCAAACTTTGCCGTGATGTTTAGTCGGTTGCGTTCGTGCATAATGATTTCAAAATGCATGCAATTAGCAATCGAGTGCATAAGTATACCACAGTATGGACAAAACCCTTCCAAGCGCTCATATTTGATAGTAATCCTAGCGTCACCATATTGGTTCAGCCTCGATACAGGTATAGTCAGAACTAATGGTTTGTTGTTATAAGGTTAACAAGAATGCGAACAAAGCTAGCTTTAGACTGCCCGGCCTCCGTTGGGTTGTAGTCGTCACGAACGAACTCACCAATTTTGTTCCCGATGATCGCGAAAGTGGGTTTATCCAGGAGGCAGCAGGGGAGACCGTACAGCTGAACCCCAACATAAAAAATGGGGGAACGATATTTCTTATTGGTGTAGTAATGGATTCACGGTATGTTGCAGTAGCGAGTACCCATAGACATTCACTGGGGGAGTTTGCATGATAGTGCGTTGGCCTTCAATGTTGTGGGAGTTTGCAATGAAAACCTTTGATTCTTGTTCGTAGGAGATAGGTGGTATGCGGGATATAAGTTTTGACCATTCTCGAGTAACTCCGTCAATTAAGACATGTTCCTTGATGTTAGGTGATATGGATTTAAAAGCTACTGCGAGTTTCCATCTGCTATGGAGACCTTCCCATAACATTTTATCAATCATAAGAATAGGTATAGGGTCATGGGTGGAGCATCCTCTAAGGCTTTCTGTCAAAGCTCCGACTCGGTCAATGTAATGAGTACCCTCATCGGGTTCGGCCTCGTCCATAAAGTCTGTTCCTAGTTGGTCGAAGAGAGAAGTGTGTTTTACACCCGGTATGTGGGGATGTTGTCCAAAAGACTTGGGCAAGGCATTAGGGTTCCTAAAAGTCTTGGAATAGAATGGAGCAATTTTGGTATTTTAGGGTTTTGGTGGAGAGATTGTTGTGGATGTATGGGTTGGGTGGAGTACTGTGGGTGGTTTGGAGAAGAGAGAGTGTGAAAATGGCGAGGTGTAGTGGGATGGCTGAGATGGGAGAGGGAGTCTGGGTAGCTACAAGGAAAGAGGGTGAGAGGAGGGAAAAACAAGATGGGAGAGGGAGGATGAGGATGAGGACTTATTCCTTCAGGATTTGGGTTATGGGTAGATACTAATTTATTGAAGTATTTTATTACTTTTTCTCTCTCGACAGTGCTTGATGTGATTCTAGTTACGTCTAGAGCATTCTTTAACCAAAGAAAACCATGGACATGTCCACTACCTCTATTTTGCCACTCAAAACGATACCAAAAGTCTACCATTGAAAACTCTTCAATTAGAAAATCTTGAAAGAATAGTTCGACTCCTTTTCTGGAAGAACCATGCAACTACCATCAGATTGTCATTAATTATAAGGCCAATAGGATACGAATGGAGAAGTGTTTCACCACCGGAGAAAAAACTTCATTGTAATATATCCCCTCCCTTTGAGCATAGTCTTTGGCTACGAGTCTTACCTTGAATCGTATATCATCATCAAGAGATCCTTGTTTCTTTATGTAGACCCATTTATAACCGATCGCCTACTTTCCCTTTGGCAACTTCGAAAGTTTCTAAGTTCCATTCTTGAAAAGAGAATACATCTCTTCCTTCATCGCTCCCTCCCAATGTTTAGCCTCGAAACCGTAAATAGCTCCCTTATAGGTGGAAGGAACATCATCTTCAACGACCGGAAGTGCATAGGCTACCATGGCTTTCACCTTTGGAAGCACTATATCCTTTGTAAGCCAACTCGGTTTACTTATATCCCTCTTTGGTTTACTTTTTGAGATTGACTCTACCACCGGAATCTCTTTATCCGTACTACCAAATGCTCCACCTTCATCCGTGTCTTCATCATTTGGAACATGAACTAATGGCTCATCACCCGTTGTCACACCGGTAGATGACACCCCCTTTTGTACAAAACTTTCTGGCCAATGTGAAGACGCATCAATCTCCACCCGTTGTAATACATCGCTTGTCGTCTTCTCTGTGTGCTCAGAGCCATGTGACTTCATCATAGAAGCCTCATCAAAAATGACATCTCTGCTCAGAATAATCTTTCAGTCTCTCCTATCCCACAACTTGTAGCCTTTCACACCCTTCTTCTTACCCAGAAAAATGGTTTTCCTTGCTCGTGGATCTAACTTACCATCCTTAACATGATAGTATGCCAGACACCCAAATATACGAAGAGTATCATAATCTGTAGCAGGTTTTCCCGACCAAGCTTCCATTGGTGTTTTACCCGCAATTGCAATCAAAGGCAACCTATTAGCGAGATAGCATGCATGTGTAAAAGCCTCAGCCCAAAATGCCTTATCCAACCCAGAATTAAACAACCTACACCGTACCTTCTTCAGCAAAGTACGGTTCATGCACTCAGCTACCCTATTTTGTTACGATGTCTCTCTAACCGTGAAGTGTCGAACTATCCCCTCATCCTGACATACTTGCAAGAATGGATCACTCGTGTACTCCCCACCATTATACGAATGGGGCGACTTGATCTTTCTGCCAGTCTGAGTCTCAATCAACTTCTTCCACGTCATAAAAATTTCTAGGACTTCATCCTTCCTCCTCATAATGTACACCCAAACACGCCTAGAAAAGTCATCTACAAAAGATACAAAATAATGATTCCTCCCCTAGCGATGCATTCTTGGAGGGTCCCCAAACATTAGAGTAAACATAATCAAGGGTTCCACGAGTACGGTGGATTGCGATGCCAAACTTAACCCTTGTCTGTTTGCCCAGGACGCAGTGTTCACAAAAATCCAATTTGTACATCTTGGCACCTCTCAAAAGCCCTTGGTTCGCAAGAACTCTCAAAGACTTTTCTCCCGCATGCGCCAAACGCATATGCCATAGTCATGAAGTATCTTTGGAAGTGGTCTCCTCCCTTCCCGCAGTAGAAACCTCACCAAGAATATTTGTACCATCCAAATAGTATAAGTTGTTACTTCTCCTTGGCAATTCAATACAATCATGGCTTCCTTGAGAACCCTTTGCACACCATTCTCAGTCACAACATTACAGCCTTTCGCTCCAAATAAATCCATCGAGATAATGTTCTTCCTCATTGTCGAAATATACCGAACCTCATCAATCTCTTTAACCAACCCATTGTGCAACTTTAGACAAATGGTACCTATCCCCATGATGCGGCCAGGATTATCGTTTCCCATCAACACCACTCCATCTTCTAACATTTTCAAACTAGAAAAACAACCCCTTTTGGGACAAATGTGATAAGTAACACCCGAATCTAAAATCCATTCTTTTATATCAATAACACATGCACTAGATGTTATAATAATAAAAAAATCAGAATCATTACCTCCCGTTGCCGTGTCCTGAGCCACATTTATAGAAGAGCCCATTCTCCCCCCCTCCCTCTCATCTTCTTAAGAAGCGTAGGACATTCAATTTTCCAATGACCCGTTTCCTTGCAAAATGCGCATTGGTCCTTTCCCAAGTTGTTTCAGTTTCTACCACGACCTTTCAATTTTGACCAAGAGTTGTTACCAACCTGCTTCTTCTTGTCTTAAAATCTTCCTTGAACCGTTAATACTCCTGATGTAGACTTATTGGTCTCACGCTTCTCTTTCCTCCGGTACTCATGATTTACAACGGCTGTAGTCACATCCGTGTATTTCAATGAACTCTTTTCATAAGTTATCGTCGTAACGAAGTACTCAAATTCTTCTGGAAGTGAGTTCAAGAACAAGAGTGCCTTGTCTTCATCCCTAACTATCTCTTCAAGATTCGCCAAGTTGGCTAACAACTTGGTGAAGTCATTCAAATGTTCCGACATACTAATCATTTGCCTTATATTGAAGTGATAAAGCTTCTTCTTCAAGTAGAGTCGATTTTGGATACTCTTTACCAAGTACTTCTCCTCTATAATCCACCAAATTTCTTTTACGGAAGTTTCATTCATCACAAGATACTTAATGTCTTGAGCAAGACAAGAACGAAGTTGGCCACAAGCCCTCTTGTTCATCTTCCTCCATGCACTCTCCTCTATATCATATGGCTTGTCCTCCAATACCTTGTCTAAATCTTGATAACTTAGGGCATCAATAACTTCGCATCGCCACATGCTGAAGTTAGTTGTGCCGTTGAATTTCTCAACTTCAATCTTTGCATTATTGAACATCACCGTTGTATTCCTTTTCGGGGACGAAGAACTTGATTCAACTACATCTCCCATGTTTCCCCCATTTTTTATGAACTAACTAAATCTCAAAACGAAATTGAAATTGAGAAACCCCAAGTTACTTCAAATTTGCGTACCACCGAGGAATCGACCTTGCTCTGATACCAATTGTTGAGTCGCAAGCCCGGAAGCCGAAACTCCAAATCGATTTGGTTAACCACAAATAAGTAACAATCAAAGAAATACACAAGTTTAAGGTGGTTTGACAAATTGCCTACGTCTACCGTACAAGAGAGAGAGATAGAGTTTATTCAAGATCCTAAAGTTACAATCACTCAAGCAATTAGAGGCTATCTCAAGGATTTCCTCTCAAATAGATCTCACCAAAGGATTAACCTCCAAAGAGACCTAAGTTCCCCTTTATATACTAGGGGAACATAATTACAATTGCTCAAATCTTGAGGCAAACAAGTGGTTCCAAAACCATCTTAAAAACAGAGTTTTTGCATTATCGTTTGAACGACCCTAATAGTCGTTCGAACGAATTGGGTGGCTGGGCCAAAATTCTAGGGAGTTGTTCAAGGGTCATTCAAACAAAATCTGATAGTCGTTCGAACGACTTGGGTAGCTGGGAAAATTCCAGAGAGTTGTTCAAGGGTCGTTCGAACGAAATTTGATAGTCGTTCGAACGACCAAGGCAACAGTCCCCACGCAACTCTCCCTCAGAACATGAACAAGATATCTGCCGAAACACTTCTTTATCTGAAGCAAATCTCGTTGAGGCATTTTTTCCTTTGGATTTTAAGAAGTCAACGATTTCAAGTGAAAATGTTGTTACTCTCTAAGATATAAATAAAACTGTTCAGGCAATTGGGATCGTTCTTCATGAACATTTAAAATCCTTACAGAATGGACATACACCAGCAAAGACTGTATGGGACATATTTTTTCTACTTTTTTCTAAAACTTTAATCGTTGAACTTAGAACATCTCTAGCAGCAAGAGTGACTTTGGGTGTGGGCTCTGACAGGGGGCCCACAAAAAACCCACACCCATCATCTCCTAGTAGTGAGTTCGAGTTCGCAGCAGTTGGCTGATGAGCTTGCTACTGCCCACACACACATTGACAATATAGATGATCAGTTATATGCACATGTAAGTAATTTATTTATGTTTTTATTTTTTTATTTTTTTCTTAATATCATATTTATTTTGTCAAAATATTTATAAATTTTCTTTGTCCCGTTCAGGACCTACAGCTGAGGAGGGGGCGTGATGTACGGGTGGTGCCGCTATCACCTGATGGTGGCGCGAGGATGAAGTAGCGTGGATCTGGTCCACGAACCAGGGGAGGCGGTATTAGCCGCAGGGGGCGGGGTACTGGAGATGATTCTGAGTAGATATAAGTGTTTTTGATGTTTTTGTAGACGATGTAGAAGCTTAGCTATAACTACTAGTACTTATTCTCTCGTGTTTGTGTACTGTTTCCCTTTATTTATTTTTTGTAATCCCGTGATGTAGTTTAGCTAGAATGGTTTTTGGGAGAGTTTGTGTGATGTTAGCCATGTCTATCTAATGTTAAAATTGACTGAAGTTTATTGGTTTCTGGAGAGTTTTTTCAATGTCTATTCGAATAAATTTGTATAATTTTGCACTGAACAACTTTATTCGAATAGACCCAAAGTCTGTTCGAACAGAATTTGCACTGAGGTGTTTTATTCGAATAAATTTAGGGTCTGTTCTAATAAATTTGTACAATTTTACACTGAACAGTTTTATTCGAATAGACCTAAAGTCTATTCAAACAGAATTTTTACTAAGGTATTTTATTTGAATAAACTTAGGGATTCCCTTGCGACATGGTAAACAGAGGTGAGGTCTGTGATTGGAATTAAGGTTCGAATTGCGATGGATTATGGTAGAGGTATTGAGTAAATTATGATGATGGGTGTTGAGCGAATGGTGTTGAAGGTGGGTTATGGGAGGATGGGGTCGACGGTGTAGAGTTATTACTACTGGTGTCGGAGTTCGCCATTTGGGGAGAGCGTAGAGATTTTCCTCTGCTCTGTAATTGGTTTTGGGGAAGAAGAAGTAGTCAGGGAGTGATAAGAGCAATGATTGAGATTGGAGGAGTTTGGATTACCGCGCGGTATTCCTTTACCGCCCGAATTTTCCGCACGGTAAAAGGAACACTGCGCGGTAATCCAAACACCTCCAAACTCATTTTATTTGAGTGTGAGCTCCTCACACTCGGTTCAGTTACTGTAGAGCCACGTAGGAGAACTCACACTTGAATTTTCGCTGCTGAGAGACTCAAAGTGTGAGTTTGAGTTTGGGTTTATAAACCCACCTCAAACCCATACCCTGCTGCGTTTGCTCTTACTAGGGAACCTCAAAATGGTTCCGATTTGCAGGGGCGGATTTAGGGGGGGGCTAGGGGGTACCGGGCACCCCTACATTTTTTTCAAATTTCTTTCTTAGAAAAAATAAAAATATACATATATATATATAGTAACGGCTTCCAGCTATGTTTCGAAATACCGCTTAAAATTTAATCTATTTTATCCATGAATGTGGAGGATTGGTAATCTCTGTATAAGGTAATCTCCATTTTATCCATGAATCTCCGTACAAATCTTTGTATAAGGTAATGTGGGGGATTGGATAAAACCCTTAAATTTTTTAAAATGTAACAAAGGTAATCTCCGTCACATTTTATCCATGAATTTCGAAATACCCCTTAAATTTTTTTTTCGAGGGCTCTGCCCCCGAACCCCCAGCACCCCCACTCTTAAATCTCTGGCTCTGCCCCTACCGATTTGGATTCCCCATGGAGATGTTTTCTCGAAAAGTTGCATTGTTATAAGCTGGCGGGGTTAGAGATGCATCTTCTCTTGTGAGTTTTTTCTTGAATACGTTGGAAAAGATAAATCCTCAACAGCAGTTGTTATTACTTGAATGCCTTGTTTTTATAACATCCTCAAGCCAAATTGGACGTGGTTGGTTTCTAACATCAAAGTCGTCCTTATTCATGTCCGTATTTTCTGAAGACTTTGAATCGTTACAGTATGCTTTATCAGGAACCTCTAGAATGGCCTACCTTTCAAGTCACTTTGCACTTGTTCATGACTTTGTAGTGGCTTTTGTTTCGGAAATTTTATCCAGTATGAGATTCAAATGGGCTGAGAAATTCGAAGGGGACACCTCCAAGTTTCATCAAAGTTTAGTCCTGAAATTAGTAATCATTCTTGGCCTTGTCTGTCTGAACTCCAGGTCTCATCTTCCCAAAGTTCAAGAGATTTTGAAGACTTTTAATGATGCTCTTACAGTTGTGTCTATCCCTTTTTTGCAGGAACTTTGGATTGTGATAAGAATTGGTACGAGGATATACAGTGGCTTTACTAATTCGTTTTCAAAAGCATTGACGACCACCAGTAATCAACTGGTGCATGTTCCTGAGTCTGATCGCTGTAGTTTGCATCTGCATTTGAAACCACTAGTCATTAGGAGTTTGTTCAGGGAAAGGAAGGAGATCCAAGTATCTTATCTGCAGCGGAAGTGCCCTGATTATGATCATATCTGTGACCTGTTTACGATATGAAGTTGCCTATATTTCTTCACATAACATTATGTAGCGGGAGGGAGAATATTTTATTAGTTAGATTTACTCGAGTCGAGCGAAGCTCCTCGAATACCGCACACGTTTGTGATGCAAGGAGGTTGTGTTATTAGAGCATCTCCAACAGGGAAAGTATGTTATTTCGGTTGTGTTATTAGAGCATCTCTAAATTCAATCTTTTTATTAAAATTGGGACCCACAAGGTTCATCTATTAAAAAAAAAAAAAAAAAAATAAGAAATATTTGTAGGGGACACACAAAAGTAGTATGCACATACCACTCTCCAAGTTCCGAATTTGCATACTTTGAAGGGGTATGGGGATGAGTATACTGAACACCACATTCCTCTTGGAAGGGGTTTTTGCAAAAATATGTGAAAAGTGTAACACCATACTTGGAGATGCTCTTAAATTTTTTTTGGATATATTGGAGTAGGAATTAAACTACTAGGACTTTTAAAGTCAAAATGAGTATTTCTATCATAGACATAGAGAGGAAACTAACTTCTAATTACACAAGAATTCTAATTAGTAACTCATCTCTTTAAATATAGATATAGAGGTATGTTCTATATTTAAATCTAAGTATTTTGTGTGAACAAAATTCAAGAGAAAATTTTGTGTAAGGGAGAGTTGTAATTTGCCTTTAATAATTCTAGTGAATTACCGACTGGCTACTGAAGAATAGTTTTGATCCTTAGGAATTTTCACTATTGAATATTGTTTTGTGTGCTTTATTTTTCTCTTTCTCGTTTATTCATTTTGGTGTCCGTTAACTTCGGGGATCTGAGGTTCAATGTGAGTTAGTCGACATATTTTGTGTTTATAATGGTAGTTTGTCGTGTATATAAATCTTCATTTTTTTTGTATGTATGCATGTTTTGTAATCCACTATCATACACTACTCACATCCATGAATTCCATATTATGGATTTTTATATTTCAGCCTGAAATAGTATCATGTCCTCTGTAGACTACCTTTTCTTAATCAACTGCAACTTTTTGTACAGTTTTAACTTTGCAATGAATTTGGTTTTGTTCCAAATCTGTTGCTCGTTAGATTTTACACTGTATTCTAATTCTAGTTGGGCATAGTTTACTGAGATCATTTTTACAGTTACTGATATATTCAAAAACAATTACTATATGTTCAAGAAATAATAGGTACAAGGATCAATAAAAAGATGATTGGCGCTATATGTTCAAAAGAACCTTCTCGCTTTAATTGGATTAGATAATGTTGACAATATTATCTTATGAACCTGTTAGTATAACTTTCCTTAGCAATAAGAAGAAGCAACAACAACTAATATTCCGGTGGAAACAGCAGCAGGTAGTAATGTTCACAAACAGCGGCAATCTTTTTGGTAATGATAGTAAGAGCAGCAGGAAGAACTGAAACTCATATGTAAATAGCAGCTGGTTCTCCGGCAGTTAACAACAGTACCTCTATTGTAAAGCAGCAGCAACTACAAGATCAGTTCCAATAACTCAGTTGTACAGCAACAACAATGTAACTACAAGATCAGTTCTTGTTTGTAGCGTCAGGAAATAGCAGCAATAAGTAGTAGTTTCAGTAGCAACATAAACTCAGTTCTGGTTTAGTAAACTTCGGTAATTTGCAACAACAAACAGCAGCTCCGGCAGTGAAAGAACTCAATTCAAGGAAGAACTGTTCTGTAATCAGTAGCAACGGTAAACAGCGGCAGGAAGTACTGGTTGCAGCGTTAGTAAACAGCAGTATGTAAAGAGGAAGTCTGAGTTACAGGAAGCAGTTTCTACAGCAGGTCTGAGTCTGAGTTGCAGGAAGTAGTTTCTACAACAACGCAGGCAACTAGCAGCAAGTACAGGCGGCAGTTTCAGTAGCAAGAAAGAACACTGGTAACAGCGCCTGTAATAAATAACAAAGAGAGACAGCAGAATAATAGCTCGAGGCGTAGGTCACACTCTCTGTAAATAATATTTCGACCTACCTCGGGTAAGGTAACGAATGTCTGATCTCTTCCAGGATACAACGAGCGTAACGTATACTTCAATTATCCCGGAAGTCTACGTAAAGATTAAGTATGCACCATCAGGTAACCTACAATGTAGAGAGAGAGAGAGTTTTAATTAAACCAAGCCCAAGGAAATTTTTGTTAAAAAGATTAGGGTGAGCCAAGCCCAAAGCCCAAAGGCCAGAAGAGCCAATATCCCAATCCCAATCCCAAGTCCGAGCCCGAGCCGGCCCAGGAGGCCGGGCCGCTTGAGAGAGGTCCAAGTGTGTATAGGGTATAAAATCATTTTACACACTCACACAACTATACTCTTTCTCTATGTCACATGTTATACGCATGTTACATGGGCACTACCTTATATGTTTAGTTCATCTATTGTTTATAAATAATGTGTGACTAAACTTTAAGTTATAGTTTAGGAGTCATATAAAATAGATGACCAAGAGGTCATGGGTTCAAGGCTCAAAATGAGGTACAAGTTTTGAAAAATTCTAACAGATATTGAATTAAAAGAGAAGAAAATCAAGGAAAATAAATAAGGTATTCATTTACATTTGGATAAAAATGAAATCTAGCCGCTTGATGATCTACTTTAATCTATGTAACTCAACCTGTGCACATAAGCTGGTTTGCCCGAGTGGTTAAGGGGGAAGACTTAAGATCTTCTGCACATAAGTGCGCGTGGGTTCGAACCCCACAGCCAGCATAATATATATTTTTTCTCTTATTTTGCATTTTTTCGATACAGAAATTTTAGAAGGCGCGTGTTTCTCTTCATTTCGTTTTGTTCTTGACACATTGCATGTGGTTCCAAAAGCATTCTCTAATGGTAATGTCCAGATCCAATTGGGTCGAATTCTGATCTCAATGTAAGTTATCAATAAATGGAGTGAGCGTCATGCCTAAGATGTAAGCTATCAATAAATGTAAGATCATGCAGAAAAAAAAGATAAGGCTTTTCTGAATATCATAGAAGAGTCTGAGGGGTATCAGAAGATGTACAAATACTCACTTTCTAACACCAGAATATGACTTGTTTCAGATAAAACATAGTAGACAGGAAATTGTTACACGTAAACATGATACAAAGTGAAATATATAACAGATCATGGTCTTAATTCCATAATTAATTCATAAACACATAACAAAACCATCAAGAGTTGTATTCGATGTCATCCTCCATCTCATGCACAGCTTGGAGGGGGTCACTTCCAGAGAAAAAGCCGCCTTCAGAAGAATTGATGACAAGCCCGTTTCCAAAGAGACATACCTGCGGTTCGATAAGATTTAACCGTTTCCATTCTCCGTCCGAGAGGGACCAACTGAAAATATCCGTGTTGCTTCTGATCCTGTCGTGATTCAGACTGCAAGGCAGAACACTGGTTCCTCTTTGAAGTCCCCATCGTAAAATTATCTGAAAAAGAAAATTATATAGCATGTTTAGATTATAAAGACTGAAGAGATTATATCGGCTGCTGTTTACCACAAAGAGGTCTAGTTATCCGTTTTTGGTGTTAGGCCTTTAGGTTTATGTCGCAAAACTCACAACTGGAAGAATAGAGGAAGGACTAGAATGGAGATACTGTGAACCAAGTAGAATACCTGTTCAGGTGTCTTTTTACCCCTTTCTGCTATTTCTGCTACGACAGACAATTTCAGCATGGGACTATGGGCTGATTTAGACCTCCTGAATGTTATCCGAGGAGTTCCAGGTTCATCTTCACTACCCGATCCACTATCAGACATCCCCTTAGTGGATACTGGTACTCCTAAAGGAGTGTGAGCTGAGACATGAATACCTTTCAACTGGCAGAATTTTACAAGTTCATCTTGACGCCAAAATGGATGCAACTCCACCTAATAAGAACCAATACATTATTGAAATTAGAAATACACGCCAAACTTTTGACTTACTCATTTTGGCACTTGGGATTGTAAATACTAGAGATTTCTAGAGTTTTGATGCCTTCAATTATATTATTAAAATTAGACATACACCCAAAAATTTCACTCATTTTCGAATATTGCATATAATCTGACATAACGAATTTGGTGCTTGACATAAGTCTGAAATGATTATAGCAGTCTCAACACCTAAGTATATTGAAGATTCAACCTAAAGAGACATAAATGTTAGTGTTTGGTTTGTGGAAAATGAAGGAAAAGAATAATTATTTTCTGCTGGTTTTCGTTGAAAATGGTGGAAAATAAGATCAAAGATTCTTTTGCTTTCTCTCTCCAGATTCTCAAATCAATCTTTTCTGTAAATCTAAATTTTCTCTTGCTATATTTTCACTCTCTAGATTCTCTTAACCCAAATTTTCTCTCTAAATTGGAGGAAATACTTGCTTTGAGATATTGGGAAAAAAATCGCTCTCATATCCTACTTGTTTTGAGAAATATTCATCTCTCAAAATTTTCTAAGTCATCATCAAAGCTATCTTATATCAAGTCTCCATCCGAAGAAGAAAAGTACAAAGTAAACCTTCCCATTTGAGCTTTTTATATTGCTCCATCCATGGAAGTATTAGATGTCATAAGCAGAAGAACCAGACAAAATACTACTAAGGTAACGCTCTGCAGGAAAAGACGGCATGGGAGGTCCTCAAGCGAATTGAAAGCTGAGAACATTATGTAGTATTCACTGAGCGTGTAAGGTGTGATCCTATCCCACATCGTAACTCAACTTCATGATGAAGGAAATACGATAGAAGTATATCGAGAAGTTGTGCCTTTTACAGGTAAGATGCTATAATAGTACCTCAAGCAAAACTATCATCATCATGTTTTAAGGGTAAGAAATAGTTATAACTTGGGAGTGTGCAGTGACTTGGGAAGTGTGCATGGGGAGATTCTAGGGTCACTTTGGTCCTTCTGAGCAAGGTTTGTTTTCACCCCTTATCTCCCTGGGTTGGGTATCTCGAAGGTGTTTTAGGATGTTTTATTACTATATCTAGTAGTGCACTGATGTTATTAGCAGATCTAAATCCTACCGTCACCCATTTATAGTAAAAAGTTGCTGACCGTTAACTAAGGATTGCCGTCTCCGGCGATGGCCGGAGGCAGAGGAGGTATTACTGATCCTAGTTGCTTAAGGAGATCTGTTAGAGAAAGGACTTTTCCGGCTTGATTCAGAGATGAAACACACCAAACTAGATCAGGGGTTGAAAGGGCTATAGCAAACACTGAGGGTTCCAATCCCTCCATTCAGAGTGATGGTGATGGCTGTCTGGTAGAACATGAGGGTAATGATAAGAGGGGATCTGATGATAGTTCAATTGTTGTCTTTGAGGGATCTCATAGTGAAGCTCTTGCAGGAATTGAGGAGTTGATGATGATGAAGGGATGGTCAACCAACCCCTACCCTTAAGTATGGATGATGGTACAGGGGTATACAAGGTGTATGATAGAAGGTAGCAAGAACGGAAATGTCAAGAATAGCCAAGGTAATATGGACTATGAAGGTAATATCACACAGCCTTCACTCCTCGATCCTGTGGTTGAATATGGGGATGTTAAATATTGACTACTTGACCTTCATTCTCTCTCTATTGATACTCCCGCTGATGCGGATGTAGGAGAGGAAGTACAAAATTTTGCTAGGCTTATGCTCAATATTAAACTAGGGAGTGCCTCTGCTAGTATCCGAGAACAATTTCAGAGTGCCATCAAGAATCTCTCCACCAAGGCTATCGGGAATGATGGTGGGCCAAGTAAGAGACATCACTCAACATTTAAAGACCGAAAACTAGCATTGAAGGCTCAACAAAGTATCAACTCTACTAATGAAGAGACTCTGATAGTGCCATAGTGTCATATGGTTGAAGTTTTTAATGTGGAGACAGATGTTGTAGATACACCTAAAGACTCCCATAATCATAATCAGCTTAATGGGGGCAACAATGAGACACTGGGAGACCCTAACAGTGCTACTGATAAGCTTATCAATTCATCTAAGTCACATGATAAAGTAGTGGAGCCAATGAATCAAGGTATCCTTACTCTCTCACAATTTGACATTGTTGAATGCTTGTCTGAAAAATGTGATTCAAGATCTTGTTCTGAGGGGTGTCTCAACAAGGAAGTCAGCAACATCTGTTTGAGTACTTGCCACATCAATTTCATTTGTGATAATGGGTCCAATCCAGAGAATGTAACTAGGGGCAGTACTAGTGGTGAGAAATGTGGTGAAAATAAGAGAACTAGTAGTGAAAACAAGGATGAGAATGGTGAGAACTGTGATGTTAACAAGGACACTAGCAAAGTAAACAAGGATGATATTGATGGGAATAATGGATTGAGTAACTCAGATTTTCCTCCTTTATCAGCTAGCAATACTAAGGCATATGTTCCCTCTGAACTGGGGATAATTGCTTGGAGCTTCACCAAGAGTCAGAAGTAAATCATAATTAGAATACCCTCCTCCTCTCTTGGTTGAGGGGACCTTAAGAGCAAAAACTAAGCCTATTGATTATGCATTTAAAATCAAAGACTGTGAAGGGTATGTGGTAGGATAGTTTGTAGGCAAAAGGTTAGACTTCAACTATGTTGGAGACTATAAAGCTCCTGGCCCTGATGGGTTCAGTGTTTGGTTTTTCAAGCACTCTTGGTCCATTATCAACATAGAGTTCACTAAGGTTGTTAGGAATTTTTTAAATTGTGGTAAGTTACTTGATGCAAGTAATGCTACTTCTATTGCTCTTATTCCTAAAGTTAGATGTCCTTCCTCCCTCAATGACTATAGACCTATTGCTTGTTGCAATGTAATCTATAAGGTCATCTCCAAAATCTTAACTTGTAGAATGAAGAAGGTCATTGGTCCCCTTGTGAGCCCAAATCAATCAGCTTTTCTTGAAGATAGAAACATCTCTGATAACCTTCTCATTGCCCAAGAGGTAATGTGAGGCTATCACTTAGATGTTTCTACACCTAGATGTATTGTCAAGTTGGACCTAAGGAAAGCTTATGATCTGGTTCAGTGGGACTCGGTGATTGACACTCTTGAAGCCATGAACTTCCCTTGCTTATTTATTTCTTGGATTAGAGAGTGTATTTCCGCTACTCATTATTCCATTTCCATTGATAGAGCCTTGCATGGGTATTTTAGAGGTGCAAGGGGAATTAGACAAGAAGATTCCATCTCCCCCTATTTGTTTGTCCTTGTGATGGACTCTCTTGGTATCATGCTTGAAGAAAAGGTCAACACTGGACAACTCACTCTTAATAGTAGATGTCACAAACCCTCTCTCACTCACTTGGCCTTTGCTGATGATCTTTTGGTGTTTCTTAGAGGGGATACTCAATCTAGTTATGCTCTTAAAGACTGTATTAGTAGATTTTCAGCCCTTACAGGTTTGGAGGTCAACTACTCTAAGTAAAAAGTGTACTTTTCTGGGATTAAAGAAGACATTAGAAAGAGCATTTGTGACATTGTAGGCATCGCCCAAGGCTCTACTCCCTTTAGATACCTTGGAGTGCCTCTCATCACTACCAAACTTGGGGGTAGGGACTGTTTGCCTCTCATTGAAAACATGACTAGTAGGTTGACCTCCTGGAAGCATAGACACCTTTCTGGGGCTAGTAGATTGCAGTTAGTTCAGTTAGTTCTCCTTAGCATTCAAGTTTATTGGATTAACATTTTTGCTTTACCCCAACAAACTATAGTGACTATTGAGAAAATTTGTACTAATTATCTTTGGAATGGGAACATTAAGAAAAGAAAAACTGCTCCTATAGCTTGGAATGAGATGTGTTACCCCAAAGATGAAGGGGGATTGGGTATTAGATGTAGTAGGACTTGGAATGAGGTTGGTATTCTCAAACACACATGGAAAATGACCACTAATCAGCCCAATTTTTAGGTCACTTGGGCTAGAGAAAACCTTCTTATAAAAAAGAACTTTTGGTCTGTGGATATTCCTAAAAACTGCTCTTGGGGATGGAGGAAAATATTGCAATCCAGAAAGATTGCCAGAGTTTGTTTGCCATCATTTAGGAGATGGGAAAAACACACTCTTTTGGCAAGATCCCTGGCACCCAAAAAGAGTTTTGCTTAACTCTTTTCCTTCCCACATGCAGTATGACTCCACCCTCCCCCTAAAGGCTAAGATGTCAAGTGTGATTCATGAGGGTAAGTGGAATCTGCCCACTCATATTGCTAATGTTATTTCTAATGATATTATGGGTCCTTTGCAAGGTATTCAAATTAGTGTAGGTAAAAGTGATAACATCATATGGAAGCCAAGTGTTTCAGGGAACTACACAACGTCTGAAACTTACAATGCAATCAAGAAAAAGAAAGATAAAGTGAGTTGGGCTACCATTTGCTAGAACAAGGTCTCCACCCCCAAAAGCTGCTTCACCACCTGGAAAGCATTCAAGGGTATTTTAAATACACAAGATGGGCTGGTACAAAGGAAGATTCTCACTAGCTCCAACTGCTTCTTTTGTGGGATTCACAATAAGAGTCTTCCCCACATTTTTATGGAATGTTCTCTCCCCAAGTATCTATGGTGCTCCATTTTAAACAAATGCAATATCTTGAGAGACCCAGGTACTCTCGAATCTGAAGTGCAGTGGATCTTAGCCAAGAAAGGAAGTTTTGTGCCATGGTATATCATCTTTGGATTGACAGAAATAGTAGAGTGTTTGATAAAAAAATTAAACCTTGTGACTCCATCTTTAATGCTATTACTAATGAAATCACTTTTAGAATGCAGTCTAAGGTCAAGTAGCTCAAAGATACCATGGAAAATAGAAGCTTATGTAGATAGTGGAACGTATCAACTCAGTTCAAGAAACCTGTGATGAAATGATGCAAGTGGAACCCCCCTCCTGCACGAATAGTGATGCTGAACACTAAAGGAAGATTGGGGGAAGTGGGCAGATTGGGGGAATCTGCAGAGACTGGAAAGGAGTTACTCTCTTTGGTTATGCTGGTGTTGAAATCTAAGGTCTCCAGCTTACCATGAGTTGCATGCAACTAGAAGAGGGGTGGAGCTAACTTTAGAAATAGGTCTTAGTAAGATGTGGGTGGCTACAGACTCCAGTTCAGCGGTAAGAAGGATACATGAAAAGAGGGTTACAGATTGGGGAAGTTATCATATGCTTAATGCAACATCACTCATATTTTTAATGAAGCTAATCAGCGTGCAGCCTTTTTGTCTAAGCATAAGAATGTAATAGGGGAAGTTGTGATTGATCCAGGTGACATGCCTCATGATCTTTGCATGTTAGCAGAGAATGACATCAATGGTAGAATGTACTCTATGTTGTAACTGTTTATTTTACAATATACCTGGTCATGGGGTCTACCTTAACCCCAGCTTACCTTCTAAAAAAAAAAAGAGGCAAAACTATCATCCATAAAGATGGAAGAAAATACCAGTAACTACACCAACTTATACTATTTCTCTTAATGGTGCTCAAGAAGTATTCTTTAAAGGCTAGAAGCGCTTGAGGTAAGGGGACCCTATCTCTTCATATTTATTTGTACTTATGATGAAGTGATGGGCATTTTGCTTGAAAGAAAAGTTGTTGAAGGGTCTCTTGCTCTTCACTCCAAATGTCAAAAGTAGCTCCTCGCGTACCTTGCATTTACAGATGACTGTTTGTTTTCTTCAAGGGTGAAGTTGGGCCTGCCATTGCTGTGAGAGATTGTATCCAACAGTTTGGGGTCATCACTAGCCTTCAGCCACATTACTATACATCCGATATTTATGGTGCCGGGGTAAGTGATAGTACTAAATGGTCAATATGCTCCACATTCAACTTTGTAGCTGCTGATCTGCCTTTTTTCAAGTAGTACTTGGGGCTATCCTTGTGCTCTTCTAGAATCAAAGCTAGTTTCAAGTTATGTTTCATGAATTATGGCAAAACAATCTCTTTCTTTTGCAGCCAGGACTCAGTTGATTCCTCCATCGTGTTCAGTGTTCAAAACTATTGGTTGAATTTTTTTTTATCCCTCAAAGTGTTGTCAAGATCATGGAAAAGCAACTGTCCAAATTTGTATGGCATGGTAGTGCTGTTAAGAGAACTATTCCTGTTGATTGAGGGCAGATTTCATACGCTAAAAAAGGTGGCATGAGGTTTAAGAGAATCTCAGTGATGAATGAAGCAGCTCTACTAAGACAGACATGGAAATTTTCCTCTAAAGGAGAGGGGTTGTGGTGTAACTGGGTCAACCATAACCTTATCAAAAACAAAAACTTTTGGTCCATGTCTAAACCTAGAAGCTGCTCTGGTAATTGGAGGGAAATCCCGGATTTTATAGAGAAGGCAAAAAGCTGTATAACTCATCTCATTGGGAGTGGGCATGGAACTAAACTTTGGTTTAACCGATGGCATCATATGGGAATCTTGCTGAGCAGGTTCAGACTAGAGTATGCTTATGACACCTTACTCAATTAAGAATCACAGTGAGTAGCTTTAATCAAATAGAGCTTGGAACATCCCTGCCCAAGTTAGAATAGCTGAAGATTCTATCTTTACTCAGTTACCCCCTATCAACAGTATGAATGCAGATAAGGAAGCTCAATGCAGATGGTAGATACACAATGAGCTTGGCTATTCAGTTTCTTAGACAAAGAAAGCAAGAGGTTGAATGGTTCAAGATTTGCAAGGATCCACTGGTTATCCTTAAACATGGCTTTGTTACTTGGAGAGCTATTCAAGGCACCCTCTCTACAGAAGACAGGCTACAACAAAGAGCCGGCATCCAAAACACAATGTCATCAGCGTCAGTCTATCCAACTTCCATCTGGGTATCTTGCCATTCTCCATAGATAATGAGAACAAGTCGAAACACTGCCAAAGCAAGTGAAACAACGAAAAGAAAATAGGCTTCCCAAATTTTGGAAAGAAAGTAGGTTTTCTCCCATTTTCAACCAAATGTGGAGGTAAGTCAGATTTATTTTCCCTGTCCTCACAAACCAAACACAGATTCTTCCGTGAGGTCGTCATCTTCTTCCTTCATTCCCCACGAACCAAGCACAGTCAACATCTTATAGAATCTCAAGACTTCTCATATAAGTCAGTCCACCTCACTTTTGAACTCCACTTTAACTTAATGTTGGTTGCTCGTATAAAAGATATACTTATTACTCATATATAATTTAGGTCCTTTTGGAATTCTGATGCACTTTATAGTACAACTGTACAGCTCCATGGTTAATTCTAAGCTACTTACAACTACATTTGTAACAATATAGCCAGTTGCATTGTCATATTGATTAGCAATTGCTACAAATCGTAACTTATAGTGGTTGTATAGTTGCAGTGGTAAAGTCCATCATTCTCAACGTGAGAACACCTAGCTCTTTGGCAAAATAGTTAATATATTTCATATTCTACTATTATAGCAGTTATATTACAGGAAAACTCTGAAAGAGAAAAACTGATAAGGAATATAACTGACAAACCTGATTGACGGCTGGTACGATATTTGCAAATTGGAGCAATTCTTCGATTTGCCGGACACTGAAATTGCTAACACCTATAGCTCGAACCAAACCACTCTCTACTAGAGCTTCCATTGCTTTCCAGGTAGGCTTCAACCTATTAGAAAACTGCCTATACTCGCTAGCGGACTTCCAAGGAGGATCGGTAGCATCACTAAAAGCAAAACTCTCAGGCCAATGCACCAAATAAAGATCCAAATACGATACCCCAAGGTTCTTAAAAGAAACTCTCACAGTATTCTCAATTCTCTTAGAAGAATTAGTAGTACAATATAGCTTAGATGTCAAGAAAACATCCTCTCTATTAATCCCACCACTCTCAAAAGCCTCAGATAATGCTTCCCCAACCTCAACCTCATTACCATATAAATGAGAACAATCAAAGTGACGGTATCCAGCATCCAGAGCAGTTTTCACAGCTTCAATGCAGAGATCTCCCCCACTCTGCCATGTTCCAAGCCCTATAGCTGGGATTTTTGCCCCAGTATTGAGCACAAAGTAATTTCCTGCTGCCCCTCCTTTTCCTTTCATTAACACAACCTTTAAAATACACACAAACCCAATGAAACAGAAGAAACCCCAAACAAAAGGGATAAAACCCAAATCAAATCAAATACAACCCCAGAAAAGTAGAACAAATACCCAGATTTGGAGACAACCCCAACAACCAAATCAGAGTAGAAGTTGAGAAAACCCCAAAATTAAAGAGAAACAAATGAAGGGGTCAGTCAGAACCCAAACCCCAATAATTAGAACACCTCAAATCACCAAATAAATCTCAAAGATTGAATCTTTTCACTACCATAACTCTCAAAACCAATCAATCTACAATACAGGACAACTAAGTAAAACCCAAACAAATAATCCCCATGAAACCCAAAACAACACTCATATAAGACTTATAAATCACCACAAACTAAACCCAAACAATCAAAAACAAAAAAGCTTGAAAAAAGTTGAGTAGATAAGCCAAAGAACACTCTTTGATATTATAACATAAATAAATAAATACAGGGTTGGACAAATTATTGAATGTTCACACCTAATGAAGTATTCAAGAATGAAGACCTCTCTCTCTCTCAAGTTTGAAGTTTCTTTTGTCATCATCATGACGTCAGAATAGGCCACGTGTCAGACGATGACCTGTAATTTGAAGGTACTGTTTGTACAACACAAGAATAACGACATCCAGTTTTGGCTTTTTTGTAAGGTGATTTGATTCTGTGTTACAGGGTGTAGCTGTGTCGGTCACATCCAATAATGACTGAGCTTGAGTAGAGGTTGGAGCTCGGAACTTAAGCACCACATGAATGGGGGTGCATAGCTGTTATGTGCCAGGGTCACGCGGAGTAGTAGCACGTGGGTTGTTGGGCTCTGCACATGAAAGAAAGGTCCGCTTTAATACCATATTAGAACTGGCATCTCAAAACCAATTGGCAATGACAGGAGTAGCCCGGGATTTTATATTTTGAGGTGCAAGGCTCTGTGTGTCCGATGTGGGATTATATATCTACACTTTTTGTATCCTGCACAAGTTTGACTGAAAAAAAAAAAGTGAGGAATCCTCTTTCCAACTCTGATTGTCCCCCTCAGTCGTTGTCTCTCTTTTTGTTTTGTATTTCTCATCAAACAAATGACATCTTTCATGGAAATCCTAGCTATTCTTTGATGATATTGGAATCTCATGTTTTTACACTTTTCGTTATAGGAAGTTTGTCATGAAGGTTGTTTTGGTAGGTTTCACTGCTATAAGCTCTTTAATGGAGATGCTCATAAAGCGTGTTTGGAGTTCGCTAGAAGAGTCTCGAACCAAACAAACCTTGCAATGCTCTAACAAAAACGTGTTGGGCACTAAACGATTCCTATGCCTACCCAAAACATCAGACGAGACACGTTTTGGTTTAAGTTCAAATGGTTCAGGCATCTAAGGCTACATTTCATCACATTTATGGTGATTTAGGCGTAAAATGAAAAACATAATCACACACAAGAAAAAAAAAGTTCCGCAACGCTTACTAATAAACCTCTAATTAACCACGATTATTTATCATGTATCGTCTAAATTCTGCATAAACAAAAATGATAAAAGAAAATAACTACGAACTTAAATCGAAAGATAGAAATCACTGAGATCCATCAGTGATAGTGCCCATCCACGCTGGAGGAGTCATCCCAGTCTGCTCATGCACGGTGCTAAACAAGGGTGGCAACATGCGATAAACACCCGCGATCTCTTTCATAGCCGAATTAACCCCGCCCGAACCTCCTTCCAAACTTTCGCCACCATTAGTCCAAATACTAATCTTGGGCTCTAATCCCCGTACAGCATCAGAATTAATCCTCGCAATGTTCTCAAACAGCCCGTTGTTGATCATCAAGTAATCCCTCATTGCCGTATAGTTTCCTCCGAACGAATCCATCAATGTCTTAACATAAAAACCTTGTGCGTCCGCAAATGCACGAAGTCCCTCGGCCTCTTTTATTTTAGCGTAAAGATCTCCCTCCGCTACTTTAATCTTTGCATAAAGTTTTCCTTCCGCCTTTTGCTTGGCAACAAAGAGGGACGCCTCAGATTTTTCCTTGAGTGCCTCTGCTTCCCTTGTGGTGGAATATAGAGATCCCTCTGCCTCCTTCGATTTAGCGTAAAGATTTCCCTCAACTTCTTTAAACTTTGCGTATTGTTCTCCTTCAGCCTTTTGTTTCATGGCAAAGAGGGATGCCTCCGCTTGGTTCCTTACGGCCTCTGCCTCCCTTGTCTTGGAATATAGAGATCCCTCCGCTTGTTTCTCCTGCTCGTAAAGTATCGAGTCTGCCACTCTTTGCTTCTTGAAAAGCTCCCATTTCGCTTCTTGCGCCTAATTTAATAACAAGTTATGTTAAAAACACATTATAGAGGAAATATTTCATAATTCATTACCGCCGTTTTTCTTCCGTAATATCTACACAAGTATAATAATTTTTGAAATATCCACAAAACTTGCCGAATAAGTTTAGTTATTCCCCCAAAATTTCAAACTGCCAAACATTGTAAAAATTTCCGAAAATACATTTTTGGGGTCCGAAGTTTGATAAAATAATAAAGTACCTTGATCTCGTTGTCGACTGTGGCTTTGCTAAGGTTTTGAGCCCTTAGTTTCTCCGTCTGAGTTAAAGCATTTTTCAACTCGACTTCTCTTTGTAACTCAGTTTCTTTAAGGGTAACGGCCTTTGAAGCCTCGACTTCGGCCATTTTGGTATCTCTAGCCCAATTAGCCTTTTTAGTGGCCAACTCGGCATTAGCCTCAGCAATCTCGGCCTCTCTCTGGTTCTCAAAAATCTTCACCTTAGTGGACACATTAATCTCCTCTTGTCTGCTCTCACCATCCCTCTTGACCGCAACAATCTTTGTTTCCGCATCAATTTTCGCGGCATTTTGAACCGTTTGTCCTTCCCTAAGTTTAGCCCCGACCGAACCCTTCATCTTAGCCTCTGCAACATCGATTTTCGCTTGGCATTTTTTCGCATTTTGAACCGTTTGTCGTTTTGAAGATTTTTGGCAGCCTAAGTTTTTGGCCTAGATAAGAGAAGTACTCGTGCCCCTTCACGTCTACGAGTTGTTTGATGTTGGCATTGTAGATTAAGAGCCCAAACTGATTTAGCTCTAATTGAACCTTATCAAAGACCTCTTTCTTAAACTCTTTCGTACCCCTAAAGACCTCTTCCATTGTCATACCCGCAGCAAGAACACGAGTTTCTCCCTCAATGATACCTTGTACAAGCTCTCTTACATCGTTGGAATGTCGGTCATGGTTTGAAAGGAGTTTCGCGTACCTTAAGAGGCTATCAAAGTCATCCACACGTGGACCGATGGTGAAGACGGCCGGGAGGAGGAAAGAGAGCTTTTCAGCACTCATTGCGTGAACTTCAAAGGTGTAGTTCACCGGAGAGACGTCGAAAGTGGTGCACTGTTGACCCGGAAGGATCCATGCTTTCTTTGCAAGCTTGATGTCATCGATGTAGCACCCGGTGATGACCAAGTACTCCGAAGCTGTTGCGACCCTGTACCACACCATTGTGACTGATTATACGATTCCTTACCTGAAACAAAACCCCAAACAAAAAAAATCATCAAAACCGGCAAATTTTAAAAGAAATCCACCCTGAAATATTAGAGTTTTGGATTATCGATCTTGGGATTTCTCGAAATATTCAAGAAACGATCGACTAATTTTAAAACAACCTCATAATACTACAAACCCTAGAATCACTGTAAAATTCAACTTCAACAATCAAATTGCATAACTCTAGAATCATATCAATTATAAACCCTAAATCTTTACAAATTTCAAAACCAAAAATTATGAACCCAGTACATGAACTCGCTTTCTTTGAGAAAAACCGTGCAAGAAACGCTGTAAATACCATTAATCTAGCGATCTTGAAGAATATATACGTTTCGATCCACTCGAAAACCTAATAAAGAGACTTTTTTTTACAAAAGACATAATTACTCTACAACTATCGCGCAAATACCAAAACAACTCAAAAGATCGCATATCAGAAAGGGGTTTTAGATAGATCTTGCACTAATTTATCTTTGGTTTACACCAATTTCATCACCACCATAACCAAACAGAGAAGAAAACGAAAACAAAAGAAATCACTCACAGTAACTTTATCAATCAAAAGAAAACTAAAAGACTAAATCAAACACTAGAAAAGAGCGTAAGAGATTGAAACTTACAGTAACTTTTGATGATAAACCCTAGCAGAAGAAGATAAGAGAAAGAAACAATGTAAGAGCAGCTATATTTATAGGCTCACACAAGAGAGATAATTACTAATCAAGTTGTAATGTCTAATTAGTAGTTGTAGTAGGAGAAGGAGTCCTTATTAAAAGAGAGGTTTTAGGGTTTAGGTTACGTTAACTTTGTTTCCATTTGAAACTTTGTGACCGACTGAAACCTACCTAGTTTCTCTCTAGAAATAAGAGGAATCTGTTACACACTGTTACATATTTAGCTTGGGGATCAAATAATGTCTACTGTCTCCAACAATTGGCAAAAAAATTATCTCCAACTGTGGGTGCACCACAATGCCAAATTTTGAGCCATGGATGTAATTCACAGTGCAGGCGTGCGCGTGACTAGATTTTGAGTCATTGTAGTTCCCGTTACGTTACTAAGGTTGTTATTGATTTTAGGAAGTGCGTGCAAATAATGGGGATTTAAAGCTGGTGTTACTTGTTGGAGCAAAATGGACTCAAAGTTGAAGCTATATTAATCCCCATTCCCCATGATGTTAGAGATTGTCTGATTGAAATGTTGTTAGCTAGCTCCCAATTGGGTTGGGTTACCGTTCCAGTTGATGTCTATTAGATTGTATTGCTCCAGTTGATGGTAGTGAATCTTCTAGCTTCCCTTATTTCAGAGAGCAAAAGACAGTGTTGCCAGTGCCTCGCAAGTATGCTTGTCGTGGTTCTTCTTTCGGTATGTATTTATTCAATCCCTTTACTAGTGAAAGAATTCCACTTCCTTCAATAGCAACTCTTCCATCTCCATTTCCATATGATCTCAATATTATTCCCGAAAGACCGTTTTATCATCAAACCCTGCCAACTGCCCTGCAAGTTTAGGGCAGTTGAAGAAACTACAATGGCTGAATTTATCTATTAGTGAGACATAAGGAAAAATCCCCAACAGTTTATTGGAGATCGAAGGGTTAAAACATGCAAATTTATAGCAAGCAAGCAAGCTATGTGAGGAGATACCCCAATGAAGGCCTTTCAATATATTTCCTATTGCTGTGTATGCTCAGTCTGTTTATGTGGTAAACCAATGCCACCATGCAAGGAGAGAAGATTAAGGAAAGTGAGCCAGTTACTTACTGGCTCGAGTCACTCAATTGCCAAGTGAATATGTTCATGACTTGTCATCCACGGGATTAGTATTTCTTTGGCCTTAAAGCACAAAGGGAATCAACTACAAGCTCCATATTGCAATTAGAATACTAAGAATCTAAACAAAATTTTCATAATGCTGATCAAACACAACGTTTAGGAAATACGGAAACAGTAGTGCAAACAGATATAACTCCTTCAACTAGTCAATCGCATCAAACTAGCTTTAACATTTACAGATACCTTCACACAAAAGATAAAGAAGAACCTAACTAATATATATTAACCTTCTCACGTGTTCAACTGCTCTTCCTCTTTATCTGAAGTAGCTGCCTGATCCTACAAATTACAGAACGATGACTATTACTAACTAACTAAAATCAAACAACATAACTAATAAAACCAACATTTGGATTGAACTTACTTCTATATCTACAACTTCATACTTCTCATTATCAGCATTATCACTCAGCAACAACATACTCTTCCTTAAGCTCAGCAACTTTATCTAGATATGCTTTCTTCTCCTAAAAAAGTTCAGTAAGATATGAAATCAGCAATTACTCACTGATTATAAACCAAATAATGATGCAAAAACAGTAAGGACCAATGTTATTGTCACTTACTTCCTCCCCCATTGCTAAAAACAGATTAAGAACTACATCTTCATGTAAAATTAACAACATAGACAATACATGAAAAGGAAAAATGCAGTAAGGGGACGCTTTGGTGCATTGAATCTTTAGCTTTCTTCGTCATAGGAGCTGATGAGGTTGTTGTCTTCTTCCTATAAAACTTTTACAGAATACAGTAAATAAATAGTATTCAATTCATAGTGAGTGCAAAGTCTTCGGACATAGAACTTTGAATTGTCCGAAAATGTAAGCATTGTCAAGAATGTAAGCATTGTAGCTAAGAAAGCTAAGCCAAAAGCTTCTTTAAGTTGGGCTACCAAAGTCGGGACAAAAGATGTGGCTAAGACCACAAAAAATACCAAGACCGTAGTGGCCAAAGATGGTTGGGAGAAGCCGAGGAAGACCGCTAGGTATAGACCTACTAGTTCTACAAGTGGTATTATTGCTCACATTCCAATTGATCTTAGTGAAGAGATAATTAAGATGACAGATAAGGGGCCTATCTCTGGTGGTGTGGAAATCAAAGATAAAGATCAACTTGTTTCTACGACGGATGAAGAGTTGGGGCCTACTGTTTCTTACGGTAGTCCTCGTGTTGGACCTAGTGGTGAAGATACCTCCTTACTAAGTAAAAGGGTCGAGCAAGAAGTGGCAACTACGAGAGACAAACTTCCTAAAGAGCCAGATCCATAGCATGAGTCTCTTTTGTTTTGCTTCTTTGTAATCTTTTTTTGAGCATACCTGTTATTTCAGGTTGTTTTTCCCCCTCCCCAGGTCTTCATGTTAACTCTTTGAGGATTAGGGGGAGTTGCCCCCACCATGTACATTCTTTTATTTCTATATATCTGGTCACAGGTCTGCCTAAACCCGGCTTGCCTAGAAAAAAATATATAGATAGTAATTGATGCGTGTTTAAGGAATAGCGGATTTGTAACCAATGTGGATCATACATGCACTAAAAAGAGCTCACCAAACACCAGCAATAGGCTCCATTGGTGGATCACATCTCCATTATCTCGATGCATCAACAAGTGAGAATTGAAGAATTTTCAATACCAAAGCTCAATTACGGCAAATGCAAATCAACAAGGCCTCACAATAGCGTTAAGTATCGGCGTACACAAGTCTTGTTGGAACTTGCGTACGAAGAGCTAACGACGGAGTAAAAGAATAACCTATAGATATAGTTTGGCTCAAAAAGGTTCTTTTTAAAAGTAGATTAGGCAACGTCTTCGACAGAGGAAGGACGGAAGAAGGACAAAGACACTAGCTTCAAAACAACATTGGGGGAGAAGTTAGGGCAGAAGAGTGTGAAATTTCCCAATTTGAACGTAATCCATCAAATTAGGTCTACACATCCTCAAATCCCTCTTAGCTATGCTGAAGTGCTGACAAAATCTCAAATGGGAGATCAGAACAAGACTAAGGAGGTAGAAAGAGGGGTTCCAGAGTTAAATCCTTCCAATTTCAGAAAAAGATTGGATTCTAAGGGTAAAACTAGATTAATCTATCATAAACCTGAATTCAGCCATGTTGAAGGAAGATATGTGATTAAATGCCCCAAATAAGTTATTGAAAAAGGTATAGAGCTGTGGAAAGACACTATAGTTGGATGGTTTGTGGGTGCATATATTCCCTTCTACATTGTTAGAGACAGAATTAGAGCAATCTGGGATATCAAAGGTTCCCTTTCCATTTCTTTGAGAAACTCAGTCTTTTACTTTACATTTGGAGATCAAAAGGAGAGAGATAAGGTGATGAAAGGAGGACCATGGCATGGGGGTGATAAATACATGCAAATTCAACAATGGACTCCATTCTCATCTATTGCTAATAGCAGAATTGAAAGGATGCCAATATGGGTAAAGCTTATAAACTTGCCAAAACATTGTTAGACCCCTAAAGCTACATAGCTAGTGTCATTGGGATTCCATTATGTGAAGATATGGCTACTGAGACTCATACCAGATGGGATTATGCAAAAGTATGTGTTGAAATCACCCAAGAATCCAATTTGCCTCAATCAGTTCTAGTGGATAGAGGGGATGGTGTATTGATTGAAGTGTTTAAAGAATATCCATAGAAACTTACAAGCTGTACTAGATGCAAATCCTTTGGACATTACAAGACTCACTGTACTCAACAAATTACCACTGAAAAGCCTAAAGAGAAGATACAACAAGTCTGGAGGAAAACCAAGGTTGTAACTGAAGTACCCCAACAGACTAATTAAGATGGAAATGCCTCTACAACAGACACTACTCAAGTCAGACCAATAGATGATGTTTGGGAAGAGGTACAAAGGAGGAGCAAATACAGTTCTCAAAAATCAAATAACAAGAAACAACAACCAACAGAGGCAAATGCAATCAGGGAATACCAAAACTCACCCCCAAAAAAGAGGTTAACATAATATGACAAACTACAAGCCACACCCACTTCTGTACAATCTCTCACATCTAAAGAATCAAGGGAGTAGTACATCTCAATTAAGCAACACTACAGACAGAAAAGAACCAGGTAAACCACCAGATGGAGCAACAGAAAACCAGGACATGGCCAGGATATCTAAACAATTGAAGGAAGCAGGAAAAAAGAAGCAAAAAGCAACAGAAAATAAAAAGAAGACAGAGATTAAGTAAGAGACTACTAGAAGGGGGACAAATTAAAAAAAGGTTTTTTGATGACTAAAGCTCTCATTTGGAATGTCAGGGGGCTTAACAGACCTTAAATGCAAAGAGAGATTATAACTAACATTAAAGTTAACAACTTGGCTATCGTAGGTCTAATTGAGAATAAAATGAAAACAAAGAATATTGAGAAGATTCACCACTCTATTGCAGCTACTTGGAGCAAACTCACCAATCATGATATGGCTGCCAATGGAAGGATTTTGCTGATGTGGAACACTGATATTCTGGATGTGCAGCTTGTCTCCAAAACAGATTAGGTTATTTCTTGTATCACCACCATCAAAGCTTCAAATAAGAATTTTCTTCTATCATGTATATATGCATCAAACAATTTTAGAGAAAGAGAAGAATTATGGAATTACTTGAGAAACTTGGGAGCTACACATTCACTGCCTTGGATTGTATCTGGCGACTTTAACTTAATTACTTACAATGAAGAGAAGAAAGAAGGAGAACATGTTAGGGAAGCAAAAATGTTACCCCTCAGATCCATCATTAGTGAGTTATAACTTTTTGATTTAAAATGGAAAGGGAACCAGTTTACATGGACTAACTACCAGGCTGGACTTGATAGAATTTTCTCTAAGTTGGACATAACTCTAGTTAACATGAATTGGCTCAACATATTTCCTCTCTCTGAAGCTAATTACATGTCTTTTGGGATATTTGACCATGCACCTATCTATATATATCACTATTCAAGAAGAACTGCATAGACCTAAAACCCCATTCAAATTTACCAACTCTTGGACATTACATCCAAGCTTCATGGATGTTGTTAAAGGTTCATAGGAGTGCAGAATTAAGGGCACCCCAATGTAAGATTACATATGGGGATCTACACACTGGCATTGATAATGCAAGAAAGGAACTAGAATTAGTTCAAGAAGAGATTGCCATAATTCCCATCATTGATGAAAAAATTATGAGAAGAGAAAAAGATAATAGAAAGGTCCTCAACAATCTCCTACTTCAAGAAGAAATGGACAGTAAGCAAAAATCAAGGCGACAATGGCTATCTTTAGGAAACTCTAATACCTATTTTTTTTCACCAATTTATGAAGGAAAGGAAGAGTAAGAACCACATCAACCAGATATACTGTAGGGATGGGAGTCTAGCTGATACACCAAAAAGTATACAAGTAGAGGCAATGGACTTCTACAAGAAACTTCTTACAGACAATAGTGTGAATCAAATTCAAGAGATTAAATGCTCCCAAAAAAATTCAGCTGAACAAGCTATAGATCTGATTACAAAGTTCACAAAGGAGGAAATTAAAGACATGATTTTCAGTGAAAAATATGATAGAGCACCTGGGATTAATGGGTTTAATGTGTTCTTTTATAAGAGCTGCTGGAAACTGTTGGGGATGATATAACTAAAGTTATCCTTAGCTTCTTCAAAAGATCTCAACTGCTCAAAGAGGTGAACATCACCATTCTTAAACTCATTCCCAAGACACCTAACCCTAATACATTTGTTGACTTTAGACCTATTTCACTTTGCAATGTGGTCTACAAGTTTATCACTAAATTGATTGCTCTTAGAATGAGGAATCTGATGGATGGCTTAATTGATCCTTGCCAATTTGCATTTATAAAAAGTAGAGTGATTCAAAATAATATTTTGCTAGCACATGAGCTAACAAGAAGGTTTAAAAGAAGTCATAGAGCAGACAAAATGATTTTGAAGATAGATATCCATAAAGCATTTGATTCTGTTAAATGGCCTTATCTTATACAAGTTCTAAAAGCTATGGAGTTCCCTACAGAGTTCATTTATTGGATTACCATCTGCATTTCTACCCCAACATTCAAGTTGGATATTAATGGTTTGATTATGGGGCTCTTCAATAGTAGTAAGGGTATTCGACAGGGGGACCCTCTATCCCCCTATCTCTTTGTTATAGCCATGCAACCCCTTACAGAGATGTTGAACAGGTTGCTAGAGAAAGTAAGATAGTTGTGTTCCCAAGCTGCAAATCAACTAGAATCTCACACTTACTCTTTGCATATGATGTTTTGCTATGCCTTAAAGCTACTACTCATTCAGCCACCAAAGTTAAAGAAATATTGGAGGATTTTGCATCAAGATCTGGTTTAAGAACTAATCCTACAAAGAGTACTATTTTCTTCTCCAAATCCACAAACAATGAAACCAGAAGTTTTATTGGTGATATTCTTCATTTTGAAATAGGGAGCCTGCCAGTGAAGTACCTAGAATTGCCATTACTGGCCACAAAATTGTCAGGAAAAGATAATAATCCCCTGGTTACTAAACTTTCAAAGAAAATCCTAAACTGGAAAAACAGATTCCTATCTTATGGGGGGAGATTATAGCTCATTAAAACTATCTTACAGAGTTATACAGTCTACTGGGCAGCATGCTTTGGGTTCCCTAAAAGTGTTCTTCGTAGAAATGAAAGAATTTTCAAAGAATTTATTTAGAATGGATTGGATCAAGCTAAAGCTATATCAAGTGTTGCATGGGAAGATATATGTGTACCTAAAAATGAAGGGGGATTAGGGATCAAGAGACTTCAAGAGTTCAATGATGCCCTCATTATGAGATCTATCTGGAATCTTACTTTAGAAAAAGACACACTGTGGACTAGGTGGATCAAGCAGAAATATCTGAAGGATGAAACTTTCTGGTCAGTGCTTATGCCTCTTGATTGCTCTTGGGGTGGAGATCAATGATAAAGAAAAGGAAAATAGCATTAAAATCTTGTATTTACATTATTGGGAATAGAGAAAAAACTAGCTTTTGGAATGATCCTTGGGTGGAAGGAGGTAAATTATCACAAAGATATGGCAGAGTCAACATGATTCTTTCTAACATCCCAAGGAAAGCAACTGTCAAAGATATCATTCAAAATGGAGATTGGAGCATTCCCAATTCTAGACATAGATCTAGAAACATGAGAAACATATGGCAAGATATTTCTGAGCTTTACAAACCTATTACTAATGAAGAGGATAGAGCATGCTAGAAACTTAACACTAATGAAGCATTCACATCCAGATCAACTTGGCAAGCTATTAAAAAGAAGAAGAAGGATAAAGTTAGCTGGCATAGACTTGTCTGGGATAAAAATTATGTTCCAAAACACTCATTCATTACTTGGCTAGCCATGAAAAATAGGCTGAAAACAAGGGATTTCTTAGTAAAAATTGGAAAGCTTGAAGTATCATACTACTCTTTCTGTGACTTAGAGGAGGAAAATAGGGATCATCTTTACTTCAACTGTCCATTCACAAAGCTTATCTGGTCTAAAGTTATTTCTAGCCTGGGGTACTCTAGAACTATAACTGGGTATGATGCAAAAACTCAGTGGATTATTAGAAAAGCAACATTAGATCCTTCAAGGAGTAAGATACTCAAAATAGTCTTTTCATCTACAGTTTATCATGTGTGGCTAAAGAGAAATGCAAGACAATTCAAAAATGAATCCACTACTGGTGATATTATCTACAAAAAGATTTTTTTGAAGCTTCATACAAATGCAAAATTTCTAATCACAAATTCTTGTTTAGCCCTGCTTCTCACAGTCTTATCAAAGATTGGGGTCTTAATCCAATCATTAAACAACCTAGATCTATCAAATGGGTGAATTAAAAACAATATTTTGACCAAGATATCATACTCAATGTGGATGGTTGTATAACTCCTGACAAAAAGTCTTTTGGTGGAATATTCAGATTACCCAATGGTCTACCTATCCTAGCTTTCAATAGAAAATTTACAGAAGGAGACATTGAAGTCATTGAAATAAAGGCCTTGTGTGAAAGTCTGAGAATTGCAGAGAATTTGGGATTTCCTAGCCTTTGTTCCATTACTGATTCTACATATGCTGCAAATGTACTTAAGAATGAGTGTAGCCCTCCATGGAAATGCTTTGCTGATTTGAGAGATGCTTCTAGAATCATGGATAATATGGAAAACTCTCATATAATGGAAAAAGTGAGAGAAGGTAATAAAGTTGTTGAGTATATTGCATCATCCATGGACATCAAGGAAGACTATGTTTTCTTTCCTTGTACATTCCCTCGGCCTTTGATTAACTTGTGTACAGCTGATACTAACTGTAAATTGTATCCTAGATTGTAACTTTCGATCTTTTGAATACAATTCTGGTGGGGGTCTGCCTTAACCCCAGCTTCCCCCTCAAAAAAAAAAAATATATATATATATATAGTATCCAATTCATCAAAACCATTAACACCAAACAAATTTGACATCTAATGGTTACCATTGAACTAGTTTCTTAGCTTCAGACACCCTTTCGACAACTTGGGGCATCTGAACATCTAACAACAATCCCAGATTTCAGCTTCTAAGGTTATAATTTAAGCATTAAGAGAAACCCCAATTTGTAAATTGGGATTCTCAAATAAGAGCCTTTATTTAACAAATTGGATTTTTTTTTCACGTCAAAACAAGAATTGAATTAAAATGGGTACCTAAGTTCATCTTAATCATAGAGTCAAGGCTGTAATTGTGCATATCGATGAGAACAACAGGAACATTTTTCTCACTGTAAACATAGACCAAAACCAACGCAAAAAAAAAACCCCAAATTAAGATTAATTTCAAATCAAAATGGGAAGAAATCAGTGATTAGAGAGTGGGTTTTGGTTAGATTACCATTCAGTGAAAGTGCTTCCATCTCTAGCGCATTTGAGGGATACTGAAGTCGTATTTTCGACAACATCGACCCTCTTTCGTGTTTTCGGTGGATTCGCCTTCGAAGGCGCCATTAGAGAGAGAGAATGTTTAAAAAGGAGAAGTTGAACTTTTAGCAAAATTTGGCGCCAAAAAGTCGCGCCAAGTTTGAATTGGATTCGATGAGTTGAGTGAGTAATAAGGTTGATTACTCAATTGTTTCAACGATTTAGATGATTGCAGCACACAATATGTAGATACACACATCTGGACCGTATTAAGAGCATCCACAGCAATCTCTCTATAATAACTTTGATGTTGTGAATGTAGCTCCCTACAAGAAAGAGCCACATCACAAAATAAATTTCTTTAACCACTTTAAATTAGTTATGTTTAAAAATAAGAGGCAAAAAGTAACATTTTTTTAACTTTCCACTTCTAAAGTAACTTTACACATAATATAAGAGTCTTATGTGGCTCACCAAATATTTCTCTAGACTCCCCATACTTGAGGAGAGAGAAATAAAAAAATAAGGATAAAGAGCCTATAAAAGCCATTTTATTACTTTTAGCCTCCCTAAAATAAGTTTAGGGAGGCTGTTGTGGATGTTCTAAGGAACCCCATAAAAGGATGAGGTAGTAGAGGGGCTTCAATACTTGGCTTTATTGAATAACACTAGTACTATTAACTAGTACACTGTATTGTTTTAATTTGTTTGATTCATTTCATGTAATAGAATTGTTCGACTCTTCCATGTTCATCGAATACTTACCTAAATAATGTTCATTTTCTATTATCTTGTAAAACAAATTGAATGTTTGTTTGTCTTTCTTTCAGTGTAAAATGTGTTGGGGAACCGCGCGGAATACATCCCCCTATCGCAATTTGGTTTTATCCGATTATCTCTATGACATACAAAATCATCTAAGGAACATATAAGAACACAAGCTAGAGGGTATTGACGACGTTGAGTTTAAGTTTTGTGAAGAGTGTGTTCTCGTGAAACAAAAGAAAGTTAGTTTCAAAGTAACTGGAAGGTGGAGGAAATCTGAAAAACTAGATCTTGTTTATACAGATATTTGTAGGCCAACCAAAGTGTCTTCTCTTAGTAGTTCTTATTATTATGTTATTTTCATCAATAAAGTTACTCGTAAACTACGGGTCTACTTTTTGAAGAACAAATCGGATGTGTTTGATAAGTTTAAGAGTAGAAGACTTTAGTTGAAACTGAAACCGGCTTGAAACTGAAGTATTTCAAATCAGATAACGGGGGCGAATACTCAGTAGCGGATGTAGGTAGAGCTTAAGGTGGGTAGCCGTGTTATGGTATGAACCCGAATCTTGTTTGAGGAAGTTCATTGGAGCTCGTGAGACGAGCGAGGATCGAATACGGTTTGAAAAAAGGCTTTTTCAAAGTTTAGTTCGAATAGACTATTTGTCTGTTCGAACAGAAGAGGCAGAGGTTTGATTGTTCAAATAAACTTTACAGTTTATTCAAATAAAAGCCAAGTCGTTCTAACAAGAAGTCATTCGAACGAGATTTTGTCTATTCGAATAGACTCATAGTCTATTTGAACAAAAACACACAGAACCCAACTTGTTTTAATAAAACCAGAGTCGATTCGAATAGACTTTGTAAGTCAGCTTTTGAAGGTATTTTCTAGGGGCGGTTGTGTATCTCGTGATCCAAACTTCGAGCCTATTCTTATGTAATAACATCCCACTTATATAAGGGATACTAGAGTGTGTTTCTATATCCATCTTTGTGAGTTTAATTTTAAAGATAAACCTAGGGTTTGAAGAAACTCTATTAAAGCTTGAGAAGCTTAAGAGATCATTGTAACTTATTTGATATCATAGTGAATTATTCGTGGAGAGCGGTTTTTCATCCGCAAGGGTTTTCCAATTCCCTCCTCCGGGAAAATCATTATGTCATTTATATTGTTCTTTGTTGATTTACTACTTGAGTTGGTGATTTTTTGTGTATCATTCTTGTCAAAGAAGAGAGAGTAGCTACCTCAATTCTCAACAATTAGTGTCAGATCAAGTGTTACAGGGCTTGTGTGGTAAAGAGCGATGGCCGATTAGGAGAAGTTGAAGATCACAAAGTTTAATGGCTCAAATTTTAGAGTGTGGAAGATGCAGATAAAAGATTACCTCTATCAGAAGGATCTTGATTTACCCCTGGATGGAGTTGAGATGATGCCAGCAAAATATGATATTGCTAAGTGGGCGTGATTAGATCGCAAGGCGCTTGGAACCGTTAGGTTAGCACTGTCATCTCAGATTCTACACATGATCTCCAAAGTTACGACAACGAAAGGTTTGATGGAGACGTTGTCCGCTATGTACTCGGAACCGTCTAGGGCAAACAAGGTACACCTTTTACGGTACTTGTTTACTTTGAAGATGATGGATAATAGTAGTGTGCAAGCTCATATCAGTGAGTTCAATACCATACATGCTCAACTGGAATCCGTTAAAATTATTTTTATCGAGGAGGTGAGAGCGTGGGCTCTTTTAGGGCAGATGCCTGAGAGCTGGGAAAGGTTCATTACAGCAGTGAGCAACTCATAGGGGAAGGAATACGTAAAATTTGATATTATAGTCTCGCTAATTATGAGTGAAGATAATAGGCGTAAAACATCTTAACCCTTTTCGAGTTCAAACGGCAGTATGTTGAACGTCGAGGAAAGAGGGAGGTCATACAGAAAAGGGCCAAAATTTGGAAGGGGTCGATCACAGTCAAGAGGAAAGTCTAAGCCGCCTGGTGTGTATTGGACTTGTGGAAAGAAGGGTTACTTCAGGCAAGATTGTAACTCTTCTTCTTCTAAGAAGATTGATGATGAAGAGAAATATACAATGAACCTTACTGAGGAGGTTAGTTCTGACGAGGCTCTACTAATATCATGTGATGATGTTAATGAATCTTGGATAGTTGATTCGGGTGCCTCATTCCATGTTACTGCGAATGTAGGTTTTCTAACTAATATTGTTAAAGGCGACATTGGTACGGTCTTTCTTGCAGATAAGAGTGCACGCAATATTACTAGAAAAGGAAATGCTAGGTTATTGTTGCCTTCAGGGGGAACATCGGTTTTATAGATGTGCGACTTGTACCTAAATTGGGGCGTAACCTTATATCGGTTAGCAAATTGGCAGATGATGGCGGATATGTGAGTATCTTTGGTACAACCTTCTGAAAGGTTGTAAAAAGAGCTATGTTAGTAACTCGAGGCTTGCGACAAGGAACATTGTATACAACGCAAAACATACTTTCCACTATTTGTGCGGCCACTCCGGAGATTGATACAAGTACGTGGCACAAACGACTCGGTCACATTAGTGAAAAAGGAATGAAGATAATGGTAACAAAGGGAATGCTAGAGGGTCTTTCTGAGGTTGATCTCAAGTTTTGTGAAAAGTGTATTCTTGTAATATAGAAGAAGGTCAGTTTCAAATTATCTGGAAGATCAAAGAAACATGGAAAGTTAGATCTTGTATACACGGATGTTTGGAGGCCAACCAAGGTATCTTCTCTTGGTGGTTCTCATTATTGCGTTATTTTTATCGATGATGTTACTCGTAAACTATGGGTCTACTTCATAAAGAACAAGTCAGATGTGTTTGATAAATTTAAAAGGTAGAGGGCTCTAGTTGAAAATGAAACTGGTTTGAAACTGAAGTGTCTCAGGTCAAATAACGGGGGTGAATACTATAGTAACGAGTTTGAAAATTTTTGCGCATCAAACAGGATTAGGAGACAGAAGACTATTCCCAGAACACCGCAACAAAATGGTGTTGCAGAACGCATAAACTGAACAATAAACGAAAAAACGAGGAGTATGAGACTCAACGCTGGATTGCAAATTGTTTTTAGGGGGATGCGATTAATACAACGACGTACTTGATTAACAGAGGGCCTTCAACATCTTTGGACTTTGGACTTCCTGAAGAAGAATGGATCAGTAAAGAGGTAAACCTTAATCACTTGCATATTTTCAGTTATACCTCATATGTGTTTGATAGTTCAGATACAAGGACAAAGCTAGATGCAAAGTCGACAAAGTGCATATTCATTGGATACAGTGGTGATGAGTTTGGATACCGATTTTGGGATGCGAAGAATCAAAAATTTATCTGGGGCCATAATGTTACATTCAATGAGGAAGTCTTGTATAAAGACTTCAAAGTACCTGTGAAAAATAATCAAAATGAAGCAGCGGAATGTATCGACATTAAAGATGATGAACCCTCTCAAGAGGTTGATGAAAAAGTCGTTAAGTCCGACGCACCGTATCAAAATGAAGAACCTAATGATCTAGACATTCCAATAGCACTTCGAAAGGAGCCGAGAGTTGCAAGAATTCTGGCAAGGTACGTTAACTCCTCAAATCACTTGTTACTTACAGATGGTGGTGAACCTGAAAGTTACAAGGAGGCTTTTGATGTGGAAGCCAAGAGAAAGTGAGAGTTTGTTATGGATAATGAAATACAGTCATTGTCAGTTAATTAGACTTGGGATTTAGTTCGGTTACCGAAAGGGAAAAGAGCATTGCACAACAAGTGGGTATACAGACTAAAGCAGGAATCTAGCTGTTCAAGGTGATTCAAGGCTAGACTTGTGGTGAAGGGCTTTCAGCATAAAGAATGCGTTGATTTCGGTGAGATTTTTACTTCTATTGTGAAGATGTCTACTATTTGATTTTAAGTGAGAGATTGCTATGGCATGAACTCGAATCTCTTCCGAGGAAATTCATTGGAGCTCGTGAGACAAGCGAGGATCGAAGACGGTTTGAAAAAATGTTTTTTCAAAGTTCTGTTCGAATTGACTATTTGTCTACTCGAATAGAAGAGGCAGAGGTTTGATTATTCAAATAGACTTTACAGTTTATTCGAATAAAAACCAAGTCGTTCGAACGAGACAAGAAGTTGTTCGAACGAGATTTTATTTGTCAAACAGAAATGAACATAACCCAACTTGCTCGAATAGAACCAGAGTCTATCCGAATAGACTTCGTAAGTCAGTTTTAGAAGGTGTTTTCTGGGGGCGTTGGTGTGTCTCGTGATCCGTACTTCGGGCCTATTCTTATGTAATGACATCCCACTTATATAAGGGATACTAGAGTGTGTTTCAATATCCATCTTTGTGAGTTTAATTTTAAAGAAAATCATAGGGTTTGAAGAGACTCTATTAAAGCTTGAGAAGTTTGAGAGATCATTGTAACCTATTTTATATCATAGTAAATTGTTCGTGGAGAGTGGTTTTTCACCCGTAAAGGTATTCTACTTCCCTCCTCCGAGAAAATCTTCGTGTCCTTTATAATGTTCTTTGTTGATTTATTACTTGAGTTGGTGATTTCCGGGTATTGTTCTTGTCAGGGAAGAGAGAGTAGCTACCTCAATTCTTAACAAGTCGCCCACCCTAAAAATTTTAGAGCTTTGATTTTACTATGTATAATTTTTTTAGATTCCAGACATTAATGTTTGCATCTTCATTTCTGCCAACCCTGATATTTTTTATTACAAAGGGTACCATCACTTGCCTACTCAATAATCAAAAATTTAAGAGAGCAATCTTGTAATTGAGAACCATGTTTAACCAAAGATTTGCATCTCTCCTCTTCCCAAAATCAGATTTCATCTCCTCCAAGCTTCTCTCCTCTTCGGCTCTTTGGCTCTTCCCAAATCAGTGGTGATGAGTTTCCCTCTTCCCCTCTCTCTTTCTCTAAAATACAATGATGTTATTGGTGAGTTTCCCTCTTCCTCCCAAATCCCTAAATTAATCACATCTTTACTGATTGTAGAAACTTGCATTAGAGAATTTTGGATCACCATCTTTACTGATAAAGCATTGGAGAATGGAGATCTTAGTTAATAATTATCACTTCTCATTGTTCTCAAGTAACTCAGTAAGTCATTTTCTCATATCTCAATTTAATTGCTTCTTTAATAAATTAGGGATGTTGATGATAATCTAATTTTTATGGATGTTTTGCAATTTATGGATGATAAATGATAATTTGATTTTTTATGGATGATAATCTGATTTTATAAGTATAAATCCAAGACTCTGATTTTTATGGATGATAATCTTATTTGCATTGGAGATCTTTGTTTGAGTTAAGTGATGATTTGATTTCTTGTAGCAGCTATGCAGTCTATGCTGAACTTTTATAAGTATAAATCCAAGACTCCTCCTTTAGACAATAACCAAGCTGACAATGTAGTTTTAAACCCAAAGCGAGATCTTGTAAATGTTGTCTTGGCAGATCATCTTATTCCTACGAATGTTAGTTTGAAACGGGGCCGCATAGAAGTATACTTGGTACCTCCTAGTTGTGTGAATGTTGTTTTGATGAATAATCCTACGAATACTAGCTTGAAACGGGGACATTTAGATGTTAACTTGGAAGCTCTTCCGGCAGATCCTGGTTTACGAACTCCAATTTCAGATTACCATCCCAACGACCGGGATTCTATTCGAAGAAAGTATCTATTGAATGGTCCATGTCAGCCTAAAAATGATAGTTTTCCCATGACAGATGGTCGACAATTTCATGTAGAGTGGTACAAAGAAGGCCCTAAGTGGTTAGAATACAGTGACCATTCAGATTATGTTTATTGCTTGTATTGTTACCTTTTTTCAGAAGGCAAAGGACTGCAAGGCAGTTGTGATACTTTTGTAAGAAAGGGTTTTCAAGGTTGGAAAAACAAAAGTAAACTTAAAACTCATGTTGGAAGGCCAAATAGTGCACACAACAAGGCATATATAAAGGCTCAAAATTTGACGAATCCGGATCAAAGCATTATTACAAATTATGAAATAGGAGTAAGTAAAGAGCGAAAGAAGAATCACATTCATCTACAAGCAACGCTTGATTGTATCAAGTTTCTTTTGCGTCAAGGCTTAGCTTTTCAAGGCCATGATGAATCAGAAGAATCTATCAACCAAGGGAACTTTCTTGAATTGTTACGATATACCGTTATACACAATAAATAAATAAATAAATGAACATGTTCTTGAGAATTCCCCTACAAATTATATGATGATTGCACCTGATATTCAGAAAGATCTAGTGAATGCCGTCGCGGTAGAAACGACTAAAGCTATTATTCATGATCTCAGAGATGAGTTATTTGTTGTTATGGTGGATGAATTGCGGGACATATCAATAAAGGAACAAATGGCGGTTGTTTTGAGGTATGTGAATACATATGGATGTATTATTAAACGTTTTATTGGAATTGTTCATGTTATGGAAACTACAACATTATCTTTGAAGGCGGCACTCGAAGGCTTATTATCTGAACATGGATTGAACTTATCAAGTGTTACAAGGATATGATGGCGCAAGCAACATGCAAGGTGCGTATAATGGCCTTAAAGCTCTAATATTACGAGAAAATAAATCCGCATTTTTTATTCACTGTTTTGCCCATCAACTGCAATTAGCACTTGTTGTCGTTGCAAAGAATCACTCCCAAATAGATTTGTTGTTTAATTTGGTCTTAAAGGTGATGAATATCGTTGGAGCATCTTGCAAGCGGCTTAACACTCTCCGCGAAAAACATAGTGCTGGAGTTATTGAAAAACTCAAGATAGGTGAACTTCAAAGTGGAAAAGGTATAAACCAGGAAACTAATCTCAAACGAGCTAGAGATACTCGTTGGGGCTCACATTACGGAACGTTAACTAACTTGATTCTAATGTTCTCTTTTGTGCTTGATGTCCTTAAAATTGTTGAATTAGCCCCCGCACACTCAGATCATAAAGGTGAAGCAAAGGCTTTATTGGAATCGCTCCCAACTTTTGATTTTATCTTGAATATGCATTTAATGAAGAAACTTTTAGGCGTGACAAATAATTTGTCTCAAGCATTGCAAAGAAAAGATCAAGATATCATGAATGTCGTTTCTTTAGTAAAAGTATGCAAGAAAAAATTGTAGCACATGAGAGACAATGGGTGGGAAGAATTGCTTGATGAAGTATCTTCTTTTTGTTATGAACATAATGTTGTTGTTCCTGATATGGAAGCTAACTTTGTAGCGCGGGGTCGATCTCGACGTAATACCGAAGTAATCACAAATATGAAATACTATCGTTATGGATATGTTTACACTGTAATATATCATCAGTTATAAGAGTTGAACGGTCGCTTTAGGGAGGCGAATGCAGAGTTACTTCTTGGCTTAACATGTTTGAATCCCTCAAATTCATTTTCTGCCTTTGGCAAGCAAAAGTTACTAAACCTTGCTCGTCTTTATCCGGCTGATTTTTTACGATTCGATCTTAGCATGCTTGAGGATGAGCTTGACACGTATATATTGGATGTGTAGACCGATAATAGGTTTTGAAAAGTGATTGGAATTTCCAACCTTGTGAAGAAGATGGTTCAGACCCAACAAAATCTTATTCACCCGTTAGTTTGTTTGCTCCTAAAATTGGCATTAATCTTATCGGTTGCTACTGCCAATGTTGAAAGAGTTTTCTGTGTCATGCATATCATAAAGACTTGGTTGCGTAGTCGAATAAGCGATGAATGGCTGAATGATTGTTTAGTTACATACATTGAGAAAGAAATTTTCAAGGAAGTAAAAAATGAGGCAATTATGCAACGGTTCCAGAAGATGAGGCCGCGTCGAGGACCAATATGAGAAATCTAGTATCTTTGATATGATATTATAATAATTTTTGTGAAGAAAAGTATTTTTGTACAATTCTGATTTTGTGATATATATTAACATTTATTTGTTACATGATTTTTTGACTTGTTGACTTTGACTTTGACTCCCCCCCAACCAAAATCCTAGATTCGTCACTGCAAATACTCTAGTGATGAGGACTTTGACCATTAAGTACCTTGACACTAAAAACTATTCTAATACAAGAAAAAGTATAAGCGAATATGGATGATCGTAGTGCTATATTACATCGAATAATGCTATATTACATCAAACATACTCCAAGAAAATATACAACGTGACCGATTCCCAAAACGAATATGGATTACATCAACCTAAAAATGTACTAGGCCTGACTCCAAAAGAAATAAACAACGGTACCGACTCCCAAAATAATATATTACAGGACTGACTCTAAAAGAATTATACATCTGACTCCTAAAAGAATATATTACCGGATTAACTCCTCCAAAATAAATGTACTACGCCTGACTCCACAGAATTACATGTCCGACTCCCAAAGGAAATAAACAATGTTACCGACTCCCAAAATAATATATTACTGGACTAACTCTAAAAGAATTTATACTTCCGACTCCCAAAATAATATATTACCGAACTGACTCCTCCAAAAGAAATTTACTAGGCTGACTCTGATGATAGACTAAAAAATCATGTACATACACATTTGCGTCTCGATCCATACATAGTTGTAGCTCCCATTGTGCATTTCTCCAAGTTCCAGTCTCCAACTTCAGTAAACTCCTTTATCATCAGAGAATATCTAATCTCCCTGTACAGCTTAGATAAATTATCCGGAACCATATTGGTTGCGGAGTCGTTCTAGACATATGTTATCGGACTAACGAAGAGGTTGTCAAATTTTTTGTGGATATGCTTACATATGGCTTCAGCGCTTTCTTGGGGAGTAACTTTCCTTCAAATATAATTCACCGCCATTTGGTTATCGTTGACAATTGTGACGTTTGAGTCTGTTAATTTGCATCTCTCATCAAGCTCGAGGTCGTCGTAGATAGATTGTAACTCAGCATATTGTTATAGCATACTGAATGTTACAAGCCATGCTTTTTCTAGCAGCCATCCCCAAGCTCTTGGCACGATCAGAATACCTACGGATAACACAGCCTGACCTGGACACAAAACCTCGCAATGACCCGTAGCAATGTATAGTGCAAGTGTTTGGGCGCGAGTCGCACTTGGTAATAACTTGAGTTTGTGGTAATTAGTAAAATACATATGATTGCGACAAAGAAGATAAGTTATAAAAAAATCATATTTTTTACTAGAATTTTTAGAAAGTGACATTTTTATAGTTAAAATTTTTTTATTACATTTTTATTTTTTTCGTAAATTTCTTCTTGATTTATTTCATCATTGTAACTGTATTTTTCAATATTTTTTATTGTTAATTCAAGGAAAAGTTGCACGTTGAGTCTGGAAATATTAATGATCCATAGAAGGGTATCCATGTATATCCGTTCAATAAAAATTGAAAGAAATAGTACAATTTACGTATTAATCGGCACTTCTGCTTTTTAATATCTGCCAAAAAGTTTTTGGAGATTCTAATCTTTTATCATCACAACAAGTTTCATTATGACTAATATCTGGAGTTAAAAATAAGTTTTTTTCTTTTGTTATTTCTTTGATTTGATGCCTAATTATATTTGTCCTAACAACCAGATCCCTCATTTTTTTAATAATTTGTCCAATCTATTTATTTAATTGGAATAGATGATTTGTTATTAATCTGATTACTTATTCGAGTTATAGAATTGATTTCGCTTTTATTTTGACTCGATTGATTTACTTCTCTCAATCCAAAAAATTGAAATAAATTTACGTTTGCAAGTTCGTTCTTTTTTTCTTTTATAAATCGAACTATTTGCATAATCCATCTTGTTTTTTTTTTTTTTTTTAATTTTTATAAACCTTTTTATTCTTTCTTTTAAAATTCTTAGCACGAAAAAATATTAGGTTTTCACTTTAATTAACCAAAAAAGAAAAGAAAAGTAAAATAATGCAAAAAAATAAATTAAACTAAATAGAAGAAATAAAAATAAAATAAAATAAATACATTGATCGCGTCTTTAATCATCGGGAAGTACTTGTCGAGCAAATATTAAATGAATTTAAAAAATCCTACCAGTACCGCGAAAGGTGCAAATACTCCTCTATATCCCCTTTAAAGCTACAATAAAAATATGTACATATAAGAAAAAAGATTATGAAAAAAAAAAAAAAAAAGTAAATAAACTTACTAAATCCAAGCGGCCATCCCAATCGGAACAAGGAAAACTGTTAATCCGTATTTGTTTCTAATCATCTGGAACGACGCGTCGTAATGTACAGTGATAGTATTTGGATGCGGGTCGCACCAAAAGCTAGACATAAGATTAGTTCGAAATCAGATTCTTTGAGAAACACTTGTTCCAACGTTGCTTGAGAAAGATTTCTTAAAGTAGCCGTAGGAGAGAAATAAAAAAAGAAAGAAAAAGGAGTACGTCGTCGTAAAGTAGCCGTTATCAGATTTTTTTAAAAACTAGTTGTAGAATCTTAACGTTAAACTGAGAGAGAAAAAGTAGTTTGCCTCCAAAAACATAGATACATATGATTAGTAAAATACATATGATTGTGATAGTACAAGTGTTTGGGCGCGGGTCGCACCTGGTAATAACTAGGGTTTGTGATAATTAGTAAAATACATATGATTGTGACAAATAAGATAAGTAATAAAAAAATCATATTTTTTATTAGAATTTTTAGAAAATGACCTTTTTATAGTTAAAAAAACTTTATTGCATTTTTTTTTTTTTTGTAAATTTCCTCTTGATTTGTTTTTTCATTGTAACTGCATTTTTTTTTTTAAATTGTTAATTCAAGGAAAAGTTGCACGTTGAGTCTGAAAATATTAATGATCCATAGAAGATATCCATGTATATCCGTTCAATAAAAATTGAAAGAAATAATGCAATTTATGTATTAATCAGACTAGAAAATAAGTTGAACTATTTGCATAATCCATCTTTTTTTCTTTTTCTCTTTTTAAATTTTTATAAGCCTTTTTGTTATTTCTTTTAAAATTCTTAGCACTATAAAATATTGATTTTTTACTTGTATATGTTTTTTTTCAAGTTCTTCCGAAATGGGTGTAAAAAAATAAGTGCCTTCTCGTGGAGAACCAAAAGGAAGTTCAACTTCCATTCCATTCCGTAAACTGTTAAAAAGCTATAAAAAAAATTATTTTGATTTTTTTTATGACGGGATTGTTGCTTAGAGCTGTGCCAAGGTTTTAGATACAAAGGAAATAATATTTTTATTTGAATACCCTCGGTTAACCAATCATGTGGAAATTTTGTTTCTAATAATTGAACACAATTATAAGTGCATTTAATATGAGTTTATTTATTCCACTTTTCCCAATCCTTATACCACTTAGGGGATTGAAAGAATAACATACGGACAATATTTTTTACTATTATCAATGCGGGCAATACGACATATTTTCTAAGAAACGATTGGGTTATTAACATACAACCTCTTACTGTTTGAGCATGAATAATAGTCTCCCATGTCGCTGCTATTTTTACCCGTTGATCTTCCTCTCGTTTTACCTCTTCTTTTTATCCTTTTATTTTGCTTTTTTTGCTTGTTGTTCTTCAGTTTTGAATTCTGTGCTTTTCTGCATCCAATTTCTAAAAAGGAGACTCCCTATTCCAGAGGTCTCAAACCCATTCCATAAAGAAAAGAAAAAACTTTTATCACCTGTGTCTAAAAAAAGGGGTGACTTCACATTTACTTAAAACAATTCCCAAGGAACTATTTTAAGTCGTTGAGCACGGATGGATCCTTTTATTAGTTCTCGATTAAAATTGGGTTGTCTCAGATACTGTATCAAATCCAGCTCGTCTACTTCATCACCACGACTCGTACTCTTCAGATTGGGGGCCGTATTGCGAGTAGCATCTGTACCCGTATTCTTCCCATTAAAAGTTAAAACTACTACACGTTTGGATTTTCGTGAAATAATGTTACTATCTTCATCATTTTCCCCTATAGGTTGCTCCAATTTGTATGACCATCGAGGAAGCTCTTTAGGAAAAAGGCTACCATAAAGTTTATTTCTCCAAATTATTTTTATGAAATCTTTTCTCAAAGTGATTAACTCATCATTTATACTCCAAGATGTACTTCTGCAAGTTAAAGGGATTCAAATAGGTTATGAATTTATTGATAAGTCCAATTCCAATATCTTGATTTCTAATGGCAATGCATCGCGGACACATATATATATCGTATGCTAATACATGACCAATTAATGTTTAGATTAAAATTCTTTCTGTCATCATCCCATTTCAAGGACTCACAAAAATGCCTTGGATGGTGCCACAGTCTGTTCTACGTACAACAATGTGTTGAACTACTTCAACAAGACTACGCGTGAGGTATCCAGCATCTGATGTTTGTACAGCAGTATCCACAACCCCTTTGCGGGCTCCGTAACATGAAATGATATATTCCGCTAAAAAAAGTCCTTCTCGTAAATTGCATTGAATAGGTAAATCAATCATTCGTCATTGGGGATCCGACATTAATCCTATCATACCTACTAATTGGTGTACTTGAGATGCATTTCCTCTAGCTCCTAAAAAATACATTATATGTACTGGATTAGAGGCGTCAGTCATCCGAAAATTAGAATTCATTTCTTGTCGCAAATATTCACTTGTAGCATACCATATCTCAATGGATTGACGTAATTTTTCTACCGCATGTACATTCCCATAATGATGGTGTTTTTCCAAAATAAAACTTTGTTGTTCAGCATCTTGGACGAGCCATCCCTTAGAAGGTATTATTAAAAGATCATCAATTTCTAATGAAATGGATGTAGCAGTGGCTTTCTGGAAACCTAAAGTCTTTACTTGATCCAGGATGTGCGATGTATATGCCATTCCAAAGTGACCTATTAATCTGCTAATAAGTCGTTTCATGGCAGTTTCTGTTAGGTTACGGCTCTAAAACAGGGGAGTCGTTCGAAGGAGTAATGAAGTCGTACGAACAAAAAATTTACGTTAAAGTCGATCAAACGAGCCTTAGGTCGCACGAACAAAAAATGCTCTGTATGTTTTGTTTTAAGTTCATTCTGAAGGGATTTATTTCAAAGCGATTTGCCCCCCCCCCCCCCCCCCCCCCCCCCCCGATTTCCCAACAATTGGTATCAGATGGAGGTTTGGGGCAAGTAGAGAAGCAAGATAGGAAGATCTAAGTACTCTAATGCGATCAAGTTTGATGTAGAGAAGTTCAATGGGAAGATCAATTTTGGATTGTGGCAAATACAAGTCCAAGATATCTTGATTCGAGGCGGGTTACGCAAAGCACTGAAAGGGAAGCATATACCTAAAATTCTGGTTGAAGGTATAACGGCCCAAAAAATGGATGGTGATGAAGAAGAAGACTGGGAAGATCTGGATTCAAAGGTTGCAAGCGGGATACACATTTGTCTCGCTAAGAACGTTTTGGCAAACGTGGTTAGAGAGAAGACCGCAAAGGGTCTTTAGGAAAAACTTGAAAGTTTGTACTAAACGAAGAGTCTTTCGAATTGCGTTTACCTCAAGGAAGAGCTTCATACGCTTCGGATGGATGAGGGTATGAGCGTTGGTGATCACCTAGGTTCTTTGAACAGGATCGTTTCGGAATTGGAATCGATCGGAGTTAAAGTTGAGGATGAAGATAAAGTGCTTCAACTCATATGGTCACTTCCGTCTACCTTCAAGCATCTTCAACCTACGTTGATGTATGGGAAGGAAACCTTAAGTTTTGAGGAGGTTACAAGTATGGTTCTTTCCAAGGACAGAAGGCTTTAGAGTAGCGAATCCTTTGTTGATAACTCTGCGATGGTGGTTAGTGGGAAGAAAAACTTTAATAGTTTCAGAATATGATCTTGTTGGAGCTGTGGTCAATCGAGTCATTATAGATAGGATTGCAAAGCTGGGAAAGGTAATAGAGCAAGTTCGGCAAGGGGCTCCAAAAGTGACACTAACAAACTGGCAACGGTTATTAGTAATGATGGTGATGAGACGCTCCTCATGGTGGCCACTAATAGTTTTCGCCACGATAGAGAATGGGTATTTGATAGTGGGGCTACAATGCATCTATGCGCACACAATGCATGGTTTAGTAAATATGCAAGGTGTGAGGGTAGCAAGTTTGTGTTGATGAACGATGGCTCTCGAATGTCAATTTCAGGAGTGGGCGATATTCGCGTCAGGATGTTCGATGGATGCATCGTAGTTTTTCATGATGTTCAACATGTGCCTTGTATGACTCATAATCTAATTTCACTTTCCAAATTAGATAATGATGGTTACAATTACTCCGGGCGCGGTGGAGTAATAAAATTTTATTGGAAGTCTTCTTTGATCATGAATGGAGTTATTAACGGGAACTTGTATGCATTGGTTGGCAAATCAGTGGGTGGAGATATGAAGGTTGCATGTACCGAGAGAGCTATAGAGATTTCTCGAAAATGGAATTTAATTCAAGGTGGAGCAATGGCACGGCCTACAAAGATGATCAGAAAGTAGGTTCCGATTGGTGGGTCTAGGAAAGGCCTAGACTCGGGTAATTCTCTTAATTGAGAAGTTGCCCATAGGGGCAACGCGACAAGGATACACGACGAATGCAGCAAAATAAATGATTTTATCACCGAAGTGGAGATTGTTAGGTTACTGCTCAAAAATAGGGGAGTCGTTCGAACGAGTAATGAAGTCGTTCCAACGAAAAATTTATGTTGAAGTTGTTCGAAAACGAGCTTTAGGTCGTTCGAATGAAAAATGTTTTGTTTGTTTTGATTTAAGTTCGTTCTGAAGGGGATTTATTTCAAAGCGATTTGCCCCCTCGGTCTCCCAACAGTTCCATCTATCGCTTTATTGTGAAAGACCAAATCATCCTGTTCTGCCATAAGTACCTCCATATTCTGATGAGTAGGATTCGACAATAGGTTCGAGTCAGTGATTCGAAGACTTCTTTTCCTCGATCTTGATTCGTGTAGAAATTCGGGAATTATAAAATTAGTTGAATCATAAAGAACGAAATCTCATGGATATCATAAAATTACTTAGCTTAGGTACCATATGAGCAAGCCTGGCAAAACCCTTTTATGGCTTCTTCTATTTCTCAATAAAAAGAAATATGACCAACAGTGGTTCGAATGTATATACAAAGAATTTCTTTTTTTACATTTCTTACTATTAGATAGTGCCCATAAATCTCATGATAGGTACCCAAAGATTCATATTGAACTTTAATGGGTACTTCTTTTGGTACAAGGACGCGTTAATCTAGTCGCCACCGAAGCCATAGAGGGTTATCTAAATTGATTCGTTTATGTTGATAAGCTCCAAGTGCATCATAGGAACTACAAAAAAAAGTTTCTTTTGTATACTTATAGTTTTTATTGTCAATTTTTTCATTTTCATAGTTTCTGTGATTACATGGATTATATCTATTTGCACAAATACCTCGACTATTTCCCATAGTTTTAATACATAGTGTCCCAAAAGCATATCTTGAGTTGGTACGCAAATGGAATCTCCAATAGTTGAAGACAAGAAATTCATATGACAAAACATAAGTAAACGCGCCTTGGCTTGAGCCTCCAACAATAAAGGTACATGAACAACCATTTGATCCCCATCAAAGTCTGCATTGAATCCCTTACAAACTAATGGATGTAAACAAATAGCACGTCCTACCACTAAAATGGGTTAGAATGCCTGTATGCCTAGCGCACATCTGAGATCACCAAATGTTTAGGAGTTCCTCTATTCAATCATTTTCCTTCTTCTTGTTGCTGGATATCTTGTTCGTATACATCTTCTTTTGTTTCCCGAGCCTCTCCTGAGTTAGAGACAGAGTTCGAAAAGATCAAATCTTTGATGATTCCATCATACATGATTGAATTGCGAAAACTTCTGGATAGGTATCCTACATCTAAACTAAATTATTTATGGTTAAATAATCTATATCTAGTTGTTCTAGAACAATTAGGAGATTTTCTAGAAGAAATATGGAGTTATGCTTTTGGTGGCAACATGCTACTGAGTGGTGGTCCTGTTTATGGGGTCAAATCAATATATATTTGAATATCAATCTCATTGATATCATCCATCTCATAAGTATCATACCAAACCCCATCAATCAAATCACTTTTTCGAGAAATACGAGACATCTAAGTCGTACAAGTAAAGAGGTTTATTCATTGATAAGAAAAAGAAAAAACATGAACGGGGATTGGATTGATGATAAAATAGAATCCTGGGTCGCGAACAGTGATTTGGTTGATAATGAAGAAAGAGAATTCTTGGTTCAGTTCTCCACCTTAACGACAGAAAAAATGCTTGATCAAATTCTATTGAGTCTGACTCATTGTGCTCATTTATCAAAGAATGACTCTGGTTATCAAATGATTAAACAATCGGAATCAGTTTACTTACGATACTTAGTTGACCTTCATAAAATGGATCTAATGAATTATGAGTTCAATCGATCATGTTTAGCAAAAAGACGGATATTCCTTGCTCATTATCAGATAATCACTTATTCATAAACATCGTATAGGGCTAATAGTTTTCACTTCCCATTTCATGGAAAACCCTTTTCGCTCCGCTTACTCCTATCCTCCTCTAGGGATTTTTAAGCTCGCATACTGCCGTGCAAACCAAAATAAATAAATTATTTTCAGTACATTTGAAATGAAGCGGACTGTACAAGTAAACCCGAACTAGTTCCCAAAACACCTCATTCGTACAAAGTGTTGAGCCGCGCGCCGACGGAAGTCGAATTTTGATCGATTCAATTAATTCGATTAGGGCACAAACAAGCAAATATGAATACACAATCAACAACCACAACCACAACGAGGATTCTCATTAATTACGGCCTCGTTAACATGTTTCAGTTTCTTCCACCATCTCAGTTCCTCAATTCCACTTTGTTTTCATAACTACTTTTCTCGCCCATATCAAAGATTTATTGGAGATTTCAAACCTAATGCTTGTAGCACACTCACAAACTTAGTATTTACAATATTCTCAAAGAAATGATATGAGAAGGCCGTTGAGATTGGTGTACTAATGTAGGTAATCACACCAACCCCTTAAGTATTAAGATATTTCTTAAGATACAATAGAAAACCTTTTTGACAAAATCGCCCAAAGCAATCACACAAATCGCCCCTAATATCAGCTCACCAAATCAAACTGCTAAACCAAAACCATGCACGCAAACCTCACAACAAAACCCTCTTATAACTCATGAGCACCACCACCCCCAACTAACAACAATATCATGCACTAGTACCATCTTCTCTCATGAACCTAACCAAACCAATCTCACCCCGGGCAAATTTTCCATCCGAGACACCATGTTCGGACGATTTTTAGTCTTGTCCGAGGTCTAAATCGCTGAGGTTTTCCTCGATTTTGTCTTCTTTGTGGTTATACAATCTCTTAGGCAACAAAAACGACATGGTTTGCCCGTATTGCCATTTTTAGGGATGTTGCCATCGTTGCTTATTGGGGTTCAGGTGAGAATTTACTAATGGATTGCTGGTTTACTACGCCGTAAAAATGGGACGTTTATGTTTAAGGGTCTGTGGCTTAGTAGTCTCAATTGTGTGCTTACTTCCGATCCCCGAAACTTGGAATATCTTCTTAAGAAAAATTTCTTAAATTTTCCCAAAGGCAAGTATTTTCTTAATACCATGCATGATCTTTTGGGGGAAGGTATTTTTAACGCGGATGATGAGATTTGGCGGCGTCAGTGGAAAACCGCGAGTATTGAGTTCCATTCGTCCAATTTTAGGAGGATGACTAATGAGTCATTGATTGAACTTATGCACGCTCGTTTGTTACCCGTCTTAGAGGACTCTATCTGCTGAGAATCGAGATAGCTACTCTCTCTTCCCTTCGAAGAACGAACGCGGAAATCGCCGACTAAAGAAGTAAATCAAACAAAGAACAATAAATAACACAAGAAAGTTTCCCATAGGAGGAAAGTAGAAAACCCTTACGGATGAAAAACCACTCCCCACGAACAATTCACTATGATATCAAATAGACTACAATGATCTCTCAAGCTTCTCAAGCTTTAATGGAGTATCTTCAAACCCTAGGATCTCTAAGGTTAAACTCACCAAAAGATAGATAACAAAATAATCTAAGTCTTCTTTATATACTAGAGGACCAAAAATACAAGTAGTACGGATCTCGAGGCATAACTCTAACATCTTAGGTAAACCTACGCGAAGCTCGTTCGAACGACTTTGCTATAGTTGGTCTCCAACGCTAGAAACATAACATCTCGTTCGAACGACATCTAAGCTCGTTCGAACGAGATTGACTCCTGGGCCAAAATTCTAGTGAGTACAAGAGTTCGTTCGAACGACATCCAAGCTCGTTCGAATGAGATTTACTCTTGGGCCAAAGTTCCAGGGAGTACAAGAGATCGTTCGAACGACTATTAAGCTCGTTCGAACGACTTCGATAATATCCCAACTTCAACAATCTTCTATTCGAGTTCATACCCAACAATATCGAACAATTTAGTCCCATAGACTTGCAAGATGTACTCTTAAGGCTTACTTTCGATAATATATGCATGATAGTCTTTGGGGTAGACCCGGGTTGCCTTCAACTGGGTTTACCCAGACATTCTGTTTGCTCAGGCTTTCGAAGATGCAACAGAGTTCACTGTTTTACGGTTTACCCCCATTTATTTGGAAAACCATGAGGTATCTCGATATAAGCATCGAGAGAAAACTTAAGGTGCCCATAAAACAAGTAGATGAGTTCGCGAACAATGTGATCAATACAAGGAATAAAGAACAAAGAATTATTGTCAAGCACATGCGAGAAGATGAATAAACTAGGATCTGATCTTTTAACGGTATTTATTAGATTGAAAGACGATGATGGGAAACCCTTCACAAAAAAATTCTTACGGGATATCTTCGTAAACTTCATTCTTGCAGGAAGAGATACTTCGTCTGTGGCATTGAGTTGGTTCCATTTTTACAGATAAATCTTCACGCCTTTATTCGTTTAATGACTTTGGTTCTGTCTTCGAGATCTCATGTTTGTGTTATAATGCAGATCAAGAAACTTCTTTTTAACGCCAAGCCTCGGATACTTGGTGGTCAGAGCCTCGCCAATGAGCTCATTGTCTATAAAAACACCGAGAAGGGGCTCACCAAAGAAAAAGACGAGCTGGTGAGAGAGAAGAAAGATCAAGAGGCCAAGCTGGAGAAGATTAGGCTTGGTGTGATTAAAGCGAAGGAAGCAGCTATTCGAGACACGAAGCAGATGTGTCTGGGGAGAAGAGGAAGGAGATTAAGAAGATTAGGGCTGATCTGGAAAAGGAGAAGGAGGAGGCCTTGTCTTTGCAATCAATTGGTATTCTCATCTCTCTTGATTACTACTACTGCTTGCTTTCATTAAAAAGATTATACATTTTTAGTTTTTAGTTGGAATTCTTCAAACCCCATTTCCCATTTTTACTCAACGGGTGACTCATTTCATTTTTTACCAATTCTGATCATCTATGTACCAGTATTCATCTCCATCTATGTACTCCACCATTACAATCGGTATGAGACTCAATTCAATTTTAGACCCAAAACAATATTTTTCACCAAACTAACTTTCATTTTCAACAATTTTCTTGGAAAATGGCTTTCATCAAACCTCACACCAATCTTATGTTGTCAACTATTTTCTTTTTTCTCGTATGAATCGCATCCCATCTTTGGTGTATTAATAATGTCTATGTTTCTTTAGAGTCTTGTAAAACTAATATTCTGCTGACAACATTAAATAGCATTGTATCAAACATATGGATTTTTAAACGGGTGTTAAGCGGGTGCTAGGGCGGGTTTGGTATAGGCAAATTTAAACGAGGCGGATTTGGGTATTCCGCATTTAAGTTAAATGGTATTGGGGCGGGTTTGGGGGTAGGGTAATTTGGCAGGTATGAGGATGGTATTACTCCAACCGCCCCAAACCCGACCCATTGCCAGCCCTGACAATTCAAGCAATCATTTATTCTCAGTTCTCATACATTTCAAACATGAAGATTTGGTATTACGGGGAAACGCGTTTCTCATCCAACTAGGCATTTCACGTTAAACCTATTTGGGAAACGAGTGCGATTCGGTTTCCCGAGTCTAGGAAACATTTGGGAAACGCAGGAAAAAGTTTACAATCCGCGTTTTGAAGCGGCTGTAATTCGTGTAGGGAACACTACTGATTCATATTATGAAGCGACTGTGATTCGTGACGGGAAACACTATTGATTCGCATTTTGAAGCGATTGTGATACGTAATAGACAACATTTTTTATTCAATTTTTTTACCGCATGAATATACGCCAAAGCAATCGTGAAACCGTAGAATATTTGAATCGATACTCGTAGACCCAAAACAAAAACTCAAATCTATAGATATCCCTTTATATGCCCGATTTTTGTTTACCCCTTTTGTTTTTTGGTTCTTCTTATGCCCAACACTAATTACCGTCTTAGTCTCTTCCTCTCTTTTAATTGTTTCCACCCTTTTTCATTGGTTTTCTCATTCGCATACTTTGATGCTTTTACTCATTTCTTATTTCGCTTCTTTAGATGTTTCATACTCGTTTCCCACTTCGCTTCACATTATGCTTCAATTGTCGCATCTTGTTGTCATACGTTTCCTGAATCATGTAAAGAAAATAATAGGCATTTCCCGTTTCCGTTTCTCGTATCGTTTGCCGCATCCGCTTCTTTACTTTAAAATAACATCTTCACTTTTAAAATCTCATAATGACGCATCGCAATGTACAGTAATAGTATTTGGACGTGGGTCACACCAAAATCTAGACATACTGTTAGTTCGAGATCAGATTCCTTGAGAAACACCTGTTCCAACGTTGCTTGAGAAAGATTAAAACCTGTTGAGAAAGATTTCCTAAAGTAGCCGTAGGAGATAAAGAAAGAAGATAGAGAAAGGAGCTCGTCGTCGTAAAGTAGCCGTTATCAGATTTTTGAAAAAACTAGTTGTAGAATTTTAACATTAAACAAAGAGAGAAAGAGAAACAAAAAAGTAGTTTGCCTCCAAAAACATATAGCAACTCCAGCAATTGAACTTTGCTAGTGGGAGAGACTTTTGGACAATTCAAATATTTGATCAACTCCAGCACTCATTTCGTCTCAGTTCTTATACATTTCAAACATGCAGATTTTTACGGGGAAACGCGTTTCCCATGAAACATTCACGTGAAACCCGTTTGTTTGGGAAACGGGTGCAGTAACCGAGATAAAGGAGCTCGTCGTCGTAAAGTAGTCTTTATCATATTTTTGAAAAAACTAGCTGTAGAATCTTAACATTAAACGGAGAGGGAGAGAGAAAAAAATAGTAGTTTGCCTCCAAAAACATAGAGCAACTCCAGCAGTTGAACTTTGCTAGTGGGAGAGGTTTTTGGACAATTCAAATATTTGGACAACTCCAGCACTCATTTCGTCCCAGTTCTCATACATTTCAAACATACAATTTTTTACGGAGAAACGCTTTTCCATTCAACATTCACGTGAAACTCGTTTGTTTGGGAAATGGGTGCGGTAATCGAGAGAAAGGAGCTCATCATCATAAAGTAGCCGTTATCATATTTTTGAAAAAACTAGCTGTAGAATCTTAACAATTACACATAGAGGGAGAGAAAATAAAAAAAGTAGTTTGCCTCCAAAAACATAGAGCAACTCCAGCAGTTGAACTTTGCTAGTGGGAGAGGTTTTTGGACAATTCAAATATTTGGTCAACTCCAGCACTCATTTCGTCTCAGTTCTCATACATTTCAAACAAGCAAATTTGGTATTGACGGGGAAACGCGTTTCCCATCAAACATTCACGTGAAGCCCATTTGTTTGGGAAACGGGTGCGGTAACCGAGAGAAAGAAGATCGTTGTCGTAAAGTAGTCGATATCAGATTTTTGAAAAAACTAGCTGTAGAATCTTAACATTAAACAAAGAGAGAGGGAGAATAAATAAATAAATAAATAGTAGTTTGCCTCCAAAAACGTAGAGCAATTCCAGCAGTTGAACTTTGCTAATGGGAGAGGTTTTAGACAATTCAAATATTTGGTCAACACCAACAATCATTTCGTCTCAGTTCTCATACATTTCAAACAGGCAAATTTGGTATTGACGTGGAAACGTGTTTCCCATTCAACATTCAGAAACGGGTGCGATTTGGTTTCTCGAGTCTAGGAAACATTTGGGAAAATGTTTACGATCCGCGTTTTGAAGCAGCTGCGATTTGTGTGGGAAACGCTACTGATTTGTATTATGAAGCAACTGTGATTCGTGACGGGTAATAGAAAATGTTTTTGATTCAATCTTTTTACCTCGTGAATATTCGTACAACAAAGCAATCGTGAAATCGTAGAATATTTGAATCGATACTCGTAGACCCAAAATGAAAACTCAAACCTATAAATATCCATTTATATTCCCGATTCTTGTTTACCCCCTTTTATTTTATTTTTTGTTCTCTTCCTATGCCCATCAATAATTACCGTCTTAGTCTTTCCTCTCTCTAATAGTAAGAAGAAACATGTACTTCTCTTTTAATTGTTGGGGAAGGATTTAGAGACACTCAAGTCTCAAACACTAAAGACTCACTCAACCACAACCACTCATCTCTATTAGATGAGTGGCTCTTAAAATTAGGTTTTTCCTATATAGGGAAATGAGGTGGAAAAGCTTGGTTAACCTGCCCCACTCTCTTTCTCTCTCTCTCTCTCTCTCATCCCTCTAGCTGGCAACAGACATCATCAACACAAATTTCCCTCTCACAAATTTCAAATTCGAAATATATATATATATATCTCATATCACACTCTCTCACCGTTCATGTCTCACTCTCTCTCTCTCTTTCTACAATCAAACCTCCACACAACTTCATCGTCTCCAACCATTTGATTTGAGAATCAACACCTGCGTCTGATTTTTTTTACAATTTCTGGTCTTGATCTTCTTTTGGGTGTTGATTCTCTCTCAAACCATTGCTTAAAGGTTTCATTCAAGATCTGTCTTTGGGTGCTGATTCTCAAATCTGTTTTTGGGTGCTGATTCTCACAATTTTCAGCTATTTGTTTCCATAAATATTGTTCTACCATGTACTAAATCATGCATTCCTCTAGAAGTAAGAGGTCAGAAGAGAAGCGAGAAGATCCCAACCATCCGAACCCACCAAGGGTCTCTGTCAAGGGAGAAAGCAATATGCTACAATGGATGATACAGTCAATCCACTTGAACAAGATAATCATGAAGAACAAAATATAGACCTTGCACATGTGTGATGCAAGATAATCATAAATATTATTTTATACTTCAGTTTGTATACATTTGAAGTTTGGGTATTGTCGGGATCGACAATAATCAGGGAGTTCACAATTTTTTCGATTAGCTTGGGTATTTTTGGGATCGACAATAATTAGGGAAATCACAATTTTTTGTGTCGAAATTGTCGAGATCGACAATAATCAGGGAGTCCACATTTTTTTTTGTCGAAATCGATAATAATCACGGAGTTCACAATTTTTGTTGTTGAAATTGTCGAAATCAACAATAATTGGGAGTCCATTTTGTTTGTCAAAATTGTTGGTATCGAGAATATATAATATACTCAAAAGAAAATAATTATTGTTTTAGTCCCCATGCATCATTGAACCCTTATGGCATGTTTCTTTATTATTGTATCTACATCTCTTATGGGTATGCGTGTTCATGTGTTTCTTTATTATTACATCTACTTCTTGATGTGACATATCAAACAACACAAATTCGTGAGACCGTGAGACAATGGAAATATGAACTCCCTGATTTGATTATTGTCGATCCCGACAATTTCGACAAAAAAATTGTTTTTCGATCTCCCTAATTATTGTCGATCCCTACAATACCCAAGCTAATCGACAATTTCTCGTTTTTGAGACTTTAGTCCTCACGTGGTTACTCACAAATCGACAATTTCTTAATGCACTGCTCGACAATTTTTTACGAATATGGACCATAAAATTAAACTTTATATACGATACAAATAATCGATTCTCGACAACCTCTTTTCGTTGTTGATCATGGGTTCGTCGAGTCTTTTGGAAAACAACAACGTTTCTCTTCTCTCTTTTATTGATCATCATCTTTGGTTCCAATCCAACCCTATACTTTGGAGAACCCTAACTACAAATGTACCCACGACAGCAAAACGCCACAGTAAAAAGCTCATCATTGCCATTGTAGCAGAATCACCTCTTTCTAGTTCCAAATTTTTATAAAACAGAGTTTCAATACATCAAAACCCTAAATTGGCAAACGAAATTAAGAAGAACGCAACAAAAAACTCTCGCCAAAGCATGAATACATATCTACCCTAAAATTGCATTCAAAGATTCCAAACATCAGAGGGAGTTTGAGAGAGGGTGAGAGTGAGAAAAAACCAGATTTGAGATTCAAAATTGAAATTGAAGAGAGAGGAGAGGAAAATAAATATCTACCAACATAAAAAGAAGAGAGAGAGAGGCCAACTCATTTCCACCTAATATCATTTGGGGCTTCTTTTTTCCACCTCATCTATTATTATGATTACTCATCTCTAGAGATGTGTGGTTGGTATTGAGTGAGACTTTAGTGTCTCGTTTTTTAGTGTCTCTAAATCCTCTCCCTTAATTGTTCCCATCTTTTTTAGTCTTTCTTCTCTCTAATAGTAAGAAGAAACATGTACTCTTTTAATTGTTCCTATCTTTTTTCGTTGGTTTTCTCATTTCGCTTCTTTAGACTCTTTAGACGCTTCATACTCGTTTCCCACTTCGCTTCACATTATGCTTCAATTATCGCATCTTGTTGTCTTAGGTTTCCGTTTCCGCACACCTGCTTCTTCACTTTTAAATAGTATAGATTCCAACCCATGAATAGTAACTATGAAGCATAATTTAATCCAGTAGCAATGCAGATGTTAGATGCTCATGGCAGTTTTTCATGAGGCTAAAATCCGTAAAACAATATTGCCAATAAGTAAAATTTATAAAACTCACAACCAAAGAGGGGATCACACTTAGTAAGTATAATAAAATATTTTACAATCCTTTGAAAGGAAATTTTCTTTCTTTCGTTTCCTTTTTTTTTTCTTTTTCCTTTCTAAATCTACAACATTTTTCTGAAACAAACAAAAACCTTGTTTGGAACTCGTACAGTTTAGCTTTGCAATATCACTGAACTGGAAAATATCGTTTTCCCCATTCCGTTGTACATCTTTGTTATTGATAAGCTCCCCCCAACAACTCATCCATAGGCTCTTGGTTCTGACCCTTGACACCACCTCTTGCCTTAGCGAATAGGATGATACTGTGTAATCCCGCGCTTTGGAGGCAACTTCCTTAAAATGAAGAGGACTAGAGAAGAAGGAAGAATCTCTACCAACTGTAAGCACAAGAAAACATAACAGGTTATCATAAGCCAAGAGAACATGGTTCAAACATAGTTTTTTTCCAGAAACAAGAGAGCATTAAAAATCACCCTTACCAGATAATATAGAAAGTTCAGAACAGGATGATTCAGTACATCAAGATCTGCAGCTTTATCGAATGCATTGAAGCACATCTGTGAAATAGAAATAGCACAATCAAATTAAATACCTTATATGGCTCAGCAAACATACGGGTATATGTATTATAATCTTGTACTTAGCACTAGCCTTACCATAACACATCTTATAAGGAAACACGAGAAACAAATTGTGGTCACATAGCCAACCTGCAAAATTAGACCAAAAATAATTAAAGTAAGTAGTATTGGAAGTGTGTAAGCATCCCATCTTTGAACCTGAAATCATGGAACAATACCTCTTGTAACTTCTTACGTCGCCCTTTTGATTCAACAGGAAAGCGCTGAAGCATTAGGAAGAGTCTGGACAACCCAATACAAGAGTTCACCTAATCAGCAATTGACAAATAATTTGTGTTGATATACAAAAATTAAGTTCTTATGTTTTCTGTCCTTTTTTTGCTGCGTGCCAAATTACTAACAGGATCATAGTGTCGCAAATTATAACACCACCATAACATTGGTGATGCCTTGAGAAAGTCCGTTAGATTAAGTTTATGCAATAAGATTAATCCTCACTGATTTTATACATGACCGGAGAAGGAAATATAAGAACCTACCTCCCTCCATAAAGAAGAAACCCGAAGGCAGCAAATAAAGAGACACCTGCCAAACAAAAGTTAATACAATATCAAGAGTTACCATATATAATAACATAACTTTATCGTCTCTAATCAGACAGATACACAAACCTGCAAAAAATATCTTGGATAAGATGAGAGACATCGGAATAGGCTTCCACCACAAAATGAACCACATAACAATCTGCAAACATTTTCAAAGAAGGATTAGTAAGTAATCCACCTTCCAGTCCCCAAGAAAAATAGTTTCCGTGAAAAACAAGCAATTAATGATATTCTGAAAATGTATATTAAAAAGTTGATCATAACAGTAGCACCAGAGGATCTTACCCACTTAGTTTGTATAAACACTCAAGTCTACCAAACATCTGTTCACAAGAAAATTTGCAGTTTTGTATAAAATTAACATATTATCCAATGTTTCTTGCTTCCATGCTATTGGCTATTTTGTAGGCTTATTATTGGTATACGGCATGCCAATTTAACAGGCATAACAGAAGAACTCCTCACTTTTTTGGCTTGAAGCAATTTTTCATTCCTTAATGCGTTGAATATGTGCTACTTAATATTCCAAGCTACACAATTATCATTGATTCTCTCTTCCTTGTCCTAGTAAACATGCTAAGAATTGGGTTTTCAGTTTCTATTTACCAAAAAAAAATAGATTGTTTCTCACTGGATACTTGTTCTCTTCTTGACATGCATATACATTAAACTAGTGCATTGTCCAAGTCCGCTCTCTTGTTGACAATCAATTATGGAAAAACTTGCATGCCAGAAGTGAATGCAGTAAATAATATCATTAATGACAATACCATCACCGCAGAAGTCTTCTCTACAACAAAACTTAGATTCTTTACTGGAAACCATCTAAGGCTAACCTACAACAAATTTCGTAGGATAAGAAAATATACCACCCATGGACCAAGCCCACCTCCATTTCTCTGCCACATGATACATGACTATGAATAACAAAATTTGAAATAAAGCTGAAACAAATGTCACTCTCTCCCAATCCTAAGCCTTTTACAAAAACCAAGATCCCAATGGATTGTGTCTTATCAAGTCGTAATCTGAAATTCTCGGCTATGCCGTTCTTCAGTTAATATAAAGACCAAAATCCCCAATCGATACACAAAAGAAATTATCACACAAACAACAGGTTAAAAACTTCATCATGTCAGCCACCCATAACCTTTCAAATCTCAAATAACTGTTGGAATGCTTATCCAAATACTCCAACCATTCCCAACAAAAGATGCCTTGTTCTGAAGTAACACATGCTCTTCCAACTCAAACTTAGCTTATACCACCTTCCACAAACCCAAAATCCCCCCCCAAAAAAAATATGTAACTTCTCCATCAAACTAATGTTCATCTCCTCAGGGTCACCTAATCCAAGACCACTGAAGTTCCTCATCTATTATTTTCAACTTCTGCGTTGAGCTAACGTTCATTTTTTGAAGATATTCCCAACAAAGCCAAGTGACTGTCCATGGAAAATCTCTTCCACAACGAACCCCATCTTACCATGAAGTCTCAAAACCCGGATGAAGATTTCAACTCTTTGCACCGCAAACCAAAAGGACCATTGGTAAATGAGCCCGCACTACACCCTAGAAAAGAGTTCTACATCCTCAACGTCGAAATCTCTTCAATGCCAATGACTTAGTCTTAGTGGAGCTCAATCTAAAATTAGAAACCACCAAAACAAAGCATAAAAATTAACAAATTGACTCAGAATTTTGATATTCCCAACACTACGATACTTTTGCAATCTCAAACATGTGAGCATAACATGCACAAGTATCAAACATGTGAGTTAACCACTCCCAACTTGGAAACAGGACGTAGATAGAGTAACCTGAACTGTATGATACAAAAAGAAGACTCGTGTTTTTCGTTCAAGTATACTCCAATTCATTAAGAAAAGAAAAATGATAGCACAGTAGGAGTAATTAGAGGGTTGAGGTTGGAATGGAAGAGAAACAAAAAAGAAATGGAAACGGGTGCTTTATTCAAGGGTAACGTGCCCCTCGGTCGCAAGCGACCATCTTCCACTACTACAACTTTGTCAAAAACTTTATAATTGGGCCTCAATCTCCCTTTCAAATCTTTGCATGAAGAGGTACACCCAAAGAAGACAAGGGAAATGAACCCGTGCTACACCTAGAGAAGAAACTAAGGCCTCTCTGGGGTTATGTCCGAGATAAAACTCCTTGTCTAAAGATCTTCTCAGAAACAGCAGGAAAATGTCAAAATATGAACGAGAGAAGAACCATGAGATAACAATCGCCAAGACACCAAGAATTAACAAAAACAAAGGCGGGAAAAGCTCCGGCAAGCACAACGATATTCACTGCCAATAAGATTTTACAATCATGATAAACCTCACAATCACTCGCCTTCTCCTTGATAATGAGCTCTAGAAACCAAGGGAATACTCAAAACTTCAAGCTCTCAATCTCTTCTCTCACAAGAATCCCTTTGATTTGTTCTGTAAGCCGTGATACAAACTCTAACTCTACTGATAGAGAAAGGAATGATAAGAGTTCATAACTTACTACCACAAACATAATAGTTATTAACCATGAAAGTCATATGATGGTTTGTCCTAAAACTCCTTTATCAACTGGGAGATCGTACATATGATTCTGCATGGTTTTGTAAAGATCTGTTGTCGCTGAGTCTGGATATGGGAGTATGAAGAAACTTTATCTTAGTATGGATAAGGGAGCTTGAAGAAACTTTATCCTAGGTTTTTATGTCCAACCGCCAACCAATTACATTAATCCTTTCTTTTAGGGTTTTAAACAGAAGATATGTTCACAAAATAACAAGTTCAAATTCTGTATACTTTCTTTAATTTTATAGAAATAGAAGTAAGTCAATGGAAGGTGGTTTCATGTTTGATTTTTGTAGGCATTCACAGGGATGGGTCAACTCTTGGTTTCTCAAGTTCGTCTTTTCTACAAATTTTAAATCCCAAGTTGTACATCACTGGAAGGATGAGTTCTTGTGCAAGTTTTTGAGTCAGTGCATTGGTCGTGTTCGAGGAATGATTCTAGGTCTTAGCTCCCGTCAAACTTCAAAGTGGGAGGAGGGATTGTTGAAGGAGCATAGTGACATCACCCCCTCTCCATCTATGACGTCAAGCACTAACATCATCATCTCTCTCCTCTTTTATTTAGGTATTATAATTCGTTTGTAACTTCTAGTAACACCCTTAAGTTATAATGAAGCTTTTGTTCTTACCCCTAGTGTTGCAAAAGAAAGCTCCTAGTTCAAGTTTAATAATTTTATATAATAATTTAAGGTGATTCCATTCAATCAATTTGGGAATTAAGTGTTTGAATTACTGACATGATCTTGATCAAAGTATTGTTAGCTTTTGCGCTTTCGCTTTAAATCCACCTATATCTACATGTGTCATCCGAACCTGGGAACTAGATTATCCCCCTTATTAGTCCCGATGCACTGTTTTGGTAGTTAGCCCCAAAAAAAGGTAATGAGCCATTTGCTGAGCAATAAATACAAATAGTACACCGAGTGGCACATTAATAAATGGCACTGGGGATGGATCCCGTGCATTGCACCTATCTTATAGTGGCTTTTGTGTTGGGTGGTGCACTGACATGGGCAATTGCAATTGGCCTCAAAAAGTGGTAATAAGAACCCATTATCATGGTCATCAACACCTCCAAAAGTGTATCATAACTATGGATAAATAGATAAACCACTGCAGCCTTACCTCTAGCATTTGTCTTTAAAAAAAAACCCTATCATGTCCTCCTTACACACCCCAGGTATGATACACTATCTAAAGGAGTCTTCCTTACAAAAAAAAGACCCTGAAGAAACTTCCATTCCACCAAAAGCCACGACCACTGTCAATACTAATGTTCCTATCTACCACAACACCAATGTCAAGGCCAAAACTCCACAGCCACTCCTCAAGTACAACTTTATTTATGGCCGTGAGTTTTCTAACACCTATACTACCCTTCTCTTTGGATAAAATCAAAAACAGTTCAGGAAGCGGACACACTTGATAAAATTTTGACTTCACAGGATTTTATTCTACCTGAGCATTCTAAAGCCACAAAGCCTACTTTGATCTAAAGCATTCGTTCTAGTTTGTAGTCCCGATATATGTTGGTTCCTTGTTCCCTAGTTTTTTTAATTATCTATACAGATGGCATCCTTTAGATTTTGAGAATAATTTTGAAACTCACTCCTATTGGAACTGGGTGGGCCTTTTAAAGAGGAGGAATGAACATCGCTACTATGAAAAGGATAGAACTCTGGATGTTATTATTTTAGAGACCTATATGATCTAACTCGATTAGGCCTCATTTTCCCATCATGAGAGAGTAAGATTTGAAGATTTGGTGGCTATGTGGACTTTGTATTTACATAGTAGACTCGAATGTGCTTTCTTTATTATCTTTGTTTCTTTGCCATGGAATGTATCTCACTTTCTTCCCCAAACAGTTTCCTCAATCAGCACCAAGCAAGTGATGGTCATCATGAAAAACTTATTAGGCGCAAATATATATTGGTGCTCTGAAAATATTTGTCAATGAATAAGCAGTGAGGGATGGTGTGATGCACATCAAGGACATCAATCTAAAAGTGGATATTGATAAAAACGCTTTAAGAACGAAATGGATTGCAAAAGAGGAGAGGCTTCTTGCAAATGTGGTATCGAATTCTCCTACAAAGAGAACAAAGAGATTCACCAGGCTTCAATATATGGGTAATCATCATGAACTTAAGATAAGATGGGTTCTTAAACGCCGGGCAAGAATAATATTAATAAAAAAAATGCGCAACACTTCGACCAGTTACACGGCGTATTTTCCTTATTAGCGATGTAGTCCATTTTATCTTAAAGTGGATATCAATCAAGAGGATTTAAGAACGAAATGAATTGCAAAGGAGATAGGCTTATTCCAAATATAGTAGCAAAATCTCTTACGGAGAGAACAAAGATGTCTACAAGGCTTCAATGTTTGGATAATCATCATGAACTTAAGAAGGTAAGCAAAAACACCAAGCCTATTACACAGGAGATGAATTTTTCAAACAAACAAAAAAATGTGGCATTTCTATAAATTTTTATGGATATCAATGGTACTGGTACACAAAACCCCATTATACAGGGTATTTATCGTATCGGTGATATTGTCCATTTCATATATTTTCCTTATTACTGAAAATTCATTATTGGCTCTAAAAAGTATGTTGAATATAGGCGACTAGACGTTTATTATAAACATGCCGTGCAAACTCACATTTGAGTTCAATCTAAAATGGTATTAAATGATGACAAAAACAGAAGTCTAAATAAATATACTGGATGAAATGAACACAAATGCAAACCAACAAAAATGGTGATATTATAAAGTTACGTTCCTTTGCACAACTAAGTGTTATCAGTATATTTAATAGATTACATTGATTGCTGCACAGCTCACTATATTTCACTAGTACACCATACATACACAAAAACAAAAACAATTTATGTACCTGTATGGCATAAACCACCGCATTGATAGTAAAGAAACTTGGCCTGAGCCCATCTGTTGATACAGCGCGTGCCTGCGAAAATAATGAAGAAAACAATTAATATCAAGAACAAAAACTATTAATACAACAAAGTGGATAGGATATAACAAATTCCAACCTGATAGTATATCTCAGCCCAGAACAATACCAAGAGTGCATAGGTCGTGAAGAACGCAAGACTGGGCATATCAAGCAAGATATGTTTAAAAATCTGGCATTTGACAATAAGACAAAAACAAACAGTACATTACCAACAAACTAGATAAAATAAATTCGCCTTTTTACAATAAATACATGGAAATATTATGCAAACCTCAGGACTTATCCGTTGCACATTCCGACGGAACACGAAGACTACTGCTCGAACTGTTGCATTACGTAGCTCTTAGTTAGTTATACGGGGTGTGATTCACAACTATTACATACATGGTACATTTTTCTAATACATACTGAGTGTTTTACGGGTATTTTTACCTGAACATAGTTAAGTACTATCCCATTTTATTTCAAATTATTCAACGGAAAACTATTCCCCAGGGATCAAAACTCTACTTCAATTCATTAAATAATGTGCGCTTTCTACATATAATATTTCTACTTTTGCCAAATACACACTTGAACTAATTTTTACGCCAAATCCAACTCCACCTCAAATTTTTCAATTACTGTTTAATTAATGACACAAATAAAACCCTAATCCTAAAAAGGCAAATATTCAAACAAACAAAAAAACAGATACAAACCTGCATTTACGACGAAATTGAGAAAATGGAATACTTTCTGCGTGGTCCAACCATACTCTGGAACTCTCAATTCTATCCGAATCAATTGAATCTGCAATCCAAACCAAAAATCACAATCAACCCTAACCCTAAAATTCGAAATCACAAACCAAAATCAAATTAAACAAATGATTCGAGTGTTTCTTACCAGAGCGATTGTAGCAACGAATCCGTAAAGACCAGATAAGGTATGAAAGATTCGGTTCTGCCAGAGTGGCGAATCATTCACGTCTTCCCACCAATCCGACGCGTTTTTTAGCCCGTAAGACATCACCCATGAAGATGAAGACGAAGACGCCATATCAATCACCGTCTATCTCTCTCTCTCTCTCTCGTTCTCTCTAGTTCGTTCCCTAATGGAGATAAAATCGCCCGGGGATTCTCTCTCTTTAAAAGGTAGAATTTGGGGGCGAAATTAGGAGAGAGAGAGAGTCCAAAATGGCCGAATAATGAAATTTTGGAGGCAAAGAAAGAACTCTTTTGTTGTTCGTTGTCTCACGTTTTGTTTCCAGGAAGGCAAAGGCTTTGTGTAGAGCCGGTAATCTAGTTGATGGAACTGACACGTGTCGGCATAGTTGGATAACAGCTCAATTGACTAGAGTCCTCGAGATAGCGTAAAATCGGTGTGATGAACACCGGAGTACGATTTGTTTGCTTGAAAGTGGAGTATGTATACGAACGAACGGAAAATGGCATTTTTTTATTGTACATGATTTTGAAGTAACGGGAAATGTGTAAAAAGCATCGTATGAACAAATGGAGATAGGGAGCCACAGGAGTGGAACCAATAGCCAGACGCCCTGATCTGCCTTGAGAGTAGGGGTTTTTTTTTTTTTTTTAGAGAGACGTAGAAAGGAGAGCGAGAAAACGATTGGGATTGGGATTGAGATTTTTCGTACGATGATCCCAACGTTAACTGGCATGAAGTGGTGTCAGTTCACAATTTTCTACTCTAGTTTTAGAACACTACTAAAGTTTTTATGTATATTTTGTATAAACATTTTTAGACAATAATGCCATATGCCGTGTTATGTGTTAATTTTTTTTTGGTGATGATAGAAAATCAAGGTTGAAATAAAATTACTGTAAGAACATATTTGGCAACCAAGTATTAAACTTTGTTATGTCTGATAGGAGCATCATTTTGATGGATAGTGCAATGTATCATTTTCAGCAATAAATATGGCCCATACCTGTGAATTAAGAGGCATATGGATTGTGCACGGTAAAGACAATCAAGGGGTGTTGCAATAAAGGGGTGTGCCGGCTCAACTAGTAGTTGATGAAAAATGCTTCAAACTTGATTTTGAATGCATGTAAAATATATGTATCAAGAAAACAAATTGAGCATTGCGGGAGCATTTGAGCTGGTGCTTGAAGTCGAGCTTCAAAATGTGCCATACATGGTTTGAGTCGACCTTCAATGTTTTTTATAACGCATATCGTTTTACAATTTTCATACGTTCTTATAGTTGAAAGTCAGTTTTTAAATTATGAATGTAGTTTAGAACAGACACGGGGAGCCCCTAATTTTTTTCCTTAAAAAAATCATATACCTATAAGTTAATTATTGTGGAAGATATTGATACCTCAGCCAATGATCACAGTAATATACATATGCAAAAATTGATTTTTTTTTGTGCTGCTTGATATAATAAGTTGTACTCAATTTATTAGGGCACTTCCAACTGAATCGTATGCAATTCCGGTTTACCATACCGGTATTCCAGAATAGCATATTGTTTTCGTTCAACAGAGAATTACGGTTTTTCTCTTGGGCGCTCGACGATTTAGCGTACAGCAAAAAACGTCAAATCATTTGGTTAGACGCCTAACAAAAAAAACTGAAAAAAATGTTGAATTAAATGTCAGATTAGGGAACAAAGTTGTGATGGGAGAGAGAGAGAAATGTCATGTGTATTTAAAAGTTAGCGGGCGCTGAACGATTTAGCGCTTAATTGGTATGCGAATACTCCTTGCCAAGTTCAGATTTCGCATACTTTGGAGGGGTATGAGGGTGAGTATGTTGAACCCCATATCCCTGTTGGAAGGTTTTTTGCAAGAGTTTGCTAAATGCGTAACAACATACCATGTTGTTTGAAGTGTTTGTTGATGATCGACATTTCAGCACATGACAAGACACCATGGCAAATGTGGTTATACTTATGTGGATCGCGAAAATATTACTTACCCTACCTCACGTTACCGCAGGAGTCCCGAAGATGAACCCAGACACAAAGCAATAACCAGCTTCACTGACGTAGCTGCGTCAGTGGCCTTCAAAACTAAATAAGAAAACTTAAGCTCTCTTCTCCCAACTCGAACTCCCTTACTACAACTCAAAAAAGGCGAATCATCGCAAAGCCCATCTATATTGTCTTGCTTGTTGTGCACATTTAAAGGGAGGAAGGGACACACATACCATCAAATCTCACCAAACTCAAGACCATGACTACACAAACAAACCACGTGGACCTCATGCACTACATCATTACCACCACCCCCCCCCCCCCCAAATGCCAAATTAAATGTCAAAAATGTGGTTCTACTTATGTGATCGCAAAAATATTATAATATACAAGTGGCCTTCATGGAAATCCTTAAGTTGAAACAACTTAGTCAAGGGCCCCAAAGACTTACCCTACCTCACGTTATTGCAGGAGTCCCGAAGATGAACCCAAACACCAAACGATAGCCAGCTTCATTGACGTAGCAGCGCCAATGGCCTTCAAAACTAAATAAGAAAACTTAAGCTCTCTTCTCTCAACTCGAACTCCCCTAAGACAAAGGCGAATCAACACAAAACCCATCTATATCGTCTTGCTTGTTGTGCACACATTAAGGGAAGAAGGGACACACATACAATCAAATCTCACCAAACTCAAGACCATGACTATACAAACAAATCACGTGGACCTCGTGTACTACATCATAACCATTACCATCACCATAATGGACGCCGCGACTGCCGACGTGGACACCACCCAAAAAAAATAAAATTGCGGTATTTGTCAAAAGTAGCCGCAAACAATAGCGATAAAAAGACAAGTATTCGCGATTTTTAGAACACTAATCAATTATTTATTTTAAAGTAGCTTTGAGTTTGACCAGCCTCATAACCAATGTACTTTATTGATTTTGTTGTTATTCCATAAATACCCTCTTCTCGATGCTAAATTATCATTTAACTACTTTAAGCTAAATGATTTATTGCTTTCAGGACCACCTTGATTTCATGTTACCATGTGCATTATTATTTCGAAACTTTGACCTCATGTTAGTCGCAACTCGAGCTAAGTCGATGATAATAAGTTATAGCTATTCTTTTCGTATCAAATTGGGGTTTTCATGTGAGATTGCTGCTCGTTTTTTGATTATAGATGATTTTTTTGAAGCAGAAAACTGTGTTTTTTGAATAATGCGTCATTATTGTCATGCACATAATTGGGAGAAACCTAAGGAAACCATTTTTGTTTTGCGCTCTTGAGAATAATCAACGACCACAAACATATAGTATTTTTTTTTGTTTTTCCCACTATAGATAATGTGAAAAATCAAGAAATTCAGAGTAAATAGGGGCAGAACCACGAATTTGATTTAAGGACGGTAATAGCTAAGGAGATTTGGATGCAAGCCTCAAAATTTTATCAAACGACTGTTAGGAAGTATTTTTGTGTTAGATCAGAAGTTACACTGTATGTCTGTCTCGTCTATCTGTCATCACCTTAACTTAATACGTTATAAAGTAAAGACACTACTGATCGATCCTTGAATTGAATGTGTTGCTAAACTTAAGTTTTGAGTTTTAGACAAGAGGTACCGGAGGAGATGTTCTTTTAACACAAAACCAATATTTATTTCTTGACTACTACTCTACTAGGACAATGGTATGGTGTACAATTTAGTTACCCATACAGTTGACTGGTACAGGCCAACAAACCAATGGCATTCCTGTAAATTATGTACATTATTAGGGCATTTACTTCACTCGGCAGATTCAAGTACACAAACAGTCAAGGCGCGAGAACGACGATACAGAGCTCTCCTCTGACTCCCATTGAACACAGTAAAGCTTTCACAAGTGAGTGAGTGCGAGAGAGAGAGAGAGAGAGAGAGAGAGAACTTGAGTTTGTGTGTGTGTGAGTGAGTGAGTGAGAGAGATTTGGATTTGGTTTTTAGCTTGTGATGAGCGAAGCACTACTGATGGAGTACGAAAGAATCGAGAAGAAATCTCAGGTAACAACGGCATTTCATCAAACATTTCCTTAGCTTTACTTTAACATCTCACACATTTGGTGTTTCTCTGCAAATGCTTTTAAACCATCACGATCCCCCAAAAACCCCTCTCTCCACTTTCGATTTCTCTCCCAAACCCTCAATTTTGATGTCCCTCCAAGCTAAAAAATCTTAAAATGGAACTGGGTTTTCGACGATTATGTCGATCTGCTCAGTTGTAGTTAATGAGATTGAGCTGAAAATCTAGGGTTTCAACTCTAATTTGTGTGGTGTTTTGGTGTTTAGGGAGGTGGGTTTTCGCCGGCGAAGCTGAGGAGTATGTTATTAGGGGTCGAGAAGAAGAGAAAAGAAGAAGAGGATGATGATGACGATGAAGAGCTCGAGTCGAGGTTCTATTTGAAATCTGAAGTGGGTGGGATCGAAAATGACCAAGGTAAAACCCCGTTAAATTTTGAGGTTTTTGTTGCATTAGAATTAGTGTTAGGTGTTATGTGATTTGATGTTTGATCTGAAACAAAGAGCCCCATTTGGTGTTTAGGTGTTGTTGGGACTTTGGAGGAATGTAAAGACGTAGATATTGTACTAAGTGAACTTCCTGATTGCTCCTCTTCGTCAATGGGGGGGAATGATCGTAGATTTAAGGAACATGTTATGAATAATACTTCGAGGATTAGAACTCAAGATGATTATGATAGTGGGTATGACAGTGCTGTGTCTTCATCGCAAAATTTCGAGTTTCAGAAGACTGATAGACTATCAGGTGCACCACATAGAGTGTCTCTACCACCGTTTCGTCAAAATGCTCCTTCGAAGTGGGACGATGCACAGAAGTGGATTGCAAGTCCTACCTCGAGCCGGCAGAAATCGGGTCAGACCCAAGTACAGAGCGGGCAAATCGCTGGGGTGAGAAGAAGTGCTTTTTTTGGATATGGGAATCGACAAACTGCAACGAAGGTTGTGGTTGAAGTTCCAGATCAGAGGATAGTTGTTGCTTCAGAAGAACCAGATACTAAAAGGATGGATCCAAGTCAGCAATTTAAGAGAGAAGTTGGAGGACAGAAGTCTGTTAATTGGGTACCTGACCAGTATCCAGTCCCAGAACTGTATTCGAAGTCTGCACTGGTAATTGAAAGCTCTATTGCAGATTCAGCAAGTAAGAATTTTCTCAATGTTTTAATCATGCAACATACTTTGTACTGTAAACACTGATATAGTAGCAATGCCTAAGAGAATCTGATGTGAATTGTCCTCTAATGGTCGTTCTCACCGTCAACAAACTATTTATATTTATGTTCTTATGATTCAAGCCTCTCTGTTGCTGTTGTTGGAGATGCTAAGTTGATTTAGGGAGTTGTTTGTTTAACCAAAGCACACGGTTTAAAAAGAAAGTTTTCCCAATTTTAGTAGAATTATATTTAGATTAGATTTAGGGTTGCTAATTCTAATACCCATTGGTGTTGTTCTACGAGAGGTCTAGGTTATTTGTTCTTGGGAAGTAAGTAATTAGTAGAGTTGATTTGTTTATGAAAATAGTTTAGTTTTCCTCTTATTAAGCTTTATTTGAAATCTAGTTCAAATTTAGTGTTCATCAAATATGAATCTAGTTTCCGCGTTCGTAGATTCATATTAATTGGCATCAGAGCCGCGTTCACATCCCCGGTGTAGCAAGTTTCAAGAGCAAGATGCCTCATGGAAAACTCGCAATGAAGAAACCTACACTCGCTCAAGATGTGGCGAGAATATCGGATAAGCTTGCTTGTCGGGGATTTTGGAAAGGGAGCATTTTTCCCATCTCCCCAACCACCTCCTTTGGGCGTACTAGAAAACCCCTCTTTTGAGGGAAGCGTCGCCGTGAGGAGCGACGAACTTAACAATCCGTTTGCAATTATCGTTATCGAGGCCGAAACTTGTGATGTTAAGGAAATCGGGGTACAACCCAAGGCCAACGGACTGGCCACGACAACCACCAACCAACCACGTGGTTCCCGCTTCGGAATACAACCAACAAGGACTACCGATGCCGACCTCAGTCCCAACAGTGGTGGGTACCACTAGCGCCGGTGGCACTCGCGAAGGCAGATTTTCTTGCTTGGGCAAGCCGACAGCAAGCTCTAGCCCTTAAGGCCCAAATCAGGCCCAAACCAACACCCAATCCGCCAGACCCGTTCCCAAAGCCGTTCCGTCCCACGCTCCAGTCGAAGTCGAGTCATCCCACGATCTCTCCCGAATACCAATTGTAGATTCGTCTTCACGATTGGAAGAGAGAACTAGAAGAAGAGGAACCGTCTATAAAAAGTGGAGAAATGAGGGAGTGTGATACCATACAACCAGTTACAACTTATCATTTAGGAGAGATAACTCTAGCAGTATGTGTTGTACACATGCTTCATGAACAAAAACAACCCGTTCCAGTAGTGAGTACGGTCAAAAGGCCAAGCCGAGTCGAACTAAACAGTGCATCTTCGGCGGTAGCTACCAATCAACGTGCTACTCACTAGTGGATTAAGGAGACATGTATGAATCACAAGATGCAGATCGGCCTCGTCCAACAGTTTTGTTCACACATGTTACAGTCTGAGGTATCTTAATATTTAATCCGTACAGGAGAGATGATGGCTCTTGGTGAAGAATTATTTTCGTATGTTGACCCGTTTTGGGAAAGCTTCGTAGCAGGTTTCGAAGAGCGGTCTACAATTTTTTTTCAGCTTTTAATTTTAGGCGTCAATGGACATAGAGATGTTGGTGACAACATCATACACCCGCACTTGGGTACAACTTCGGGTTACGGTGAACTTCGCGGTAGAATTCAAAGTTTGAAGACGGGTATGCCACATCAGAAAGTTCCGAGTTCCACTATTTATATTTATGTTCTTATGATTCAAGCCTCTCCATTGCTGGAGATGCTACACAAAGTTAAAAATGAAGTTTTCCCAATTTTAGTAGAATTCTATTTAGATTAGAATTAGGGTTGTTAATTCTAATCTTGAAATCTCTAAAAGGTTATACCTTTACAAACATGACATGAGGCCGTCAATATAATTGACTTCCACAATTTCTAAATTCAATGGGCAATGGATTTTAAAAAACAGCTGACGAGATGTACAATTGTACTTCACATATTTTAGTGGTAATTTTTAGATTTAGGTGAACTCATTTTATTGAGTGCATACGCAGTGACAATGACGGTGGGCTTTGTTTTGAAGATTCACTTAGAAGATATGTATAGATGGCTTACTACAAAAATTAGCATCCCCTTTGTTGTCAGAGAAGGCACATCTGCCTCCTTATACTAGGTTTAGCTCAAGTAGTTATTTTTCTGCTCCTGTTAACTTATTTCACCTTTGACTTGGACAGCACTAAATGGACCTGTTATCGTTCTTCAGTATGATAGTGCTTGAACAAGGAACGCTTAAGAGTTATCCGGTATTTTGAAACAAATTAGGAGTTGAATATGGGCAGCATCTTATAAGACAAACTATTTATTTCTTGTGATGAGGAAAGTTATATGTCAATTTTGTTGTGAAGTTCAAAACTTATATTAACAACTAAGCTCATATTTTCTTTTTCTTGTACAGTCAGTCTCAGCCGACACGACTCAACCGTATCTATCCATAGTTCTACAACGTATGTTCCACCTCCATCTACTGTTAGATCTGTGTCCATGAGAGATATGGGTACAGAAATGACTCCAATTGCGAGTCAAGAACCTTCTAGGAATGGAACCCCTGTAAGAGCAACAACGCCAATGCGCAGCCCCACTTCATCTCGACCATCAACTCCTGGAAGAGCTGCACCTGTTTCATCTCCTGCAGGGACAGCTGATTGCCAAATCGAACCTAACAAAAGCGAGCTGTCTGATAAAGAAATAAAAAAGAAAACCAGGAGAGAAATAATTGCTCTTGGAACGCAACTTGGTAAAACAAATATTGCTGCTTGGGCAAGCAAGGAAGACGACGTCAAGGACACATCTACCTCTCTTAAGACAATTTCAGTGGATCAACCTCCAAACAATGCCATGGTGACCCGAGCGGCGGCATGGGAGGAAGCCGAGAAAGCCAAGTATATGGCGAGGTTATTTCCATATAAGCACTTAATTCTTTTCCCAAGCTTTTTAGAGAGATTGCATGTATTTAAAGATATAGCAGAACACAATGTCAGGCGTGTATTGGTCGTATAGTGTCACAGATAAGAATAATACACCCACTTTATTTGGTATCTCGAAGACCTTGAACAACCGAAAAGCACCTGACTTGTTAGTTTTCTTGTCTCCAATGACATATAACTATGTTTCTACGCACATATCTTGACTTTTGCCATATCTATTTTAAGCCGTTATTGATATTGCAGTAGTTCAATTCATAGGCCTGATCTACTTATATGCCCTATATTTTCATTTAGTTTTTTGTATATGAAATGACAGATATTTTGCTATAGGTACAAACGTGAAGAGATTAAAATACAAGCATGGGAAAATCATCAAAAGGCAAAGGCGGAAGCTGAGAGGAAAAAAATTGAGGTAATGAATTACTTTCTGCCTATGATTTGGTTATTGGAACAGTTTCTTATTTCTATGCTGTTTTATGTTGATTGTTTAGTAATTAATGTTCATAGTATTGGTACGTGCAACATATATATATACATATATATAAACTTAGATACCTACCACCACCATATGATCTTCTGAAAACATGTACCCTGTCAGCATGTTAATAAATTTAAACCTACATACCTATCACCACTGTCTGATCCTCTGAAAACAAGTACGTCACAAGCCAGATAAGGAAAACTATGTTACTCTGTTTGATGTATAGACTGAAAACCAGGTATTAAATGCAATTAAATATTTCTCCTGTACCTAATGATAAGAATTATTTCTACACAACCACAAACTTTCCCTAATAACAAGATAAACTCCTCTGAATAAAACTTTTATGGATGATACTCTAATTTTCTGGGGTGCTTAAATGGAACAGCTCATATTCTTCAAATCCAAAGATACAAATTGTTGAATCAGTTGTATCATTGCATATGCAACTGATGTGGTCGTGGTGAGGTAATGTTGTAGCAAGAAGAAAAAAAACTGTTGATTCTTTTATGGCTTGAATAGGAAGTGAGGTAATGTTTATTTAAAATACTAAGCACCTTAAATGATCTGAAACACCTTCATCATAAACCTCAGTAAAAGAGCAAGGACTAGCTATTCATACCCCTCTTAAGGAGGTCAAAATTGTATGTACACCTACAAAAACGGCATTGTCTGTCAAATTACTTGACAAGTTTACAAACGTAGCTCTTTTTCTATTGAGCCCATCATATCTGTAAGTGGACTTATGCAGGTGTGGAACATCTAGGGAAGACATATTTAGTTGTTGGCCTAAGGTAGATTTACACCCTAATAGGAATTTTTGTGGAGCCTCATTCCGTTAACAGTATTTTGACACAGGAGGGCATGGGGACCTCAAACTCACAACAGGAAGTAGATAACAGTTGCACATATCATATTGACTGTCTTCTATGTATGTGGAGCACGGTCTACAGAATCATAGGGACTTTCAGGTTCTCCGAGGACTTAGCAATGATTCATAAGTTGAAGTTACATTAGGCTTTGTCCGTGAAAAACAATAGCAAAGTTAGTTATGATCTATGAAGTTGGCCTTAGCAAAAACTGATCTTGGACGATCAGTATTATTCACTTGGAAGTTGTCTTTTTTTAGATAAAATTTTCTCTTTCACAGGAATTTAGTAACTTTGGTCTCATTCGAGGGCATCCAAGATTATCAGATTACGAATAGCTTTACTTTTAAAAGCTGAAACGCAAATCACTGCTAGCTTTATATATTCTGAGACTTGAAATACTCTTCCCATGCTAATAGTTGTAGTTTCCAGGTTAAGGTGGAAAGGATGAGAGCCAGTGCCGAGGAGAAGCAGATGAACAAGGTAGCAGCAACAAGAAACAAAGCCGAAGAGAAGCGAGCAAGAGCAGAAGCCAACAGAAACTGTCAAGCTTCTAAAACTGAGCAACAAGCAGAGTACATAAGAAGAACTGGACGAATCCCTTCGTCATTCACCTGTTGTTTCTTGTTTTCTTTAAGCAACTGGTGTTCCTGAAACTTAGTTGCTCCTTCATTAAAGCCAGTCGTGTTCAGAAATTCTTCGTATTTTTTGTAGTTAATACACATTGCAGTTGATGTTCCTCTACATTTTTCTATTTGTGCAGAATGAAGAAATAGCCCGAGGCGTTCTTAGGCACAATGTTGTATTTTTCTGGAAGTTGCAAACTGTTGTGACAGATCCAATGAAACAACAAAATTAGCTAATCTAACCTTAAACATTCATTTACAAACAAGGATGAAAGAGATAACTACGGAACCTAAAGTCGAGTTGCAAAACATCGGCTCAGTTGCAAAACATCGGCTGAACTGTATTTGCAAAAAAACAATATTTCACAGTAGTGTATGATCCAGTTATATGTTGAAAACAAACATGCACAGTGATAGATTATAGTTTTGCACGATCCTCTTTGTCGTTCTTGATTCCAACTTCCTCGCAAATCCCCGTCTTTTCAGGTATACTACTTTCCTCGCTTTTATTTTCGTTTGCAGTACTATTGATTAGATATTTCCTGTAATCGAAATTTTGGATATTTTTTTCTCTAATCGAAATTTTGGAAACCATAGACAGTTAGATTAGAAAGGAAGCAATGGTTTAATGTATTTGCCACATTTTTCAATACTATGCAATTTTACGTTACATTAGAAAACAAATAGCTATTTGAACGTTTTTTTTTTTTACGTTATACCTCTTCTTGCCGCCAGAGATCTAGTGCACGATTGATAACCTTGTTGAGTGGATCTTGTTGGTCGTCGGGAAGGGGCTTCCTATACTTGATGACCTTAACCCACGTATATGGATCGCCGTTAAACCTACTTTTAAGTGGGAAGCCGGCGCTAGGATCATCGTAGAACTCCACTGTTCCATGAAAATCAGAAGATGAAATTAGCAAATTTACGGGTTTCTAATTAACAATATAAGATGAAAATTTGCTTAAAAAAAGAGAGATAAATTTAGGGTTCTTAAGAGATTAGATTCATACCAAGCATCTTCTCTTTTTTTGATTCTCAAAAGCCTTTTTTATTTATTTTTTATAGAATTCTTTCACAAACCTTAAATATAAGTACAAATACAATGACCTTGTAGGGCTCGGACTCTATAAATTAATAATGGTAGAAAAGGGATAAATATGGCTTTGGGGCATAATTCACTTTTTAATGGTACATATGTTCCACAACCTACTTGCCCTCGAGTAGGCCTGCAAGTTGGGGACGTTGAGATGTCTACACAAACCCAACCAGACCTCGGTCTAATCACAAAGTAGAAGAAGTGGTTCAAGTTTCTAATTCTAGCGAATAATTTTAGGTGAAAGCCTCAACATAATAGTCTGGTCTAATTTTGCCTGCCTCAAATCTTAGGCAGGTATTCACATTTGTGAAGAAACTGATGAGAGGTTGGAGTTCCTTGGCGAACCTGAATTCGCCAGCCCTCCTCTCATTAATTTAGAATGGCATTGTCAACCTGTAACATCATTAGTAGTTTTTAGTAGAAATAATTGCTTACTCACGTTATTGAAGTTGTTTTAAATCGGAATGGTTGCTAGAGTATGTCTTCTCCAAAACTTTTGCTTGCTTAAAATCCGAAAAAGTGCACCGTGATGGATTTCCCTTCTCCTGTAAGGAAGGCGAGATGACTTGCACTCTTTCCTTATTACTATTGGAAATATGTTTACCGTTACAAAAAAGGGACTGAAACTTTTTCCCATCCTCGACTTAAACTCTTGCAACCAAATGTGGGAGATGCCATATGAAGTTAGGGGAAGTACTCATTATTTACTCTCTCATATTAGTGTAGTTTAGTTACTTGAGGACCATTAGAATTGCATGGCAGTGAAGACATCAAGGGGATGTTGTTTGGTACATGTTGATATAAAGTTGCATGCACTATGATGTTTTTTCTTCAAATAAAACCTTCATGTGATGATACTCCTTTCATTCCCATAAAAACACCAGAAAACCTTTAACAAACACTGTTTTGAGAGCTTCTCATCTGGTGAAACGCCTTTTGTCTTGTTGTTTCAACTTCATATGGTTATCATCTGTCCTCAAGCCATTGTCACAGTTTAATGTGAGCAGTTGCTATTCAAATGGGTCCTTTACTTGTTCTTGCATAGTTGTTCTATCTTTTAGAGAATGTGGGGCTATTTGACATAAAGTTTAAGGGAGAGAGAAGGAAAAAAAACAAAACTTTTTGAGCTAACCCTTACTTTTGTATCATCAAGTGTTTTGGTGACCCCATGATGTAAGAGATCTTACCTTACCCTCTCACGGAGTTATGTTTTTAATACCCTTGTAGAGATAATGTTTATACAGTCTGAAACATTATAATTAGAACTATGAAACAATACTTTGAGACCTTATCACTAATACTTTGAACCCCCTACGTAATCATTATAATTAAGACTATGAGATCGGTTTTGAACTATTCATACGGGCACGTGTGATGCCCCGTAAAGCACTATTGCCGGGTAAGTCAGGATTTTTCATGGATGGGAATTGATTTCAGGACTTTTGCTTCCTAAGGCATGCATGGTCCCGAGCTACCACCGTCCATCCTCCGTGAACCTTCCTGTTTAGGTATTTCGTGTTGTATCGATCGCATAATTGGGGTCGAAAGTCAAAATATCCTTTAATTAGGGCAATGAATTGGTGCCCTTGTCTATGAGTGAATTTTCAGGAATCTTTGAGGATACATTTCATTATTCATTTGGTTTGCAAACAAGGGGCCAAAGTCAAAATATTTTAAAAGGGTGATCATCATCTTTTTTCAGTTGAAAGCGAAAAATGTCCGTAAAATCCAACACCGCCTGTTAGGTCTAAAAATCTTATAAACGGACAAGGGGTCGGGTCGAACGAGTAGGAGAAAGAGGAGTACAATAGGGCCAGCTTGTTTTTCTCTTAATAGAGATTAAGGTTGGTTTGATCTATACTTAATTAAGATAAGTCTTTATTATAACTAGGCAACATTCTCTTGTTTGCAAATGTATGATTGAAGAGAAAGTGTCTTTTACTTGGATATGGGTCTCATGGTGACCTCTCTCTGTCATCCATTGTGAAAGATATGGTTTCTTCTTGTCACTTTCATTCTTTAAAATCAAAAAAACACCTCAACACCAAACACCAAACACCAACACCTTTGACACACAACACACTAGGATCTCCAATGGATGTATGTTGGGGGCATATTGACTTGTTCTTTGACTCAATGTGATAAAGCTATAAGCAATAGTGCATGGACCATTTTATTATATAGGGATGATGACCTTTTTTTGATTTTATGGAAACAATTCATTCTAATGAGGAGAAAACGCGTTGGGTTGATATCGGAATTCGGAAAATTTTGAAAAGTTTGGGTCACGGTGGCCCAATCAATCAAGTACTCTTTGTCGTAATCTTGATAGGTGATGGATACCGAACTATGGTTTACGGTAACAACTCCTTTTCATCTGCCTACATTGTAAGACATCACTTGCAGAGTTGCAGTACTTGTATTAATGAAATCAAAATCCTATGCAATTGAAGATTTTATCGCATAACAATAATGAATAGTAGTTAAGGACTTTTCCCTTTGCCAGGTCGAACGAATGGGAGAGTTTTGCTCGTGAAAAGCCACGAATAGGAGGAGAATATCTAGAGCGCATTTGTGATTATATAACTCATGTAAAGAGTTGCATCTTAGCATTCCTTATCTTTACATGTAGAGATGATTTTATAAGAATTGGATATGTTCTTGGTACTACAAAGATATTCTCCCAATCTCCCATCTCTTTTAAAAAGAAAATGTCTTTGAAAATGAGGAACCTAGGTTTTGGGTTATTTAACATAATAGTTTTTTATTCCCATCGTTATCTTAATACACTTCGATGACGATATCAATGACTATTTTTAACTTAAGCAACCTAATGTACGCGTATTTAAGCCTTAAATTCACAAAAGAGACTCCTATATGATTCATGTAGATGATGGACTTGAAGGTAAACATATTTCTACAATAAGTTTAACTTGTTTTTACCATTCCAACTGGAAAACCGCTGGAAGCGAAAACTGGCATCTGTGACATTATCTTCTCTTCCAAATCTTGTGTGGATGCTTTAAAGCTATGTGGCACTTTGATCATCCAAGGGTTTATTTGTGGTTCTATTTCTCTTTCAATCAAAAAGTGGGGAACCCTAATAAAGTTTTTCCTTTCTTCAAATATTTCACCCCTCAAGTGAGAAATTCTCCTTTTTGTCTTAGCAATCTCCTTCATATATGCTTTTACATGATATATATGGCCCTCTTCCTTTGTCTCCTAACCCATATCATAATCATAAATAAAATAATATCATGAGTATATCTAAGTGGCCCTTCTTATCTCCTTAGAAGAGTGGGTCTAGATTTAGTTTAATACAAGTGTGACTTGTACACCATGCTTTTGCATTTTTCTTTTTCTCTATTTATAGCAATTTATTGGGTCAAAATTTGATTTTTAAAGTCACGGTTCAAAGATATCAAAGAAGACGATAGCCCATTACTGACTAAAAACTATTTTTTTTTTTGGTATTTCGAGCTATATACTGAAACATTTGTATTTAGTATTATTTTCATTTCGTGTTAAGTGTCACCACTATCTTGTGGTTGTGCATCGTCAGAGAGTGCACGTAGAACGACTATAGCTAGATTGACACTGAACATGTACGTTGGTTTTGTACCGCTTCGTTCAAATACTATAGCCAATTAATATTTTACTAAATAAATAAATAAAGTATGTATTTTTGATAAAAATTTTGTTTTGTTCGAATAGACATGGCAAAACCATCTCTGTTCTAATAGAATTTTGTTCTGTTCGAATAAACTTTTATCCTATTTAAACAAAACATTCGAATATGTTTTTGCTCAATTCAAACAGAGCGCGAGATTTTCAGTTTCTTATAAAAGGCTTCTTTTTTATTTTGAACTTCAATATTTTCCGAAACCAATTTTAGGGTTTGAGATATTTTGAGAGAATAGAGAATTCAACGAGAATTAACCCTCAAGTTGAATCGATCTAGAATTTCGAAAACCTAATTCCAAATTGTGAGCTTCTTTTTTATTTGACCTAATTTTATCGAAATTGATTAATCCTATGGACTTAAAAAATTTATATAGTTCATATCTAGTTTGAAGGAAATGAAACTAGCTAAGATTCAGTGCAAACCCGGAAAAGTTATGTTCCATTTGGTTCATTTTAAATGGTATTGCAAAAAATATAAATGGGTCAAGCAATGAAGTATACGACGAAAAAACAGAAGAAAAAAACAACTAGAAATCATAAATCAAGTGTGGGTATTTGGTTATGGTTGGCTTAAAATTTCACGAGGCATCGGGGACCATGAAGAATGTGCCATATTCAATGATCTAGGACAGCATCGACAACTCTCACTTTACAAACATAGAATATATAGAAGTTCTTATACTCTTTATATAATAATAATAATGTTGGTTCAATTAAAATTCATAACTTAATTTGTAGGATATGTATTGCTTTTAAGGAGAATATCAGAATTTTCAGAGACAGTTTATTGGTTATGGTTTTAATGAAACATAATGATACAAGCCCTAGTTTACATGTCCAAAGTTTAATGAAAAATATAAAATGAAAACATATTTATCAGATACCATTCCTTATGGTATCTGGTAAATATTAACGATAATTTTCTTAGCAAATATTGACTAATGATTATCAAGTTGAGCTATCATAACAAAATCTAATGGTATGGATAAACCAAAAACCAAAATACTTTGTCTGTGAAGCTATTTGCGGGATACCAGAAGGAATTTGCAAGTCCAGATCTACTGTGTTTCGTGACACACCCACCTCCTTAGTTTTGGACTGAAGCAAGTATTATTGACGTTTTTAAAGCTTATGGATTCTAATATCTATCGTCATCTTAAAAATAGTACGAATTGTTTAAACTCGGTCCCATGACTCATATCGACACAAAACCAAAATCTTTCTCGTAAAATGTTATCTTTTTTCTTCTTCTAAAATGATCTATTTTCAGTAGCATCATGCATCACTACTGCACCTCCTGATATAATCTTCACAAATCAAGTTTTTTCACTCTACATTTCCCTTATAGTGAAAAAAAATGAATTATAAACTATAACAAGTATTTGGGATTAAAAAGGGACAATGAAACATTGGACTAAAATAAAAAATAAAAAAAAATAGAAATGGAGTAAAGGTGAGAGTGTGGGACCATGATTTTTTTGGAATAAAAAAATCCCATGAAATGTGGGTCCACTAGATCTAATTAGGAGATCTATTAAGGATGTACTAATCATTATTATTATTTAAATTAATTAAATATTTTTTGAAATCCAAATAAAGGGAGGCAAAGAGGAAAGTCAAGTGACTATGGTCACACTCCATGCTTAAAATAAAAACAAAATTGTGAAAACTCATCCACACAAACACTTATTATTTGTACATTTCAGGTCCACCGACCAATTAATTTCGGCCCACACTATTCTACCTTCACAAAAATAGGAATTGACTAACACAATTGCTTATGGTTAAATATTAATTCATGCCAATAGTTCGGTTCATGTAAGCTGTAAACATTTTTTTTATTTTTACAAAAACTCTTAATTATATTGATAGAAGAAATCAAATATAAAAGACGGGAGGCTGAAGCCTGTGGTGACTTATTTCCAATACTCGACCTGCTACAGTAACTCGAACTACTACAGCTACAGTACTTTGAATAGTAACAACTACATCAAATCAAACTACTACAGTACTCCGACCTGCTACAGTACTTCAAACTGATACATCTACAGTACTTCGACCTCGTCAACAAACACGTGGCCATTTATGACACATTATGGAGCGGTTACAAGGAATAATAGTTACTCAAGCCATTACTCAACCGTTATGAAGACTCATTAAGTTCACATATTGTAACGTTCATCATTAAAATAATAACGCTCACATTATAAGACCTATAAATAAGACTAGATAGCTACGAATTAGAGAGGTTGCTCTGAGAATCCCTAAGAAATATTTTCTACATCTCTCTCTCTTTATAATAGTTAGCAGTCTAAATATACTTCTCTCTCTTTCTAAAATTCTCAGGAGAGGTCGTGGTTTTTAACCCATTCAAGGGTTTTCCACGCAAAATCTAGTGTTGTTTGTTTCTTGTTCATAACTAAATATACTAGATTTTGAAAGTGTAAAGTGTTATCTTCGTGCAATACGAAAATATGCTATTACAAAGTCAGTGCCCAATAAAATTACAATATTATGTAAAGAACCCATTAGAGCATCTCCAATAGAAATGGGTATTGGATTTCTATTGTGTGGAGATTCCACACCCACACCACTTTGGACTCGAAGAGGTTAAAAAAAATGGGAATTGGAAAAAAATTGTGGCTAAAATTTTTCATAATAAGGTTTTCATGATATAAAGTTGATTTTTTAAATCAAAAGTACGTATTATTTTATTGTGGGCGCCTATTGGAAAGTTGCGCACCTTTACGATAGGCAGTGAGTGAAGTTTTTTTTCTTAGTGTGCGAATTTTCATTTTTTTGGCGAGTAAGAATGAGAATTCTTATTTTCACTCGCTTGTTGAAGGAGATTTAAGGGGTGAATGAGGATTTCCACTCCTACTCACCTCTATTGGAGATGCTTTTACATAAGAGGGGTTGAAGGTGAGCCAAACAAAGCTCTATTGTAAGTCAAGTTGTGGGTGCTGCTCATGGACTTTAAGGCGGAAACACTAAGTAACAGTTGAATAGCGATTTTTATCCATATTGGATACCTTAAGTACTGAAAGAACTAAGGTTATGAAAGTATGAAGGTAAGTTCAAAAAGTGAATAGACCCCCAATAAAGATACAAGGACAAATGACACACGAGGTTCGTTCCCTGTAATACTTTGGAAGTGTGAGGCTGCAAAAAAACACAAACAAACTTTTATCTATATAATTTGGCTAATTAATAGTTCGTACAAAGCGTGTTTATTGTACATGCAAGATGCGTGTGCAATTAATTAAATCTTTATTTTTTTTGGAAGGCAAGCTGGGGGACTAACCACCCGCATGAACTATACAAACTCTATACACTCCATACCTTGATGTGCAATTACACTGGTATAATGCATTGGGGGAGACTATAGAGTACTCTATACCCTTGATATCTTAAAGTAGCACTAGCATCAAATTGTAATGTGTATAATGACATGGAAGATATAAAGGGTGTAAGTAGGCCACTAAGAGCTTGAAACATAAGTACTTTAATTTTGAATCACATATATTAAATTGTCCTCTTATTATATCATCTCTTATTATTAATGATACGTAATGTGTATTATAACGTTGCATGTAAGGAGAAACTCTGCCTACCACTTTCACACATTATAATTATTTGCATCAAAATACTTATAGGATCCCGACTTCTCCAAGATCCAGAGTGTCACGTAGATCTCTGCAGCACCACATCTTAGAGACAAGCTTCTCCGAGTGACCCTAAAGCCCATCATCGATACAAACTTTATCTATGGGTTATCAGTATATATATGCGAAATGTGTAATTGAAGGTGCATCGCGTGTGCAGCTACACTAGTTCTCATTATACACTAATAATTATTAGCAACGGTCGCTAATTAACTTATTTATTAAGAGAATCAAAGGAAAACACATAATAATGGAGAAAAATATTTATATTTTTTTAATTTAATTAATTTTTTTTTTCTCCCTTCCGTACTCTGACAACGACCACTAGAAGGGATGCATTGCACATGCTACCCGTCTTATCAGACAGAGCATCACCTAAACCAACCAACGGTTCAGATCTCGTCAAGTACAACTCCCATCAACGGCTCAGAAAAATTCCCTGCAATTTCTCGGCCCGAAATACTGGAATTCTCGGCCCGAAATATCGGGTCGGTGTAATAAAAGAACAACTGGTACAGTCGTCCGTCCCCACCGTCGTCAGGAGAGAGATTGCACGAAAGGATAGCGATACAACACGAAATCACTAAAACTTTTCATTTTCTCTCTCTAAAACCCCTCAAAGTTTTCAGATATTTGCAGAGAGCTCTGCGTTTCTCTCTCTAGATATTGTGTTTTGTTTCAGATATCTGAGATATCTGCAGAGAGAGAGACTCATTCATTCATGGCGATCTTGAAAGACGAGCTTTTTGTTGGTGTGACAGAGCTGTGTTAATGTTCTTACACACGCTTTTCCTGTCTGATCTATCACTCACGAGCTCATTTCTTGTCTGCTAGGGTTTCAACTTAATTTGGGGTTTTAACTTTGGGGAAAGTTGGATTTGAAGTTAATTTGAGCTACTTTTTTGCCATTTTGGGAAATTTTTGGGGTTGGAAGTGTTTGATTTGTGGAATGCAGATGTGTGGGAGCTAGAGTTTGGGGGAGATTGTGTGTTGGAGAGAGGGGATATGGGGAACCCTAAATTTGTGATTGGGGTTTGATTTTGAGAAGGAATGAAGCTCTCTACATCATCAGGGATGTTTCAGCAAGCTCAAGAAGGTATTTTTGTGTTTAAAAGTTTTGAAATTTGGGGATAATTAGTGAAGAACAAGCTAATTAATATTATTGTGGGGGTTTTGTTTCAGGGGAGAAGAGGTGTTTGAATTCGGAGCTTTGGCATGCTTGTGCTGGACCGCTAGTGTCGCTACCGGCTGTCGGATGCCGTGTTGTTTACTTCCCTCAGGGCCACAGTGAACAAGTAGGGATTTTTGGTTTTGGTTGTGTTGTTTTTTATGATTAATTGAGTAGTTTGTAAGATCCATTTCGCGATTTTTGAGCTCAGGTTACGGCCTCTACTAACAAAGAAGTGGATGGGCATATCCCGAATTATCCTAATTTGCCACCACAACTGATCTGCCAGCTTCACAATGTTACGATGCATGTAAGTCGATGTTTATATTGATTCATTCGTTGTCTACTTAAATTGCGTAAAAGAGGATATTTGAAGTTGTGATTGGCTGTACTGTGATGTTTCAGGCTGATGTTGAAACAGATGAAGTCTATTCTCAAATGACTTTGCAGCCACTGACTCCGGTAATTTTCTAGTCCCATTTTGTATGTTTTGCGCATGCTTAATTGTGCAGTAAGAAAAAAACAAACAAACAACTGTTCTAGTAAACTCATGTCCATCTATTAAAAATTTATGGTATGTGTAAGTAGTTGGATTAAGTGTTAGTGTATAATTAGTGACGAATGCCTTTGATACCGCTGTGCTGCCACAAAATTATTCAATTTGCAATTTTCAGTTATCTATTTTACTGAAGTGTGTCCCCTACCTTTTAAGTGAAGAGGCTCTAGTAGTTACTTCTTTTGTTCTTTACAAGTTTCTTTAAGATAAAAGAATTACATTATGCAGCAAGAGCAGAAGGACACTTATCTCCCAGCTGAGTTAGGCATTCCAAGCAAACAGCCCACCAATTATTTCTGCAAGACATTAACTGCCAGCGATACAAGTACCCATGGAGGGTTCTCTGTTCCTCGTCGTGCAGCTGAGAAAGTTTTTCCTCCGTTGGTCAGTTACATATCTTCATCACTAAGACAATCTCCAATAGCTGATGTCTGATAAGTAAATACTACTTTTCCTTCAGGATTTCTCTCAGCAGCCGCCAGCCCAGGAGCTTATTGCAAGGGATCTTCACGATGTTGAGTGGAAGTTTAGGCATATTTTCCGAGGTAAGGTTACATAATTTTTTCTCCGTCTTTGTCCATACACAGCTCTTCCAGCAGCACATACAAACCCCTTTTTGTCAATATCTACGTGTACTGCACGTTTTTTCAAAAAATTTGCACGAGACAAGAGGTACCAAGTAACCATAGCCACGAGAAAAAGAAGAAGTAACCCTAGCCACGACAAAATTAAGTTGCCACTTAATTCGTATTCATTAATATCATTCAAAGAACGTTCATAGGACGTGTACAACAATGTGATGGGAAGGTTGAAGAAACTCCTTGGTCGTTGAAGGATGTTATTCTTATATCCTACGAATTCATAAACAGTAAGGATCTTGGCAGAATCGAGAGAATCAAGCAGAAAAAAGTATGTAAACAACAAAAGGAACTTATTGTACTGGGAGAAAGGGCTGTACCTAGGTTCAACTTCATTGTGAACTACCTATGTATGTCACTCCTTGACGCAATTAATAATATTTAATTTGCTATAAATTCCTTTGCCTAAGCTGCATGGAATTTGGTGACGGATTTCGGGGTTGTGGGCCTTCAACAACCCCAGGGAAGTGAAGTTGGAGGAAGATGCACGTGGGTCTTCAACTAGATGGAATGAAACTCCAGTGAAGATGGAATCTAATCCTGTTAGCGTATTCACTAGTGAATTCAGAGACCTTTACAAAGGCGGAGAAGCTTAAATGAGATCCAGGTTTGGATTAGTAAAACATGTGGAAGAAGATCGAGAAAGAATATATGATAGGAGTACAAGCACAAAATCAGAAAAGCGAAAAAATGATGGACGCCAAATACAAGATTCAAGATTGACAAAGAAAAATATAGAAGCCGCACTATAGAAATGAATGGGGTCGTGACGATTTGCTACTAAATTAGATTGATCCGTTGGACAACGAAGACCTTATAGAGCATCAGCTAGACGATGGGACATTTGATACAATATAATGAGAGTCCTGTTACTTGGGGAATGACAATGTGGATGTACGAGAGGAACCCATGGTGTGGATGTCGAGAATGTTGAAGAAGGGGTCAGTTTTGTTGTTTGACGAAGCTGACCAAAGGTTCCGTTCTTTCGATCCAGGTAGTGGGAAGGGAAACCTGGGTTGTCCACGTCGAGTAACCAATCGCCGCAAGCGTCCAACATCGAAAAAGTGATCAACAACGACCATCATTAATAGTGACGCGCGACTACCACTAGCCTAAAGGAGCAACAGGGCTGCAAAACCAAAGGTTTCTGGTCTTTTTGCCCACTGCAAAACCGTAGAGGCCACATTGCCACCACTTCGTGTCTGATGTGGCGGGAAGGAGGGAGTTTAACAAACCATATACGCTTCTCTGCTTTTCTTTTCATGGAAAGAAAGAGAAAAAAGAACATGCCCTTCATCGTATTACATTACCTTTCAGGCCTTCGATTCCTATTGAGAATCAATCCACTGTTTGTACTTAGATAAATGACTGTAAACCTATTTTTTATTCCATCTCTTTAAAGAAATCAGGTCTGACAAGCTGACAACTAGATAAGTGATTAATTTTCAGATTAAATATAAAAAAAGAATAGAAGAAAAGAAAAGAACTAGATAACTAATTAGGATTACGTGCCCAACACTTTGATATTATGAATGACAGTAGATAGAATGCCTAGCAATCTTCCTTCAATATATGCATAAGAAAGTCTAATAGGGCAAAGGATATTTTCTTAGGTCAACACCAAAAGAATTATTTTGGCAAGTATGGTGTTGTAGAAAAGAGTACTAAAAGGAAATTCCAGAATCAAGCCAATTTGCATTTCCGATGGTTGTTAATCTCTTGCTGTCCTGGAATTTCAGTGTTGCGTATAATATTTTCCATCACAATTCAGCATCTCCTTATGTGTGCCATATATTTGACATTATTTAGATGTATCGTTCATCATGCAGGACAGCCCAAACGGCACCTTCTTACCACAGGCTGGAGTGTATTTGTCAGCGCAAAAAGACTCGTTGCTGGAGATTCTGTTCTTTTCATCTGGTATACATGATACTACTCTAGATTAGTGTGGTATTTCTTACTACATGGACATTTCCCCGTTCTAAACCTTCTGTTCTGTTGACTACCATTAGGAATGAAAAAAATCAGCTATTGCTTGGGATTCGCCGTGCTAGTCGACCTCAAACAGTCATGCCTTCTTCGGTCTTATCCAGTGATAGTATGCATATAGGACTCCTTGCTGCTGCAGCTCATGCTGCCGCTACTAGCAGCCGGTTCACAATCTTTTATAATCCAAGGTAGCAAGTACTATCTTTGTATCTCCAACTCACCCCCATTTTATATCTTAGATGCATAAATGCTTTCTTGCGTTGTAATTGCAGAGCTAGTCCATCCGAATTTGTCATACCTCTTTCAAAGTATGCTAAAGCTGTATTTCACACTCGTGTATCTGTTGGGATGCGTTTCCGGATGCTCTTCGAAACCGAAGAATCAAGTGTCCGTAGGTATTTTAGTAGCTTATCCTTGTAACTGAATAACTTAACGTTCTCTTATCATCTGTCTTAATTGTTTGGGCACATGGCTCAGATTATCTATCATATGGGACTGATATGATATTATTATTATTAATTTTTTTGAAATTGAGAAAGCCATAGGAGGAAAAAGTAAAACTGTACAAGACTGATATTATGATATACATAATTTATAATTATGAAAATGTTAACAATTAATTGATCATGAATATCGCTTTAGGTATGATATTGTTCATCTATCATATAACTAATATACTGTCTTATTATAATTATTATATAAACTGAAAGTATCAATGCATTTGATAGGTATATTGACCCATTACAATTTAATTTATAACTTATCTGCTGGTATTTTAAATAATTACGGATATATCATAATCCTACGACAAATGTAGTGGTAAATTTTGATATTTGACCCTTCAAACGGTATCTAGAATGACCAATGTGTATAATGGTGGTAAAAGGCTACACTACATAACCAAGGGTCTGAAACACCACATATTAGTTCTTCGGTATTTCGTACATGTAAAATTTCTTTTAAGTTGTAAGTACTATTCTGCCCTCGTTGGGATATGTACTGTCATACATATTTATACATTGCTTGGGGCTTGGGCCTTGGGCCTTGGGCCTATGCCTGTGCCATTCAACATTAACATTCATTTCTTGTATCCACCTTTATTTTGGTTGCTATGCATAGACCTATTTATTAGCCTAGAAAAGTATTGATGTCTGAACATTAATTTTTTTTATCAAATTTTTTGATTTATGTATATTTTTTCTAAACACTATCACTGTAGAACTAAATAGACGCATGGAACTAGGTACATGGGTACAATAACTGGAATAAGTGATCTGGATCCTTCTCGTTGGTCGAATTCTCATTGGAGGTCTGTCAAGGTAAATCATCTTGGTTGTGTGTTTTTTATTTGCTTTTAGAGTCGGTATATTTTCTTCCTGCTTCTTCCTTTGCTCAGATATTTTCTCTGATTCGTAAACATAAAGTTCCAATGAATTCTTTTTTTTAAACAGCTTATTTTGAAGTACAAGTTACCAAGAGCTGAAAAATCTAACTCTAACAGAAGTAGAATCCTTATAGATTGCATTTTCTTGCTCTATCTATATATTTAGCAATTGTCCTTTGATTTTACATGTCCAATTTTTAGCAATTACCCTATCCACAGTTGTTGCACTCGAATACTTAGGTACTATTGTTGGATTAAGCTACCTAATTAATTAACATTTACATGGGCTACTCCGTCCACTTCCCATCATAATAAATGTATCGAGGAATTAATTACCATTTCACCATAGTATCTTTTTCGAAGGCTCAAGTTGCCTGCAACGGTCATTTGAAATTCATAGACTTTTTAATAATAAATATCTATATGTACTTATATATAATATTGCAAAACACTTGCTAAAACCTTGTTTAATAAAATCATCTGCCCGATTTAAATTTTAGTAATTGTCAAATTATTCGGGGGAATTTCAGCATGGACACTTTTGAAAACCTACATTCCTGTGCACCTTCGAATGCAGTGCACCTTCGAATGCAGCAAGGTATTGACCTTATCAAATATATCACTTATAGTGCATTAAAGCATATATCTATCGGTGAGGTGAAGCGTGAAAACATCTCGGGATCAATGACTGATGTGATTAAGATTCAATTACTGTAAAATAAACATCATTGGATTGACATCCTTATTGCGGCTTTATTCAACATGTGGGCATACATCACTAGATTCACAACTGTGATTAGGAGGTCTACAGTCACAAATATGTCACCACTCTATCATATGGAAGTCCATGAGGTTTCAATCATAGATGACGGGAATCACAGACAATAACTTCGGGTTCAAATCTGATCAATTTACATACCCATCATGTGAGAGTATCTCTCTCTCTCTCTCTCTCTTTTGTTTTGTGGTTCTTCTCGTAATAAACCGATTGTTTCTAATCGTTGGGGCCATACATATGGATAATAACTTTTGGAGTAGATTGAGGGATGTGACATATATGAATGATAGATTGAGGGATAATAATGTTGTTATAAATTAATTGAAGATAAAACACTTCCCTTGCATTTACTCTTGATAAGATTTCCTTGATAAGACCAGGTGGCAAGCTAAGTAGCAAATTCATTGCTTATTGTGGAAGCGATAACAAGTCAGTACGAAAGACAACTCTCACGAGAGTCATTGTTATTAGGGTTAACTTACCCAGTCAAATTTCTCTGTTGGTCTAGGGATGAGATCACAATCGATATTTACCTCACAAAATCTTCGATATACAAAGTAAAATACGTATCATTTTTAATACCGACACTAGTTTTAGAATCTTTTCCAACAATTGTGGAGTCCAAAGTTTAATTATTTAGGCTTCATGCCAAAATAATGAATTATAAACTAAAAACAAAAACATTTCTAGCCGAATTTCTCTTAAATACAAATCCAAAGTAGAGAAATCTTAAGAGCCCGGTTTCTAAACTACTAAGAGAATTTCGGTTACAAATGTTTATGCTTTTTGTTGACAATATATTCTCTTTGCATGAAGCCTAGAGTATTAAAATTTTGGACCCCAAAGCTGTTCGAAGAGATTCTACAACTATTACCTGTATTAAAAAAAGATACTTACCTTACTTTGTATATCTGTGATTTTGTGAGGTAAACGACGATTATAGGATTGTGATTCCATCCCTAAGACCAACATAGAGATTTGACTTGGTAAGTTAACTGTACTAACAATAAGCTTTCTATTGAGAGTTGTCCTTCATGCTAATCTGTTATCTCTTTCACAATAGGTAATTTCCAATGAATTTGCTACTTAGATTACCACATGATCTCATCATGGAAATCTTATCAAGAGTAAATGGAAGGGAAGTGTTTAATGTTGAGATCCATCATTTATATATGATCACCTCCGCCAATCTAATCCAAAGACATGGAATTCATAATACGAAAAAAGGTAGGAAGGTGGAAAGGCTGAAGTAAAAAGAACCCCGAAGATGATATACATGAAGTGCATCAATTTTTCTTGGCAAGTTGATGTTAGAAGTCCAATAGAAAGACCACTGTATTGATAGGCATGATGCGCATCTACCGATTCTTTTTTGTCGAAGTGCCACCCATTCCTTTTGTTTCACTATTCTTTTTATGCCATAGGGTGGGAGGTTCGAAAGTCATTGTTGTTAAAAAATGTGCTATGTTATTGACACTTCAGAAAGGAGTTCTGTGGTGTCATGGAGGTGAAGCAGAAGCAAGTACATCTCGAGAGATGGTGTAACATATGTTTCATGTTGCAGAGGTTATGGCCTTGTTCCCTCAGCTTTGTTGTGTTGTGAAGAGGCGGTGCAACATGTCATTCACGGTGTTGTTGTTTAAATGGGCCGGTGGCTCCGAATGGTTAAGAAAGCACGCTACTATTGTTCTCTTGCTTATCTGGAGTGGTGATAATGATCGTTGACGTGCCCACTCGATGACATAATAGCAATGCCGTGCTAAATCAATTGCCCGGTCCATAGGAAAGCATAAAATGGTGGGAACACCCCTCGAGCTATACAAGAGCATAAAATGTGGGTATTTTGGCCAGATAACTTCTAGAAACAAATATATCCAGTTGCTAAAATGTCCCGGTATTGCATGATATGTGGCAATATATTAGTTAAAACTTAAAAAGGTGTGACTATTGAACTTGATTATTGTGTAACTTTTGACTTTACTATTTTTTCTATAAAGCGAAATGCAATATATTGATACAAAGGAAATTCTGATCTTCTCATATACTTGTTGCTTTATAGACGGCCCTCGAATGTTTGTTTATTTATGGGTTTTTAAATGTAGGTTGGTTGGGATGAGTCAACTGCCGGTGAGAGACAGCCAAGAGTGTCCCTGTGGGAAATTGAGCCTTTAACAACATTTCCCATGTACCCGTCACTGTTTCCTCTGAGGCTGAAACGACCGTGGCATCCTGGACACTCTTCTCTTCAAGGTATGTCTTCTAGTTTATTTTTATTTAACAAATTATATAGGAGTTTTGAAGTTAGATAAAATCACACATTCCGGCATTCGTTAAATTGATGTCAGAAAACCTTTCCTGGAAGATTGCTCAAGTCGTGATGAATGCACGTAGCATCAAATCCCTTTACTACAATTTTGTAGTGGTAATGGAACACTATAGACATTACCACCGCGAAACGTAGTAAAGGTATTTGATTTGATTCTTCTCAATTCCATGTTAATATTGAAAGATAGACCTCACTTTAGGTTGTTTTTTCAATGAGAGACATCAGAAATGAGTATGATGGCGATTAAATTAAACAATATCAAAATGTATTTGAAGGTAAGGAAAATAGTCGCTAGATGTGAAGAGCTCCCGCCTATATTAAGGCATAATTCAAGGATGTGGAGGGCGTTTCAGAAAATTTTCAGTAGTTACTCATTTGAAGGATGAGATCAAATTGGGTTAGTATGAGATAAATATTGGTTTGGCATTCCAGATGTACCTACGTCCGGAAGATGATGAATTGCAAAGTTGCCTCATAACCAAGCATGCTTAACAATCTTTGGTTGCACGACAGGGTTTTTTCTTATTAATAAATCAAACCTTTTCATCAAATAGTAAAAAAAACACCTTCAAGCCACAAGGGCAAGGAGCTGGAGCTACATGCGTATAAGAAAAGCCTAGTGACCTCAAAGAGCAAAAGTAATGACAGACTAAAGTCACCCTCCACGAATGATGCTTTTCAGCTAGAAGCCATCCCCGCAAAGCTGATCCCACTAGTCTCTTTTAAACTAGCACCCCAATGAAACAAAGGTACTTTCACCTCTAGCAGAATATGTGACAAAATCAGACTCCACCTTAAAATTCCTCCATTTTTCTCACTTCATCTAATCCAAATGATGGCATAAGGGATCAACATCTAAAACCTCCTGTTTCTTGAGGATAAACTCCTCTCGGGGTAGCACTGGTGTAGGCTCAACAGGCTTCTCGGCATCACCTAAACAAGATGCTATGTAATAAATAAGTACTCCCAAATCTATCTTGCCCTTGAGCATTAAATAAGATGGTGGTAGATTCTCCAATAGCCTTAAACATAACATAACACAGTAGTTTACTATAATCATTTTTTAGCAATTAAGTTCTTAACTGTAAGTATTGTTAAGGGACGCGGTTCAAGTGAAACAAAGTATTTTCGACATAAGATGAGGAGGTTCTCAAACCATATCAATAAAAAAAGACGACCGGGGACAAGGACCTAAAATCTGGTACATTGACTTGACGCTAAAGTACCCATCATTAGCTAATTGTCATACTCTCACACCCACCTCTAATGGTGTTTTCGAAGTTGAGTTTTTGCCGAAATTAGGTTTCAGCGTTTTTCTCCAGTTAATTTCTATAAGTTTGAGAGCCGGGGGTAAAACGGCATAAGTAGCCAAAGATAGAATGCTCAAGGTAGACCATGTCTGAGGACCGTCGTTTTGAATCGGTAGCAGTTTGAACGGAAAAAAAGAAATGAATAAACACTAGTCCCAGACTTTTTTTCTAAAAACTCTATTCATATTGTTAAGAACGTACGTAAGACTGCAGGCTCCATCTGCTTTGTTTTCTTACTTTTCTGACTTTTGGTGACTTGTAAGAACACTACCGCGAAATTATTTTCTGATATTGTAAGAAATTAAGAACACCATTGGAGATTCTCTTATCAGCTTATCACTAATACATTAGCAATATGCCAACTCCACGCAAGCGTGGTTGCTAATTCCCAAAGTAGATAGATGGTTGTTGTAGCCAGTGGTTAAAATTCAACGAAAATGTTACTATCAAAAGCACTCATTCTTTGATTTTATTCTATAAGCAAGCTTCTACACATAAATACATCAGCAAATTTACCCTTTTCCAAATTTCAAGATCAAGTATATTACTCACTACTGTAATCAGTTACTGGTTTCGAACTACAAATCCTTTGTTTACCATGTACACTCTGTGATCGTGTTTATCGGCCTCTTTTTTGTGCGCAGTATTCTTTGTATCACCTTGTTGTTGTTGTTGCAAAAAATACTTCTACCTAGATTTACTCTCTTGATTTAGAACTCTAGATCATTCAGTTTAGGGAACTGGATCCAGCAATATCCCCCATTGACAACAGTATATCATTTTATTCATCATCTGCCCTTTAGACTTCTTGTTACTTCTCGTTTTCTTTTTCCATTATTTCAGAGTTCTTGTTGCTTTGCTTCATATTTTTTCTTCGCAACTTTTTTTGCTTCCCATTGTCTTTAATCCCCCATGAAATGTTAATGATAGTGATTAGCCACATATCTTTTTAAAACACTTCCAACATCCACTTATTTACATCTTTGACCTGAATTTCATGCACCATATATTGAGTTCTTTGATCCATTTTCAGATAATAAAGACGATGGAGCTAATGGCCTTATGTGGATGAGAGGGGATGGTGCAGACCAAGCCCTTCAATCACTCAATCTTCAGGCATTGGGTGTGAGCCCTTGGCTCCAGCAAAGATTTGATCCATCACTTCTGACAAACGAACATGATCAGCAGTACCAAGCCATTGCCGCTGCTGCTTTGCAGGATATACGAAATGGGGATTCAATGAAGCAACAATTTCTGCAATTTCAGCACCCGTTTCAATTTCAACTTTCGGGCAGACCTAATCCTCTCTTGCAACAGCAAATTTTACAGCAATCAGTTCCTCACCAAATTATGCCACAACAAACTTATCATGAGACTTTTCAGATTCCCAATAATCAGTTCCAGCAACAGCAGTCACCTTCGCCCACTTCTCTATGTCAAAAACCAGATTTCTCAGATTCACATGTAACTTTTCCAGCATCCCTGAGCTCTGGTGGTATACAAAATATGCTGGGATCATTGTGTTCCGAAACGAGTAGCCATTTGTTGAATTTTTCGAGAATTAATCAGTCAATGCTGACTGAGCAGCAGCAGCAGCAACAACAGCAACAACAACAACAACAACAACAACAACTGCAACTGCAACAGCAACAGCAACAGCAACAGCTACATCAACAGCAACAGCAGCAGCAACAGCAGCAATGGGTATCAAAGTTGAATTATTCTCAAGCCGATACCTTTGGTAGCTCAGTATCTCTTCCACCTTTCCCTGGGAAAGATGGCACCGTGGATCTTGATAGTTGTAGTGGAGATACCCAGACCCAAACCCAGACGCAAACCCTTTTTGGTGTTAACATAGACTCTTCCCCTTTGTTAATACCCAACGCATTCCCCAGTTTAGGTACCTCTTCAATTGACGGTGATGTCTCCAATTTGCCGTTTGGGGGTTCTGGATTTCAGAGTAATCTTTATGGCATGAACGATTCCTCTGATCTGTTACATGGCGTATCGGGGCACATTGACGCTCCCGCCAAAACATTTGTCAAGGTGAGAACCTAGTTAACAATTTCTTGTTGGAAAATATGATTGTTCACCTGGACTTTTTTTTCCAAAATTCGGGAGGAATAAATTCATTTCATGAATACTCAGTGATATATAAGGAATAAAGTACAAATTACCTATTAGTAAAAATGCCGAGAAATAAACACACCCTTGAAAGAACGGAAGTTCGTATATTTCTGATTAAAATGCAAAATTTGCTTCAAATATTCAAGGAAACCTTTGGAATCTATTATGAATCTCATGTAGAAGAAGATTGCTGACACGATTAGCTCCCCACATCTTGTAAGAAGGGTAAGGTGATGGCCAGAGTATATGTAGTCTGAATAAGTGGGAAGATGGCTAACTAGGAATGATAGTAATCATTTACATTGTTCGCAGTTCTTAGTTCACTAGTTTATAACTGACACTGCTGTTTAATATTGATACTGATACAGGTTTACAAATCAAAATCGGTTGGGAGGTCACTGGACATAGGCCGGTTCAGCAGCTACTATGAGCTGAGAGAGGAGCTGGGTCGTATGTTCGCAATTGAGGGGCAGTTGGAGGACCCTAGATCAGGCTGGCAGCTTGTGTTTGTTGACAGGGAGGACGAGTTGCTTCTCCTTGGAGACGGCCCATGGGAGTAACAACTTCTAAACCTCATCTAGTTGCAGTTTTCTTTTTTCTTGTTCCCTTTTCTTGTTCTAGGCTTAGCTATTATAGAATCTGTGATATACATATGATATTACATATAAAATCTGTGCACAAACATTATGAAAGTTTTGTCACCTTATGATGAGTCGGAGTGTTTAGGTCTGATTCTGGACATTTTGGTCAGCCAGTATTTTTATGTTTCCTGGATATTTTGAAAAATGGGCCAATTTGTCCCCTTGCTTAGCAAACTTGATTATAAAACAAATATTGGTTGATGTATTTGGTATATCACAACATTTATTTGTTTATAGTCATAAAAAGAACAATTAATAAAACTATACATTCGACTTGATATTTTGGATAATATATCTAACTTAAAAACGGATGTCTTGGATATAGATGCATATGGTACTCTCTTAGAAATTCTGCCAAATATATTTGCTGATAGATATCGCATCGATCCGTTGTATCGGGCTAATGTCACGTAAACTCTCTTAGAAATCCTGCCAAATATATTTGCTGATAGATATTGCATCGATCCGCTGTATCGGGCTAATGCCACGTTAATAATGAGGATATTATGGATCATTTTTGGGCACTACGTGAATTCTATGTTTAAGTTATGGCTTAGTTTATGTTATTGATTTTTGATATTTCTACAGGGCGTTTGTGAACAACGTCTGGTATATCAAGATACTTTCCCCAGAGGATGTGCATAAATTAGGGAGGCAAGAGTTAGACTCCTTGGGTCAAAATGGAAGTCAAAGACTAAGCAGTAGCTGCGACTCACGAAACCTTGCGTCCGAGATAGCCTCTGTTGGTTCACTGGAATATTAGTGATTGTATAAGAGGTATGCCCTAAATTTTTTCTCCTTTTAGAGCTGTCTTATCTGTTTGACATCCCAAAGTATATGCAACTTCATCTTTATTTTTTGTTTTTCACTTTCATAAGAATAAATGGGAGAAATTTTATATTTTGTTACGATAACGTCTAAGTTTTTTTTTGTAACTGAAAACAGCTTTTCTGATGTGAATCACATGTTTTGATCGTTTCCCACATGGCGTAGGAGTGCATTTAATTTTAGTTTATTTATTTATTTGTTAAATTAGCTTATTTCCTTTTTTGATTATGAATAGTATTTCTAAAATAAATCCCTTTATGTATAAAAGGGAGAGCTTGATCTTAAATTACTTAGTTAGTTAGTTTTAGGGATTGAACTTGAAGAGTTTTCTCTAAAATTAGGGTTCTTTATGAAACCTTAATTTCTTTTGATTGAATTATATTAAAGCGTTTTCCTGACTAGTTTGCTTCCGCCTAGTAGTTTAACTCGGTATTAGAGCGAACCCTCGATCCAACGGCAAAGTTTCTTTTAAGTTACAATGGCTCCAGGAAGGAAGAAAGTCCAAGCAGAAAGTCCAAGCAGTTAAGAAGCCAGCAACAACAACAACAACAACAAAAAGTCTTACCGACTTGTCTAGCCAAATTCGGCGACTCGTTGCGGTCCTCATCACCCACGTCCTACGACGCGCTTCACAACCAGCACCGCTGGGAGTTTGCACTGTTTTCCCATCAGTTACTGATGTCACCGACACCGAATCTCAGGTTAGTACGCCGAAAACCAAAACCGATGATTTCAATCTGTTTGCTCCTGCCACGACGGAAACTATCAAAAATCCCGATGATGGGTTCGTTACGAGAATTATAGGAGGCTCAAAGATAGAATTTGTGCCCAAAATAGCAACTAAGACGACAAGAAAATTTGATGCTGTAAACGAGGATTTGTTGGGTTTATCCACAGAAAACACATAATTTGTAGCACTCACTTGAGTTTCAGAAGGGGTTCAGGGAAGGCCCTACGGCAAGGGTTTGGCCGACCAAATAAGCGGCAACGAAAACCCCAAACTCCCCATTATTACAAACTCGATTGTGACCAGGGAGGGAGGAGAAGAAGTAGACTCACGTGCTACTCTCGTGGTGCGCCAGCCCACGACCCAGATCCAAAAGCTGAGTCTAACCCAGATGTATAAGGGTGACCTGAGTTCACGCCTTCACGTGCCAAACACGTAGCACCCGCTCCAGATGCAACGCATGCTCCAGACCAGTACGAGTCGTGGTCCCGAGTTTGCCGAGACCAAACACATGTCGAACTCTGGGATCCAAACCCACAGTTCTTCGATGTCAGCATCGTCGATGATGATCAACTATTTTGGAAGAGAACCAATCAACAACTACCACCAGTACCGCTTCTCTCTCCAGAAATTCCACCATTCAACTCCACCACACCGGTCCTCACCTCTGACCAACAACATACAAGTACAACTCCGACAAACTTTACCGCTACCGAGCCGCTACTGATCCAGCACACCAAACAAGCGGACCAGGGATGAACTCCAAGCATCCAGAGGTGATCCTAGCAACCAGGAGCACGGGTCCCGTAACCAAAGCGGCCACAACCCGGAGTCTTTACCACCAATCACGGGTTCCATACAAACCCACCACGACACCACCACTTAACAACCATGGGATTGGACAGAGGTCAAAAGAAAAATATTAGTTTGTTGACGCAAATGAAGACGGGAACATCGTATACGGCAGATAGGCAAAACATGAGTGGTGGAAGGTATATTCTCCCATAGGAGAGACAATAATTCAACGGGCGAGGCTGGAGTTGTGGTTATAACCCCCTGGTTGACACCCACTGTGAGAGAGGTACGCACAACAACAGAGACCTATTGGTTCTCCTCCAAGACCACCACGTCATCCTTATACTACGTAGTATCAAGATGATGATTACTATACTGATTTAGACTTTGAGAGGCGTCGCCAACCGAAACGGTATGGTAGGGTTATGATATTGAGGCTTTTGCACGGGCTCTTACTCAACAAACCCATGATTTAGAATTTGACGTAAGTTTGATGCATGTCTTTATTGATTGGTTAGACAAAGTTGAAAAGATTTTTAAGTATAAGTGTTATGGAGATCCAAAACAGGTAACAATTATTGAATTATGGTTATCTACTTGGCGGAATAATGTTCAGCAGATACGAAGAGCTCAGGGATATCCCTATATTTAGGGGCAAATTTTAGGGGGGGGGGCTAGGGCCCGACACCCCCATTTTTTTTCTTATATATACCCACTGCAAAAAATAAAATAAAATAGTAACAGCCAGCTCCCAACCCCATCCAAGCCTAATTGAGCTGAAGCCCAGCTCCACTGCGGCACTGCTCCACAAAGTAATACTTCTTCATCAAGCCCAACTCTTTGGCTCTCTCGTTTCTCCTTTCTCTTCTCTCTTATTCAAATAAACACCTTGTGTCTCCTGATAATCCTCCTCACTCTCTTCATCAAAAACAAATATTCGACCCTTTTCAGAAGTTATTTTATCTCACCTAAAGAAGAAACGGTTTATTTAACCCTTGATAGCTCCCAGATGTTCCTTTTTCAAAACATCGTCGTGGACGACTACGATGCAACTAACAATAAGAGGTAAACTACTCCAAATTTGATCTTATAGAGTTGTCATTTGCCAAAATAGTTGATTTATGATGTTAATTGCAAGTGTAGCATTCGAAATTCCATGAATTTGGGGATTGCATTTGATCTATGAATTTCGAAATAACCCTTAAATTTATTTTTTTTGGGCTCTGCCCCTGTCTATATTACTAAATGATGGAAAATGCGACGTGATATGAAAGAAATGTTTATCCCAATAAATTATGATCAGGTCTTTGGTAAGCTTCAAACTTTGAAGATGAGTCTCTCCACTATTGAGGAGTACACTGATCAGTTTTATTTACTCGAGTCTCGTGCTCATCTCTGTGAGATCAAGCAACAAAAAATTAGTAGGTATAAAGGTAGTCTAATCAAGAAACTTCAAGAAACTTCAGTAACTAATTGCGCTTCAACCAGTTTACTGCCTATCTGAAATTATCCTATTAGCTAAACAATCAAACAGGCTACTGTCTAATCAAAGTCATCCAACAAATGTCACGCCGACCGTGCAAGCCAATACAATGTCTACAATTCCACGTACCTTCGTTTCTGGCAATTGTTTCAGATGTGGAAAATCGGGTCACCAAAAACGGAATTGTCCACAATTTGTGAATCGAGTTGGTTTAGTTATTGATGGTATGAGGGAACGCGTGATTGCCACGGTACAACAAGTCTTACAGGAAGATGCAGACGAGTATGATGATCTTGAAGGCGTTACCAGGGTGGCACGAGCTTCGTCAGGAGCACCCCCAATCTGATTTCGTGGCCGAAATCTTTCGAGATGGAGGGATTTGATGTGAATCACATGGCCTGACCGTTTCCCACACGGCGTAGGAGTGCATCTAATTTTAGTTTATTTATTTATTTGTTAAATTTGCTTATTTCATATTTTGATAAGGTATATTCTAAAATAAAACCATTTATGTTCTATAAAAGGATGAGCTTGATCTTAAATTACTTAGTTAGTTTTAGGAATTGAACTCGGTAGAGTTTTCTCTCAAATTAGGGTTCTTGATGAAACCCTAATTTTTTTGATTGAATTATATTAAAGCGTTTTCCTTGCTAGTTTGCTTCCGGCTAGTAGTTTACGCCATTTTCATTTAGAGAACTCTCTAAGGAACTCTCAACACCTTCACAGAGGGCACCTGGCACCTTATTGTTGAGAATCGAGTTAGCTACTCTCTCTTCCCTACGAAGATCGAAACGCGGAAATCGCCAACTGGCACCTTATTGTTGAGAATCGAGTTAGCTACTCTCTCTTCCCTACGAAGATCGAAACGCGGAAATCGCCAACTCAAGAAGTAAATCAAACAAAGACAATAAAGAACACAAAGAATTTACCTGGAGGAGGGAAGTGAAAATCCCTTGCGGATGAAAAACCACTTCCCACGAACAATTCACTATGATATCAAACAGGTTACAATGATCTCTCAAGCTTCTCAAGCTTTAATGGAGTCTCTCAAACCCTAGTCTCTCTAAGGTTAAACTCACCAAAAGATAGATTAACAAAAATAACCTTAGTCCTCTTTTATATACTAGAGGACAAAACATACAAGTAGTACGGATCTCGAGGCATAACTCTAACATCTAAGGCAAACCTACGCGAAGCTCGTTCAAACGACTTTGCCATAGTTGGTCTCTAACCCTAGAAACATAACATCTCGTTCGAACGAGATTAACTCTTGGGCCAAAATTCTAGGGAGTATGAAAACGCTCGTTCGAACGGCTATGAAGCTCGTTCGAACGACTTCGACAATTTCCCAATTTTAACAATTTCTCCAATTCGAGTTCATACCCAACAATCTCCCACTTGAAATCGAATCCTGTAACCCTTCTCCAGATCTCCCAATGAATTGCTCACACTACCTGGACCTTCAATCTTGAAGACCTACAGAAGTTGTACATGTCGTCAATTTCTGAAAAGTCACCACCTTCGTAAACATATCGGCCGGATTCACATCAGTGTGAATCTTCACAAGCTTCAACACCGTCCTCGAGGAGCGAACGAATATAGTGATACCGAATATCAATATGCTTGGTCCTAGAGTGAAAAGCCGAATTCTTCGCTAAGTGTATAGCGCTTTGACTATCACTATACAACTTAGGAGAGAATTGTTCTCTACCAAGCTCTTTCATCAACCCTTTGAGCCAAACCATATCTTTGCACGCTTCTGTAGCTGCAATCTTCTGTAGCCTAGAAACCCATGTAACTGCACTGTTTCCCAATGTAAAAACGAAAACACTAGTGCTCTTCCGCCTATCCATGTCACCCGCCATATCATAATTAGCAAAACCCTGTAAGCATATCTGAGAGCCCCCATAACATAATGCCATATCTTGAGTCCCCTTTAGATACCTCAGTATCCATTTCACAGCTCTGGATTGCTCATATACCTACTAACAACTCCCACTGCTTGGGCAATGTCTGGTCTTGTACAAATCATAGCGTACATTAGGCTACCAACTGCGGATTGATAAGGAACTTTCCTCATCTCTTTGCGATCCTTCTGCGGACAACAATCCTTTAATAATTTGAAGTGACCTCCCAATGGTGTACTAACAACTTTAGAACCATCCATATTGAACCGTTTCAGTACTTTGCCAATGTAATCAGCTTGAGACAACTTCAATTCTCGCCATTTTTTGTCCCTTGTAACACGCATACCAAGAACTTGTCTCGCCGCACCCAAGTCCTTCATAGAAAACTCCCGGGATAACAGTTCCTTCAACTTAACTATTTCTCCCATGTCAGCACTTGCTACCAACATATCATCTACATACAGAAGTAGAATAATATACGAGTTCCCCGTATTCTTGATAAAGCAACAATGATCTGCATTGCTCTTCGAATAGCCATTTCTGGACATGAACTGTTCAAACTTCAAATACCACTGTCTCGGCGCTTGTTTCAAACCGTATAAACTCTTTGTGAGCCTACACACAAGATCTTCTTTCCCTTTAACCGAATACCTTTCTGGCTGCTTCATATAAATCTCTTCATCAAGGTTACTGTGAAGAAAAGCAGTCTTGACATCAAGTTGTTCAAGATGCAAGTCTTCAACAACAACTATATTCATCACAACCCGAATAGTAGACTTCTTCACAACAGGAGTAAAAATCTCATCGAAATCAACGCCCTCTTTCTGCTGAAAGCCCTTCGCCACAAGTGTAGCCTTGAATCTCCTTGAACCATCAGATTCCTGCTTTAGTCTGTATACTCACTTGTTGTGCAATGCTCTCTTCCCCTTCGGTAACCGAACTAAATCTCAAGTTCGATTAACTGACAATGACTGCATATCATCATCCATAGCAAGCTCCCACTTGTTCTTGGCTTCCACATCTAAAGCCTCATTGTAACTTTCAGGTTCACCACCATTTGTAAGTAACAAGTGATTTAAAGAATTTACGTACCTTGCCGGAATTCTTGCAACTCTCGGCTCCTTTGGAAGTGCTATTGGAATGTCTAGATCATTAGGTTCCTCGTTTTGATTCGGTACAACGAACTCAATGACTTCTACATCATCGTCTCGAGAGGGTTCATCATCTTCAATGTGGACACTTTCCGCTACTTCACCTCGAATCCTTTCCAGAAGTACTTTGAAGTCTTTATACAAAACTTCCTCATTGAATGTAACATTACGGCTCCGGATAACTTTCCGATTCTTCGCATCCCAAAACTGGTACCCAAACTCATCACCACCGTATTCAATGAAAATGAACTTCGTCGACTTTGCATCTAACTTGGTTCTTGTATCTGAATTATCAAGCACATATGAGATACAATCGAAAATACGCAAGTGATTAAAGTTTACCTCTTTACTGATCCATGCTTCTTCAGGAATTCCAAAGTCCAAAGCCGTCGAAGGCCCTCTGTTAATCATGTACGTCGTTGTACTAACCGCATCCGCCCAAAAACACTTTGGCAATCCAGCGTTGAGTCTCATACTCCTCGCTCTTTCGTTTATTGTTCGGTTCATGCGTTCTGCAACACCATTTTGTTGTGGTGTTCTGGGAATAGTCTTCTGTCTCCTAATTCCGTTTGATGCGCAAAAGTCTTCGAACTCGTCACTACAGTATTCGCCCCCGTTATCCGACTTGAGACACTTCAGTTTCGAACCGGTTTTATTTTCAACCAGAGCCTTCCACCTCTTGAATTTATCGAACACATCTGACTTGTTCTTCACGAAGTAGACCCACAGTTTACGAGTAGCATCATCGATAAAAGTAACATAGTAATGAGAACCACCGAGAGAAGACACCTTGGTTGGCCCCCAAACATCCCTATGTACAAGATCCAGCTTTCCGTGTTTCCTTGATCTTCCAGATAATTTGATACTGACCTTCTGCTTCGCAAGAACACACTCTTCGCAAAACTTGGGATCAACCTCAGCAAGAACCTCTAGCTTTCCCTTCGTTACCATTATCTTCATCCCCTTCTCACTCATGTGACCAAGCCGTTTGTGCCACGTACTTGTATCAATCCCTGGGGTAGCCGTACAAATAGTGAAAATTGTGCTTTGCGTTGTATACGATGTTCCTTGTCGCAAGCCTCGAGCTACCAACATAGTTTGCTTTGTAACCTTCCAGAAGGTTGCGCCAAAGGTACACTCGTATTCGGCATCATTCGCCAATTTGCTAACTGATATAAGGTTATGCCCCACTTTAGGTACAAGTCACACATTCTGTAAAACTAATGTTCCCCCTGAAGGCAACAACAACCTAGCGTTTCCCTTTCTAGTAATATTGCGTGCACTCTTATCTGCAAGAAAGACCGTACCGAAGTCGCCTCTAACAGTATTGGTAAGAAAACCTACGTTTGCAGTAGCATGGTAGGAAGCGCCCGAATCAACAATCCAAGATTCGTTAACATCGTCACACGATAGTAGTAGAGCCTCGTCAGAACTAACCTCCTCTGTAAGGTTCATTGTATCTCTCTTCATCATCAATCTTCTTAGAAGAAGAGTTGCAATCTCGCTTGAAGTGACCCTTTTTTTCACAAGTCCAACACACACCGGGCAGCTTAGACTTCTCTCTTGACTGTGATCGACCCCTTCCAAATTTTGGCCCTTTTCTGTAAGACCTCTATCTTTCCTCGACGTTCAACATACTGCCGTTTGAACTCGAAGAGGGTTAAGATGTTTTACGCCTATTCTCTTCACTCATAATTAACGAGACTATAGTGTCAAATTTGATGTTTTCCTTCCCAGATGAGTTGTTCACTCACTGCTGTAATGAATCCTTCCCAGCTTTCTGGCATCTGCCCTAGAGGATCCCACGCTCTCACCTCCTCGGTAAAAGTAATTTTCACGGATTTCAGTTGAGCATGTATGGTATTGAACTCACTGATATGAGCTTGCACACTACCATTATCCTTCATCTTCAAAGTAAACAAGCGCCGTAAAAGGTGAACCTTATTTGTCCCAGACGGTTCCGAGTACATAGCGGACAACGTCTCCATTAAACCCTTCGTCGTCGTAACTTTGGAGATCATATGTAGAATTTGAGATAACAACGCTAACCTAACGGGTCCAAGCGCTTTGCGATCCAATCGCGCCCACTTAGCGGCATCAAAATCTATTGGCTTCATCTCAGTTCCACCCAGTGGTAAATCAAGATCCTTCTGATAAAGGTAATCTTCTATCTGCATCTTCCACACTCCAAAATTCGACCCATTGAACTTCGTGATCTTCAACTTCTCCTGATCGGCCATCGCTCTTCACCACACAGGCCCTAACACTCGCTCTGATACCAATTGTTGAGAATCGAGTTAGCTACTCTCTCTTCCCTACGAAGATCGAAACGCGGAAATCGCCAACTCAAGAAGTAAATCAAACAAAGACAATAAAGAACACAAAAAATTTACCCGGAGGAGGGAAGTGGAAAACCCTTGCGGATGAAAAACCACTCCCCACGAACAATTCACTATGATATCAAACAGGTTACAATGATCTCTCAAGCTTCTCAAGCTTTAATGGAGTCTCTCAAACCCTAGCCTCTCTAAGGTTAAACTCACCAAAAGATAGATTAACAAAAATAACCTTAGTCCTCTTTTATATACTAGAGGACCAAACATACAAGTAGTACGGATCTCGAGGCATAACTCTAACATCTAAGGCAAACCTACGCGAAGCTCGTTCAAACGACTTTGCCATAGTTGGTCTCTAACCCTAGAAACATAACATCTCGTTCGAACGACACCCAAGCTCGTTCGAACGAGATTAACTCTTGGGCCAAAATTCTAGGGAGTATGAAAACGCTCGTTCGAACGACTTCGACAATTTTCCAATTTCAACAATTTTCCAATTTCAACAATTTCTCCAATTCGAGTTCATACCCAACACTTATAATCTTAACGTAGTTTAAATTTAAATAGAAGCGAAATAAATAATACTAAAAACTCGACAAAGGCGGCCCCACTAGATGTCCTTTGAACTAAAATCAGCTAAGACTGCTTCAATGGAATGTAGAGGACCTTCATTACTTGCTGAGGCTTCTTGTTTTTAGCAAATCAAGTCATTAGCTGCCGCTGACTCTTCCTCTTTGTCTACACTGTACAATGATCTCATTTCGTGTTTTTCCTTTGCAATATGTGTCTACTATGCCCTTCCTTGGTAAAGTGTAAAAAACTTGAGAGTTTGTAGATTATGCATTCTCTTAAAATCTGTTGTATTCTCCCATACATAATATATATCCTATTTTTGTTTTTGGGAAGTACCTGTACTTGTATTTCTTTCAAACGGATTAAGTCATATCCTCCACTTGCATAAAATTCCATATTTTCTAACCGAGAAAGATTGGTCTGGACGTCTACTTTCGGGAGTATGACTCTTCCCAGGTTAGTGACATCAGTGTTTTGGAACTCTATTTGCAAAAGTACTTTCTCATCATTTCCTTCAATACCTCGTCATTTTTAGGTCTTTTGGGAAATTCGGAAGAATAAACCCCTTATCTTTTGAATAGCTCCACAAATCTAAGAATTTCTTTAGATTCTGTCATAACAGCTCATCATGTAGTATCTAGTGGTTAGCAATTGCCTAACTTTTCCCATCGTCGAAGTTCCCGAGATACCAGGCGGACCAATAGAGAAATTGGAAGGTGAACTCCAAAAGGTTGTAAACGGATTTGTTTCCTGATCCTTATTGAAAGTTAAAAGGCTTTAAGTAATTCTAGCCAATAGTGGATTCTGAAAAATGGCTCGAACAGGCAAAACCGCGTAATAGACTGAATCTTGTTTTAAGGCACCTGAACTTCAATGAAAATGGCTTTTCATACATCTTGAGTCTTACGAGTTCCCAGAAAACTAAACTTTGTAGACTACTGGATGCATCACGCATCTTAGTTGCAAGGATATGGACGACGATATGAAATCCACGAACTGCACCTTAAAAATTGTTATTTTTCTCCGGACGGTCACTACTGGAGACTAGAGAGAATAAATAACCTTTTTTTGGGAGGATTATATTTCCCTTCTTATCCAGCTCTTAGTTCTATCGAACTTAGTTCTATCGAACTTAGATTATTGGCTACTGCAAAATCCGTTTGTCGTACCATCTCATGTACCATACGAGTTGAGGCAAATTGGAGTTTTGGGTTTTCTCAATATCCTTGGCGTGGTCTAAAATTGTAGTAGGCTTGTCTTGAGCAGGGGTGGAACCAGGAAGTTATATTAGGGGGGGGGGGGGGGCTAAAAAAAAGGTGGGGTTTGGGGGCGGAGGCCCCAAATTTTTTATTATTACAAACTTAGCGTAGTTTACACGACTAAACAAAATATTTATGATTGTCAACTAATTCTAACTTGGATAAATATTTATATCGGGATCTAATTTGGGCTACTGTAAACAACTACATTACTTCACGGTTTTTAGAAGAACAACACTAGGTCATGCTTCCAAAGAGAGATTTAAACAATTGCTCACTTTTGCAAACAATGTACAAGGGGTAATATTTAATTGGGAGAGGGATTTGTGGAGGAATCTAGTAATAACCACTCAGTTTTCTAGTGGTTTTTGTGGGTGATGGTCCTTCATCCACCTCTCATGGCAACACTCATTCATCTTCTCTCCTCCATCACTTCTTCCTCGCTACTTATCTCCAAAACCTCAAACCCCAATTCCTCTTCTCCCACTTGAATCACCCTTTGCTTCTCCACTAAGAGAAACGCCACCACTACTACTACTCATACTGGGACTCAAATGTAGAGTCTGTAAGAACTGGTAAGTTCAAATTCAGCTTTGAAGATGATGATGGTGAAATGGGGTTTGGGTTTGAAAGAAGATGGAGAGAGAAGCAGAAACGTAGTTGCGGGTCAGATGATGATGATGGTTATGAGTTTAAGAAATATAAAGTTATCGAAAAGATAAAAACAGTCTACAGTCACCTGGCGTAAACATAGTAGCTGAGACTTGAAGAAAACATTATTGTAATTTAAACTTTGACTTGCATACACCCTAAATTGAGATAAACTACTAAAAATTAATATTTTTTTGAAGATTTACCCCGGGCTATATAGTATAGCCCGGGTGAGTCTTCTAGTGGTTTTGCCCCTGGTCTTGAGGGATCTTTGCTGCGGTTTTTTTGGCTCAACAAACGAGCAGGTCTAAAAGTGAATGACTTCACTGTTATAGTAGCCTTAGTCGTACCTCATATGTGAAGGTATTTCTTTGCTACCTAGTAATCAAATCTAAGGTTATTTTTGCTCTTTGCCACTAGGTTTTTTTTTTTTTTTTTTTTTTTTTTTTTTGGAATCCGGAAGTTTGTTGGGTTCATAATTTTTCACTATTCTCCTAACTAGTCTCCCGGGGCTCGCCACGGTACCTTCGCAAGCCGCACGCTCCATTTTAAGTCAAGATAAATCTTGGCAGATGACCCGGTGTTGAGTTTCAAACTCGTGACCTCTCTCTCATCTCTTTGGCAAGTTCAGCAGAACTTGTCTCTTCTTTGGATATTGCTTTTAATGTTTTCAACGCCTAAAGCAAACTCGATTTTAGGAACTCTGTATTCAAGTTCATCCTCGTCGTCAGATAAAACTTCTAACATTATTTATCTTCATCCTCTCGTCTCAACCTTTATTAGTCGCACACCTGCCCTTTACAGATCTTGACTTCTTGTTAGCAGAAGTTTAGCCACAAGAGTTTATGACCATCTCCAGCCCCTGAAGTTACCTTTTAAATGTTTGTTTCCCTTGATCTTTTTTTTCTAGACATCAAAGGTTCTATCTAACCATTGTAACAGACTATCCCGAAACAAAAAGAGTAGCTAGACTTGTAGAGCTGTGCTTATTTATTGATAAATTTTCTGGAGGTTGTAATTTATGATTTGGTTGCTGTTTCTCAGGTGAAGTGCAGATTGTAGAGGAAGGTTATCTCGCAATAGCGTTGTAACATCATGCAGTTTAGTCATGTAAGCAGTTCTGTTGAATCTTGGTCCGCGATGCCGGGGTGGCCATCTTATCAATGGTCCAGATATACTCCCTGAGAGTCCATCATGTGTGTACCCTGATTCTTTATCTTTATATTTTATGTAGTAAAGTTTGGGATCAAGGATTTCAAAAAGACCCCCTAATCGTCTATCATCGTTGTAAGTTATGAGCACATATAAAATTCGTATCTTGCTCAACCTTTTGGATCTTCTTCTTAGTTTCTCATCGACAGTTACATTATATCTCCCTACTAATTCAAGTTTATGTGCACATTTTCCACTTTGAAATACTGTATAATGAATTGCATTGCATTACAATTTTCTTTCTGAAGCTTAATTATGGTGTAAATGTGATGATCTTAGCATGTTATGTGGGTATGAATTTATTATTGGAGTTTCTTTATACACGTATATAGGCGCGTCTCTCACAGCAAAGACTGTCTTAGCTTTGAGAAATGCATGCCTTATCAATACTTTTATTTCATTTGGTATTAATAACCATATCCAAGAATTTTATTAAATGAGATTTGCATGTATAGGAAAAGTGTTTCGTCTACAAAAAGGAAATAAACTTCTCCAATTATTTCGAATATCTGAAGTATTAAAAGGACATGTGCCTCGGGGATTAGGATATCAATATCGTAAAAAGGCAGTCTTAATACAGAATAAGAGTAAAAGGAAATTCCCCATACTTTTTAACATCAAAATGTGTTGACCTAAAAAAGAGGGGAGAAAAAAACCACTTTTTGCTCTCTTTCTCATTTTAGCATCATTAAATCCATTATATTCATTGGATTAAAACCTAGATATCAAAATATTTTGTGGAGATTCAGATATTGATAAACGTAATTAAACATGATTATGCATTTAATTTTAAATTCATTAGAAAATTATTTCCCCATAAGTCTGTACCTCAAAGCCATAACTAGATAATTCAATTAATAATCTAAGCATTGAATTACAATTTTTAAGTGCAAATTATTTATACGGTAAGAAATCCGAATTTGGTTATGTGCCTCTGTAAGTCCCTAATTCGATAGAGCTTGTTAATAGTTTTTTTTTTTTTAGCAAAACGATATATATTAGGCCTTAGAAGGCAAATAAACAGTTACAAAGTCATTAAGTTTTTGGTCATCCTCAAACACCAAACAAAATAAAGAAGGATGGGAAGCTCTAAGAGCAGCTAACTCATGGGCTTCTTTCTCAGATCCTACTAATATGCTCTAATTTGAATTCATAAAAAACGAAGCAAAGTGAAGAATGTCTGGCGTTAAAGAGAGGGCTCCCCAAGCGAGATCAGTAGATTCCTCCGCAAAAGCTTTGACCAGACGCTTGCAGTCGATCAAGACGAGAACTCTATTAAGATCCGTTATCTGCGCTGCCTCCATGCCTCTCATCACAACTCGCGCCTCTACCTCTTCAGGATCGTCTGCATGGGCGGAGTCATATTTGTACAAGTCTGCATGGGTGGAGTCATATTTTGCTTGTTAATTGTTATGATTTGAGAGATAATTGATATAGAGCAATATAACAGTATTATATCTTGAGAACAAAAGAAAGAGAGAGATAATAGGGGATTTCTATTATTCAATCGTATTGTGTTTCTCTGTATGTAATACAGATATAAAGATAACCCTACAACAAATGTTACCTAAACCTACTCAAACTCTCCCCATAACCCTAAAGGGCCTATGGGCTTTGTTAGGAGTCCAATAGGACACCCTAACCCTGTTGAGTTCCTAGCTTGGGATTGGACCCAACTCCTAACACTCCCCTTTGGGGTGTTTCATACCAGGAAGGGGGAGTTCCATACCAGGACGACTTGCCTCATCAAAACCTCTGCCTAGTAAAACCCCATTGGGCAAAAAGTTGTGCAGGGAAAGAGTATAATTCTATGCCCTGTATGGGTTGTGGACGCGTATACGTTGCCTCATCAAAACCTCCAGTCAGTAAAACCTCCTAGGATAAAAGTTGCACTATCAGGAAAAAGAGTACAACACGCATGTGTCCACGTCAGGCTGAGACTACTCCTCCTTTCGTCGATCTCCCTGAGATCTATCTCGCTGAGATGTATCTCCCTAAGATATTGATAAATGAATCTTCTGCATGCCGATTCTGTGTACTAGCTGCTTGAACGTAAGTGGTGCAAGAGTCTTCGTGCATGGATTTGAAAAGATGTCTTCTGAAATATCTTCAACAACGCTAGTCTCATTCGCCTTTTATAATTCATAAGGTTTGAATGGCTTCTATAAAATGTGATTGGTTCTGTCGCCATTGATAAATTGCCATTGATTTGAATGATGCAAGCTGAATTGTCTTCATACATAGTCGATGCTTTATCTTGGATAGAACACGCTACAACTTCAGTTGATGAGATGTGTATTGGAGCGCAACCATCATTCACTGCCAGCTTCATGAAGTGCAAAAATCTTTGTGGTTCGAGGTGTAGCTACCACCGTCTGCTTTATCGATCTCCAAGAATCTTTATGTATCCCTGTATATAAAAACATAATCCATTTGACAATGGCCTCTATGTGGGTCTGAGAAGTATTATGTATCGGTGTACTCTATACTTTTACGTTTACCATTTCGTGTAGAACAAACCCCAGTCTTTCATACTGATCAGATACCTCAGAATGTGCATAATCTCAATCCAGTGCCTTTGGGTAGAAACAGAACTATGGAAAGCCAAGCAGTTTATTGCGAATGAGTTATTGGGTCCAGTATACCCAACTACTTATAGGAAAACACCTTTTAGTTATGACGTCACAGCCCTAGGAGTTTCTCCCCCCATTAGGATGGTGAAAGATGTCGTTGTCCACACCCAAGTGATTAACGTACAATAAACGACTACATTTATATTGAAGTGTTAGATAACTCTTCTAATATATATTGCTTGGTGTATAAGTGCCTCTATCAAAATATTCGATCTACAAATCGAGACACTCTTGATTTCCCAAGATCTTGTATTTCGAATTCCTTCCTAAGGTATTCGGCGGCTCTCCCCTGGAGGTCTAATGATTTTCAAATCATTTAGTACACTGTTAAAATGAGTAAAGTTAATATCTGTGTTCTAAATAAGAACGCGTGGACAGATAAAGATATTTGCAAAGTCCTCGACCTTCAAATACTCAGTCAACGTACTATGTCTCATGGGCCATGATTGCTTCAAGTCAACAATAACTTTTCCAATTTTATTACGTACACACCTCGTGTGTCACGCTTACTTGCTTCCAGAAGCTTATACCTCCTCTGGTAGCTTCATGTAAATATTCGTATCTAGTTTCCTATATAGATATACGGTATTTACATAAGACGCATGTCTAGCTTGTCCTCGACAACTTGACAGACTGATCAGTACCAAAACGTTATAGCGTCTATAGCCGGGTAATAGGCTACACTGCAATCGATGTTAGATCTCTTAAAGATTTCCAGGGCAGCTAGTCTTGCCTTGACAAAATTATCTCTCCGAGTTAATCATGTTTATGTACCTTTCCCATTTATAACCAACATGCTCAATTGTATCACTTTGCATTATGCTAGCAAGCTGAGCTCCGCTTGGATTCCAGATGCCCACTTTGGCCAATGTATAACAGCACACAATTATTTATAATAAGTGGCTCTGAATCCTCATCCTTGATGGTGAGCATACTAATTCCAGCGGTGCTCTGGACTAAGCGCGAACCTCAAATTTGTTTGCAGTACTAATTTCCATGGAACGTTATGCTGTGTAGGCGTATTACTTGCAGGTACATACACTTACGGTACTTTAATATTATCTATGAATGTGTCTAGCAATTCATTTAGGACCTATTGGAGGTTTAAAATCCGTTGAACCTTATTGTCATCTAACTTATGTCTAGGGATTTAGATGAGTCAATGATGGTATTTTCCAAGACCTCTTGGAAATATCCTCAGCATTGATTGCCATATCTCCCCCCAATGTTGAGAATATCGTTTCATCAAAGTGACAATTATCTGCCCTGCAGTATATACGTCGCCAGTGGGTTTCAAATATTTAGTGATAAATGTGAATCATAACCCGCATAATACTAGGTCGACATTGAGGGTCCCATCATCATACATTGTGGTGCGAGTGACACCTGTACAGAACATCCAAATGTTCGTCGATGGGCGACATCAAGTTCCAACCCAATTACTAGTCGCTTTTGGGAAAAAAATAATTTGATGATTTGCTATGGGATAAACCCTAATAAGTGTCGTGGGAGCAAGAATGCATATCCCACACACTAGCCAGAAGCTGTGATCGTAATAACAGTGGCCTAGCGACTATCCAAAATCGCTTGATTAGGTTCACCTCCAATTCTGAGTTGGGTATGGTATGGGGTACTCATAATGCTCAATCATCTATCCCATTTAGCGGTAAAATAATCACCAAAAGCCTGTGAGTCCAACTTCCAAGTTTCCGTCAAGTCGTATCGATCGACTTTGATTGGTTAATCTAGGAACTGAGCATGCGTTTGAATGATCTAAGTGAGAAGTCGTGCTAACGTTGCATTCCTAGATTTTATGAGTAGGCAAACGTAAGACCATTTTCTAGATGCGTCTTTTATGACCATAAATATTCAAGTGGGCCACAATGTGGATGGAAAGGTCCACATGTGTCTCCATGGATGCGTTTGGAGCAAAGGTTGGAGATCTTACTCCGCCTTGGTCATACTAGGATGAAATAATAGACTTTCCTTGAAAACAATCGTTACACGTACACTATCTGGATATTATCTCTTTTTAAGAAAAGTTTAGATGTAATCCCGATAATCCTCCTCACTATCTGAGCCTTGAGGAGTGTATTGGAAACCGTTCCAATAACGTGTTCTAACCTTTAGACATGGAGTAAATGCATAGAACCTTGTCTGTCATTTTCTCCGATAGTCATTACGTGATAAATATTATCATGTATCTCCCTAAACTCAGTAATATCCGGTTGGATTTGCTAGTTTATAAAGTGGACTAGATACCCTGTATCGTACCGTTAGAGAGTAATAATGTGACACACTTAGTATTTTTTATCATGTTCGCCGTGCCAATGATATTCTTGTCATCCCGATGCACAAGGTTAGATAAGAAATATATTCATATCTTAAAAGGATCGAGTGCGTGGTACTAATGTCTCTTAGACATGTGTCGCCACTCATCCGATTATCGGTCATGCTCAATGAGAAGATAGATCCATATGCTGGTTGTATATAGTTGATCAACTATCATATATGGAATTTAAATATTTCCCAAGCAATAAATTCGAATAATCACAATTTATTAGAACGAAATAAATTTCATGTATGTCACAAACACTTTATTGAAATATAAATGATATGTTCCTAACAAAATAAAAAATAATGACAACAAAAAGTAAATCAAGTCTGTTTTAGAAAAGAAACTAATAGTGTTCTCTCTTATGTGACATCACATGTCTATTGAGAAATCATTACAGATTACTCAGTATGTTGATCCAAGGTGATATTCGTGTCGTCGGAGAAGCCTGATGCTGAAAAATCTACAGGGCGGAGTTAGTGTCAACAACTGCATGGTTGGTCTGGACTTTGTTATCTGTAGCCACCCGTGGTGCATGGCATTCCTGTGCCCAATGTCCTGTGCCACCGTAGTTAAAGCAAGTAGATCCATAATCTGTCTTTTTCTCCTTCTTCACATTGCCTAGTTTCCAAGATTTCTTAAATCCTTTACCTCTTCTAGGGCCAAAGGGTTTTTGGTTCCCGCCCTTCTTGTATCTCTGGTATCCTCCCCTGCCCCTCCCATATATTCGTCCCTGATGTGCAGAGTTGTTTCCCCGAAACAAAACATTCTTTGACGTAGGCAACGACGCACTCCCAAAAGGCCGCATAACATGATTCTTCATCAGAAGTTCATCATTCTGTTCAGAGCGGAGCATAGCCTGAATAAAGACTACATGAGTCGTCAAGTTCTCTTGCCGATATTGCCTCTGAAGCACAATATTGCTAGCATGGAAGGTTGATAGAGTCTTCTCTACCATTTCAACATCAATGACTTTCCTCTCACATGGCTCAAGTGTAGAAGTAATTTTATGGATTGCTGATTTGTAATCAGCGACTGTCCTAAAATCTTAGAACCTTAGGGTGTTCCATCGGTGCATCGCTTTTGGGAGCATAATGGTCTTTTGTTGACCATAACGCCCCTTCATGCTTGCCCATAAGTCAGTTGGCTCAACCTTGTTGAGGTATTCAGTCTTGAGGTCATTCTGAATATGATGACGGAGGATAAAAAAATCCCTTGCTTTGTCCATGAGATCTTCCTCGTTGCCAATGACGATGGTCTTTTGCAGACTGATAGACTTTAAGAATAAGTCAGCGTCAATGCACCAAGTGAGGTAATTAGCTCCAGTGAGCAGCAATGGTGGAAATTCAACATTTTTAAGCTTCGCAGACATCTGTAATACAAAATATATATCGTAATTAGTGACAATTTTAGATAAATATATTAATTGCATTAAAGACATATCATAGTACTTAGAATAAAGATAAATAAATGATTCCTAATCATCTTATAGTTGAACCCTGTTCATATTCTAAAACTCATGAAATTCTTTTATAATAATTAAATCTCAAATTTGCCCTGTGTGTTTTAATAGAATCTTAGCCAAGATTGATAATCAAAACCACCAGATGTGTGTGTTTCTTATGAAATTCTTTTTAAGTATATGATTTCCAATCATTACTAAAGACAATTCATACTATACAAGTAAGTGATTCTCAATCATTACTTATAGGTGAACCTTGTTCATATCCTATTAAGCGTCAAATCCCAAATTTACCCTGTAAAATGGTGATCTTAACCTTAAAGTGCATTTTAATAGAGTCTTAGCCAAAACAGTTATTCAAAACCACTAGATGTTGCAAAACAACTAAGGTATTCTAAGCCCTAAAGTTTTATAAAAATCTGTATATTCTAGCCAAATGACTTATTTACTACGAATATGAGGGGTATTAAATGTTTAGCTGACAAGTGGTCCCACCCCGAAGTCTGCTGGATTCACAAGATAAGTTAATTATTTCTACCTTTGAACTAATATTCTTGGGTACTATAGGTTGCTATAAGTGCCTATATACATTTAAATATTATCATGTAATATCTAATTATACCTAGATACGAAAAATTGGTTCCTCATACATTAAGTTTTTAGAAATAAGACTAAGTCCATTCCCAATTGAACTCTAATTATCTGTCATTGACAATTAATTGTGATTTAGATATGGCTCCTAGCCGTATTCTAAATTTATCTTGGTTTCGTATTATATGTGATCCCTGATCATAATTATTGGTTTCCTAAGGGCATACCAGTAACATCATATTAGATATCGTAATATACATAAATATGTATTACACCATTTATTTATATCACATATAAGTGAGCCAACTTTCCTATATAGGCACCTCCTCCCAAAAAAAATTAAAAAATATTTTTCATACAAAAAATTAAAAATGGGTCCCCCATGGGGTAGGTTCAATCAATAGAAATTTTTCAAAAACAAATTGGACTCAATTTGACCAAAAAATGGGCTATTTATAGCCGTTTCAGTGTCTGAACCCGGCTTGGTCTGGGTTAACGCTTGGACCAGACTGACCGGTCTGTACTGAGTTGACTCGGTCACACAGGCCCCACACGTGTCCCACACGTACCTGTCACACATGCCCCACACACGTGTACACGTGCCTCACACGTGTCTGCCACGTCACTGTTCCGCTGAATATTGGGGCGAACTTCCGGCATCCGGCAAGTGACAGTCCGGAGACAGTCATGTGTCACAACACGTGCCACACGTGTCGTACACGTGCTAGGCATGCCACACATGCCATATATGTGCCATGCATACCACACGTGCTACGCAGAGGCCTGCCACGTGTCCTCGATACGTGTCAATGCTGACGTTAGCAACGGATAACGATGACGTCATCAAACAAATAATTATTATTTTATTTTTTTGCTGACGTCATCACGCCGTTTTTTGTCGTGAATTTGTTTAGTTTCATCGTTTTTTTCTCGGCGATGGGTACATCTTCATGAGACGTGCCATATGCCGTTGGAAAACTCTCGGAATAGGCTTTCTAACCGAAGTGGTATCTCCTTTATCCGATGTCCACAAATAAAGATATTATAGTTTGAAAACATCCCTCTCTCAAGGGTAAAAAAACACCAAAAACCCTAATTTTTAACCCGAAAAATATATAGGAAAAATAGCTATTCGATGATGATAAGATATCATAGAGTATAGAATATCAAGGAATTGAATATGTATTCAAAAACTGTAAAATACCTCTATTTGATTGTAAGGTTTCCCTGAAAACTTTGATTAGAGAGTGATTTTATGTTCTCCTACAGCTTGCGTGCTGATAACGTGTTGAGAGATAATCGATATAGAGTATACTAACAGTTCTATATCATGAGAACAAAAGAAGAGAGAAAAGAGATGATTTCTTATTGATTCAATTATGTTGTGTTTCTCTGTACGTAATACAGATATATGGATAACCCTACAACAAATGTTACCTAACCTACTCAAACTCTCCCCATAACCCTAATGGGCTTATGGGCTTGTTAGGAGCCATAATAAGACACCCCAACCCTGTTGGGTTCTTAACTTAGGCTTGGACCCAACTCCTACCAGAAAGAAAGTAAGTAGACTTTTTGTGTATTCCCTTGCCTAAAAGTAATGTTTAGTTTCAAAATTGGATAGTTTACATTGGCTTAGCTAGCTTATGGCTGATGAAGGTTGTTCTTATTCTTATGTGTGTGTATACAGAGTACAGCACTACAGCTGCATTTGCTCAAAGTCATTATAAGAGATAAAAACTATAAAAGGAAACAAGCCATCCTCAAACCTCACTCTCTCTCCAATAAAAACCACACTAGCAGTCGGGCACGCACTATCGCGCGTGCCTTGAAATGTTGTTTAAAGCACATTGTTTACAAGAGTCTAGTCATGGAGGACACCCTTATATATTGTGCCTTGTAATTTTGCTTAAATCATAATGTTTAAAAGAATTTGTACATGGAGGTAGCACATTCTTATGTATAATTCGTAAACGCTCTACCAAATAATATTAACGCATTACATTATGGTTAAGAGCGCGGATAAGGTAAATGAAGTGTTGGTGTTGTTGCCCTTGATTGTCAATATTTTTACCAAAGATATGCATGCTTGAAAGCCGTGGTGACTGAGGACTTTTATGTAACCATTCAACTGAATAAATCTTAGGCAATTCCTTCTGCATGGTGGTGCAGTTAATGTGTTCTCTATGAACCAAAGCTTAGGCAGTTCCTTCACAAACTGGTATTGTGAATCTGTATCCTAGGAAATCAGATTCCCTGGAAGACAACAATGGATATCCTAGGAAATGCTACCTTGCCATTAGGAAACTATGGGATTAACAATTATATTTGAGAACAACATCTTGGTAGCTTTGAATTGAGTCAATCAAGGTCTATTCCAGTGACCTATAACTCCATCCCAGCTTCGGTAATTTCTCTGGGATAACCGTTTCAGAGTATAGTTGCAAGATTCATAGGATTTAACTGAGAGTAGGTGCCTAAACTAATTTGTAGTCATGTTGTAATAAGAGCTTACTTCTTTGGATAGTTGTAGTGAGGATACATTTTATAAAGCTTTTCGACCAAATCCCTTGTTCTGATTGTCTGAAGTAAACAAATGTATCCCCCATCTGCTTTGAGGTTCTCGTATGCGGGTAAGAGTGCATCTGCAACATCCCGTACATAATCTACAAGCGCTCGTAATATGTTTCCAGTTTGTCAAGTCTATCTGTCAGATAAAGATGGGAATGTCACATAGAAATAGAAATGGACTATTTACCTTTATAAAATCTAGTTGTATGCCAGTGATTATCAATATCAATATATAAGGATCGGTAGCTAAGGTACATAAAGAGAAACCTGTGAAAATCGTGATGTAAGCTGCTAGCATTTGTTGTGGATTAAAGCATTGGCCCAATAACAAGGCGTGAACAAACTGTCACAACATCTAGCTTAGTCTCCTTAGCATATTCCAGAGCATTGCTTTCCGCTGCTGTTTTGGCAAGACAATATCAGTTCTGGAACATAGATATTAAGCTTCAAATACATTTACTTTACCAAACGAAACTTCCAATATATTAGAGATCGAATTAAGTTTTTTTGCCAAACAATTATATTACCTTTGTTTCTCTGCAGTACTCTTTATCCAACCAACAACACCATCAGCTGAAACAGAAACAACCCTCTTCACTCTTGTCAATTATATTACCTTTGTTTATCTGCAGTACTCTTTATCCAACCAACAACACCATCAGATGAAACAGAAACAACCCTCTTCACTCTTGTTTCTAAACAAGCCTGAAGTATGTATTATATTCATGAGTATCAATTTTTTGGGTGACAAGCGGAGAATACTTAAAAAAGTTTCTTTGGTAGGGCACATGGCAGTGATGGCACCCCTTCCACAAAGAGTGGTTGTTAACTCCAGTTTAGGGTGTTCATCTATAATTGTCTTTTGCACTAAATTGTTAAATATCTTAGTTTATAATTAGAATCTACTAAGTAAAGATAGTACCTCTTCTTCAAGGTGCATCGATGTGTCTAATTCAACACATACAATATGTTCTGATGGAACTGGGCATGCAACATGGAATACTCCGACGCATCCTTCGATGGCTGCATGAAGAGAGTTATAATCTAGCAAGTCTGCCTTGAAGAGTTTCAGGTTCTTCGAAGCCTTGTCAATGTCTTTAAATGCGCATTTTTTTGTCTCCTGTAATAAATTTCCACAGTCAAATCAATTGTAAATCGAATCATAACAAGTACACATATATATGAGTACATAGAAGAGGAGTACGGCAAATACAATACCCAGGTTTCTAATGGTCCCATGAACAATATATATTTTTGAGAGTAAGACCAATTTATCTCAAACACTTGCCTGATTTTGATTATTTTTATTTTTCACATAAGCTCCGATATACTTGCAGCTAACAAGAGAAAGTTCAAAGGAATTCCCATAGTCGTCATGCATATGAGATTCCTTAAAGACCTGCACTAAAATTCATTAGAGAATGAATAGATCTTCATGCAAGTATAAAACTATTACCAAAAGAAATATGCGTCGTAGCCGACAATGTCCAACTCTGGACATCTACAAGTGAGGACTGAACCAGAAACATAGTTAATATATACATACATACATACATACATACATACATACATACATACATAAACAATTCTATATATAAAGCTTAAGTCATCTCAACCGATGAAAAAATATGTGGTCACTATATGAGAAGAATATCATGTGATGCAAATAGAGGTAAGAAACCATGAATGAAAGAATGAGCCTAACAGAAATAACAATGTCAATATAGAATAGGAGAAGCAATCAAAAAATCCTTGTTTAATGATAGTGAAGCTAGGAATGACTATACTTACAAACCTATATGAAACTAAAATGGAATTTAACTGAATAATTTGCTCATGTAAATAAAGATCTGGTCTTCATAATTGACAACTTCTAACAGCCTCATGTAGTATCAACACATAGGGAAACTTTTAAGGGATATAGGTCATTCATTTAGGTGGGAATGACTTAAGAGACAATGCCTCCATAAAGAATGTAGGATTCGAATTGTAATATTAGAGTTAGACAAGGCTAAAACGATGATACTGATGGTGATTGTAGCTACAAATCACACATGGTCTACTCCTTGGACCTTGGTGAAGCTTCTTGATACCATTAATATGTATTCTGAAGAGTCACTGAGGTATTATAAAGAACACTATGTTTATCTCAAATTTTAAATTGGGATCCTGTGTTAGGAAGAGCGAACTGTTAATGGAAAAAACTGGAACTCAAACTGACGATGATCAAACTTATTTGTATCCATATATAAAGTCCAGCCATGACAACGATAAGAAATAATTAGGAGAAAAATCATAAAAAGTATTATCATTCTCGGAATCTTTATAGATAATTGACAGCATTACTATCACAAAAGACTAAAAACAAGTAACACACCTTGGTATAAAATCTTGGCTCCCGATAGTGTGTTGGATTGTTTCTTCGCTTATAATCTCCATACTGATAGAAGCAATGCAAGATGAATGAAAAGTTTAGATTTCTCAACCAATTTTTTCCAAATTCCAAAAATGAAGTCATGGTCCATGAATGATGAAATGAGGAGTAATTAACAAACTCCCGCGAAAAAAAAAAAACAAAACAATTTAGATCAAAAAACCTGGACACAGATAATCAACTTGTTTCATGAAATTTAGCATTTGAACTGCAGATCTAACACGATACTTTCGTTCAAAAAACCTGGACATGGATAATTAAATTGTTTCATGATATTTAGCATTTGAACTGCAGATCTAACACGATACTTAGGTTATGAAATCACTTATATAACGATTTATAATAACAAAGAAGATGGCCAATGATTTATGGGCAGCTACAACAGCCTTCTATCAATGTCAACATATTCACACCCTCTGTCTTCCCCAAATAGTTCTTGTTCTCATAAGTAACATTGACAACAATTTTCTAAACAACGGGGAAGCTGCAAATGCCGGCCGCCAGAGAAATTCTATTTTTCGTAGCTTTTTCTTAACTATTAGTCTTTGGACTGTCTTTAGATAAGTAAGGTAGCATCATCTGTTAGGCAAACAGTCTCTTAAGGAAAGAACAAAATCAGGAACCAAACACATTAATTGAGTTGTAATGCCCATCACCTAAGTCCAAATATGGTGAAAATCTTGATAATTCAGCGAAATGGGAATATGACTTTTGTAAAGCCTCGAAGTTATTGGTATAGAAGACCTCCGCTAGGGTCCATTTTTTTGTGTCTGCATTTGATTATACCAGTTTTCTTTGTAGTTTGGATATGTGAGGTCTAAGATGGACCTAAAGAACGACATATACATACCAACAAATTTCACTAATTTCCTTGGCTAGATTTCCCTCAAAAGATGGAAAAAGTCCTAACACCATGTTCTCATCTGGACCACAAAATCTCGATCAGAAATGCTTTCTTCTAAAAAATGTCGCAGCTACTATGTACCACAAGATGGCGCATACCCTCTGCATCATCCCCATGTTGAGCAAGATGAGTTTTCTTCTCTCTTTTCTTATGGAATGTAGTGTAAATATCTAACTCACAGTATGGGACTTATTCGTCCGTGGCATGAAGTTCTTAATAGGGGATTTCAAATATCACATACTTAAGCACCAAATGACACAACAAAAACTAGTAGAGAAATAAAGCTATACAGATAAAAACATTAAAATTATGGAAAACACATACATTACTATTAAGGGTGACGATTTCCCTCCCACAAACACCATCCTCGCTCAAAAATACAGACATAACATACCCTATAACACCAATAAATAGCTCATTTCAGTTAAAACATTTAACATACCCTATATGTCCAAATGTTTTCTAATTCGCCAATGGCCTAGGATTTAGGATTCTACAAGCACAGAATGAACAGCACTACGAAACATTTACTCGAGCCAACTATGGAAGAGAAGAAACAAGTATAAGTGATTTTATATCATGGATGAAAATTTACATACATCTATAGAATTAAAGCTAGTGAAGCCATACAACAGTTAGTCCACACAGGCCACATGAGCAAAGCCTACAGAGATATGACAAGAAAAAATAAACCTTGTAAATCTGTCTATTACATGTCTGTTACTACATCTTCTGTCTCGGTATTTTCAACAAGTTTCCCTTTAGTCCCCCTCTTTAGCATCTCCAATGTAGCCTTAGGCTGATCCATTGAGAGCATGTGGCCGGCGTCATGAACCTGTTTGTTGTCATAAAAGTCTGTATTAGTAATGTGGTTTGTCGTCTAGACTGGGATAGGAAACAACCTAGAACAAATAAATTTACTATTGAGATTTACAACAATTAGAGTAAAACTTTTCTAGATTATGGTACATACTTTAACAGTGTGTCTCAATATTAACATCAACATTGGTTTTCGACTCACATTTTTCCCACGATATCCTGTTGATATGATCTATAATTTATCTCGCAATATTTAGACTGTGCTTTGGCTTTATATAAAAGAAAAGATAAAGGAAAACATTTTAATGAAGAGTCATTTCGACAAGAATGGTATAAATGAAATCATGGAAATATAGTTTGGTCAGTTGATTTGGAGATGCGAATACGAAAGAAATATCTGAAATGTTCTTATTTGCAAAATATTTCAAAAAAATTTGTTCACTATTTGTTATGCTGAACTGAATTATCTCTCTTGATTTTATGAATCCAAGATTTCCTATCGATGTGTTTCTTATTCTATTAATTAAATTTTCCTTTATCCAATTTTGTGATATATACTGTTACCATATTACTATTACTGAATCTTAATTTAAGGTGGATGGAAGGAGAACCATAACTTTTCATTTGACCTGCTTTTGCGCCATCAACTACAAAAGGAACAGTGGGTGATCCAACAAACTGTTTATGGCCGGGCCATTCCATAGCATGAACCCACCTTGAGTTACCTGATCAAACACAAAACCCAAACTAGTTACAAAATAATGATCCCTTAACATATGTACTATATGACAATTTTTACATCTATCAAAGAATTGGACTTGTGGACTGAACTGAAGAACTTACCAAGACAGTTGCATATGAGGTCGTACTCCCCGGCATAAATAAGCAACTTCACTCCATTTTCAAGGAGAGCAGAAATACCAACTTCAAGATTTCTCATTTAGTCCATTAACCTTACCTGATACACAGTTGGGCATCAAGAAACAAACTCTATCTCCCCAACACCAAGAGCGCCCCTAACAGATTATTGATTAAGGAATTTCAACATGTTTGAGAAATCGTAGCAGAGGTCACCTTCACACTTCTTTCGAATGTCATAGTACTGAAAAATTGAAATCGTCGATATAACGATCATGGAACCAAAGATTATTTTCAACAAAAAAGGTAAGCAAAAGTGATAGTCACAACTTCTTACATTTTTATCTCTGGCGAAACTCATGATTTTGTTGAACACTTAGTTGCAAACAACATAGGAAACCATACAAGCGGCTGTACCATGGGTGCCTGAAAACCACTACCATCATTAAACCTCAAGGAATAGTAACCTAATAAGATTACAGGTACTTGAAGATCGATACACCGCCCCAAATGTTTTGGGGTCTTTTGCAATAACCATATGCATGTACAGAGGTAAGAGATACCCCAGACCATGCATGTTTCATCAATGAATGATGGACAAACTGAAATAGTCCCCTACATGTAGGAAAAAATAGGACTTACCACATAGCTTAGTTGCCAACTCGCATGCTGGAAGCATCTTGTTAACATTCTTATATTCAGATTGTTGAATTATTCCCATCTCCAAAGCGTAACCTGAATATGCTTTACACCGGATTACAAGATCAATGAGTCCATTACCAATAGCAAATCGCTACAAAGTCAATTTAAGATTATGTTACTCCATGAAGCAAGTAGAAGCCACTAAATGTAAGACTAAGTCAAATATAATTGGAGACATGCCTTCAAATTAATATGGATACCTTCCTTAGCTTTGTTACCTCGGTGAACTCGAGCGGCAAATGCTGGAATGTAATGCCCAGCATATGATTCACCCATTATGCAAAAATCATTCTTTGCATATTGAAGATGCTCGGTGAAAAATGCCTAAACATAGAAAACAAAAAGACTCAGACTTAATCGCCAATTTGAATAAGCAAACACACTCCGACTTAATCACCAATTTGAATTAAATCTAGGACTTTCACCTCCTGTAACTTTTATCAGCTATTGTTACGTTGGTATGTATAAATCATTGTAGTATTATGGTTTATGATATTTCTTCCGCTAGCTTATCAGTAATTTTATTTGTTGTAATGGATTCATTGTGTAACTCAATCAATCCATGCACGCTATCTTGAAACAAGGGGATTTCTTATGCACGATGGACGATGAAAAGTTGTAAGCTACCGAGCAAGATACTTAATTTATATAGACTCTCCATGAGCAATTTAGTAATTTGGTGTTATACTTTTTTTTTTGGAAAGGATTTGGTGTTATACTTAATTCTCAGTCACATACAAAGCTGTTTTACAAATCTACAATGTATACCATTAATTTGTAGAGCTCAGTATTTAGAATTCAGTTTCACATTTTTGTTAGGCAGGAAAAAAAATTTACCTGCAAGAAATCATACAGATCGTTGCTAACTCTATCTTCATTATGACGAAGATCGCGATTATCAGAGCTGAAACTAAAACCAGTTCCGGTCGATTCATCAACATATAAAAGGTTTATTGCATGCAAAGCAAAGATACAAATTACTTCATAACCATCATGTGTATAAATCAGAATAATGGTCATATTGTTAGTGAAAAACCAACTAAGAAGTTGTAGTTTGAAGAAATAATAATACCTGCTCCAACCATATTCATTCCACACCAGAGCCAAGTTATTTGCAATATTGAAAGGTCCATTTTCATAGAAAATAGCCAATTCACTGCTATATCCCGGACCTTAACCATATAACCACAAGATCTTTCTTATTGGTCCGTGATTCAAAAAAGAAGTAGAACATCCTACAATTCCCAAATGAAATAATTCAGTACACAACTACATGCTCATAACAACATACAAAACATCTAGAAACAATTAACGGAAATAAAACAAATACAAATCATAGTAAGAATCATGCTCTAGACAAATAAAAAAGGTGCCTCCGAAATTTTTATCCTTCAAATTCCCCCAAAATCACCCCTTATGTGTGTCAGAATTTCTTAACGAATTATACCCAACTATTTTATCTCTTCCCACATATACTCTATAATATTCCGATCATTAACTCAATACCCATCTCTAATTAGCACTTTCTATTTCACCCAAACTAAAATTCTCTAAAAAGGTTACAAAACAACAACCAAATAAGCCCCAATCACAACTCAAACCACACTCAATTTCAAATCCTAATAAAAAAAATCCAAAAACTCAAATTCAATTTACCTCGCAGCATGAGAATGCTGAATCTTATAATACCCAGCATGATACCCCTGATTCTTCCCCATTTGTTGAGGTTGCAACATTTGATCCATTTGAAAACATGCTTAATTTTTGAATAGTAAACATAACTCTCAATTTTTTCTTTAAGATCAAGCACCGAAGAATTCATCGAATTCATTATACCCAACTCTCTCTCTCTTAATCTCCCTGGATCAACAGAACAAAACATCATGAGAGTTCTGAGTTCGCGTTTTTGATGCTCACTGACACAATGTGTATTTTTGATCGAAGACTGATTGCTGCTGAACCTTGTTTCACATCTTCCATGGCGTACTCCACTTACAAAAGACGACCTGTGGGACTCCATGTTGTCACGTTCGCGAAATCGATCGATTGATCGAAAGAGATTTAGATTCTAGGGTTTGAGAAATAGGGGTGGAGATAAACTTTAAAGAAATTGGGGGTGATGTCAATCCCAAGCTAGTAGATTACTTAGAAGCATCAAGCTATCGTTCTTACACACCGAGTATCACCATATGGTTTAGAAGAAAATGTTTTGTTTGGGTTTGGAAGAGAGGAAAGAGGAAAGATGAGTTTTGGTGGGTTTGGTTTGGAAGAGAGGAGTTTGGTGTGTTTGGGAGAGACGAGATTTACAGAAATACCCTTCATTTTGTATTTAGGCTTCCCAAAATACCCCTATTTTCGTTTATACGAAAAGTTATGCGCTGAACTTCTATTTATACCTCTTCTTTCATCACCTAATTACCATTGAGATGTCTATTTTAGATGGGATTTGGTACATACGAAATAGGGGCATTTTGGTATTAAATAAATTTTGAAAGTAGACTAAATAACTCTCACGATCTAATGGTTGTGTTATAAACTAAACCATATATTTTCCTCAACATGTGTAGGGTAGGGTGATCAACAGCCGAGATTTATTCTCATGACATAGCTATTCTTTTAGTAGTATAGATAAGGATAAGAACTAAATAAGTTTTGGGTTCTTTAGTGACTTGATTGGCCCAAGTCCAATAAATTAGTGGGAGGAAATTTTTTTTTTCCAGAGCCAGGTTTCGATCCTGGGACCTGTTGTTTATGTACCCACCACGCTTCCGCTGCACCACTTTGATATATTTGTTAAATTGTGAACTTTTTGTAATTTTTATTAATTATTGAATTTGACTATGAAAGTTTTCCATGAATTTTTTTTCCATCCAGTTGAAGAATCTGGTTTACAGTTTTGCACTAGCAAAGTCTTACACCATATGGCAATGAACAGTGGCAGTTATTCATACTTTACGAAGTATTTTATAACCCCTCTTGGACCTTGCAAGGTATAAGGAGTGTTTTCTTTGATAAACATATGTAAAAATAAAATATGTCACACAAATGTTCATCCATCCGTCCGTTCGTCACTCTTCTTCATCTTCTTCTGCCCTCAAATTAATTCAAAATATTATTGTCACCTGTCAGTGGACAAGTCAGAAGCATACCAGATGTCATTCAGATTCTTCCATTAAAAGAAAAAGAATATGAAAAAGAAAAACCCGTTATCTGGAGGTTCATCTTCTTCATCACATACAATCTTACAGATAGATAGACAGACAACGTCTATACCAGTATATGAGTAGTTCTCTTTAACAAGTACATTAAAAAACTTTTTACTGAACCCAATTAATGTAAAACACCACTGTCAAAGAAGTAAGAAGCATACCAGATGTTCTTGAAGTTCTTCAAAAAAAAAACAAAAAAAAAACACAATCTGCAGATTCATTGATCGATTGTAAACCGACGTCTTAAAAGACCCGCAAGCGCACGGTGTACCGTTAACTACAAGAGTAAGCGGGGTCGTATCCCAAGAGACTTGTGGTGTGAATTATACTTCGAGCTACTAGTTTTATCCAATAAGAATGAGTTTGCATAGGTTTTGAAATAAAAAAAAGAACGAAACAAATTACAAGATAAATTGGAGTGGAAATTAAGGCATCGATTCCACTCCACCCTTTAAAACCTTTAGATAGTATAAATAATTAAAGTAAATTACGAGTTCCCGTATCCTTGGTCGGGCATATGCAATACATCAAAAAATACAAGAGATTTAGTAATCGGGAACTACACATAAACTAACTTAATCAACTATGGTCTGATTGATAAGTATAGATTATGTTCTCTCCTCCATGTTCCTAACCTATCTTGTTATGGTCCAACAAGATAGTTACATAGATTCATTATTCATCCTAATCCTAGCTATGGTCAAGCATAGGACGAAGGAATACGAATATGCAAAATTTCGGGATAAAGAGAAGGTAAGTACTCTAACTAAGCTACACAATCTACACTAAGGCTACATTGGGTGGAGCTTCCGTTAGCCTTGGCTAAGAAGATTAGCTACTCATCCCTTTGATCATTGCCATACTACTATTACTACGATAAAATTAAAAGACAAGAACAAGAGAAAGAATAAGCTTTATTGCTATAAACTTTGATTTACACTCTCCAAGATGATCTCTCATGGGTAGGATTCCCCTCCTATTTATAAAGTATAGGAATGGTTACTAAAAATCACCATTAATATAAAATCTCCTAAACAATGCCTAAAATCATGCATTACAACTCATGAGAATAATATATATATCTAATTCTCTTCAATGGGCTTTCATGCATGGGCCTTTGGTTGACAACTTCAAATGAGAATCATTGTTGGAGTGCATCACCCTTGTTCTTCGTTAAAAACTGGAAAATTGTATGACTTGTTTATCATGTGACCGATTTCTGTAAATGCAAACACAAGTACTATTAGTGTCACATTTATTTAATAAATGACTAGGTAGATATAAATTTAGGAGTTGTACATGTAAATATTACGTGTCTATCATTCATCTTCTTCACCATCACACACAATCAGTCTTACAAAAACAAACATACAAACAGGCATATAACGTCTCTCATGTCTTCTTCCCCGCCTGTTAAAGATCGATCTTCGTAGGGAGACCTTCATTTATAATTCTTCCTTACATAAATATGGAAAGTAAGTTAACTTTTTGTGTATTCCCTTGTCTAAAAGTAATGTTAAGTATTTTATAACCCCTTTTGGACCTTGCAAGGTATATGGAGTATTTTATTTGATAGACATTTGTAAAAATTAAAGATGTCACACAAATGTTCATCCATCCGTCTGTTCGTCACTCTTCTTCATCTTCTTCTGCCCTCCAATTAATTCTAAACATTATTGTCACTTGTCAGTGGACAAGTCAGAAGTAGGGTTGGCAATTTAACCCGCCCTGCCGGATCCCCGCCCTACCCCGCCCTTAATGAGGCGGGTTTGGTATGACTATAGTGGGTATGGTTTAAAAAAAACCCATTTATTTATTGGGTGGGTCTAGTTTTAGGCTCAAATAAATGGGGCCCTGTCACCCGACTCAGTTATAAAGAATATGACTTGAATACCTTTAAGTTAAACATAATTCTAAAAACATGCTAGTTAAGTCCAACCTCCTGTCTTCATTTCAACCTCGAAACAACATTCTTCACCAAACTAACTTTCATTTATGGCTCAAGTCAAGTTCTGATTGCAATTGATATATGATGAAACTCACATTCTTCTAAGAATAAGAAGATTTTGGATTTTTCTTTATTTATTTCCTTTGAGATCAAAATAAAGAAAGTAAAAGAAGAGATCTTTGTTTGAAAGGTATCCATTCTCTCTTTCTGAATCTATTGGTATTCTCATCCCTTTTGATTACTACTACTATTTGCTTTCATTAAAAAAATTGTAAGTTTTTAGTTTTTTGTTGGAATTCTTCAATTCCGATCATCTATGTACCAATTCTGATCAACTGGTGACTTATTTCATTTCTTACCAATTCTGATAATCTATGTACCAGTATTCATCTTCATCTATGTACTTCATCATTACGATCGGTATGAGACTCGATTCAATTTTAGACCCAAAACAACATTCTTCACTAAACTAAATTTTATTTTCAACAATTTTCTTGGAAAATGGCTTTCATCAAACCTCACACCAATCTTATACTGTCAAGTATATTCGTCTGAATCGCATCCCATATTTAGTGTATTAATAATGCATATGTTTCTTTAAAGTCTTGTAAAACTTAGATTTTGTTGACAACATTAAATAACACTATATCAAACATATAGATTTTTAAACGGGTGTCAAGCGGGTGCTGGGGCGGGTTTGGTATAAGCAAATTTAAACGGGGCGGGTTTGGGTATTCCCCATTTAAGTTAAATGGTATTGGGGCGGGTTTGGGGGTAGGGTAATTTGGCGGGTATGAGGATGGTATTACTCCACCTGCTCCAAACCCGACCCATTGCCAACCCTAGTCAGAAACATTCCAGATGTCATTCAAATTCTTCCATTAAAAAAAAAAGAAAAATCCATTATCTGGAGGTTCATCTTCTTTACCACATACAGTGTTACAGACAGATAGACAGATAACGTCTATATCAGTATATGAGCAATTCTCTTTAACAAGTACATTAAACAACTTTTTACCGAACCCAATTAATGCAAAACACCACTATCAGAGAAGTAAGAAGCATACCAGATGTCTTTCAAGTTCTTAAAAAAAAAAACGCATTCTACAGATTCATCTTCTTCACCACCACACACAATCAGTCTTACAAAAACAAACATACAAAGAGGCATATAACGTCTCTCATGTCTTCTTCGCAGATCGATCTTCGTAGGGAGACCTTCATTTATAATTCTTCCTTACATAAATATGGAAAGTATGTAACTTTTTGTGTATTCCCTTGCCTAAAAGTAATGTTTAGTTTCTAAATTGGATAGTTTACATTGGCTTAGCTAGCTCATGGCTGATGAAGGTTGTTCTTATTCTTATGTGTGTGTATACAGAGTACAGCTGCACTTGCTCAAAGTCAGTATAAGAGATAAAACCTATAAAAGGAAACAAACCATCCTCAACCCTCACTCTTTCTCTCTCTCCAATAAAAACCACATCAGCCCTTCTTCTATCTCTATCTCTCTCTCTTTCTCTTGAAACCCATCTCTCTGTATTTCATCGATGGATCTGAGTTAACCCAGATCGGATCTCTCTTTCTCTCTGTAGCCCATCCTGGGATTGTTTATTTGTGTGCCCTAATTGTAGATAGAGGAAGAGCTGATTGTTTGTTTCAATTTCTGTAATTGGATCTTAATTGGACTGTAATTCGATTAAAATCAAAGAGGGGTTGTGGGGTTTGGGAGCCATGAAAGGGGGTAGTCGAGATTCGGCGCAAACAACAACCATAGTTGAAGATGAGGTTATGAAGAGGAACACGGATTGCGTTTATTTCCTTGCGTCCCCATTGACTTGTAAAAAGGTAATTTTTTGTTGTTGTTGATTGGATTGTAATTTTAGGGGTTTTGGGGAAACCCCATTGTGTTTAATTGATTTATAAGAAATGGGTATTGTTTAGATTAGGGTTTTGATGTTAATTGGGATAGATTTGTTGGGGTTATGTTTGATTGGATTGAGTGGTTAAGAAAGATTTGATTGCTGAAACAAATGATAGTAAGGTACAATTGGAATTGGATAAGGTTCAGATCTAAGCTAATTTGGATTGGGGATGGTTCAAAATTGAATCTTTGTTGATTTTAGGGTTTGATTCAATTGAATTGGTAGTTAATGAAAAGTTGGGTTGTTTTTTACACCTCAAAAGTTGTTTAATTTCTGCGAAAAGTCGGAAAGTCGGTACGTTACACAATTTTAATGTAAAGTGAAGCCTTTTGACCTAATATGCTGAATTGGACAGTGTCTAGATTATCTGATTAGTTCTTCATGTATAGTCAATTTATGAAAGTGGATTTATTAGTCGGCAAAGAATCTATCATTGTGTAGAGTTTAGGGTTTAGTGTATGAGTTAGTACTAGCATTAATGTATCAACCCATTGATGCTATGACGTTCTTAGAAACCTAGCTGATAGGAAGGCAAAGTAAATTTAGCTGACTGCTCATTAAATTTTGATTATGTTATGATGTTTACGCAGTTTAGTGTTGATACCTGCATTAATGTATATTAGGAGTTAATCATATTAACATCAGAACATATTTGTTGCGTAAACATGTGAACCTAAGCCTACGGTTGAGTTCATATTTTTTGCTAAACCATGTATGTGGTCCCGGAATGCCTTGTACAATTTGTGCATTCTTAATATGCAATTATTTATTGAATGTTTTAACCTTGATTATCTTCATTTATTCTGTTTGTCATAAATTTCTATAAAGTTACCCGGGATGGCATTTTTCTCGATGTGAATCTGCACACCAACAAAGTGACCTCACTGATAGCTTGTCAATTATGTTCATAATTTCTACTTGTAATACAGAATTATATTGCGGTAGTTTTATTTATATAATATTCTCATAAGTTATTGCTCACCTCCGCCATGATAGTTAATTGTAATAAGTATTAACATCGTTTTTTCCTATTGACTTAGGGGAACGAATGTGAATATCGCCACAGCGAAGAAGCCAGGATGAACCCTAGAGATTGTTGGTTCTGGCTGAATGGTAACTGCTTAAATGCAAAATGTTCGTTCCGACATCCGGTGAGTCTCTTACTCTATTTGTTTTTTTTCCTTCAGTCCATTGTACCTTTTTAGTTCTGAAAAGAACTTTAAGTAGTTGCTGTATTATTGTTGTGTTCTCGGTGATCTCTAATAATCGTTTTTCTTTTGTTCTATGTCAGCCACTCGATGGATTGTTAGGGACCACTGCAGCAAATCATGCTAAGGCAGCTCCACCGCCTCCTTCACAGACTGCAGCTGCAGCACAAGTTTCTGCTGTTTATACTTCAGGGAAACAAGGCACTCCGTGTTACTACTTTCAGCAGGGTCTTTGCTTGAAGGGTGAACGGTGCCACTTTATGCATTTACCTCAACCTTTTGATAAACCGGTTCCTCAGCCTCTGGCTCCCAAAATGTCTACAACGCTTACTGAACCCTATGTGCCTACATCTGTTACTGAACCCCATACTGTTAGGAAGACTTTTGGGAGTTTGGAAAAGTGTACTCAAGCTCAACCTAAAGTCATGCAAGGGAACTTCATAAGACGAGAAGTACCACAACTTTTGGCAAAGCCACCTACAGAATTTGTAATGGCATCACCATCAAATAATGGATTAGTATTTGGTAAAGCTGTGACACAACCAAAGAATGGACTGGTATTTGGTAAAACAGTGACACAACCAAAGAATGGAGTAGTATTTGGTAAAACTGTGACACCGCCACCTGTCTTGCTTGATAATGATCATCTCAGGTACAAACCAATAGAAGTTTCTTCAGTTGCAGGTGGAAATTCTTTAAGCAGAATTCACCGCACTCGTCAATCTCAGCCATTGGATGATCATCGCAATTTTCGTAGTGGCAAGGAGCCTGATGAATTCGTGGGTGAGTCCTCTCCTGGTTTTGATGTTCTTGTAGACGATGAGCTGCAGGATTCAGATTTCTACCAGAATGAGGATGAGTTTAGACGAAATAACAGTCGTGAGAGAAGGCATTTGGAAAATTTCGATGAATTTGATCACGTCCGCTCTTCTGATTATGGCTCTGCTAAGTTTGGCCGAGAGAAGTTCAGTGACCCACGTGCCTTCGATGTGTATGGACGTGTGCAAGATCATCATGGATGGGAACAACGCAGAACTTCGTCCGAGAGAAATTCAGAGAGGGGAACTGAGAAGAGGGGATTCCAGAGAGCTGAGAGTCCTGATAATTATGACGAGTCAGATCTGCGCTATCGGCTCTCGAAGCACAGAAAGATTAATGGTTCGAGATCAGCTGTTAGTCCTGATCGCCGTGGAGATCGCTACAGGAGGGATGACCGGGGCCGCCATGCGGAAGATAGTAGATATAGGGGTCCTTCTCGCAGGGAATCACAATCACGCCATTTAGTCTCTGAGAGTTCAATTAGCAACAGACTTCAAGGGAGAATATCTATTCCTGGGAGATCTTCGCCAGAAAGCAACCATAATAATTCGCATCCCAATAGAGATATGGACCGGGGAAGGAATTGGGGCAGATTGTCGCCTGTGAAACCACTACCAACACCCTCTTACCAAGGTAGGATCCAAGATAGAATAAAACGTAGGGAAGAAGAGGATTACACCACAGAGGCTAGACATTTCAGGCGCAGAGACGAGGTAGAGGCTGTAGGTTTTACTGTTCCAAAGAGTCTATCACAGCTTGGGGAGCGAATAAATGCAAGGATCGGAAAATTTATGGGTAATCAAGAGCCAGAGGGTTCTACTAGTTTTGAGGGCCCAAAGCCTTTTAGTTTGATTTTAAAGAGAAAAAGAGAAGGGAAAGCTTCAAGTTCCGGCGACGGAGAAGAATACAATGAGAAAGATGGAGGTGAACGTTTGAAAACAGTGTTTTCAGAGACCACGAGCGATAATAAACCCTTTGACCATCAATCTCATAGCAGCGGCAAGGAAGAGACCAGGTCCCCAGCGGCTCACAACTTTGGAACCAATGATAAGAATTTAGATGATGAAGATGAAGAAGGTTTGATTCGTGCTGACGAAGAAGAAGTTGCTCCACATGAAACACTGACTTCTGCTCAAGAGGGAAATGATCCCCAGACAGAAGAAACGTTGATGGAGGAAGATCAAGAGCTCCAAAACTATGATCAGAATGATGATGAGTATGATTATGAAAATGGTGAAGACCTGGAAGAATACTATGAGGAAGATGAAGAAGATGCTGAAGACTTTGCGAAGAGGGTTGGTGTTATGCTATCATAAAAAGGAGAGAAGAGAGGGAGAAACGACTGTTTTTCAGTTATGTTGTTTGGGTTTTTATTGACCTTTGGAGTTTTTGCTTCTATTTAAAAAGGGATAAATGAGTAGTGCTCTTCTTATGAGCAATGTAGCATTTTTATGGATTCTCTTTCTTATTACAATAGAGAGGTCTCCTCTTTTCATTATATGTATTTTAGTGATAGGTTGTTTTGATGTAATTGAAGCCGAATCTGAATTGAAATGAAAATTTCTTTCTTTCTGTGAGTTGCTGCTCTTTTTGCAACCACTGCCTGTTTAACCTAATCTCTGTGTTCACTAGTTTAATTTTTCTGATCAGGATTATGTTGGTAAATGAAGTTTTTTTTTCTTTCCATTTTGTATCTTTAACTTGGCATCTCAGTTGGCTATTGGCAAGTTTTTGTTAAAAGCAGTCGATTGGTGTAACATTAGTGATCGACATAGCCTCATGGAAGCCTTCATATGGATCACACTATTTCACTGAAGATTTCCCATCATATCAGTTGAAGATATCCTATCCAAAGTGCATTTTTCAATGTTAAGTTCTAAATTGTAAGTAAATGTTATCGGATCACACTTGCACATGATAAGAGATACGGAAGAGAGGAAAATGCTGGATTGGAAACTACCGTCTATCAATTATACCATTCTGATATTTCCATAGACCTAGATAGCTACCCCACCAATTGGAGAGCTCCACCTCATTTCAGTTCAAATGGGTTGCCACTTCTCTCATCCACTTTTTAAATAAAATCCTTAAAGTAAAAAAATTATTCAAAGGTTTCTTTTATATTCCCCTTTCTCTTTGTGAAGGTTTATTAATTGAAACAACGTTTATCATTTTCCTCATAAAAGAAATCGTTGAATCACTCATTTCCATAGGTGATATAGGTGTTCATGGTAGTTAGAGAAGGAAACAACTAAAAAAGTGCTCCAGTTTTCTCTTCCACGTGGATCAATCAAAAGCCCCGGGGTAGCTAGCTAGCTCCCCGTGGGTTAGCCATTCATTTTCCTTCAAAAAACTACGACTACTGGACTCACAATTTAGAGGGTATAAAGCCAAAATTCTTAACGGATGAATTTTGATTAGTACAAATGGTGATCCCCTACTTGAAACTTAGCTGAGAAAATAAGCAGTGAAGACCACTTTTGTTCGGTTCCTTGATTGTCAAAATGAATGTAACAGAAGTTACAGAACAGAATTGCCCGGGAAGCTACACTTTTAATAACAGATGTTCAATTGAACTTGGTCGAACGAACATCACAGCATGCATATACTTAATCCAGTTATAAGAAGCATATTAACTAAGGAGCCATAAACACAGAAAACAGACAGACGGTACTGCCTTAAGCATTAACAGAAGCCTTGAAACTTTGATTACTCCTTAATATTGCTCAGCAAAAGATATCCAATCCAACAACAAAACTGGGAAAAAAAACATCTCCCCCAATGCTGTAAATGGAGTACATCACTACCAAAAGAAAATAGACATAAAGCTGGCAGGATGCAAAGAGTCAGATCATGGATCAGCAATGGTCACCTCAACCTCAACACCTGGTTCAATAGTGATCGAGGTAATCTGCTTAACAACTTCAGAGGAACTGACAAGATCAATGATCCTCTTGTGGATACGAAGCTCAAAGCGATCAAAGGTGTTTGTGCCTGGATATAGAATTCAAAACATGTCAAGTAAACCTTCGTACAAACATATGTAAGACACAGTAAAGACGTATTTTGCCGTTAATAATACCAAATGAAAAGGAACTCGACAGTTTTAGGAAGAAGAATTGCAGAAAAATCCTATTGTAGAAATATTGTATCCGTACATATATCAACTACGCATGATTATTTTTCTGAGAATACATATGTATTTTAAAATAGACTCAAGAGAAAGAGGGGAACGATTGCTAAACCGCATTGATGACACCAAAGAACATAGAAAAAGGACAACAAGAGTTCATATCACCACTACTTTAGTATAAATGAGAATACTGCCTGAAACAGAAAAAATAACAGCCTTTCATGTACTTTTTAATCAAACAAGGAAGTGTCTGCTTGGTATTTTTAATCATGTACAACACTACGCCCCAAACAATGATAAATGTCTCACTCATTCAGTTCTAGTGTCATATGTAATCAACCAATGTTTCATTCATTCATTCAATAGGTTCAATGAAACTTTTTATTGCCCATCAGTAGTACTATCCATCTAATTGTCTACAGTAAAAGATACAACCAGAGGGAGTATCTCTACATAGACGGCGCCTTGTAACCATTCTTTAGAAAGTTAAAATATAACCTCCCTCCTCTTTTACATTGGTTTTGGTTTACAGCCGACCGTACCACCGAGACATTTCTATCAATAATCTCTCTCAGCAAACATCCCAGACATATATGTCATGTAAGCCATTAAATTACCATCGAGACTGTTTCACACTCAACAAGGCTACATACGAACGGAAATCAAAGCTAGCTATAATAATATGGCATTCAACGCCTACTTTTCCTTACACAAAACACAAGACAGATATAGCTTTACCTTCTCCACAAGGAGATTTCCTAGTGGTAATCTTCAAAACCTTTGTGGGCATCCTCACTGGTCCCTTCACTCTCAGCAATTTGTTCTTCGCCCCACTCACCAGATCAGCACAAACTGTTAAATAAATAACAACAAAAACAACATTCACATTCCAAGTTCCAATCGACGAAGAAATTATATAAAACAACCCAAACAAGCTCAATCAAATCAACCTTTCTCGAGATTCTTAACACTCTTGGATGAAAGAGTGATCCTAATCCGATGCAACTGCTCCTGGGGCTCTTCGAACCCCGCCTTCATTGGCTTCATTGTCATCGCCATGCTTTCAACTACTGAAAAAAATATCAACATTTAGCAAAAAAAACTCAAAACCCATTGCTAATTTATCCAACTCTATCGACCCAACTACTTCATATGAAGCTAAAATCGTGCAAATTTGACATAACTGAGAAAACCCCAATACTTGGGTTGTTCCCAAAGTAGCTTATAAACCCTAAAATCAATTTCAAAATGCAATTCGAATAAAAAATTAAGATGCCCTAAAACACAAATTGGGATAAAAAAGAGAGTAGAGTTTTACCTTAGTTATTAGTAACGCTGTTGGAGAGGCAAACTCAGCTGAGAATTAGAGGGAAGAAGTGAGAGAGAAACCCTAGAAGAAAGAGTTATTAAAACTTAAAATGTCAGCATTATGCACATCACGTGCAGGGCACGTGATGCAACATTTTCGCCTCTTCACTCTGTGGCATCTCGCCCTCATTGTAACTAACGTAAATCTGAGTCGCGGAAGCAAAAACTCGGATTGATAAACATTAATTCTAAACTCTAAAACACAAAACATAAACACACTAAAGTAAACTAAACCTTTTAATTCTCTCAACTAAAACCACCCTCTCCCAAATCTAAATAATAGAAACTCCTAAGAACATCTCCAACAGAGCATAAAGTAAAATAGGAAGAGACCAAAGACATGTGAGAAACAAACATAATAGATGTTCACATCAGTAACACCTTGCTGAAAGACGCTTAGTCTAATAACGGTGGTTGCACCAGTGATTTAGTCCCACATCACTTAACATCTTGCCGGGGTGTAAGGTCCTTAAGTCGGAACCATTATAACCTCGAAAGCATTTGTTTGATTCTATGAATATCTTGATAGTTGTGATAACCCTTTCTCCAAAAAAGATATAGATCTGCTTGGGTTTGTAAATAGGAAGACCCCTCAAAAGGGTTTAATTTTCATTTCTTCCCTTGGTAGACGTTAGGGTTCTTGGATACCATGAGGTTATGAAATTCAGTTAATTCTGGCAAAACAACTACGAATAAAAACAATAAGATTAAAAGGAAGCACGATAATACATGTCTTTTCTCATGTCCAAACAAGGTTCTACCAAGCGTCTGCACTGCAATTTGTAACTACATAAATATCTGCATAGCAAAACATAACTTGTGTTTCAGATGATCGTAACTGGTAGTCAGACAAGCATTGACAACCCTTCCTTTCTGGGTGGAATAACAACTTTTTTATTTCCAGGAAATGATTGACGCGAGACATCGACTAGTGATTTAAAGCTGTATGGCTCTTGCATAGACAGTTCCGACAGAACCTTCCTGTTGAGCTGGATGTTTTCCTTCAACAAACCGTGCATGAAGTTCCCATAATTTACCTGAAACAAACAATTTATATAAAATAGTAAGAATCAACTCCCTATAGAATTCCACTGACCTCAAAATACAAAGCATGTTAAACTTTACGCTGCCATAACCAATATGAACAATAGATAAAGCGAAGTAGCATATATTTAAGTTATTTACTGCCATTATACTTCATCCAATTTTATTTTATGCTTGAATATCTTTTAGATGGCTTGCACACAAAATACCATTCTTTTGAACAATTAATATCCGGTGCACTCATAATTACTGGATCACTAGAAAAGAAATACATAAGAGTTGAGATTTATGGTAGAGCTAGGGGTTGTTCAAAAATAATAGATTTCGATGGTGACCTAGCATGCAAAGATGTGTCAAAGCAAACCGGTATATGTAATTCATACAGATGTAAGAACCAAAATAATTAAGAACAATATGTGTAGTTCCCTTTTTGAAATGTAATAACAAACAAAATGCCAAAGCTCAAATAGCTGAAGTAGGTATATGTAATACAAGCAAATGCCAAAACAACGCCCCAAAGGACTACATATCCACTACTGTTCCTCAAGTCACAACAAGCATAAGAAACCACAACCCGCTCCGAGCTCCGAGCAAGTACACAACTAACTTGATGCTAAACTAAATAAAGGATTAAACTAGTATACCGCTAAGCGGTGTGGAGACCGATGTTTAAGGCTTTTTAAGAGGTTGTGCTTGGTTCACAGCACCACGAGGCATAGGGCTGAGCAGGGAACCGACCAAACCGAGAAACCGACCTGAACCGACGAAAACCAAACCGATCGGGTCGGTTTATTGAAGTACTCGGTTTGGTTCGGGTTCTAACTATGAAAAATCGATATAGGTTGGTTCGGTTTACGGTTTTTAATATGTGTAACCCATAGAAAATCGAACCGAGTTCATCTCTTTCCATTGCCAGCTAGTTTTAAACACGAAACCCCTGATCGAGAAACATAACAGACATGTGATTACAAGATAAAGCAAAACTTAATATATGTGATTACAAAGAGATTTGAAGATCAGAGAGAGAGAGAGTCTCGGATTCATCGTGCTTGTTCTCATCTTCTACTCTTCCTTCATCATTTGAAATTTTGAAGTAATAAGATCTCCATTTGGTGAAGGGATAAGCTCAGATTTGAAACCCTTCAGGCTTAACTTCCATCTCTCAAGTTCTTCCCCCACATCTTTCAATCCCAATTCCACCTCCTCAAATTCAATTTTTGCAAATCTAATGAAACCCTAAGAAAGAATCGACAAATGAGACGAAACTCTAGAAAAATGATTGATTCAAAGATTAAAAGAAACCCTAGAGATGTAGCAGAGGAGTGGTGATGATGGTGGTAAATTTTTGCAGTCGATTTTGGTTTGGTATCGGTTTTAAGCATTTAGATTTGGTTATAAGCATTTAGATTTCGGGTCGGTTGGCAACTCTAGTCGGTTTGGTTTCGGTTTCCAAATTGAGGAACCGATTTTGTTCGGTTCGGTCTCAGTCCAGGTCGAAAACTGACCCGAACAGACCCATGCTTAGCCCTAACGAGGCAAATGCATCCACTTCCATCGATTTGAGGTTTGTGGATGATTTGAGATTCAATTTTCTTAGCATCATTGCAATTACAGCTTCTATATAAACATGCTTGAAAAACCCCAAAGCTAAATCCACCTCATTAGACCTCTTCAAGGCAACTAAATAAACCATACAAGACCTCTCATTAATCTCTAGATCATTACATTTCATATAACTAAAATTCTCGAAAGTCTTTTCAAACTTCTTATTATCCGAATAAACCTTAAGCATCATATCAAACATCTTTAAAAATTTCGAACATCCGCAACATTTTTTCACCAAAGAAGCTAAAACTGGCTGTCGCAAATCTTCTCGATTCACAACCAAATTAAGAATATTTTCCGTTGATACAAACTTTTTCTCTTCAAATAACCTACAAACTAGGGTTTACCCAAGCTTGAAGATCATGCTTATATGAAGAAATGGGGGTTTGGAATTTATTATGGAAATTGATGCATTTAAGCAAGTTTGGGTGTTTAGAATAGGGTTTGAGAGAACATGGTTGACAATATTGGAATTGAGATTGGAAAGGAAAGGGGTTATGGGTTTTTGAGGAGGGATTAGTAAGTTAGTGCAAATTAGGGATTGGGAGATTTGACTTGCGATTCTTGGTTTGAATTGGGGGAAGGTGAGCAGTGAAATGGCAGAGATATCCAATGAGATAGAGATAAGTAAAGTGAGTTTATTTTGGCCTGTAACTTGTTATGATGTTAGATTTGATACAAGGTCATTTTCGGTAATTTATGAGTATACTCAACGGGATCGACATATACGTCAGCTGACGTCAGAAGTACCTTTTCTTAGCAATATCTAAAGTAAGATAGACCTCCTGACGTCAGTCTGGATCATTAAAAGTAATAAATATCGAGTGCTATGCTCTTTCCACACTGACCATCCAATCGAAAAAGACCGAGTAAACTTGGCATTTCACCCACAACATTCTTCTATATATATATTTTATGACCGGGGTAATCTGGGTTCATAACTTATCACCATTTGACCAAGTGGGATCGCTGCAGACACATGCCCGGTAAGTCAGGATATATCCTAAGGAGTGGCCCCCGTAAGGTACCTACAAATCTCTGGAAGTACTGTACCTCCAGCTCCTAACGAGCGCAATAAAATCCTAAGAGTTTTTAAATAACCCCCAAAAGAAAATGGAATACTACGAGTAGGAAACCCAATCTACCCAAATCCTTAGAAAGGTTAACAACCTTGTTAGATGTTGTACGTCTCCACCCATTTTTTGTTGTGCAAAGCTGGTGGAAATCCATTGACCATATTTTTATCCAGTGCCCAGTTGCTAGCAATATCAGGCCTCCCTAGGTAGGGTGTGAAATGGGCCGGGCTAGGGTCAACCCGGCCCTATAGAGATAAGGCCCTTACCCGACCCTCAACTGTGTTAAGGGCCCTGCCCTGCCCATAGCCTATAACATCAACCCTTAACCACCCATTGGCTCTAGTGTTAGGGCTCAGAGCCGGGCTAAGGGCTGGGCTTAGTGTTGGGCCCCGCCTGGCCGACTTTAATGTCTATTAATACAAAAAAATATGCATCATATTAACATTTTAGAATATTATCAATATCTTTTGACAAAAACACTAATCAGTTTATTAGAAATAATGAAAAACATGAGATGAGGACATATGTCTTACTTCTCTACAGTGTTGCAAGACTTAGTGTAGGCGAGTTTTAATGAGGGCTAGATTAAGTGTGAAATGGCTGGGCTAAGAGATGGAAACATTAGACCCTGGCCCCACCCTACCAGTTGTAAGGGAGGAGTCATCCCAGCCCTGAGATGAGGACATATGTCTTACTTCTGCCAAGGCTTGTCCGTCACCCAAATACATTAAGCCAGAAACATCATTTTCACCTTGGGGCCATTTACAACTCGATTTCATCCACGAAATTCTACTCCAAATTGCACATAAATATCCAAAGACAGGCCCAACAAGATTTCCTACTCCTATTCCTGTTGCAATTGCACCGCACAATACTAAAATATATCACGGTAAATATGATAATTTCATGGTTAAGATATTCTACCGTATTAGGGCACTTTGTTAACACGCTTTGAAGAGGGCTCAAGAAAGTCTTGGCCCATACAAGACAGACTGAACAGATAACCAAGAAGCAAAACCAAGTGGAGATTGTTGGCCTGTAATGAATAAGAAGAAGGTGAACAAAGCCACCACTATCTTACCACATGAGATTAAAACTTGATATATTCATATCAACTAAAGCGGTTCACTGGATAGATTTTATTGAGAGAAGCTCACAATGAAGACTTCATCTTAGAAGGGATCTTGAGGGGAAAAACAAAACAAAACACATAAGACATGGGATGACTAAAAATAGAACCAAGAAGTAAAATCAAATGGAGATTGTTGATCTACACTGATTCTGAAGAAGGTTCGATCATACAGCTTACCAGAGGAGACACGTGCAATTTCAACATATTCACATCTCCTAAGGCCCACCAGAAGGATCTTAATGAAATAGGTACCCAAAATGAATAGTTGAATCTTACAAGGAAGAACAAAAGAAATGTACATTCAACTTATGAAGTTCACTTCTTGAATTAAAAGTCAGATAATCACACTTTCAACATAACACTCATTCAGTGTGTACCTGATGGTACTTTTAAAATCTTTCCATCCATATAATACTTTATCAAAATGATCGCAATTTGGAATTGTACATTTATTTTCATAACCTCGTATAACATTTTATAAGAAATCCCATGCAATTCGTCCAACTGGGTAATCACACACTTTTACATCGACCACATGATATTTCAGATTGTCTTGCAACATTTTTTTTTTTTTCTGAGCCTTTTTCGGTATCATACTTCTTATCCATTACATGCAATATTATTTAGTTGGTTTAAGCACAACTAAAAAACCATATAAATCTTCGGTAAATACATCCATGAATTGTTCTTACACATGAAATTGTCTTCAAGCCAGTTTCAAGTTATGGTATTCTAAGGAGTTGGCCGTTAGCCTCAATAGATTTCGCTGATGTACAACCAATAACAACTCAAGTAAGCAAACATTTTTTACGTCCACCTCTCAAAATGCAAACCCTTCAAGTTTAAGAGTTCGCATTATGAGCGGTGGAAGTATAAAATGCTTGATTACTTGATCCAAAAAAACTTATTATTGTTTGTACATCGATGAGACCTGTTGAGATTAAACCACCAATTCTTTAGAACACCGAAACGATTTCATGTGTAACAAGTATTCCTAAATGTCTTTACTGGAGACTTACACGATTATTATCTTGTGTTTACCAACAAAGGAAAATTTCAGGCAATGGAAAAAAAGTATGACCCTCAAGAGGCCTAGTCAAAAAAAAAAAAATGTTCCAAGTGAGTCTTGAATATCACGTAATCAATGTACAAATGTGTGACTACACTTTTTTTGAATTGCACAGGATTTATTATGAGATGTAAACATTTGAAACATACCACTCGAGACTACCAATCACTCTATAAAAATCATAAATTCCATGACTATATATATTTCACTCTTTTGCACTTTGATGTTTGTAATTCCACTAAAAGGTAGGGCCAAATCACGTCTTTTTACTACAAGATAAACCTCGCGAATTTCAACTACATGAAACTAATTCAAACGGGTTTTCCTTCAGATTCTTATTCTCCATCCGTTAACCTCAAGTAACGGTGATTTTTGGCAAGAGGCCATTGATGATGAAATAGATTCTCTTACTACAAATGAAACTTGGGATTTAGTTAACTTACCTTTTGGTAGTCGTTCTATTAGGTGTAAATGGATATTAAAGAGAAAACTTAAACCAGATGGTACTATAGATAAATATAAGGCTAGACTTGTAGCAAAGGGATATGTGCAAAAAGAAAATATTGATTTCTACAACACATATTCTCCAGTTACTCGTGTGACAACCATTAGAGTATTATTGGTCGTTGCTGCCGTGCATGATTTGATAGTTCACCAAATGGATGCGTTTTTAAATGGAGAGCTTAAAGGGGAATTATATATGGATCAGCCTGAAGGCTTTGTAATACTTGGCGAGGAACACAAAGTCTACAAGTTGAAAAAGACCTTATACAGTCAAAAGCAAGCTCCAAAACAGTGGTACGACAGGATCGACCAATTACTTCTTTCAAATGGTTTTATGATTAACGTTGTTAATAAATGTCTATATTATAAAGTATCTGCTGAAAGTTGTACTATGATATGTCTATACGTTGATGATTTTCTCATTTTGGTTATACACTTGATATCATTTTAGAAACCAAAAACATATTTAATAATAATTTTGATATGAAGGACCTAGGAGAGTCTAGTGTAATTTTAGGCATGAAAATCACATGCACAGACACTGGTATTACTCTTAATCAATCTCATTATATTGAGAAGATCTTGAAGTACAAATATTTTGATCGTAGACCTGTTTGTACTCCTTGTGATCTACAAGTTAAACTTTTAAAAAACTTGGGGGAGGCAGTTAGACAAAAAGAATACGCAAATATTATTGGCAGCCTTCGCTACGCTACAGACTGTACTAGACCCGATATAGCTTATGTTATATGGGTTATATGTAGATTCACAAGTAAAACAGGTTTGGCGCGCTGGGGTGTTATTGATCAAGTTATGCGGTACATGAAAATGACCATGAACTTAGGTTTACACTATCAAAAGTTTCCCGCGGTTCTTGATGGATTTAGCGATGCAGATTGGAACTCAGTTTCGGATAATTCCAAAGCCACGAACAGATACGTGTTTAGTATAGCTGGCGGGGAAATTTCTTAGTGATCCAAGAAACAAACAATTCTAGCTCAGTCGACTATGGAGTCTGAGTTAGTAACACTAGCTGCAGCTAGTGAGGAGGCGAGTTGGTTGAAAGACCTCTTGTCTTATATTCCTTTATGGAGTAGGCCTATACCGCCAATCCAGATCCACTCGGATAGTACTGCCACGATAGCCAAAGTACGTAACAATTACTATAATGGTAAGAAATTAGTGATACGTCGCAAACACAGTACGATGAGAGGTTATCTCATATCTAGTACTGTTACAGTAGATTTTGTAAGATCGAAAAACAACCTGGCGGATCCTTTGATGAAAGGACTGTCTCGTGACAAAGTTTGGAGCACATCCTTAAGGATGAGACTAAAGCCTATTATAGAATCACAAGTGGTGGGAGCCCAACCTAATTGACTGGAAACCCCAAGAAATAGGTTCAATGGGAAAAATAAATCACTGTGATATAAAATCATGCAACTAGGAGCTTGTCACTCCAGAGTTAATCTCGTTGTACATACTGTATATGCATGATATCTTGCAGCGACTGTGAGGCTGAGTTTCTTAAACTCTTAATGAGTTCTATATCTCATTCTTTGAGTGGGGTGTCTTGCTGCAAGAACATTCTTCATAGACTTACCAAGGTGATTGTAAAAGTGCGGCCACTTCCTATGAGAATTAGTCTAAATTATCTAAAGCCTTCACCTATACTGGGATTAAGCACATGGCTGAAATGTGTTGGCATTTAGAATTTGCATATGGTAGTGTTGTATGTAGTTTTCCTCACTGTATAAAAACGAATAATGAGTTCAAGACTCTGATCACTTATTATTCTTATACGTTGAAGATTGTCTATTATGTAAAGGTTCAAGTCTAACGATACATTTACTTAAGTACATCTCTATATATTGAAATCGTACTTTCGTTTCTTAGTTTTTAAAAGTGGGGGATTGTTAGATTTTTTCTAAACTTATACCTTATTTAAGCTTGAAACCATGACCTTTTGGTCATCTTCTAATAACTCATTTTCATTCACCTCTTTTCATGAATTGAAAACCATGTGACTCCTAAACTATAGCATAAATTTAGTCACATTGTTTATAAACAATAGAGAAACTAAACATATAAGGTAGTACCCATGTGACATGTGTGTAACATGTGACTAAGAGAGTGTGTATAGATGTGTGAAAGGATTTTATACCCTTGACACACTTGGATCTCTATTGGGCGGCCCGGCGGGCCGGGCCGACTCGAGCTTGGGATTTGGCAATTTGCTCTTCTAGTTCTGGAGGCCTTGAGGCTTGGGCCAGGCTCACCATAATCTTTTTATCAAAAAGTTATTTATTGTTGAAATTTAACAAAAACTTCCTATCATTTAAATCTACTTTAGGGATCATGCCAAGTTTACTCATATTGTGTACTAACTTCTTATTAACATGACAAAGTCTAGAGTGTCAAATATTAAAAGAAGACAATAAGTAAGCAAAATAAGATTTATTCATTTCAATACTCATCTTGAACATTCCATTACAAGCAAAACCCTTTCCTACAAAAACCCCACCCTTAATCAAAATGTACTGATCAGACCCAATGGTCTGCTGAAATCCTGTATTGTTGAGAAGATAGCAAGAAACAAGATTTTTCCTCATTTCAGTAGTGTGTATCACATCCTTCAGAGTCACTATCCTTCCAGAGGTAAATACCAGTTCAACATCTCCAGTGCCTAGCACTTTGGTACAATGGGAATCTCCAAGTAGCACCTTCTGGTCTTCAGTCTCCTTGTAGGTTTTGAACCAATTGCGTTCATAGCATACATGCCTAGAAGCACCCGAATCAGCCCACCACCAGTCGGTTTCACCGACCATGTTGATATATGTAATCATAGCCACTAAGGGCTCTTCGGTAACGTTAGCCTGATCAACAGGTCTGCGGTTCCAACAGTTTCTAGATATGTGTCTAGGCTTTTTACAGTTGAAGCACATAATAGAACCTGTTCCGTTATATGGTGGGTATTGTTGGTTCGTTCCCTTATTAAGATTCTGGGTGTCCACAATTCTGATGGTTATTCGAATTACCACCGTTAGAACGGTTGTTCCGATTACCACCATTCTTAGTCTTGAGAGGTTTTCCTTTAGGTTTCAGATAGACATTTTCTTTGGCTTGAACCAAAAAGATTTCCTCTTTCAGGTCTTGTTTTCTAGATTCCTCTTCAACCCTCAGACGAGTAATCAAATTCTCCATGGTAAGTTCCTTTGACTTGTGTCGCAGGATATTTTTAAAGTCTTTCCAATTCGGCGGTAATTCGTCAATCATCATGACAACCTAAAATTGTTCATCAAGAGGTATCCCTTCGGACACGATCTCATGCGCAATTCGTTGCAACTCATGTGATTGAAAAATTATCGACTTATCGTTGACCATATTGAACTTGAGATATCGGCTTACGACAAACTTTTTAGAGCCTGCCTCTTCCGTATCATACTTCTTCTGTAATGCATCCGAAACGGTTTTTGCCGATTCGGACTGTAGATAGTAATCGTACAGTTCGTCCGCTAAACCGTTCAGAATGAAATTACGGCATTTAAAATCAGCCTCAGTCCAGTTCGAAATAGTCTATAAGGTTTTGTCATATTCGTTTAGAATAAGATCAGGGTCTACCGCAGGTACGGGAACGAGAGGTTCAATCGGGCATTCTAGTTCCAGAACATATGCAACTTCCTTAAGTGTGTTGAGACCATCAAACTTAGAGGGTTTGTTGAAAACAAACTTCAGAAGAAAGAGCCATCTTATAGAAAATAATTACTCTTTAAAATTGTTGAATATAAATGTTAAAGTAACCTGCAATCTAGCTTTCCTCTTGGTTTAAGCAACAATAAGTAGCAAATGGAAACAACAACAGTAACAAGAGTTTATAAAATAAGATCAGGGTCTACCGCAGGTACGGGAACGGGAGGTTCAATCGGGTATTCTAGTTCCAGAACATATGCAACTTCCTTAAGTGTGTTGAGACCATCAAACTTAGAGGGTTTGTTGGAAACAAACTTCAGAAGAAAGAGCTATCTTATGGAAAATAGTTACTCTTTAAAATTGTTGAATATAAATGTTAAAGTAACCTGCAATCTAGCTTTCCTCTTGGTTTAAGCAACAATAAGTAGCAAATGGAAACAACAACAGTAACAAGAGTTTATAGGTAGCACCAACCAAGTATTCTTTGTAGTAAATAACGGCAGTAACACAGTTGTAACAGCAGCGTTGTAATGAGTTAATAACAAATAGCAATAGCATGTTTGATTTGTAGTAAGCAGTTGTACAGAGTAGACAACAACAAGCAGTTTGTACTAGCAGCAGTAGTAAACAGAAGACAAGTTGTACTCTGGCAAACAACAACTACAAGAGGTAGCAGCAGTAAACAGGAGGCAAGAACAGGCAGTTTCAGTAACAAGAAATAATTCCGATAACAGGCAGGTTTGAGCAGCAAGAAGGACTGTTTCGTCGCAGCAATAGTAAGGTCTGTTTGATCTGTAATAGCAAGTAACAAACAACGGCAAATAAGCTCGAGGCGTGGAGCACACTCTTTTTAAAGAGTATCTCGACTAACCCCAAGTACGGGTTGTATAATCAAATCTCTCCCAGGATACAACGAAGAGCGAACTTTACAAAGTCTCAGTACTGGAGAACAACGTACTTTTGCTTTTGTTTAGCACCTCAAATGAAACCGTATTGAGTGAGAGGAGAATGATGAACAATTCTGTCTCTATTGTTTTTAAAGGTGGTAGAAACAAAGGTATTTAAAGGGAAGATACAACAACTCTTTTATTTTATTTTCATAAGATGAAGTTTGAACTCTTTGAACTAGTAAAGTGGAGACGTGTCCCTAAAGATGAGGTCAACTAGCTGTTGGTGGAGAGACCAAGCAAGAGTCCAGAACCCAAACCCAAGTGGATAACCTTTTGTTAAAAGATTAGTTAACCTACCTCCTAGTAGTCGTTCTATTGGGAATGAAACAGTCCTTGTTGCTCAAACCTGCCTGTTACCGGAGTTGTTTCTTGCTACTGAAACTGCATGTTCTTGCCTCCTGTTTACTGCTACTGCCTCCTGTAGTTGTTGCTGTTTGCCGAAGTACAACCTACCTTCTGTTTACTGCTGCTGCTAGTACAAACTGCTTATTGTTGCCTACTTTGTACAACTGCTTACTGCAAATCAGACCTGTTGTTGATGTTTGTTATTTGTTATTAACTCATTACATCACTGCTGTTACAATTGTGTTACTGCCGTTATTTGATACAAAGAATACTTGGCTGGTGCTTGTTGCTGCTACCTATAAACTTCTGTTACTATTGTTGTTTTCATTTACTACCTGCCGTTGCTTAAACCAAGAGGAAAGCTAGATTACAGGTTACTTTAACATTTATATTCAACATCTATGATCATGGGATTGGGCTTGACTGACTTGGTTTAGTCTTGTACACATTCTTCTCTCCACAACCTACGGATCCTTAGGGACACGTCTCACGTTTAAATCTCATGCACGTTGGAGAGAGTCGCTGTAACTTTATCTCAATAAATACCTTTGTATTACCACCTTCCCTAACACACAGAAAACAAAAGAACTGTTCATCATCTCTCTCTCTCCGGCAGTTCAAACTCTTATTTCTTACGGTTTCTGTTTGAGGTGCTAACGTAAACAAAGTACGCTGTCTCCGGTACAGAGACTTCCGTATCGATCTAAAGATCACAGCTCGTTGTATCTTGGGAGAGATACGATTGTAAAACCTGACAAGTACTCCTAGCGGACCCAAAGGGGATATATTGAAAGTTCATTCCCTTGTGAATAATATTTCATATAATAGGAGAATGCAAGTCTAGAGCTTCTTGGGAACTAGTTTCAAGTTGTGGTGCAATTCATGAATGTTTGTTTCCTCATCTACGTTTCTTTTTTCCATTCAGGGCTTCTCTCATATTTGGTTGCAACTACTTCTTTACTCTTGGGTCAGGGTATAAAATTGGTTTGTTCAGGGTATAGCTCTCAATTCGTTATGCTCTTTTGATTCAAGCATTTGGATGATCAGTCTTTCATTGATGGTTAAGGCTTAGGCCCTCTTTTGGTGGTTAGCGTCATCCAAGTCAGATTTTTAATTAAAACTCTCTAACCCTTACCCCTTCAGCTCTAGTGTCAGTTTAGTGCCGGCCAAGGATCGGCCTTGTAGGGTAAAGCTCATGGTTGGTCAAGTTGAAACTCTAGAAATATATGCACTGGTAAAGGATTACATATACAATAGATTGCACATTCCTTAGTCCAGACTTTGGTAAATATAAGACCCTAAACCATCAGTTTCAATGTCCAAGGCAAAAACTCTTAAGCAAAGTATACCCTGCTCTGTTATAACAGATACTAGATCAGGTAAGAACTACTTAGCTTTTTAGCTCTTATTAGGTAAAGCCTGCAAAACTCATGAAAATTTCAAGGCTTAATTATAGTAATTATAACACAGACGTTAACATGACCTGAGAAACTCTTACTCGGAGACTTCAGGAAATAAACCCTGTTTAACTGTGAGGACCTACGACAAAGAATGTAGAATGCTACGGGTCTGCCATAACCTTAAGTACGTGTAAGAAAGTCTCCCGGGAAGGGCAAGTGCGTATCCAAGCAACACATCTTAACATGTTTCATGAAGAACTGTGCTTATCATTCTCAAGAATGTTTTGTTATGTATGAGGCATAATTACTAGGAATCCTAGTTTTTCCTGTATATGAAGCAGCTTATCTAAGTAGAAAAAGAAATAAAGTTTCTTTGGTTGAGGAGGAGAAGATATAATAATAACTGCATCAAAATTTCTTATTGATCTTATTGATCTCCAGGACAGATAAAGCACCTTAAATTGTTAGAAATAACCCTTAAATATTACGAAAGTTAAAGTTATCATGTCGATAGCAATTAATGAAAACTTACCACTGTTCCTATAAGTCGAAAAAATCATATTTTTGGAAACAACCCCATCTCGAATTCTAGCTCTACCCACAGTTCTTATAACAAAACAATGCCACTTAAACTAATAAATTTGGCGTAAAATTGTTAATTAGCTCACTATGAGGGGTGGTTTTAATTTCCAACCTAAAACTACTTCAATGAACCTAACAACTGGGCGTTTGTAAAAAATAATAATAAGAGAATGATGATTTGAAAGCTTACGCCATGAATGCGAGTGCCAGCGTTGATTTTTTCGATCCAAAGCGATCGCATATCTCTCTTCTTGTTGCGACGATCTTTGTAAGAGTATTGTAAGGCTTTCTCTACTCTCTCTCGAGCTATTCGAATGCAGTTCTTCGTTCTCCCTCGAAACCCCTTGGCGAGCTCCAATATCTTCTTCTCTCTCTCTCTCAACTTTGAGCCTTTAAACCCCCAAACCCAAAACTCCTAATTCTCTTCTCTGCAAATGTGGAATGTGAAAGAAGAAAAAGCCAAATGTGGGGAGGCCAATAGGGATGGATTGATAGTTTAAGAGCACTATATAGTTTCGGATAGGGCAACACATATAAAAAAAAGTGGAAAAAAGAAGAAGATAAATATATATAAAATGTCGTTGCCAGATATTTTTTGCTGAACAAACAAGAATGGGGTTGGTATAGTGGTGATCCTGGGATCGACTCACTCGCTCGCCAGGCGATTACATATGTACCACACTGGATAAGCTAGTTGGTAGAACAATATTGTAATTTATTATTATTATTATTATTATTTATTTTTAAACTGAGTTGGTATCAGTGCTATGCAGGCTAGGCTGTCAATTCCCGATTAGATCCTCTAGGGTTCGTGCAATAGCCCGCAAACCATACGGACCGGGCAAGCCGACAGGCTCATACCAACCTCGAAGCCCACACGGAGGTAAAAATCGAACTTTGCTCCCTAGCTACCTATCTCAAATAACTGGGCAGGGCTCGTACAATAGCCCGCAAACCACATGAACCAGGCAAGCGGACACAAGGCTGACGGGCTCATACCAACCTAGAAGCCCACACGGATGTGAGAATCGAACTTTGCTGCCTAGCTACCTATCACAAACCACTGCCCAAACAGTTGGTTCCATATTGTAATATTTGGTTTGCCTAATGTTATCGGGTTTGTTAAGAAATAAATAAATGTTTTAATAGGTTATTTCTTTCACATTACTTCTTTTTTAACTCCATTGTGCTTTTAAAGCCAACCCAATTGAACGGGTAACAACATTTGGGTTCACTCCATTCCCATGAGTGCATTTGTATAGGTTTCCTTGTATAGAAGGTTTTTCAGGATTGCATTGTGTCTATGAAAGCATAGTCTTGAATAAAATCTGAGAGTTGTTAACGATCCAAAACAGTTTACGTTACAATGCTTTCAGAACAATTATTCTTTGGGACAACCTAAGACTCATTAAGCATGCAAACATTATTTGCCTATGAATGTTTGCCGTTTCAGTCCCGTAAACTGAAAACTGAACAATTTTGCTCAATTTGGGGCACAAACCATTTTAAGAGATCATCCAAACTGAAAATAGCTAAGATTAATAATCCTACAACCATTAGGGCAACTATCATCTCCATCCTTGGATCAGCTGATGATGAAACTCCCGCATCCGTTCAAGCATATATCATCAAATAGTTAACGCACAATCATAAATTCCTATAAAAACAAATCGTATTATTCAAGTGATTACCATGATAATCACAAAATTTCCGTTGTTTTCGCACAAAAACAACTGGATACGTTATACAACTCAAAATACGCACAAAAACAACTGGATACATTAGACAACTCAAAATACTTCCAAACTTCACAGAAACAAACATTTCTAATCAGAAAGAAATGGAGAATTGTTGCATAGTTTCAGAGAGCTTTTTACTTAGTCATCACTAGGCTGACCCCAAATGAAATAGAGCAGATTGTAAGCCCCAACATAGCCAACATACTCAAAAACCTGTAAATCCAAGAAACCGTAAAACCCATCATTAGTAAGTGAAAATCAAGTTGCAAGCACCTGAAAAAAATGTAGGACAAATATCTGAAGCAAAATTCTCCAACATTTCCATTTCATTTTGCCAACTTATCATGATTTATCACTGATATTTCAATATATATTGGTTCATCTACTGAGACATCACGATTGCTTTCGTATTTGGCGTATTATGAACACCATGTATCCTGATGTTAAGAGTTATTATTAAACGACAAGTCTTCACTTGGTAAATATCACAAACATTTCAGTTATTTAGACATATAATAACCATTAAACTTATGGAAGTAAAGCTTAGCTAGCTAATCATTCATTGGCAATTGTCTAAATCACCAAAAATGTTTCAGGTGTTCACGTAAAGTATAGCTAAACATTTCCAGTGTACCCAGCGGACCTTTAGTTGGACATATCATGAAATATCCCGATTTTTTCTTATATTCTTTAACGTTTGCCGGATAGAGAACCAAAATAATGGCGATAAATCACATTTTGAGGGGTCTAAATCAAAATCAAGATATATAACATTAAACCCATGATTGCAATTTTACCAAAATTTCAAAAAACTTGATAAACTTGATAGAAACAATAAAATGGTAAGAAACTAAAACAAACCCAAGCTTCATCCGATTGTTGGGATCTCCAGTAGAGTAACCTTTGAAGTAGAAATAACGTCCAACAGTGTAAACCAATCCCAACCCAGCTGAAACCTCTGGGTGTTTAAGCCCACCCAGTATCAACAAAGCATATAAATTGGGCATCATCTCCAATGAGTTTTGATGTCCTCTCTGTAAACCCAATTAAATCCCCAAATCAGTCAAAACAAACCCTAAAATCACAATTGGGGGACAAGATTCAAAATTGAGAAATTGGGGTTTCACCTGAACACAATTGAAGAGCTTTGCATCCTTGTTATCTGACTCTAAAGCGTAGAGTGTTGGGTAGAACACCTTGTACCTGCACATAGAGAGAGGGTTTCATGATTTTAGAGAGACAAAGAGAGGGTTTCATGGTTTCAAAGAGATAAAGAGAGGGTTTGAGAGAGAGAGAGAGGGTTTGAGAGAGAGATTACTTCTTTCGAGCTTTGCCGACTTGGAAAGCCATCCACATGTTGAAGAGAGAATAGAAGACGAGAACAAGAACGACGAATCCGAACTCTTTGGGGAACAATTCGAGTGAGTTCGCCATTGTTAACTGAGTCAACTCAACTCAACTCGGTTGAAATCACAATGAAGATACATCTCCAATTGGTTATTATTAGTTTTTATAGTTGAGACAACTTGGGAAAGAAGGTACATTAGATACGCGTGTCAAATTGTAGGCCTTTGGATCTAATATTGACCGTTGAATTTCAAACGGTGATCTAGATGCAGTTTTTGGAGCTAAAGTCAAGTCCAAAACAATGAAATATGGTTTTAAATAACCTTTATAACAGTGCCTTGAGCCCGTTTCGTTATACCCCATGTTCTAAAAAATAGCACCCGTTATTTGGTGTTTACAGACCGTTATTTTATGCTATAACGGCTGTTGTTACCGTTATAACAATACGTTATTTTATGCTACCGTTATAACAATAAGTTATTTTCAATATTTTTCTTCACTTATAACGAACGTTATATATCGTTATAACACCATTATATACCGTTATATGATTCTTGAGAAAAATTATTTTTTGTGATATGATATGAAATAACTATTAAGGGGAGAAAAATCATTTATTGTAATATGATATGAAATAACTACTAAGGTGATATCAACCCATATTACATGTTTTTTCATTCCACTTTCTCAAATGAAAATGTCACATGTCACATGTCACCTGACCTTAGCATTGAATAATTTAATTGTAAAGACGATATCAACCCCATTTGAGCAGGCACAAGTAATATTAGAGGTATTCAAAGTCCATTACACAAGTAATGTTAGTTGAATCTTATAAGGAAGAACAAAATAAATGTACATTCAACTTATGAAGTTCACTTCCTGAATTAAAAGTCAGACAATCACACTTTCAACATAACACTCTTTCAGTGTGTGTCTGATGACACTTTTAAAATCTTTCTATCCAGATAATATAGGCCTGTGTTTCGGATCGGATCGGATCGGAAATGAGCCTAGTCGGAATTTTTCTAATTTTTTTCGGAACTGAAAAATCTGCTCCGATCCGATCCGATTTTTTTCGGAATTGCATAAATATTTTCGAATTCGGAATATTCGGAATATTCAGAAATTTCGGAAATTTCAGAATTCGGAATAATTCAGAAAAAAAATCGGAATATATTTTCGGAATAATTTCGGAATGTATTTTCGGAATAATTTGGAAAAAAAATTGGAAATCAAACCCAAATCAAGATACTGTTTTACTTGTGATATACTGTTGCCAACCTAGAGAGAGAGAGAGAGAGTCACCTATGAAACTACTGTACAGAGGCAGTGGAGATTTAAAATCAAAGATTCAAAGATTCTTCTTCAAATCAAAGTGGAGGCAGTGGAGATGGATACTGGATATGTACGCCCAAGATTCTTCTTCAAATCAAAGTGAACTGATCTCCAGAGGAGTGGACTACTGATCAGTGAAGTGGAGGCAGTGGAGAAGAGTCGGTGGTGAAGATCAGTGGAGAAGAGTCGGTAGTAGATTTTGGAGGTAGATGAGTGAAGAATGGAGGTAGAGGAGTGGAGAATGGAGCCCTAGTTCAGATATACGTTTAAGTGTTTAACTTATAAATTTTCGGAATAATCGGATCGGATGGATATTCGGAATGTTTTTCAGAATAAATCGGATCAGAATATATTCGAAATTATCAGATCGGAAATCGGATCGGAAAATTCGGAATTTCGGAACTGCAAAATCTGTTCCGATTCCGATCGGAAATTTTTTGGAAAAATTCGGAAATCGGATTTTCGGAAATCGGAACTGTAAAATAGTGTTCCAAAATCGGAAAAATCGGATCGAAAATCGGAAAAAATTGGAAATTCGGACAAAAGTTGCACCCCTAAGATAATACTTTATCAAAATAATCGCAATTTGGAATTGTACATTTATCTTCATAACCTCGTATAACATCTTATAAAAAATCCCATGAAATTAGTCAAACTCGGTAATCACACACTTTTACATCGACCACATGATATTTTAGATTGTCTTGCAACATTTTTTTTTCCTGAGCCTTTTTCAGTATTATACTTCTTATCCATTGCATGCAATATTATTTGGTTGGTTTAAGCACAACTAAAAAACCCTATAAATCTTCGGTAAATACATCTATGAATTGTTCTTGCACATGAAATTGTCTTCAAGACACTTTCAAGTTTTGGTATTCTAAGGAGTTGGCCGTTAGCCTCAATAGATTTCGCCGATGTACAACCAATAACAACTCAAGTAAGCAAACATTTTTTACTTGCACCCCTCAAAATGCAAACCCTTCAAGATTAAGAGTTCGCATTATGAGCGGTGGAAGTAGAAAATGCTTGTTTACTTGATCCCAAAAAAATTATTATTATTTGTACATCGATGAGACCTGTTGAGATTAAACCACCAATTCTTTAGAACCCAAAAAAATTATTATTATTTGTTGGAGACTTACATAATTATTATTTTGTGTTTACCAACAAAGGAAAATTTCAGGCAATGATAAAAAGTCAAGAGGCCTGGTAAAAAAAAAAAATGTTCCAAGCGAGTCTTGAATATCACGAAATCAATGTACAAATGCGTGACTACACTTTTTTGAATTGTACAGGATTTATTATGAGATGTCAACATTTTGAACATACCAAACCACAAATTCCATAACTATATCTCACTTTTTTGCACTTTGATGTTTGTCTTTCTACTTCAAGATAAACCCCGCGAATTTCAACTACATGAAACTAATTCAAACGGGTTTTCCTTCAAATTCTGATTCTCCATCCATACACTGCAAGTTCTCAAGATCTTTGCCCTTGAGAAACCACCAATCAGCTTTGTTTTCTCGAATCAGTTCCTTAAAGCTTCCAATACAGTTGTTTCGAAATTGGTTTGTAAGGAAATTGTTTGGGTGGAACAAAGTCATTTTGTCCCATTTTGCAGCGGGAGAGAGAGTGGTGTATGTGTGCGTGTTTCGGATTTCTTATTGATCTCCATGACAGATAAATCACCTTAAATTGTTAGAAATATCCCCTAAATATTACGAAAGTTAAAGTTATCATGTCGATAGCCAAATTTATTAGTTTAAGTGGCATTGTTTTGTTATAAGAAGTGTGGGTAGAACTAATTATGTAAAATTAGAGATGGGGCATTGTTAACTGAGTCAACTCAACTCGGTTGAGATCACAATGAAGATATATCTCCAATTGGTTATTATTAGTTTTTATAGTTTAGATAACTTAGGAGAGAAGGTACATTAGATACGTGTCAAATTGTAGGCCTTTGATCTAATATTGACCGTTGAATTTCAAACGGTGATTTAGATGCAGTTTTTAGGAGCTAAAGTCAAGTCCAACTCCAACGGTTTAATAAGCACATAGAAAATTTGATGACTATTTTGATATAGTGATCATATACCAAAACATTTAAGTTAATTATGGATATCCTTCTAGTTTATTATCGGTGATGACGAATCCTCTTTACGCTAACCGCTAACCGGTCGGAGGTGGCGAAATGAGAATTGAAAAATAAGATGATGAAAAAGAGTGACAGACTGATAAACATTTTTTGATTTTTATTATAGCTAGCATAAAATTTTCTTACATTGACCTTGTCTTTTGAAGACTATTTGATACATTGGCCATATACGAAAATGTTTTAGATATTTACCGATATTCTTTTAGTTCTTTATCGGCCAGGCAGTGCCTGGTTGGAGGTGGAAAAAGATAGACTGGAAATAGGTAATTTTTATCCAAAAGTCTGCGAAGAAACGAATTGGTTTTTCTTCTTTGGCCTTAGAAGAATCTAGCAAATTTATTATGTTCATAAAGAAACTTCCAACACAAGAAACATGTTTTAGTAAAGATTTTGTATTATGTAAAGGACTCCTAAACGAAAATTCAGCAATTTCATTATAGGATTTGTCTTAGTATTCAGCTTCGTTTAATTTTTGAAGTTTGGGATTCCTTAACAGTAGGTTTCAAAAAAGAATACAATACACTTGGAGAAAGATATCGTAAAAAAGAAATTAGGATGGTTGGTGATTAATATCCATTAGATAGACTGAAATACTCAAAAAACGATTCACATACATCGACCTGAAATCTTAAACAAGTTTTAGATGTTATACATACACGTGTTAATCAGCATATGGACATTCCTTTAACCGTATTGTACTACGCGGTTCAAAATAGGATGGACGGACGCATAATAGAAAATTAACTCAAGTATGTTGGTAAATCCCTTAGATCAGGCAAAGGATTAATTAGCATATAGGTTTTATGTACAAACTGAAGGCAATATATATATACACAGAAATTACTACCTTCTGCCTTTACCCTTTTTCCTATTTGTCTTGGACTTGGAATTACCCTTTGCCTTGTTAACCTCCTTGGGCTTATTGGCATTGTGTAGAGACTGTGCTGATGCCTCACTGGCCTGTGAAAGCTCAAGTGGAGTATCTATGTCCTTTTTCATGAACATGGAATCAAAAACTGGTTGCAGCTTTGCCTTCTTAGCTCGTAACTTGGAGAAAAGCTCACCAACTTTTGAAATGTTGCTTGTAAGTTTCTCCTCGCTAAAACATAACCAAAAATCACAAGTGTCAGCACATAAGATCAATGTCAATATAATTACTTAAGTATTTCAAACACAAGATAATAATGTAATATACTTATTTTTCCATAACAAGCGATCAGAAACACTAAGATCATGTTCACATGCAGATATTATTCAGGGACATAATGTTTACATAATTGTAAGTACACACACATGTACAGTGAACTAACCTCACACTCAAAGCATTAGAGAGTTGCTTCAGTTCATCAAGCATCTTTGTTGCTTCTCCAAATAAGCTGCCGTGATTATCAGAAGGAATGTTCTGATTCATTTGAATGATTGCAGAATCAAGTAAACAAATGGAGTCCTCCACCTTCAACTAAACACACGTATAAATAAAAAACACATTAAGAAATGTTTCTGTCTCTTGAGATCACTAAAAAAAAGCACAACAATATGTACCTTAATTTGTGATGCTTTAGATGTAAAGTCCTTTATGTTGCAATACTTTTCGGGTTTTTTCGACTTCAAACTATCAAAAGTGCCCCAAAAATGGCTATAAATCATGTACACATCAGGTCCTTCTTTTTGGTTCACATTCTCTATCTTGATATTTTCCACCCCTGCAGTATCTGAACTAGGTGGAAGTTTAGTATCAATCTTTTGGTCCGTATCACATGAAGGAAGACTTCGGGAACTTGGATTTTTGATTTCTAATGTCACAGTGTCCAATTTGACTTTGGCACCTTCAAGATTCTTTGGGAATAGTATTCCTACGACATCTTCTCTGCTTCGATTTATATTCAAGTCTATAACAATGGCACCCGGACAGGAAAACTTAGGGTGACCAGTTCTAGAATTCAGTATCACTAAAGGATTCTCAATTGCACAAAGCGCTTCGGCAAGCACGAACATAAAATCGCATTTTGTTCTTCTTCTAAGGATCTCCAAGAAGGCTCGAGGCAGTTGTGAAGTAATATCATTTCTGCCAAGAATGTTTGACAACAGTCCAAAATAATTTCTTTTCTGCGGCCGTGGTGGATACTTTTCGCAGTTTAGACATATTAAACAAACCAAGACAACCAACCTCAACACTAGCAAAGGGTAATACTGCATAGCGTTGATATTCGAATTATAAATCCATTTCAAAGTATCCTGCCTATTATACAGAAGTTGTTCAACGGTAACCGCCAAATGATCATATTGGTCTGCCCAATGTAAATCGATAAAATTTCGTGAAGAGGTGCATGAGTTCTCCGACCAATTTGTCCAATTTTCCCAACTCAATGTTTCAACCACACAGGATTTAATTGTGAAATAGCTCTTTTGGCAAGAAGACACCAGGAGTAGAAGGCGTTCCAAAAAATATATGTTGTAGTGTGGGGAAATATAATCGAATTCTCTCAGCCAGTTGGCATTAAATGTTTCTTTTAAAGCATTTTGAAAATTACTGGAAAGAGGAGCCTGTCCAGTTCCTGATTCTAGGTGCTCTCTAAGTTCAGAGATAAAATATATCCATGAATGACTGACAATAAAACATTGGGCAATCATCTCATAGATTTCAGAAGTTACCTTCCCAGAAACAAGCACCAACATCACAACTCTACCAATTTTTCCATGAGTCAACCTTCCTTTCGAGTTGATATTTTCAATGATAGTTGCTTCAACTAAATCCTTATAAAGACCTGTTTCTCTTAGAGCAACCATATTTCCCCCCATAGTTAGTCTCCAATCCAGAGGACATACAATATATAAGAAGTGCTCTGTACATGAAGAAAGAAACTTCTGCACCTTCTGCAGTGCCCAAGCGTGGAGTTTCCAGTCCAGTGTCTTAATCTCCATAAGATGTTTTGCGACCTGAAAAATGCAAAGGACATTTGTCCCTTGGCAAAATAGTGACAATGAATTCCTTATGGACAATTTGTGGAGACCGTCAAGTGTCTCCAATACTTTCATACCAACAGCAAGTACTTCAGAAACCCAATAACTTCGTGCGGCACCAAAAAATTGGTGGGAGTCCATACTCAGCATGACCCCGCTCTTTCGAAGAAGCCGTTCATCAATTTCTTTTTTCCAATGGGCATCAGGTATCAGCAGATTGTAGATAGTACTTACATTTTTCTCCTGCTTCTGAACACCCAAGAACCCCAAACAGATTTCCTCGTAAACCAAATTCTCATTTTCATCTTGTGTTTCCATAGAATGGAGGTATTCAAATATATTCAGAACATTTTCATTCCAACACTTCCAGAAATAAACCAGAGATCCAATTGATGCACGGTTACACAACATCATTTCATCCGCATGCTTCATTGGGTTCAAGACCACTTCATGCACCCAATCGTACTTTGAGGGATGTAGCTTGAAATGAGCATCAAGTATTTTCCTAGAAGATATCATCTCAACTTGGGGATTTGTCAGAGTTTGGGAAGCAGTGAAACAATTTTCGAGCTCACACAAGCTTATCTCTTGGTTTGATAATGCATTTGTTTCCATACAAACAGACTCGTAGAAGACATCTGATTGTTTTTTTGCAATCATCTTGGCTTTTTCAAGTAGTTTTTCTTTATTTACAAAATGCTTTAACGGCCAGCCTTTGTTTCCAGCTGCCCAAAGAGAGTTGGCAAGAACATATAATAGAATCAGCTTTGAAGCCTCTTCAAAATGTCCACCCTTTCCTAACATGTCAGCTTCAAGAAGAAGATCACCTTTAAGTCTCGCAATCCCGGCAGCCTCTATATAATTTCCGAATTCTTCCTCTAGCAGCACAAGTTCACCAAGATAATCCCAGGACTTCAAGAATGCACGTATAGCATCCATAGATTGAAAGACCCTAACAAATTTTAACATAGTCTTGGTCTCCTTCAACTCATGATAATGAAGTGCACATCTCGTTAAAAAATCCTGTTCCATTTGTTCCAGTGCTTGACTTCTAACAATATCAACAGATGATTCTGCATTTTGCTTCCAATTTTTGATGAACTGAAGCCCCTTGTCAAATAGTTTACCTGTGGTACAGACAGACAAGCACTTGGACTGGTAGTTTCCCCTTGCATATACATCAGCAGCAAGATCCCAAGATTCAGCCAATGAAAAACAGTCACCAGCATCCTCTAGCTTTCCTTCCCCACATTTTTCCAAATATAGTTTACCTGTATCAGTAAATAAACTTAATAACGAAAGCAATTTAGATTGAAAGCCACAGACTAGTTACTAGTATGCTCCGAAAATGAAATTGCTTTTGTCGTTAATATGTTAAGACTGGTTTAACTGTAAACTTTTGTGCTAAAATTTGGAAAAATACTGAAAATAGCTTTTTGTGCTACTATCTATCACATCTGGTTAGAGAGAAATGCTAGACATTTTAAGAATGAAGCCACAAATGCAGAAATCATATTCAGAAGAATTTGTTTTGAAGTATATCCTATAAATGCCAAAAATCAAGCTTTATCTTCAAATAAGGGCCAACTACTTAGGAAGTCATAAGAAATTGGGGACTGAACCCCATTATCAAGCGGCCTAGACCTCTACAATGGATCAGATGGAAGCAAAATTGGACACAAAAAGTCATCTTTAATGGAGATTGATGTATTAGTGAAGACAGGAAGGCTTATGGGGGTATATTTAGACTTCAAATTGGATTTCTCATAGCAGACTTTAATAAAATCTGTGACCAGGAAGTGGGGATTGGAGTTCTAGAATTGAAGTCAACTTGCGAGGGTCTGTATATTGCCCAAATGCTTGGATTCAAAAGTTTATGAGTAATATCTGACTCAACATATGCAACTCAAGTTATCCAGAAAAAGTGTGACTCCCCTTGGGCAAGTTTGCTAGAGGTCAGAAAAGCTAGTAGAACAATAACAGATATGGAAAGCTTTAGGATTATGCATGAGCATAGGGAGGGAAATAAAGCTGCAAACTACATCACTTCCTTTCTGGAGATAGGAGATGACTTTTTCATTTTTCCTTGTAGTTTCAACACTACTCTTGTAAATATCTGTATAGAAGATATGAAAGGTACTTTGTACCCTAGGATGTAACCTTGTTTTATCTGAATAAATTCTGGTTGGGGTCTGCCGTCTGCCTAACCGTAGCTTCTCTTTCCAACAAAAAAACAAAAAAAAACTGTAACCTTTTGTCCACATAATGTGTTCTTTTTCTTTCTTTTGAAAGGCAAGCTGGGGGATATGGTGCGCAATAAGAGTCATCTGTAGGAATGCCATGTTTAATGAGGTCTACTTGGTGAAATCTAATTTTTTTTATGTTTTCTTGCAATCTTTTATTGGTTGGATTGTTCAGTTGGTTGAAACATTTCCAATTACAATGTAGTTATGGGCAGACAGGTTTGCCAACCAGTTTAATGAGTTGTCATTATGCTCTAATACCATTTAGATTAACAAGTTGGCCTTCACTATATTGAAAAACATTTTAAGAACATAGGTTCATGTACTTTATTAGAAATGAATTGCCCGAACCTGCTCTTTCAAATTCTTTTAACTCGATCAAACACTTGGCAGCTATCTCAGCCTTGCCAATGGTTTCATAAATTTCTGCCGCCTCCTTAAGTGCAATATGAGACATTTCAGAGTTTGAACCACGCAGACGGTCAGCAGAAGCTCGAAGACCAGCGGCCTTTGCCCATTTTTCCTTGAACATATCTCCAGCTCGTTCAAAACACATAGTTGCCATCTCAAAGTTTCCCTCGTTGAATAGCTAGCCAAGAGTTAACTATATTAGAACTCTCAACAACAAACAGAAACGAGATACAGCTGATTGGCTCAAACTTTTTATCATGATAAGATGTATATAATGAACAAGAATAAAAATGAATAAGAAAACAAAAAATTAGTTGCAGCATACCTTAATTCCCCGTGAACTCCACTCCTCTTTGCTGCTTGCAACTTGCATTGCTTTTGCAAGCGACTCATCAAGTTTCCTTACTTGAACAAGACATAGCCTCTTCCAATAATCAAACATAGGCTTTGAGAACTCCTCCGAATTCTCAGAGATCCACAGTCTTTGCCTTGTACGAGTTATTGCAACATATAGTTGTTTAAGTTCTGAGCATAGAAGGTTATGTTTTTCTTTATTGAATCTTGGAAAGGATCTTACTTCAGTTGAGTCTAGCATGTCTTGCTCGTTCATATATTCATAGATAACTCTCCAATTATTTTTCAAGGGGGAGGTCCCGAAAAAGTTATACAACAGCACATCCTACAAGCATAAAAAAGATCTTAGAGATCATAAATATACAACTTAAAAAATGATTGAATTACAAAAACACAAGAAAAGTTTAAATACGTGAACAAATGAAAAACTACTGTAATTAAACACTAAGAATCACCTGAAACTCTAAGCCTTTGCACTCAACTATTGTTAAAACAAGGGCTTGCTTCCCTACGTAGCCGAGAATTTCCTTCTTTGCATAATCATCTCGTACTAAAATAACCTGTTCTGCTCCAAATCCAACCATATTGCAGCCACTAATACTTCCACTATTTCCAAAAATAGTTATAATAGCATTTTCATCATTTCCAGACTCCAACATGACAGGCGCTTCACCATAAATTAGGCTTGTTTCAGGACTTAAGACATCAATTGAAACAGGAAAAAATCGGTAAAGAAGGTCAATAACACTCTGCGACAAATTAAGAACACCAGCATGGGTGCGGAAGTTCTGGCTCAAATGAAAAATGTCTGAGACGCATGGCTGGCCTTTTAATTTAATTTTATCCGTATTGATGTCACTTGCAGATTTTAAAAGAAACTCTTTATAGAACAGAGACTTTATATCTTGGAATCTGAAATCAATCCCCCTTGCAATAGTTTGGGCCGTATCGCCCGAGAAAACAAAACCCTCATTGACATTTCTACAAATATATTTAAAAAGTCCAATCTGTCTCATTGTAAGATCTTGGACCTCATCAATGTAAACGAAGTCCATTTCTTCGCCATCATATATACCATTTTTAATTCGACGATGAAGATCAATTACTAGATCGGCCAAGTCAAAGTGACCATTCTCAACCTTCATCTTTTCATAATCAAGAAAAATATCATAAATCATCTCTCGTCTCTCTTTGCCTAAACTGGAAACCCGGCCCTCAGATAGCAATAGATAATCCTCCCTGGTAAGTTTGCCATCTGGAACTTCACCTGCTCTCAGCCCACCTTTAATATGGGAAATAATCTCTGTAAAAACTGCTGAAGAGCCAAGCTTCTTAGTATGCTGACTATTGAAATGGGGCCAGTACAATGATTCAAAACGGTCAAAATTAACCTCCTTCATTCTTATGAAAGTTTGTAACACAGTCGATCTCGAAATTCCAGCGTTACCCTGGGAAAATTCCCTTACTTCATGAAACCTATCGAAGTAGGAATTCTCCATGCTACCGTCAAGCATCATCAGGAACTTGTGAAAGGTTATCACAAGTGGGTAGGAACTTGATGGAATGTCAGCAAAGCGATCTGGGATATCCGTGAATCCATCGGTATCATCAATATCATGCATATAAACTGAACTTTGTTGTGCTGAAACATCACCACCACAGGAAAAGCTGGAGACAATGAAGAAAACTAGTGAGCATAGAACAGGTGTACAATCAAAAGTCTGAATTTTGAAACAAACTTCGATAATGACGTACAACCAGAAATTAGAAAACAACCACTGGCATATGTTTGATGGAAAACTAAAAAAACTGCATAGGAAAACCAGGTTTTTCCCAAGCAAAAATACACCAAAGTTCATCATCCTTGTAGTTGCCTGATAAACTATTGTTCCAGTTAATAATCTACCACAAGAGTCAGAGAAAAATAAGACCGTCATAGGTGATCTTTGTCACTCGTGGGTAACAACCTAAGAGGTGAACAATCTAACCTCCTTTGGGATAGAGATTGGTACCTTTCTCCAATAAATCAAGATCTGCCTTTTTTATAATAATCATTTCACATGTAATTTCGTATGGAAATGTGAGGCCCAATACAAATACATAAATATCCAACAAAACTGTATACTTGACAAATTCCACAAGTAAAAGTGACTAGCACAACCAAAACCCAATACTTTAACTATAATCCAGAATGTTCAGAGTGCCCATGTCCAAACATTACAGGATATATGCATACACATGAAATTGTATTGTAAATTCTGAAATTTCTTGGTATCTTATGCATTAACCATAAGTAAACATATAATACAAGAACGGCAGAAAAAAAAGAAAATAAAAAGAAGAAGAATTTTGACTAGGGTTTTAAGGAAATTTGTGTACCTTTTCAAGTTAGATATGTGGCTCTTGATAGCAAAACAAAGCTTAGGACTGACAGTAACAAAAAGTTGGCGTAAAACTGTCCTCTTAGTGTCACCAATAGCATCATCTAAAATCTTATTTGGTTTACAAACATTAACAGTTCCTTGAACATCAGATATTCCTTCTGAAGAAATTTTATATTGTTGCTCTTTTTGAAACAACTTCATCGTCAAAACTGTTGTTTTCCCTGTCCCAGACCTTCCAAGGATAAATGTACTTCTAGGGAAAAGAATTATTTCCATTTCTTGATCAGTTACTTCGAATGGAAGATCCAGTTCTCTTCCATCACGTCCAGAGAGCAAATGACCCACCACGCCAGACGATAAAGAGTAAAATTTCATCAGTAACAAACTCTCACTTACTTTTGCATTCTCAACAAAACTTCTCCCATCAAGTGTACCACTACTTGATTCACAGCCAGTTTCAGTTCTGCTAATGGTCTTATACTGTTCTATATCACCACTGGTTTCCCAAGTCATTGGAACTTCCAAGTTCCTACACAAGAAAAGATTAAATAAAATAAGATTAAAGATGGAAATATATAAAACACTAAAGCAAGACATTATCCTAATCGGATAACTAAGAAGAAGGGAAACTGATATACCCTTCAAGACGCTTCAACTTGCAGCGGCTGATGAAAGCATCCGTGTATCTACCAAATATGTCATCCAAACGCTTAATGAGTTTGGGTATCTCCTCCAAAGGCAACATATCCCAAATCTTCAACACTTGGATATACATTGATTCCTTCTTAATATCAACGGTGCAAATAAGATACAGTCCATCAACCTTGAACTGTTTCACAAGCTGCGAGGAGCTCTCGCACACATAATCTATGTTCCTGTGCTTTGGGCGCCAACCACTTGAAATCCTTAACAGTAAATTTATAACAGACTTTTGTGTCTGCTTTGACCTCAAATTTCCAAATGACCTCCGAAAGTTATCGCTGAAAAGAACCTGTGAATATAGGGGGACAACAAGTGAATTAAGTTAGGTAATTCAAGCAATTTGGCCAATATAGATTAAACACCGAAGGGTAAGAATATACTTATACTAATTTAGAGCATCTACCTTCCATCTAGAACTACTAAAAAGTATGCTATCCCCCTTAAGCAAATCATCTAATTGATGAAGCTCTTTTTTGACCTGCAATATAGCTTTAGCCAGATCCTTATCTTCATCCGCCTTAAAATAGCACTGGCGTTCCTTGGCATCACAGACTAGCGCTGCCCATATAGAGCCACTGTTAACCAGAGTAGCTCCATTGCCCAAAATCCACAGGCAGTGCCTACAAAAGGACCAAAATGAGACTACAAATAAATTACTAGGCGATCTTCCTCTTCAAAGTACTTAAGAAACAACTAAATTCATACTTGGCCCTTGTCAGAGCAACATTAGTACGTTGAGGATTGGACAAGAACCCAATTGCTCCACCACTATTTGATCTGACAGTGGAGATTATTATGATATCTTCCTCTCCACCTTGGAATCCATCAACGGACTTTATTTTTACATGGAAGTCCTTGACATTTTCATACTTCTGTCCAAGTCTTCCTTGAATTGCAGTAACTTGGGCATTATAAGGAGATATAATGCCAATGCTGAGTTTATTTTTTGATCCATCCCATGCTGCAACAGCAAAATCTATTTCAGTCAAAATTTCTGATGGATAATTCAATATTGTGTAAACAGTAATATGACACTAATAGTTAACTGCATAATTGAAGTAGATTCTGCAACTTATGGTAGCATTAGGGAACACCTAAGAATTCTTCTATACGGGACACTTTTCATTAGATTAGAAATTGGATAACAAGAAATAAGTGCTATAAAAAATTGCGAACATAAGATAAAACATATTAAACGAAATCATATCGCATGCATCTTAAAAATAAGTAGTAAATCAGAACATAAAACTGAGTTTAAACAAGCAATCATACCTTTGAAAAGGTTTCGCACAATTTTCATGACAACGAATACTTCTACCATATTCTTTCGGCTATGCCCCACATCATCTAGTTCCTCAACTCCATCAGATATACTAATGAAGGAATAAGGACCAAACATTCTCCCCGGAAGATATTGTCTCGCATAACTTCCACTTTGAACGCTAGGAGCATCCAAAATACTGTTGCGATAAAAACTAGAATTTGGAAAAGAACTAATTTTTGGGTGCATCCTGTACTGCATATTAAGAAGGCGTTTTGCTTTTCCTATCACACTCAACCTTTCAAACAAACTTCTTCCAAACCCAGCTTCATCAGAAACCTAATCCAAGAAAAATATATTTCAAATGTTGGAATATGAAATTTAAAGAATAAAAAACAAAATAGTCCAATAGATGTGCACTACAATGAGAATAAATTTACCTTGCTACTGACCATTGCCGGTAACTGACACTCGTCACCAATTAGTATAGCATGTCGTATACCTCGGATTTGCAAGGGTATCACTGATTCACATTCTTTTAGTTGAGCTGCTTCATCAATGACCAGTAAGTCTAGTGGCTCCATCACTACAGAATGCAGCTTGTAAGAGCTTGACGCAGTGCAAAAAATAAGGGAAGCAGTCTGGAAACAAAATTCCCTTACAGAATATTTGCTTATTTGATTGGGAAGGTCAAGCTTCTTGAGTGAATAGTGAAGGGATCTTAAATCAGAAAGGCATTCACGTCTCACATTGTCTAGTAGGATAGAAGTAGAGCCTTTGCCTATTTCGAACTTTTGTGGATCCCTACAACTAAGTAATGCATCATCTACTACATTTTTACGTGCAAATAACTCCTCGAGTTCTTTACCATCCACATCGTCTTGAAACAACAAATTTTCAAGAGAATCAAGCAATCCAAGTATGGAAACCATGTTCTGGTAATTTTCTTGCAAGATGAACCCCACTGGTAGATGGGTGCATAAAATTCTGATGCATCTCACCAGGGACGATGCAAGAATGCAATGCCGTTTTCTAACAAATCCGAGAAATGACCCCACACTTTCAATTTTATCACTATTTTCATTTCCACTACCCTTAATTGATTCATTTTCTAAGGCAATATGATAGTAGGAAACACAATCTTCAAGAAAGTCTATCATTGAACTGAAACAATGCTTCCAACCGGTTAAAGGCGCAAAACACTCTACGAGCCTATCCACACGATAATCCAAAAAAACATCTTGGAGATCACCATTCACTTTCAGTCTGTCGTTATTTCCAAATAATAATAGGTCCCCCAACGAACAAAGAGATATATCCCTCGTATATGAGTCATAAGAGTCTCGAACCAACTTTAGAACACGCGTAGCAACTTCAGATATTGCAACATTTGTTGGGGTACAAGATAAGGTTCGACAGTTCAATTTTAATAGAATCCAGAGCAATGTGCTAACAGTTTTTGTTTTCCCCGTCCCAGGTGGACCCCATATAAGTTTAACAGTTGACATATGGTGGCATTGCAACGTAGAAATTGAAGTCAATACTGCATCTGTTTGAGACTTGTTCAGTGCGGATAATAATCTAGCACCTAATCTTTCAGCCTTAGTGACATCAGTTCGTAAACAAGAACAGAGCTGACAGGCTTCTTCGACCTTCAATAGCATAAGAAAAAAAACTGAGAAATTAACAGACCCGTCACTTAGTTGTTATGCATCCCAGATTCATACAAGAAGCTGCAAACACTAAGAAATTAAAAGCTAAGAAATAATTAATTTAGTGCAACACAGTGAGAGCTCCATTGGAGATTCTCTTATGTCATAATGGACAACAGGGTTAGGTCATAGCCAACCATCTTTATTTCGCATCTAAAAGTAATGTGCTAAGTGCAAAGTGCAAACAGGAAATATAGATGGTCGATATCCCTCAAAATTCACTAAGAAAGGTATATATTTGATATATTTGCATTTACAACATGTAGTGGAATGCAAATTACGTACCAGAGATTCGGTGGACAAGACCTCCTTGACAACGTCCAAGTTTCCTACCATGTGCAACGCAGACCAGATTCTATTGTTTGTAGTTATATTCATAAGAAATATAGCGAAGAGTGATTCCCTCATGCCCTCTTTGACTTCAATGGCCTTCAGTGTTCGAACTTTCAAATAGGTACTGATATCACTATCCTCGTCCTCTCCAACTTTTGTAACTGAAGCAAAAGTCCATGTTCTGTTGAATCGTTGTAAATCGGAAACAATTTCTGGAATAGAATCCGAAATAATTAATATGTCACCAGGTTTTGCTTTATATGGTTCCTTTCCACCTGGACGGGATATGTTCCTCCAAGAATCAATATTAAGGTCGTACAGGCAAGACCCATATGGCTTAGAATCCTTGAGGGAGGTAACTTCAGCGAAAGGTGCATTGGAAATAAGTTCCATACTTGAATACAACTCAGCACGAGTTTCCTCTAGTAAGGGTAATTTATAGGAGCCAAAGTAGTGCCCTAAAGACTGAAAAGTTTCTGTAATCTTTTCCATCTAGAAAGAAAATAAGAGAAGTTAAATTTGGAGAGCAAGAGCAACAGCAAAAGAATTCATGGACAATATTCATTAATAAGTGGAATGTGGCTTATAATAGAATACTTAAATATGTGAAACAATTTTTCTTTCTTTTCTGAGATATGAAGATAAGCACCAAGAGAATTTGTATAAAATTCGCAACTTCAAAATAAGTAAATCAACAGTGGCAAAAGCATTCGACAATACTGTACAACTGATAAGGAGGGCCTAAGGACTACTATTGTCGTTCTGTTGTCTAATAGTTTTATTCTTTAAGTTGGAAACTGCTTGAGATGGGAATTGATCCCATGACCTTTCGGTTTTCCAAGTACTAGCCCTACCAACCAAAAGCCTTCATTGGTTATCGTACATATTTTATATGGGAATGTGGGCTTTCTAACGATCTACAACTTTCAAGTCTTTTATGTTGTTGGAGTATATGTCACCATGTACTCTATTAGTCTCACATCGGGTACTAAGAGGGCTAGTTTAATGTTCTCTACCTATATATAGGGATGTGAGGTTGTAATTTCTAATTATTAAGTATGAATATTCTTATTTAATTAGAGTCTATTTTTTACTGAGAATCAATTATAATTTGTAACTTGTAAAGACTAGATGACTAAAGATTATGCCTTTCAATGTCCCATGTTTTGGGCTTTGATTCGTCTTTAGCTAATATAGCACCTGCGTATTAGCATTGGTAAGTGTAAGGATAAATGCTATTAGTGTATGGAAGCAAAATAATATATCGCGATGTGTGACTAGAGTAGTTGGTCTACGTAACTTCCTATGATGAAATTATTGTTGGAAGTAAATTCTTACAGTATTTATCGTAGAGTAACGAGTACACGACCCTTAGACCCAGAACCTCAAAGTCCAAAATTTTGATTTATTTATTTTCCTTTTTAGATTCTCAATCCAATTTTTTTCTTTTCAATATTTTATCTCGCTACATTTGTAGAAATAAATAAGAGGAGAAAGTTTATTCACTCTTAAATTGATAAGACTCCCTTTATATAATAGGGGTTGTCTAGACTACTTCTATTCTTACTCAATGTGGGACTAAACTAGTATATGTGTAGATGCACATATATACTCCAACACTCCCCCTCACGTTGATACGAACACATTGTGTTCGTATCAATGTGGATAACAATAAGAAAGTAAAATAGATAATCCCTGAGTAAGGATACAATCACTCCCTCACTTATAATGAAAATTATGGCTTCCCCTAAAACTGATAAAACATCTTCTAAACAATCCTTCTATAGCATGTAGCAAAAGAAACACTTCAAAGCTTCGCATATCCCTTGTGAAATCGGTGGCATTCCGATTTGCTAATTTTCCCACTCGAGGGTAATGTAAATATCTTGAAGATACACTAAGGTAAGAGAATTAGTCGATGAAGATGATCACTGGAGGTAATGTTGAGGAGAGATTATTTATTTGAGGAAACAAATATCTACCGAAGGAAAGAAACAATTCACTCGAGGACAAAGAGATCTACTTGAGGAAGAGGAAATCATAATTGTGGTGTAAGGAATTGAACATCTTCACCCGATTCAAAGAAAGAAATCGCGTGATAGGAGACGATAAAAAAGATCTAAGAATATCACTTGAGCAAAAAAAACTCACTCTAGGAAAGAATCACTCGAGGAAAAGAAAATCACTCGAAGAACAAAACCAATAACTCACAATCGAGGTGGAAGGTAGTCTAACATCTTCATCCGGTCCAAAGAGAGAAAAAAACTTATGACCGAGGTGGAAGGTTAGTCTAATAACATCTTCATCCGATCTAATTAGAGAAAATCACATCTCGCGATAGGCAAACGAAAAAGACCTCAAACCGCATTGGCGATAAAAAAAGATATAAGAATCATAGGGACAGAAAGAGCAATCACACAAAGTGGTAAAAAAAATCGCTGAGAGAAGTGTTTGTTTGCGTGCGAACATACTGCTCCTTGGCGAACTTAAACCAAGTAAAGTATGAACCTAATTTAAAGATAATCCAACACAACCTGGATATAACAATCAATGACAAAATCTGGAGATTGCAAGGAACACCCGAGTAGGTTTCACATATCATAAACAAAAGCTCAGATGTAGAGTATGGCATAGCAGCAAAAATGAACTAACGGTCAAACTAAAACTCCATTAGGGATTTCGTGAGAAAAACTGCAGAAGTGAAAAGACCCAAATCGTGATATGCACCACCTTAAGCTACCAAGGAAAAGAATATGCCCAATAGCATTGAGAAAACTACCTGACAAATATCCAGAAGCTCATAACTAGTTCCCAACAAGTCTCTGATGTACCATATCGTATCCAAAGAAAAAAATATTTTTTAAGATACAGTTCCTATTAATAGAAGTCCTGAGAATAAAATTAATGAAAGCTTAGCAATCGTCGTTTCTCCATCGCACCACCGAGTTAACAAGTTCCTTTTAGATCAACCACACTAGTTCTTTCTCCTTCTCCACACTAATAGAATATTAGATTCAGCTCCAGAGATTTAATAATCCATAAATCACACCATAGAAAATCACAGTCAGAAACTGAGAAGAGAATCACCGCCAGAAACCGCAGAGAATAATAAGCAAAATCATGCCACAATCAGCTTTGCTATTCTCAAACAGAACCACTTCATCATCCTCATGTCGAGAATGCATAAAGTAAAACGCAAGCCCAATAACAACCCAGAAAACCCCACCGGTAAACGGCATAACTGCAAGCATTATAAGAGTACATGATTACTGTGTTCACTTACGAACTTCGCCATTGGAGTAAGTAGAAGGTTTTCAATGAGTTGAAGGGTGTGACGGAAAGAGAGATAAGATAGTGGGGGTAATAGTTGAATAAGAAATTGTTGGAGAGAGTGAGGGAGAGATTTGTATTTTGGAGGATCAATTCTTTGGTGGTGTGGTGTGGTGAAGACAGAAGCAATTGCCCACCAAAACAAAATCAATGATTTTGATTTGGACCTTAATGCAACAACTCAAACACAATCTTAAATCCAAACAGATTGCCGCCACTAACGGAAGCAACAAAGTGTTAGGTCGTCTTCAAGAACGAAACCGCTTTGATACCATATAGAAATAAATTATAGAAGAAAGTTTATTCACTCTTAAATTGATAAATATATTAAATCTTAAACTCCCTTTATATAATAGGGGTTGTCTAGACTGCTTCTATTCTTACTAAATATGGGACTAAGCTGGTATATGTGTAGATGCACATATATACTCCAACAACATTGTCTCAATCCAAAATTTCTCTCGAAGGTAACCTGTCATTCCAATGTTTTCAAAGACTCTTTATTTCTAGAATACATATTTTCTCGCTGCCTTTACCTTTTTTTCTCTCTACTTATCACTGATAACTTAAATAACAAATTCTCTTATTCGAGGAAAATAATATTACAAAGCAAATTTTTTTTTTTGAAGAATGTTTTTATTTCTCAAATTTTGAACAGATGGGAAACTGGAAGGGAGTTGATTTTTCTCCATTTTACTTAAACCAAGTTAGGAAAATAGTGATAAACAAAATCATTTTACTAAAACTTCCTAATAAACCAAACAAAAAGAAGTGGTTTCTGAGAAAATTTTCAATTTCTCTATTCACTCGCAAACAAAGTGTAAGGTGCATATTAAACAAAAACTTAATTAACAATAAAATTAGTTTGCACAAGACGCAAAAGCATAGCAAAACTATTTCTCTCTTTCTCTTGTACGAAATGTAAAAATATTAAGCATGTCAAGTAACAGATACAAAAAATAAGTAGAAACTGTGAGAGAAATATAAAGAGAGATACCGGTGTATAAAGCTCTTCATTGTACACATCTTCAAGACTCCAAGAGAAAACAATATCAACTAAACCAACATCTTCACCCGGTTTTGTCTTCTTACCGGAAGAATCCATTTTGATTAGTCCCTGCATCAAAATTTACACCTTAGCAAACTATTATCTAAATTTCTACAAGAAAGGAAAAGACATTCCTGTTGAAGAAGCAGATATACTTTAATTGAATCACTTTGACGTAGAGCAGAATGATTTTAATTGTATCTCCCTTTCTTTGTAACGAAGTAACCATTCAGGATTATTAAAGATGATGCTAGTGGGAAAATAAACTGTACTATGTAAATACTTTTCCTCTTTATAAAGATTGGTGGGGACTCCAAAGCCTCCTGTTTTCCTAAGGAAACAAATTAAAAGCAATTCAAAAGAGGTCCATAAACTGTAAGATGTTAAATACTTTTCTTCTTTATAAAGATTGGTGGGGACTGACTCCATAGCCCCAGTTTTCCTAAAAGATGGAAACAAATGAAAAGAGGTTGAATATGAGAGGGAAATCACAGGTCTTCAGATTTCTGAATGATTCAAAGAAGGCAAAACAAAGCAGATGAAGATGATCTAACTGAAGATTTCATCTTCAAGTTCTCAATGAAGATCTCCCTCTAAACTTTCAAAATTGGCAGTAAGCATAAGGCTCAGGTAACAACGGTTAAATTTTTTCGTGCTAAAATGCAATTATTATATGTTCCTTTTTAGGGTGCTGTGATCTAGTTCTTTATTTGTCTTTTCGTTGATACTATCGCTAAAATGCAATTTTTTCACTGAAGTTGATTGTCTATGATGATAAAAATAAGACAGTCTACATTAGGGTGCTGTGATTTTGTAGTTCTGCTCTTTCTTACTTTAGTGTACTGGCTCCCTTCCTTTGTGAAGGGATTGTCCCCACCTTGTATATATGCTTGCTTGTTCATTTCCTCGTTTTGTATGCTTTAAAATGTTATGATTATCTAATCTTTCTAAATGTTGCCCGCTCTCTCTCTCCCTACCTGCCTAATTTGTACTATAATACATATGACTTAAGTGAAACCTAATAATATCCTCAGTAGAGGAGCAGATCTGGTGTCAAGCCGGGATAATGTGTACAAAAAGTAGTAAAATTGTAGTAAGTGTGGAGCAGGGAAATCCCGTGGAGCAAAGATAGCTCATGGACAAAAAAATCTGGATTAGTCATGTGCCCAGACGGGTTATATATAGGGTCTGCGAGACTACACCCTCTCCCAACAGCTCTAAAATCTACTATTTATTGTAATCACATCTTTCAATCATTTCTCTGTATATTTAAGCCCTTTCAACTCATTTATGCCTCAAAAAACGTCCTCCCATCTATCTTCTTTCAAATAGGGTCCCAATATGATTATTCTCTACGATACGAGTAAGATTAGCATGACGTTCAAGACATGAGTAAGCAAACAAGCTTTAAACTTTACTTACTCAATCTACCCGACAGGTTGCAGACAAACATGTCATCGATAAAAGGTGTCGGTATCAAGGGGCGGAGTCAGGATTGTCTTCCAGGGGGTTCAAAATGAGGGTTCGGGGAATAAGCCCCCGAAGAAAATTTCAAAGTTATTTTACCAAGGAAAATATCATGTACATTAAAAAGTTTATAACAAAAAATAAGTTGGAGATAATAGGCCTTGAACCCTTTGTTTAGGGGAAGGATAGTACTAACAAGGGAGTTAAAGCTACAAACAGTATGAGATATAGTTTCCAGGGAGTTCAAAATTATGAAATCTTGACTAAGTGAACTTTTTTTTTTTTGACAAAACGCTACTTCAAGAGGGGTTTCCCGACGGCCATGGGGTTCAAGTGACCCTCCTGGAACACCCCTGCCACCACCGCTGTCGTTATCTAGAGGAAACTATGATCTGTGGCAAAAGAGCATTGTCCACTGCTGATGGTGAGAATGTTGCATGAGCTTGGTGTTTCATGTCAAATGATGCCAGCAAAGGTAGATATGAATCCCTCGCAAGCCACCTACGCCACTTGAAAATGATGTAAACAGATTTGATGACATACCCACATTCCGTCTCTATTGAGCACCTCTAGTTAGTTAAATTAAGAACGAGTTCTCACATTTATTATATATAACACCACGTTCATTTGTCGATATTGACCAACAAGCCAGATTTTTGCTGAGGTCCAAGATAGCGCGACAAAAATATCATACCAACAAACTAGAATTTCTACATATTGTGGATAATAAGTTTAATAATTTAGTCCATAGTTTGTATATGCGTATGTCCGCAACCAAAAAAAAAAAAAAAACTATGACCACCTCTTCAACTTTCCTCATTATGGAAACAAAATGATGGGGAAAAACTAGAAAGCTGGAAAAAAAAAACAAAAAACAAATTCAAGAATTCTGATTTTCCATAAAAATAAACAGAGCCTAAACCACCTAAAATGTTAGAACATCCAAACTTTTCCATGACAAAAAAATCAAAAAGTTTAGAAAAAAATAAATGTAAAATGGGGTTTACAACAGGTCCTAGTGCTACAAAGTCTCAACTTTGAAAGATAGAAAGAGAGAGAGAGAGAGATGTACCTTCAGATGAGAAGAAAGGTTGGGTATGTTTGATCTTGTCTTGAGGTGTCTTTGAGAAGGAACCTTTAGGGAGTTTTGGTTACAAATGAAGTTGGTGTAGAGTGTGAAAACGTAAGACCAGGCAGGCACAGGAAGGGACTTTTTTTGATGTGACAACTCCTGGAGAAGTCTAAAAGACCATATGTATTACCATACAGGCATACACTGATACCGAGTATTAGTCATAATTATGATGAATTTGGTGAAGTTTAAAGGTTTGGGACTCAAAGGGACTATATCCCATTTGCCAATGCTGATGAAAATCTCTCCACCGGTTCATGTCAACAACTGAAGATAAATTTGTATGAACAAAACTTAATTTTTCAGACACCAAAGGACCATGTCATTTTCTAGGAATAGGGGGTGGAAGTGAAACAATAGTTTTCGATAAGAGGAGTCATTTATCGAAAATAAAGCACCAAAGATTTTATTTCAGAAAAATTTAAGCAACACACAATTTTGTTCTTCTCTCCCAAGGGCCGAAGGGGGTACTAGCCTATGGAAAGGTGCCTAACCCGGTTGTGGTAATGGTTCCACCAGTGGTTTAAGCCCACACCGCTTAATATCATGTCGTGCGTATGTAATTAAGTTAATATCTCACTCTACTTGACACCAATGTCTTTTGAGATCAACAAATTCTAACACCTCTACTAAAAATGGTGGTCAAGTAAGGACAATATCATATTTACAAAGAGTGAGCTTGTGGCAGTATAACAGTAAAATGGAAAGCATGGAGTGAAAATATGGCTCCACTTGGTACACCGGAAATGTTAGTGAATGGATTGGAAATATTTCATGGAAATGTAAGACAAATGTTGACCAAGCCGAGTTTATGCCCTTCAGTGCAGAAAAAAAAATATATGCAAGACCATGTTCTTTTTACAACATGAGCAGAAACGTTGTCCTTTAAGTGAATATATGGCATTTTCCCAGCAAGTGAGATAGGTTCACCACAGATAAGAGAAGTTTCTATATCTTTTTATCCTAAGAACCAACGAAGGATTTGGTTTTTGATGAATAAAGTCGCGAATTGCATCACAGTCGCGTCTCCTAGACTCTCCCCAAGACAGTGGAAGGTTTGTCTTTGATTGGAAAGATAATGACTAACATGCAGTTGATATTTTTGTGGAACTTTAAGATAATATTATCTTACAGTACCCCTACCCCAAGGAGATCAAGAACTGAGTAGTAGATGCTAGAGTACGGGTGTAAGATAATATGTCCATGCTATAAATCCAAATAGCTTTTTTTTTAGCAAAAAGTTTAGTCGATTATAAGTAGACAAATTTACAAGCTGATCAGGAGCTGCTTACTATTCACTCGTACATGCTACATGCGAATATGCAGGCTAGCCCTAGATAGTTACATCATGAGAGTTCGAGAATGCAAAAGCCCGAAGCACCAAGCACACGGCTAGATATTTTCAGTGTCATCTGATTCTAAAGTATTATGCGGTGTGCTCTTCAAGATGGTCAAGATGGTCAACCTATAACAATACATGGAGACGTTGAAACAATGACTTAGAAAGCTCAAGATGGTCAACCTATAACACATTCACCGAGGTGAGAACAGGTGCTCTGACACCTGCTCATTTCTAGTTGGGGTCATCGGCGACTCGTTAAGTGTAATCCTGGTTGAAGTCTTCAACCAGCTGAGAGCCTTGGAGCACACGATTTAAGTAATGCACATCGACAGTGGAGCCACACACAAAGAGACTGATTGGCAACGACCACTCATTGATTTCTTAGACGAGCCTCACATACTCTCAGAGGTAGGTCGACTGCCGAAGGCATCCATAACAGAGTAAGGAAATGTACGTTAATAGGCTACGAGCTTTACCGAACGAGCCTTTGCTCCCCACACCTCACTTGTATCGTAGGCACTCGTGTAACGATGGTCATTGAAGAAGTTTACGAGGGAGTCTTTGGGGCACATACAACGGGTAGGTCAATGGCTGAACGGGCGCGAACATAGTGACTATACTGGCCAACGATGAGACAAGACTTCACAAAATATGCCAAAAAATATGATAAATGTCAGTTCCGTGGGAATCTGATCTACTCCCCCGTTCTAGACCTCTATACAGTTTCCAGCCCTTGGTCGTTCATAAAATGGGGACTGGACATTGTTGGTGCACTCCCCATAGCAAGTGGGAGGCGTAAGTGGTTGTTGGTCGCCACAAATTACTTCACCAAATGGGTCGAAGCTTTACCGCTCACACGCATATGAGAAGAAGAAGTAATCTGCTTCCTGTCGAAGTACATCATCACAAGATTTGGCATCCCAGCGGTCCTAATGACGGATAATGGAATACAGTTCATAGGCAGTAATGTAGTTGAGTTTGTACGACCCTATAACATCAAAATTCTATCTTTAAGCCCAAGGTACCCACAGGGGAACGGGCAGGCCGAGGCAACCAACAAAACGATAATTGATAGCATCAGCAAAAGGTTGAACGCATCCAAAGGTTGATGGGTCGATGAGCTACCTCACATCTTATGGTCCTACCAAACAGCACCCCGGAAGTTCATTTGTTTTACACGGTTTATGATCACCTATGGATCCGAAGCAGTGTTCCCCACGGAAGTCATTACCAACACAACCAGATCATTGATCGTTCGCAGCAAAGTAAGCGACTGGCTCCTCTAAAAAAACCTGGACTTCATAGATAAAACGTGAGAGGAAGCCTCCTCCCGAATGTTATGGTACCAGAAGACCTTGAAAATAAAATTTGGAAGGACTGTACCTTATCTCACGAGCTGTGGATGGAAACGAATACTACTTAATGAATAGTGACGAGAAAGAGCTTAAGTCCCCTTGGAACGCAATAAATCTCCAAAATTGGAATTACTAATGTAAACATGCTTGTACAAACTTAGTAACAAAGGTTTTCATAACTGGCTTGACTTAACTTAACTAATATTACATACTGTGGGCATTTTTGAAGGAGAGCCCTCCCAATACGTGAGTCATTTTTTGAAGTATAAACGACCTCCCATACTGGGGGCGTTCTTGAAGTAGAGCACCCTCCCAATACGTGAGTCATTTTTTGAAGTAAAAATGACCTCCCATATTGAGGGCATTCTTGAAGTAGAGCGCCCTCTTAATAAGTGAGTTATTTTTTGAAGTAAAAATAACCTCCCATACTGGGGGAATTTTTGAAGAAGAGCACCCTCCCAATACGTGAGTCATTTATTGAAGTAAAAACGACCTCCCATATTGGGGGTGTTCTTGAAGCAAAGCGCCCTCCCAATTCGTGAGCTATTTTTTAAAGTAAAAATAACCTCCCATACTGGGGGAATTCTTGAAGTAGAGTGCCCGCCCAATACGTGAGTTATTTTTTGAAGTAAAAATGACCTCCCATACTAGGGGCGTTCTTGAAGTAGAGCGCCCTCCCAATACGCGAGTCATTTTTTGAAGAAAAAATGACCTCCCCATAATAGGGGCATTCTTGAAGTAGAGTGCCCTCCTAATACGTGAGTCACTTTTGAAGAAGAAAAAAATGACACAACATCTAAATAAGTATAGTATTTTACGAGAACTAAAAAGGTTGGTAGAAACTTCACCCACCCATTCCCTAGTTTTAGGTCATAATAACGACCACATTAGCTGGTCCAATGAGGATTAGCAAAAAGGAGGTAGAAACTTCGCCCACCCATTTCTCAGTTTTAGGTCGTAATAACGACCACATGAGATAGTCCAACGAGGGTACCCCCCCTCCTTAGCCCAACACATACAGACTTGAAGGGAAGAAGTGCTTAGAAAGAAAAGTTTTCACTTCCAGACAAAAAATGATTACAATAGATAAACAAACAAAAAATACATCATAACAATCGCGAACATCAAGGGCATGGCCTCTCCCATCCACCATAACCAGGACCCTCCACTTCGGACTCCCTCATATTCTCTAGAGCCATGGTCCTGATGACAACCGCATGGTCGAGTATGGTCTTCACTTAATCGCGAAGGACCATATACCAGAACCAGCTAGCGCTTCTGGCTGGCCTTTCAATACTCCTCTGAAAGAGCTGAAAAGTCAACGAACACGCACTCCAGCGACTTCCCCGTCATACAATGGTGGCCAAAGTACAAAAGAGTATAAAAGTCTACCCAAATGGACATGCGAGCTTCAAATTGAGATTGTGAACGGGTCTGCATTGTATGACTAGACTTAAGAAAAGAAGCAACTTAAGAGTACAAAATGAGCCTCAGGTAAAATCCAGCCTCCCTTTTATAATCCATACGGGTATTAAGCCTAACATTTATAGTGTGGATTACCAACACCAATCAATGCACATAGGGAAAATCAACAGCTCCCATAATACATCCCAAACCCAAGGAATATCTTTTTAATTTCCTTATAGGCAGCCCCAAGTACACTTTTAAAAGTTCTTGGGAACCCCCAACATAATATCGATATTAACGACAGTAGGTCATTCTTGCGACCAAGGTACCTAGTCTAATGAGGACTAGTAAAACTTTTGTGGGAGTTTCACAAAACTTTAAATCTAAAATATAGGTCGTCCTTACGACCAAGGCATCTAGTCCGACGAGGACTAGCAAATTTTTTTGTAGGAGTTTCACAAGAGTTCAAGTCTACAATATAGGTCGTCCTTACGACCAAGGTACCTAGTCCGACGATGACTAACAAAACAATTTTGTGGGAGTTTCACAAGACTTCAAGTCTTAAACATAGGTCGTCCTTACGATCAAGGTACCTAGTCCGACGAGGACTAGCAAAACTTTTTGTGCGAGTTTCATAAGACTTCAAGTCTAAAATATAGATCGTCCTTATGACCAAGCTACCTAGTCCGATGAAGACTAGCAAAATCTTTTGCGGGAGTTTCACAAGACTTCAAATCTAAAATATAGGCCATCCTTACGACCAATGTATCTAGTCCGACGAGGATTAGAAAAACTTTTTGTGGGAGTTTCACAAAACTTCAAGTCTAAAATATAGGTCGTCCTTACGACCAAAGTACCTAGTCCGACGAGAACTAGCAAAATTTTTTGTGGGAGTTTCACAAAACTTCAAGTCTAAAATATCGGTCGTCCTTACGACCAAGGTATCTAGTCCAACGAGGACTAGCAAAACATTTTGTAGGAGTTTCACAAAACTTTAAGTCTAAAATATAGGTCGTCCTTATGACCAAGGTACCTAGGCCGACGAGGACTAGCTCAAATTTTTTGTGAAAATTTTAAGCTATCTACAGCTATGCCGTACAAAGTCAATCCACTATATAAGCTCTAAAAGGAAACAAGCCTAAAATAAAAGATATCTGCACGTCCTTTACCTAAGGCAGATAGTAGTGATGAGGCACTACTCCCAATACCACATTTGGAAGAGACGGAATTCAAAAATCTAATGACCCTACATTATCACCACGACAAGAATAATTATTTTGTCTCAGCCCTTCCTCACTACAAGCAAGAACTGAGGGGGGCGATTGCAGGGGCATGCTCTCGCTAGCCATGAGCTTATAGGTCATTAGACGACCTCCCCACCACTTGGCGAGTACGTCTTAGGTGAAGCTTGTTAAGGTATGAACTCGAATTATGTTCGAGGTCGTTTTAGTTTGAGTTATTTTAGTTCAAGGAATGAAGTCGAATTGAAAATGAGATTTTATACGTCAATGGACGTTAGGGAAGTTGGTGACGACATCGTACTCCCGTTCTTGGGTACAATGATAGGGTAAGAAAAATTCCGCAGAAGACTTCATGATTTTCAGAAGAATTCCACCGTACAAATTTCGTGGTCGAAATCTTCCGAAGATGAAGGTTTGACGTGGCATGTGCTTATGAATCATTTACCAATACCAACTCTTGGTCTTTATTTTAGCTTATGTTTTATTTACTCTTTTGGAGTTGTTCTAGAGTTTAGTTTTAATCAGTTTCCTAATTGGATTGGTTAGGGGAGTTATAGTAGCAATGATCTTAGGGAAACTAGGTTATAAATGGAGTCTAGATTTGCCAACCCTCTATGACGGAGGGTGCATAACCCTATCTCTCATTGGCTATAGATTTGACGGAAGTTAGCAAAGGCTTCCCTTCTTTAAAAACTTTGTATTCACCATATTTCCCAGAGAAAAAATCTCTCTCCTATATGTTATCTACTTTCTCTCTCCTTTTGTCTTTCTTCTCCGCCTCTCTCTTTTTGAAATTTTCATCTTAGCAAAAGTAATTGGATTAAAATGACTCTACCACTTTGCTTATAGTTCTTCCGATTTACGCATAGTTAAGCTTATTATGTGAAGCAAGAACTAGTAACGTGTTCTTACTGCGAGAAATGAGACTACATTTAACATATGTACACTAACTACGCGTGTTGGTTTTTCTCTTCTCATTTAATTATCCCATGAAGCTTTCACCTCTTGGAAATCAATTCACTCTTGGTATTAATTAGGATTTTCAAACTACGCTAAATGTACACTAACTATAAATCTTTCCCAATTTCTTTACCATTATTGCAACATATTTTATAGTGTAGTTTCTTGAGATGAAGAGGAAAGACCCCGGAGAGATGAAGAAAAAGAAGGTAGAGAGAATATAAAGGAGATGATTTTCTCTTGAAAAATCTTTTACAAATATAGAAATTTAGAAAAAGGAAAGCCTTTCACTTAACACACTCAAATCCATAGCCAATGAGAGAGAGGGTTGTGCCAAACCTCCGTTAGAGGGGGTTGGCAAATCCGGACTCTTATAAAGGGAGAGGGTGGTGTGATACAAGCAAGTTAGTTGTTAATGAAGTTTAAGTTATTTGAGTAGAAACTACAAGTTTTCTCTAAACCTAACAAGCAACGTGATTTTCTTACGAATCTCGCTTCCGCGTTCGTAGTATTCACATCATAATATGTCTATGTTATAAATCAGAATAGTTATTTGTGGAACTTTGTGATTTTTTACAAGTGCATACTCTAAGATATTATCTTACGCATGTATTCTCCAAAGAAAAATGCCTAATATTGTATTAGATAATATTCGAACGATATATTGTACAATTTTGACTATGCAGATAGTATGAAAAAGGCCAAAGAAATCTCATTCGACACTTCGGAGACTCTGGACTCTGAGTACGAATCTCTGAAGTACGAAACAACTCAATTCTAATTTAAATGTCGCATTCTCTTATCAACCAGGTCTAATATAAGAAGCATCATGAGACTGCCATTATTAAAGGGAGAGGGTTTGCAAGTTGTTACTAGCTAACAAGAAAAACAAAGATGGAGAAAAATAAAGATAATACAATTTAATTAAGTCTATATTATTGATTTTTCATATGCATGTATTAAGTGATTTGATCTAATCAACCAGTCAAAATAGGAAGGAGTTCACAAAGAATATTTTATTGTTACTTGATTGAACATCTCACCGTTTTGTTGCTAGCCGTCTCCCATAAGATATATTACACATTGTATTGATCTGCTTGAGTATTATTGATGTCCCTATATAAATAGTCCCTAAAGGCCTTCAGCAATATCATATCATTAAGTTCAACAAGTACTGGTTGTTATTTCGCAATATTTCTAGCTATGATTTCATCAAAGATCTCTTCTAACCTTTCTCTTGCGTGTTTTGTTGCTACCATTCTTTTGTTGGCTTCAAACATGCATTGCCAAGCCCATTTATCATCTACTTTCTATGCCAAAACATGCCCCACAGGTTTGAGTACGATTAAATCAGCTGTTAATGCTGCAATCTCCCGCGAAAAAAGAATGGCCGCGTCTCTCATTCGCCTACATTTCCATGACTGCTTTGTTCAGGTACTACTACTACTACTACTACTTAGCCTGCTTGCTAATACTCTGATACAATATATTGTTTAAGGCTTATACAAATATAAATGTTAATATTGTCCTTCGATTATTTGACAGGGTTGCGACGCTTCACTCTTGCTCGATGACACTTCCTCTTTCACGGGTGAGAAGACTGAGCTTCAGAACTTTGGATCAGTTAGAGGTTTCTCTGTAATCGATGACGTGAAATCAAAAGTGGAGAAAATATGTCCAGGGGTGATTTCCTGTGCTGATATCCTTGCTGTTGCTGCCAGAGATGCTTCTGTTGCTGTTAGCGGCCCAACATGGACGGTGAAACTTGGAAGAAGGGATTCAACTTCTGCAAGTAAGGACCTCGCTGAAGCAAACCTTCCACTCTTTTTCGCTAGCCTCGACACCCTTATCGCAGGTTTTGGAAATAAGGGTCTGAGTGAAAGAGACATGGTGGCACTCTCAGGCTCACATACACTAGGGCAAGCTAGATGTGTGACATTCCGTGATCGCTTATACAACAACAACACAAACATAAATGCCAGCTTCAGAACCACTCGCAGGCGCCGTTGTCCTGACATTGGAGCTGGCGGGGACGACAATTTGGCCCCTCTTGATTTGGTGACTCCAAACTCCTTTGATAACAACTACTACAAGAATCTACTCCAGAAAAAGGGACTAGTTAGCTCAGATCAAGTTTTATTTAGCGGTGGATCCACAGACAGTTTGGTTACAGAATACAGCAAAAACCGCAACTTGTTCTACTCGGATTTTGCAGCTGCCATGATAAAGATGGGAGATATTGAGCCTCTTACTGGATCATCTGGCCTGATAAGGAAGTTCTGCAATGTTGCCAACTAAAATCCATTATAACATCCTCAAGATCGCTATGTTTTTCCTTGTAATAGGTCCTCAAAGGATCATACAATTCGTAATTCTTTTATTCATAACAAGTGTATTTATTCCTTAAATTTATAAGATTTACATTTTATCATTCTGTCTGGTATAAATAAATATTTTATAAACTTATAAGTCCTATGTATGAAGGGGCTTAATGGTGATTGGGTGTCATGATCACCATTCGTGCGTTATCTGGAAGTAAATATATCCCAATTCAGTTGCAGAAACATAGAAGTTCTAATCTTAAAAAACAAAACACATGTTTTAGAGATACAATCATATGAATGTGGGTTGATGTCGAAAACAATGATGATGATGCGGTGTTGAGATTGACGTTGATTATGACCCAAAAAAATTATACATAGAACTCGCATGAATGAGACCTGGGAAGTGTGGTCGACCATGCACGTAAGGAGAAAGTTCAATGAAGTATGCATGCTGAATAAGCCATGAATGATAAGGGCAAGTTGTGCTTTGACATGGCTCCTTATTTAACAAGTTTGGCATCTCTCTGCACACTTGAGGCTCCAAAAGTCTAACATTTCAATTTTAGCATCAGATGTATTACGCTAACGCTGTTTTTTTTTTTTCTTCCTGTAAGCTTGTTTAAGATGTTAACAGGCATAATGTTTTGACCATGCAAATGATACTATTTTGACATTTATGCAAATAGTACTATTTTGAGTATGAAAGGCAAAATATCAAAGATAATACAAATTAACCCAAGCCTACATCAATGATCCTTTATGTATCCAATGATTTTATCTAATCAAAGTCAAGTATAGGGATGATATCTAATGCAACTAGTACATGCATGAATCTTTAAAAGAATGGCTCCTTGATTGAACAAATTATCGCGTAGACTTAAACAACCTCCCCATATTATATTTATACATAAATTCCTACAACTACGGGTGAGCACGGGTCGGTTCGGGTCGATTTTCGACCAGAACTGAACCCAAACCGACCTAAATCGGTTCATGATATTGGAAATCGACCTGAACCGATTTAGCTCTAAAAACCAACTTGAACCGACCAGCGAAGGAATAGAGTAAACCGAACTGATTTTTGGATTGGATTAGGTTGGGCCAGGTTTTCAAAATATCATACCTATTGTCAAACTGCAACAATTCAAGGGGAAGGATGAAAACAAAACGATGAAACTCGATTATGATCTTTGTTAGTGTAAGAAATTTAGCACATTTACAGAGTTTAATTTTTAGGTCAATATAAACCTAAACAACATCCCAGGACTCAAACATAGATCTAGATACATCAAGACACCATGGATCTCCTTCACCACCTCAGCATCACTATTCCCAAATCTCCACTTTCTCGATTGTTGTTAACGTCTTCATATTGTAAGAGAAACCCACTGATGATCTCGTTCGGTTATTTTGTGATGATGTTTGAGTATGCATGAAACCCACTGATGATCTCTTCTCCTTCGATTTTTTTATCGCCCCTTGCCAATTTTGTGTTGAAGATCCAATAAGTTCTACTCATTGTGGGAACCTACAAATCTACAACTAGAAATAATATACTCTCTTTAGAGCTTCCAAGCCCCTAACAACATTTAGGTCTTCAAATTTTACTTTGAGAAAGAGTTATTTTCTCTCTGTATCTCTGATGCGAACATCATCTTTGCTCGTTTACTACATGTCCTTGTGCTATTTGTATTTTACTTTATGTTTTCTTGGGCTGGTTTTAGGAGTTTCTATTATTTAGGCTTGTTTCTATTTGGAGAGATATTGAGAGATATTCTAGGAGATATATCCCAAGAGAGTTTCTATTATTTAGGCTTGTTTATACAGGAGAGGGTGGTGTAATATTTTACTGATCTCTCTCTTATCCGAGAATAAAGTTTCTTTCTCTCTCTACAACTGGATTTTAAAAAGGTTTAATAAAATTGATTTGGTTCGGTTTTTGGGGTTTGCAAAGACCAGAAAATCGAAAACCGAAAACCGAACCGACCTCAAATTTTGAACAAATGGGCAACTGGAAGGGAGCTGGTTTTCCTCCATTTTAATTAAACCAAGTTAGGAAAATGGTGATAAATAAAATCATTTTACTTAAAACTTCCTAATAAACCAAACACAGAGAAGTGGTTTATGAGAAAATTTTCAATTTATCTATTCACTCGCAAGCAAAGTATAAGGTGCATATTAAACTAATACTTAATTAACAATACAATTAGTTTGCACAAAAGGCAAAAGCATAGCAAAACTATTTCTCTTTCTCTTGTACGAAATGCAAAAATATTAAGCATGTCAAGTAAGAGATAATAAAAATAAGTAGAAACTGTGAGAGAAATATAAAGAGAGATACCGGTGTATAAAATTCTTCATTGAACACATCTTCAAGACTCCAAGAGAAAACAATATCAACTAAACCAACATCTTCACCCGGTTCTGTCTTCTTACGGGAAGAATCCATTTTGATTAGTCCCTGCATCAAAATTTACAACTTAGCAAACTATTATCTAAATTTCTCCAAGAAAGGAAAAGAAAGTCCTGTTGAAGAAGCTGATATACTTTCATTGAATCACTTTTATGGAGAGCAGAATGACGACTGCGATTTTATTTGTATCTCACTTTCTTTGTAACGAAGTAATCCTTCAAGATTATTTATAAAGATTGGTGGTGATTCCATAGCCCCGGTTTTCCTAAAAGAAGGAAACAAATTAAAAGCAATTCAAAAGAGGTCAATAAACTGTATTATGTTAAATACTTTTCTTCTTTATAAATATTGGGGGGACTCCATAGCTATTTTGTACTATAATACATATGACTTAAGTGAAATCTAATAATATCCTCAGTAGAGGAGCAGATCTGGTGTCAAGCCGGGATAATGTGTACAAAAATTAGTAAAATTGTAGTAAGTGTGGAGCAGGAAATCCCGGGGAGCAAAGATAGCTCATGGACAAAAAATCTGGATTAGTCATGTGCCCAGACGGGTTATATATAGGGTCTGCGAGACTACACCCTCTCCCAACAGCTCTAAAAGCTACTATTTATTGTAATCACTTTTCTATATATTTAAGCCCTTTCAACTCATTTATATCTCAAAAACGTCCTCCCATCTATCTTCTTTCAAATAGGGTCCCAATATGATTATTCTCAACAATACGAGTAAGATGAGCATTGCGTTCAAGGCACGAGTAAGCAAACAAGCAAGCGTTAAACGTTACTTAAGATAATCAATCCGAGGTCCAAGCCACACAATTCGATCAAACCGAATAAGTGCTCGACATATCAGGACTGGGCAGCGAACGGCTTACTCAATTCACCCGACAGATTGCAGACAAACATGTCATTGGTAAAAGGGGTCGTTATGCAGGGGCGGAGCCAGGATTGTCTTCCAGGGGGTTCAAAAATGGGGGTTCGGGGAATAAGCCCCGAAGAAAATTTTAAAGTTATTTTAACAAAGGGAATATATCATGTACATTAAAAAGTTCATAAAAAAAAATCAGCTGGAGATAAAATCTTGACTAAATGAACCTTTTTTTTTGGCAAAACACTACCTCAAGAGGGGTATCCCGATGGCCAGGGGGTTGAAGTGAACACCCCTGCCATCGCCGCTGTCGTTATCTGAAGGAAAGGTAGATATGAATCCCTCGCAAGCCATTGTCCACTACTGATGGTGAGAATGTTGCATGAGCTTGGTGTTTCATGTCAAATGATGCCAACAAAGGTAGATATGAATCCCTCGCAAGCCATCTACGCCACTTGAAAATGAATGGGGATGATGGAAACCGATTTGATGACATACCCACATTCCCTCTCTATTGAGCATCTCTAGTTTGTTAAATTAAGAACGAGTTCTGACATTTATTATATATATAATACCACGTTCATTTTTTCTTTTTGCAATAGAGGGTGATTAATTTCCCTGTAAGCGCCCTACTAGTAAACATGCCATAGGACAGTATTTCTCTGGCAGATAGCTTTCATTTACCATACTCTCTAGCAGTTCTCTACCAGGGACCTCCGATCACAAAATATCGACACATAGTTTATATTTTGGAAAATCTAAAATTTCAAAATACACAAAAATTACATATTCGCCGTAAATATGGCTGATATTGACCAACAAACCAGATTTTCGCTGAGGTCCAAAATAGTGCTGCAAAAATATCATACCAACAAACTAGAATTTTTACATATTGTTGATAATAAGCTTAATAATTTAGTCCATAGTTTGTATATGTGTGTCTGCAACGAAAAAATAAAAAACTATGACCACCTCTTCAACTCTCCTCACTATTACTCAGGTTGGTTCAACCAAAACTGGAAACAAAATGATGGGGTAAAACTAGAAAGCTGGAAGAAAAAAAACCTGTTTATGTCAACAGCTGAAGATAAAAAGATAAATTTGTATGAACAAAACTTAATTTTTCAGAGACCAAAGGACAATGTCATTTTCTAGGAATAGGGGTGAAAGTGAAAAAATAGTTTTCTATGAGAGGAGTCATTTATCGAAAATAAAGCATCAAAGATTTTATTTCAGAAAAATTTGAGCAAACAAAATTTAGTTCTCTCCCGAGGGCCAAGGGGGGTACTCGCCTATGGAAAGGCGCCTAACCCGGTTATGGTAACTAGTGTAGCCACACGCGCGATGCGCGTGCAACTTCCCTTTTTCAACATAACTTATATGTATTGAAAAAAACTACATCTGACTTAGAAGTTGTCTTCTGACACGGTAGAAATAATAGTTAAGATCAATATTATACACATTTGCATTTGGTAGTAATATAAGAATTCTTAATTTCTAGTAATTTTTCTCATTAGCCTGCTTGTTTCTCTTTATTTGTTTCAAAACCTAAGTCCATTTTTTTTTCTAATGATTTTAAGCCTACGTGGCTCTCTAACTTAGCCAGCCTGTTGTTGATGCTTTAAGTGGGTTTCAGTACATTTTTTCTTTGGACTCCATGTTCAAAGAATAATATATTTCTAGTAGTAAAAAATAAGCTTGTGCTTAGCACGAACAAAATCATCATTAGATAGAACGGAACATGGAGTCAAAAATGAGTCGTGGCAAATTCCTTACAAATATTTCATCAAATATCACTGCTATTTGATTGGAGTTAATAAATAACAGTTGACCATCGTAGGTTATGTTATTTTTTCCTAAAAATGATTTCTATGAAAAATCGATGGTTAAATCTCCAATACAGGAACAACAACTATAACCATTGCTGAGAGAAAAGTATAAAATATAACTCAGACAGAAGAAAACTTATACAATCTCGAAGATATGGATACTTGCTCTGTTGTTTGTCACCTCCTATATTCGCCACAATACATTAAAAAAAACACTATTAGGCTTGATTCTCTCTTCGAGTAAAGGCTTTAATATGATTGGTAAATATGTCAACGCTTTCCAAAAAATGGTATGACCATTGCCCCTGCCTTTAATCCAAAAATGAATCTCATGTACTAATAAACTATAAACAATTTCTAACGAAAGTGACAAATTACATAACTAAAAACTTGGGATTTGATGCAAAGCACAGAAAACATGTGAATATTTCATCCTTTTAATTTCTATATGCAATATTCATGATAAACTGTTTTAAAGGTGCTAAACATGTATGTATTACGAATACAATATTTGGTCATTGTTCATTATCTTTGAACATAATTTAAATCATTTATGCACACTTAATCAATAAAGAAAAATGCAATTAAATGTAACTGAAACTGATAAAACATGGCTAATCACTCTGTGTTAGGCTATTGATTGCAACCTGTATTGAGTGCATTAAAAGATATTCACACAAAGTTGTAGGATTCTTTGCACTTGAGAACTTGGCTTGGTAACAGGGATGTAAGGTTCGTCCAAAAGTACCATAACTTAAACTATCTTGAGTGTGTAGCAAATATAATTTTGGGGTTTCCTATACTTAAAGGAATAAAGATTTAGGTTTAAAAGTTCTCTATGAAAATACTTGCATCTTTCTACTTTATCATATTTTATTTAAAATCATATAGAATCTTAGTGGATTTGAACCACTATCTCTTGAAATACTCGATATGCCATCCCATTTCTAAACGCTCTTCCATTTGAGCTAAAGATCTATATGAATAACAAAAAGTGAGAAAAATTCACCTATTAAAATTAATCAATATGCCACTAGAATATCCTTGCAAACAATCATTCTAATATAGTAACTGAACTTTCAAAACCTATGAGGTACCAATGGTATGAAAAACCAATTCAGAATGCCTAAAACTGAAGATGACATCTTCAACTGAATTTTATAAAAGTGAATTGGAATTGATATTTTTTCCACAAAGAAGCTACAAAAATGATGCCCAACAAAAAACATAGTGGTTAAGACTTCCTATAACTGGCGGTTTACTATTGGGAATCAGAAAATAAAAACTCCAGAAAATCTTCTTACAAATTTATTTACAGCATGGAATGCATCATGGACAATGCAATAACCAAACTAATCTTTCAATATTTATAATACAAAATATGAGCACTTCATCAAAATGGGAGGCAAAATGATGTACACCATAAGTTACTTGTAACAACTCTAAATGTAAGAGTGAAACAAAAATCTACATCCAATGAAGGTGAATATAAGGCAAACACGTAATTTTTACATAAATAAAGGACAAATAGATACCTTAATTTCTTCCACAATCAAATTCCCCAAGAAAATAAACCAATGTTTCTTGTAGTTCCTACATCCATTAGATTACTCAAAGAAATTTTAGCTTCCTAAAAACAATTTAATTAACCAATGCAACTCCAAAATATGAAACCTTAAAAGGTTCCAGTAAATACCAACGTTTCTAATTGAACTCAGAAAAAAAAATCACATTGCCCCAGACCACCCAAAGGAAATAAGCAACTAAAACTTATTTAATAGCACGATTTCGCACTAATTAAGCTCACTATTTATAGAAGAGATAAGATATTATAAGCATTATTAAGGCAAAAAGAACATAACATTTCTTCAAAACAATACTGTTTTAGTATTAACATGCTCCTCACATCTCGCAATTTTAAGGAAAACAAATAAGTTAATGAATTACAACCTACAAAGAAAAATAAATCATTAGATAGATGGGAAGCGACAAATATTGCCTAAGATAAATGGTTTGTTATGATTCAATGCATCGTTATGCATGGACCTTGACAAAACTACCAAAGAGTATATGCTACATAACCTAACTATGTTTTCTTTTCTATAAGGGCACTTTGTTTCATGTCAATTTTAAACACCCCTATTGATTATTTAAATAAAAGAAGCCAAGATATATTGTCAAGTGTATCACCCATTTGGAACTATATCATTTTGTTGTATTCTCTCATACTTAGCCTAAAATCTTCTAAATTGTATTGCACTCAAGAGTCAAGACTCAAAGCCTCATACTTATATCAATTTTATTAATTTTGATGACCTTATAATATAAATAAAAATACATCCAAGTATTAATACTCAAGTTCCCCATAATAACATTTCTCCATGAACATGCTTCTATTTCCATCTCCACCTTTCTTTTCGGTGGCCAAACCCGCAAAACATTAATAAAATTAACCATAAGATCCTATAAGTGTTAGGGATTAACAACTTAAGAGAAACGCCTGCATAAAAAAAAACTACCTTTAAAAGCCTGAATGCTGTGAACATGGGTCCAAACAACAAATGTATTGAAAAACTAATGACATTAGAAATTATTAAAAATTGAAGAAGAATAAAATCAATTACAGGGAATCAAAGTTTTACCTACATTTTATTTTCTGCAAAGAGATCTCACAAAAAATAGCAAATCAAAAATGATATTGCCCAAATGGTATTTCAATCTCTGAAACAATGATAAAGAAATTAAGAAAAATGTATACCCAGGAGCAGTGATGAATCATCGAAGAAAACCCCAAAATAAACAAAATAAAAAATATTAAGAGTAACCAAACCAAAAAAAGAAGTAAGAAAATAGAGGTTGTTTTAAACATATCTTATTGTTAGGGATGAAGATGTTAGGGCAAACGATTAATTATGAACAACGTTAACAAAAAGATTCTTGAAAGATAGGCGAGACAAAGAGACGCTGATAATTATACATTGCGTAAATTACTGAAAATAAGGAAAATTTGTCAAAGAGATGTTAGAAAATAATCAATAACAATAACTTAAAGATGAGAACAAACATAGACTATTGAATATTAAAAAAATAGGTACAAAAATTTGTCAAAAAATACAAATCAGGTAACCCAAACATGAAATAAAAGTATGATAAGAAAAACAGAAATCAAACCCAGTAACAACTTGTGAAACCCTTAAATCTCAAAGACAAACATGAAGAGAGAGAGAGAGAGAGAGAGAGAGGTAACAGTTAGTTATTCTAACCTGATCTCCATGATAAAACTAAGAGAGGCAGAGAGAGACGGAGGCGCTTGTAATGAAGGATTTTTGAAAGAGAGTAATAATGGCTTTTTGTAGATTGGGGAAGTTCTTTAAAAAAAAGAGCTTAAACGAAGGGATGCGATTTGAAACTTAAGAGACGAAGTGGTGCGAGAGAATTCGTGGGGACACGTATCATTATTTGATAGGTTGGAGGGACCACCAAAAAGTGAGACGTCGAGCCGCCAAACCAATCCGCTTAATAATATAGATGGTTCCACCAGTGGTTTATGCCAACACCGCTTAAGATCATGTCGGTCGTATGCCATTAAGTTAATATCTCACTCTACTTGACACCAATGTCTTTTGAGATAAACAAATTATAACACCTCTGCTAGAGATGGTGGTCAAGTAATGTAGGAGCACGCTACCGCTAATCATGATCTTGTATGTCGTTAGACGACCTCTCTACTACTAGAAGAGTACATCTTAGGGGAAGCTTCCTAACGGCCTACTAGCCAAGACGAAACCTCGAGACTCCGAGATCATTTAGCGACTTCCCCAATAAGATGAACATGTCTTAGTAGAAGACCTCTTAACGACCCATGAGTCACGATAAGATCAGTTTGTAACGAAAATCAGTAATAGCCCTGCCCACGTGGAAAAACAAAGTCTAAGATCCTGGAGGGGTATCTTAGGAGTTACACACATCACGTGAGCCTGGGCACTTCTTGATCAGAGGCTCCCCCTATAAATAGGGGGAGAAGGTGACCTTAAAGGGGACCTTTTTTTGGAAAACTTCCATCTCTGTCAACGAAACTCTAGGAGTTCCAGAGGAAGAGAAGAAATAGACCCGAAGATAATTGAGTAGTGCCCTCCTCCGGTGAGACGTATCAAACCCAAAACCACTAACTACTCATTGTCGCCCCAGAGAAGATCCCAGACTATAATTGGCGCCATCTGCGTTTACGCGACTGCAAACTCTATCAAAGCCGAGCGAAGATGGTAGTTTATACGCAAAACCAGACCCAGGAGAAAGTTATATATGACAGAGATGTGAGCTGTGCTCTTACGGTTGCAAGAGAAAATGTTAACAAAAGAGGACCACATCCCCCAACTCCAAATGGCAAACGACGAGATGAGAGAAACTCTCATCACTGGACAACAAACACCAACTAGCGGCCCCGCACTGGTCGTATTCGTTGGCGACTCTACTCCCCACGACATGACCCCCGATACCCCCCTCCCCCCGTCTACAACCAGTATACGGGCCGGAATGCGAGCGCCAGCCCACACCAGTCTACAACCCATACCCAGCGCCTCGGGGAACAGTAATGCCTCCAATTACCCAATGACCAACACAACAACTTAGCTACACCGCCCCCCTTCCCCACCTGGCCGTTACGCCCTGCAGTACCGCGTTATGCATCCCCCCGCTCCTGCGACACATTTAGGGGCCTCGTACGATAATAACTACGTAAATCTTCCACAGTGGCATCAGCAATACAACCTCGATGACCCCTCCTACCCACCCAGGTACGGCTACAGGTAGTACCAAGAACGTAACCCCGCCTACAACGATAAATTTCATGAGCGGTACCTATGAGCGCCTCAGTATAAACATCCATACGTGCCAAATGACGACATTTACTATGATGAGTCTTCAATCTGAGAAGGACGCGGGCCAAGAAGGGACGTGGGCAGGAGCGACTATCTACCGTTAACGACCGCCTCCATTGAAGCGTTAATCATAAGTATGCAAAACAATGACCCTACCAAGTGGTTGACCAAGGAGTCTCTACGTAGGATACACAAACCATTCATAGAAGCCATCAGGAATTATGTCCCGGGGCAGAGTTATTCCTAGCCGAAGATAGAGGCCTTTACCGGAAGCCAAGATCCATGCCAACATATCTTACAATTTTAATATAACATTGACTTACAACACCAAATAGACGAGCATGTACCGTCTGTTCCCCTCGACCTTGTCAGATGTGACCCTCGTTTGGTTTCAAAGCCTCAAACCCACTCCATATCCACGTTCGAGCAACTCTCTTTGGTGTTCGAAGAAAAGTACCTACACAGCCAGCAATCCAAGAAGTAATTAGCATAACTATTTTCTATAAAGCAACAAGTGGGGGAAACTATAGATTCCTTCTTAACAAGGTTCAAGAACGAGCTGGCCCTCATCGAGCGGGTAAACACTCAGACAACTTGCCTAACATTCATGGGCGTCTGCCTATCCGGCTCGAAGCTACGCGAAGCCTTGTACATGAAGTGCCTCGAAACACTCAAAGTGTGTATAAAAAAGTGCAAAAGTACCAAAATGTGGAAGCGCACAACCGTACATCTGTCGCTCAAAAAGCTGCCCCTCTCAGTACCACTTCTACCTCGTTACCTATTGTGCGCCCAGAAATGTCTAAATACTCGAGGGACGCACGCGACAGTCAATGTGGGTTTGTCAAAGGAAAGAACAAAATAAGAGTAAATTAAGGCCCACGGAGTGAAGCTGAGCCTTCCCTCTCACCTCCACGAAGAAAAACCAAAAGTCGTGCACTGGGAACGTTACTCACCCAATGAACTTAATATTATACAAGCAGACCTCCTTGTCATTGCTAAGAAAGACCCAGTCTGCAAGAAGCCACGCCCAATGGTTGACTGACCCGAACGACCATATTGCATTCACCACGAAGTTCATGACCATAAAACTGAGGAGTGTTATGATTTAATCAACATGACTGAGATATGATTTTGTAAAGGGCGTTACACTTAGTACCTCAAATGGCCAATCTCACCCGAAGACATGCTCCCTTACAAAGCCCTCGCAGAACCAATAGTGACCGTCCAGGTACAAGGGCACGTGATAGTATGTGAGATGATCCTGAGAGACATCAACATGGCACAATCTCATAAGGCTGTCTATAATTCTACGAGGCAGTGCTACCGACTAAGCGAGAATTAACGAATAGCCCACAAAATCATAGAGGGTCTAGAGACGCAATACGGTCAAGCCATCTACTTCATAAACAATGATATGGAACCGATTTTCCATCCACATGACGACACCTTAGTCATTTGGATCATGATCGGGGGAGTCTTGGTCAAACGTATATTAGTTGACTTTGGAAGCAGAGCGAACATCCTCTATTACGATGCCTTGTAGAACATGAACATGAAAGATTACATGACACCTTCCAAGACAGATATATCGGGCATCAACGGATCGACCGATCGAGCCGTGGGGGAACTTATAACCCAGGAACAGGCCGGACCCGTCGTAATATCAACAACATTCGTCGTCATCAACAGCCCCTCGGTCTATTACAATGACATCCTCAGACGGGAAAGTATCTATGTAATGAATACAGTACCATCTTCCTATTATCAGGTAATAAGATTCCCAATGAAGTTTGGTACGTACCAAATACAGAGCTGCCAAGTCGCCGCTCGTATTTGTTACACCAATTCGTTAAAACACTTAATCGCCTTTGAGAACTTCTGAAAAAGGGGAAAAGTGTAAAGATTAGGGCATAGCAGGGAACATGGAGCAAGTCCATGGTGGTGGACTCGTCTCCCATTATCTAAACAACATGGAAATTGATATACAACCACCTTCTAGCCAAAATAATGTAATTATAAACACGATTAGTAGAGAATTGACACTGCCTCGTAGAGCCGGTCGATAAGATTAACCTCGACAGCCCTACAAGAACTACCTATATTGGTTTACTATTGGCCATAATATAGCGCGCGGACCTGATCACCCTCCTCCAGCGATATAAGGACGTCTTTGTCTAGTCGTTTAACAAAATGTCGGGCATTGATTTTAGTGCTCGCTTGCACGTGAACACCAAGGCAACACCCGTTAAATAAAAACTGTGACAAACATCCCCGAGGTTACGAGGAGCAATAAACAATGAGATCCAAAAATTACTCAAAGCATGATTTATCAGACGAGTAGACTACCCACGATGGGTGGCGAACGTGGTGGCTGTTCCCAAGAAGAATGGTAAAACACGGGTCAATATCGATTTTACCGACCTCAATAGAAATTATCCGAATGATAGCTTTCCTATTGCCCTTATCACAAGACTAGTGGATTCCACAGCCGGTCATGAGCGACTATCATTTATGGGCGGTTACTCAGGGTACAACCAAATACCTCTAACTATTGAGGACCAAGAGTGCACGTCCTTCACCACAGAATAGAGTTTGTATTGCTATACCGTTATGCCCTTCGGCCTAAAAAATATAGGGTCCACGTATCATTGACTGGTCACGATAATGTTTGAGGAATAGTTAGGTAAGACAGTAGAAGTCTACATCGACGACATGCTCGCTAAAAGCAACTACATACTGACCATCTGGGCAACCTCGAGATCGTATTTAAAGCTCAAATTTTGCCAAATATGACTAAACCTGGAGAAGTGCAGCTTTGGCATATCCTCAAAAAAGTTCCTAGAGCACTTGGTCACCCAACGAGGCATAGAAGCCGACCCCGGACAAATCCAAGCCTTAGCATGTATGCCATCCTCTCGAACACTAAGACAGGTTTAGACGCCCTTAAGAAAAATTGCCACGCTTGGACATTTCATCTATAAAGCGTCATATAAGTGCTGACCACTGTTTCAATGTATTCGGGAGAATAAGAAATGCCAATGGAACGAGGAATGCGAAACAGCGTTCCAGGACATGTTATGATATTTGTTCATACCACCAATCCTCAATGCATAAAAGGAATACGAGCTATTAGGCTTGAACCTAGGTAATACAAAAGAGTCTATCAGTGTGGTTCTTGTTCGAACAGACGTACAACTGAGAAGCTAGTATACTTCATCAACAAGACCCTCATAGGGGTAGAATTGTGGTACTCCATCGTTGAAAAACAAGTGCTCGCTCTGGTGTACGCGTCACAGAAGTTATGACCGTACTTCCAAGCACACAAAATCAAAGTTATAACCACACAACCATTATACGAGGTCTTCGCCAAGAAAGATAAGGCTCGCTGTATAGCAAAATGGGCAATCGCTTTGGGGGAGTCTGACATTCGATTTGATCCCCGGGTAGCCATCATGGGATAGCTCATGACAAACCTCTTGTCCGATCTCTCCATTAACAACGAACACTGGGTCAACGAGGAAGACAACGACCAGGTTACTTCTACCGACGACGCTGAGGCGTGCTATATACGAAGGATGGCGACTATACACAAACATGTCAATTAACGCGGGGGGGGGGGGGGGGGGGGGTTTCTAGCCTGTGGATCATCTTAGTCACTCCCAAATGATGATAAGATAGAGAAGGCCATACGAGTCAACTTTCCTCTAAGTAATAACGAAGCAGAATATGAAACCCTACTGTATGGAGTAAATTCAGCGTTGGCACTAAGCAGGATAGAAATTATTATCTTTACCGACTCACAGCTAGTTGTTAACCAGTATAACATGACGTTTCAAGCCAATAAAAAATGGCAGACTACATGGAGATCTTGAAACAATGACTTAGAAAGCTCAAGAAGGTCAACCTAGAGCACATTCACCAATGTGAGAACAGGTGCTCTGACACCCTCACATATCTAGCTAGGGCCATCGGCGACCGGTTAAGAGTAGTCCAGGTTGAAATCTTTAACCAGCTGAGTGCCTTGGAGCACACGATTTAAGTAATGCACATCGATAGTGGAGCCACACATAAAGAGACTGATTGACAACGACCACTCATTGATTTCTTAGACGAACCTCACATCCTCCAGAAGACAGGTCGACCGCCAAAAGCATCCATAACAGAGTAAGGAAATGTACGGTAATAAACTACGAGCTTTACCGAATGAACCTTTACTCCCCACACCTCACTTGTATCGTAGGCGCTCGTGTAACGACGGTCATTGAAGAAGTTTACGAGGGAGTCTTTGGGGCACATACAACGGGTAGGTCAATGGCTGAACGGGCACGAACATAGGGATTATACTGGCCAATGATGAGACAAGACTTCACAGAATATGCCAAAAAATATTATAAATGTCAGTTCCGCGGGCATCTGATCTACGCCCCCGTTCTAGACCTCTATACAGTTTCCAGCCCTTGGTCGTTCGTAAAATGAGGACTGGATATTGTTGGTGGACTCCCCATAGCAAGTGGGAGTCGTAAGTCGTTGTTGGTCGCCACAAATTACTTCACCAAATGGGTCAAAGCTTTACCGCTCGCACGCATATGGGATGAAGAAGTAATCAGCTTCCTGTAGAAGTACATCATCACAAGATTTGGCATCCCAGCGGTCCTAATGACGGACAATGGAATACAGTTCATAGGCAGTAAAGTAGTTGAGTTTGTACGACCCTATAACATTAAAATTCTTTCTTTAAGCCCAAGGTACTCACAGGGGAACGGGCAGGCCGAGGCAACCAACAAAACGATAATTAACAACATCAGCAAAAGGTTGGACGCATCCAAATGTTGATGGGTCGACGAGCTACCTCACATCTTATGGTCCTACCGATCAACACCCCAAAAGTTCATAGGTTTTACACGGTTTATGATCACCTATGGATCCGAAGCAGTGTTCCCCACGGAAGTCATTGCTAACACAACCAGATCGCTGATCGTTCGCAACAAAGTAACGACTGGCTTCTCGCAAAAAACCTGGACTTGATAGATAAAACGTGAGAGGAAGCCTCCTCCCGAATGTTACGGTACCAGAAGACCTTGAAAATAAAATTGAGAAGGACTGTACCTTATCTCACGAACCGTGGATGGAAACGCATACTACTTAATGAATAGTGATGAGAAGGAGCTTAAGTCCACTTGGAACGCAATAAATCTCCAAAATTGGAATCACTAATGTAAACATGCTTGTACAAACTTAGTAACAAAGGTTTTCATAACTGGCTTGACTTAATTAAGTTAACTAATATTACATACTGTGGACCTTTTTGAAGGAGAGCTCCCCCCCAATACGTGAGTCATTTTTTAAAGTAAAAACGACCTCCCATACTAGGGGCATTCTTGAAGTAGAGCACCCTCCTAATACGTGAGTCGTTTTTTGAAGTAAAAATGACCTCCCATACTGAGGGCATTCTTGAAGTAGAGCACCCTCCTGATAAGCGAGTTATTTTTTGAAGTAAAAATAACCTCTCATACTGGGGGCATTTTTGAAGAAGAGCACCCTCCCAATACGTGAGTCATTTTTTGAAGTAAAAATGGCCTCCCATACTAGGGGCGTTCTTGAAGTAGAGCGTCCTCCCAATACGTAAATCACTTTTGAAGAAGAAAAAAATGACACAACATCTAAATAAGTATAGTATTTTACGAGAACTATAAAGGTCGGTGGAAACTTCACCCACCCATTCCCTAGTTTTAGGTCATAATAACGGCCACATTAGCTGGTCCAATGAGGACTAGCAAAAAGGAGGTAGAAACTTCCCCCACCCATTTCTCAGCTTTAAGTCGTAATAACGACCACATGAGATAGTCCAACGAGGGCACCCCCCTGTTAGCCCAACACATACAAACTTGAAAGAAAAGTTTTCATTTCCAGACAAAAAATGATTACAATAGATAAACAAACAAAAAATACATCATAACAATCACGAACGCATGGCCTCTCCCATCCACAATAACCAGGACCCTACTCCGGACTCCCTCATATTCTCTAGAGCCATGGTCCTGAAGACAGCCGCATGGTCGGGTATGGTCTTCACTTAGTCGCGAAGGACCATATACTAGAACCAGCGCTTCTGGCAGGCCTTTCGTTACTCCTCTGAAAGAGCTTAAAGGTCAACGAACACGCACTCCAGCGACTTCCCCGCCATACAATGGTGGCCAAAGTACAAAAGAGTATAAAAGTCTACCCAAACGGACATGCGAGCTTCAAATTGAGATTGTGAACACGTCTGCATTGTATGACTAGACTTAAGAAAAGAAGGAACTTAAGAGTACAAAATGAGCCTCAGGTAAAATCCAGCCTCCATTTTATAATCCATACGGGTATTAAACCTAGCATTTATAGTGTCGATTACCAACACCAATCAATGCATATAGGGAAAACCAACAGCCCCCATAATACATGCATTAGATATCATCCCTATATTTGACTTTGATTAGATAAAATCATGGATACATAAAGGATCATTGATGTAGGCTTGGGTTAATTTGTACTATCTTTGACATTTTGCCTTTCATACTCAAAATAGTACTATTTGCATAAATGTCAAAATAGTATCATTTGCATGGTCAAAACATTATGCCTGTTAACATCTTAAACAAGCTTACAGGAAGAAAAAAATAAACAGCGTTAGCGTAATACATCTGATGCTAAAATTGAAATGTTAGACTTTTGGAGCCTCAAGTGTGCAGAGAGATGCCAAACTTGTTAAATAAGGAGCCATGTCAAAGCACAACTTGCCCTTATCATTCATGGCTTATTCAGCATGCATACTTCATTGAACTTTCTCCTTACGTGCATGGTCGACCACACTTCCCAGGTCTCATTCATGCGAGTTCTATGTATAATTTTTTTGGGTCATAATCAACGTCAATCTCAACACCGCATCATCATCATTGTTTTCGACATCAACCCACATTCATATGATTGTATCTCTAAAACATCTGTTTTGTTTTTTAAGATTAGAACTTCTATGTTTCTGCAACTGAATTGGGATATATTTACTTCCAGATAACGCACGAATGGTGATCATGACACCCAATCACCATTAAAGCCCCTTCATACATAGGACTTATAAGTTTATAAAATCTTTATTTATACCAGACAATGATAAAATGTAAGTCTTATAAATTTAAGGAATAAATACACTTGTTATGAATAAAAGAATTACGAATTGCATGGTCCTTTGAGGACCTATTACAAGGAAAAACATAGCGATCTTGATGATGTTATAATGGATTTTAGTTGGCAACATTGCAGAACTTCCTTATCTGGCCAGATGATCCAGTAAGAGGCTCAATATCTCCCATCTTTATCATGGCAGCTGCAAAATCCGAGTAGAACAAGTTGCGGTTTTTGCTGTATTCTGTAACCAAACTGTCTGTGGATCCACCGCTAAATAAAACTTGATCTGAGCTAACTAGTCCCTTTTTCTGGAGTAGATTCTTGTAGTAGTTGTTATCAAAGGAGTTTGGAGTCACCAAATCAAGAGGGGCCAAATTGTCGTCCCCGCCAGCTCCAATGTCAGGACAACGGCGCCTGCGAGTGGTTCTGAAGCTGGCATTTATGTTTGTGTTGTTGTTGTATAAGCGATCACGGAATGTCACACATCTAGCTTGCCCTAGTGTATGTGAGCCTGAGAGTGCCACCATGTCTCTTTCACTCAGACCCTTATTTCCAAAACCTGTGATAAGGGTGTCGAGGCTAGCGAAAAAGAGTGGAAGGTTTGCTTCAGCGAGGTCCTTACTTGCAGAAGTTGAATCCCTTCTTCCAAGCTTCACCGTCCATGTTGGGCCGCTAACAGCAACAGAAGCATCTCTGGCAGCAACAGCAAGGATATCAGCACAGGAAATCACCCCTGGACATATTTTCTCCACTTTTGATTTCACGTCATCGATTACAGAGAAACCTCTAACTGATCCAAAGTTCTGAAGCGCAGTCTTCTCACCCGTGAAAGAGGAAGTGTCATCGAGCAAGAGTGAAGCGTCGCAACCCTGTCAAATAATCGAAGGACAATATTAACATTTATATTTGTATAAGCCTTAAACAGTATATTGTATCAGATTATTACCAAGCAGGCTAAGTAGTAGTAGTAGTAGTACCTGAACAAAGCAGTCATGGAAATGTAGGCGAATGAGAGATGCGGCCATTCTTTTTTCGCGGGAGATTGCAGCATTAACAGCTGATTTAATCGTACTCAAACCTGTGGGGCATGTTTTGGCATAGAAAGTAGATGATAAATGGGCTTGGCAATGCATGTTTGAAGCCAACAAAAGAATGGTAGCAACAAAACACGCAAGAGAAAGGTTAGAAGAGATCTTTGATGAAATCATAGCTAGAAATATTGCGAAATAACAACCAGTACTTGTTGAACTTAATGATATGATATTGCTGAAGGCCTTTAGGGACTATTTATATAATATATCTTATGGGAGACGGCTAGCAACAACACGGTGAGATGTTCAATCAAGTAACAATAAAATATTCTTTGTGAACTCCTTCCAATTTTGACTGGTTGATTAGATCAAATCACTCAATACATGCATATGAAAAATCAATAATATAGACTTAATTAAGTTGTATTATCTTTACTTTTCTCCATCTTTGTTTTTCTTGTTAGCTAGTAACAACTTGCAAACCTTTGTTGCTTAATAATGACAGTCTCATGATGCTTCTTATATTAGACCTGGTTGATAAGAGTATGCGACATTTAAATTAGAATTGAGTTGTTTCGTACTTCAGAGATTCGTACTCCAGAGTCCAGAGTCCAGAGTCTCCGAAGTGTGGAATGTGATTTCTTTGGCCTTTTTCATACTATCTGCATAGTCAAAATTGTACAATATATCGTTCGAATATTATCTAATACAATATTAGGCATTTTTCTTTGGAGAATACATGCGTAAGATAATATCTTAGAGTATGCACTTGTAAGAAATCACAAAGTTCCACAAATAACTATTTGGATTTATAACATAGACATATTATGACGTGAATACTACGAACGCGGAAGCGAGATTCGTAAGGAAATCACGTTGTTTGTTTGGTTTAGAGAAAATTTGTAGTTTATACTAAAATAACTTAAACTTCATTAACAACTAAATTGCTTGTATTACACCACCCTCTCCCTTTATTATAACCTAGTTTCCCTAAGATCACTGCTACTATAACTCCCCTATCAAATCAAGTTTTATTTAGCGGTGGATCCACAGACAGTTTGGTTACAGAATACAGCAAAAATCGTAACTTGTTCTACTCGGATTTTGCAGCTGCCATGATAAAAATGGGAGATAATGAGCCTCTTACTGGATCATCTGGCCAGATAAGGAAGTTCTGCAGTGCCGCCAACTAAAATCCATTATAACATCATCAAGATCGCTATGTTTTTCCTTGTAATAGGTCCTCAAAGGATCATGCAATTCGTAATTCTTTTATTTATAACAAGTGTGTTTATTCCTTAAATTTATAAGATTTACATTTTATCATTCTGTCTGGTATAAATAAATATTTTATAAACCTATAAGTCCTATGTATGAAGGGGCTTTAATGGTGATTGGGTGTCATGATCACCATTCGTGCGTTATCTGGAAGTAAATATATCCCAATTCAGTTGCAGAAACATAGAAGTTCTAATCTTAAAAAACAAAACACATGTTTTAGAGATACAATCATATGAATGTGGGTTGATGTCGAAAACAATGATGATGATGCGGTGTTGAGATTGACGTTGATTATGACCCAAAAAAATTATACATAGAACTCGCATGAATGAGACCTGGGAAGTGTGGTCGACCATGCACGTAAGGAGAAAGTTCAATGAAGTATGCATGCTGAATAAGCCATGAATGATAAGGGCAAGTTGTGCTTTGACATGGCTCCTTATTTAACAAGTTTGGCATCTCTCTGCACACTTGAGGCTCCAAAAGTCTAACATTTCAATTTTAGCATCAGATGTATTACGCTAACGCTGTTTATTTATTTTCTTCCTGTAAGCTTGTTTAAGATGTTAACAGGCATAATGTTTTGACCATGCAAATGATACTATTTTGACATTTATGCAAATAGTACTATTTTGAGTATGAAAGGCAAAATATCAAAGATAATACAAATTAACCCAAGCCTACATCAATGATCCTTTATGTAATTTTATCTAATTAAAGTCAAAGTATAGGGATAAGATCTAATGCAACTAGTAGATGCATGAGTCTAAGAGAATCTTACATGGTTTCTTGATTGAACGACTTAAACAACTTTCCCATATTATATTTACTAGTGTAGCTGCGTGCGTGCAACTCCCCTTTTTCAAACCAATTAAATTTTATTAGGTCTTGTGTCTCCATCTTGTTATTTTAAAAAAATAAAAAATGGTGTGTGATATTCATTTGGGTTTGCTTTCCTACTCAACTTTCACAAAACCTCCCTTAATTATAGGTTAAAACGAATTGAAGGTTGTTTGAGAAAACACAATCCGAACATTGTTCAACCCAAAAAGATGTTACCTGGATAATCACCAATCCGAATAATTATTTAGCAATCGGCATAAGAACTGAAATCATCTGACAAAATAGTTGGAATCAACAATGTGTGCATTTTGGGTTTTGTGAACTCGTTTGACAAAAATTTACTAAATTTTGATAATTATCGGATGAAAAATTAGTAAAGCAGTAAAGACTCAGGGCATACTGAGACTATAAGAAAATCAGTGATCTAGAATGATAGTTAGGTTATTGTAAATCACATTCATAAGAGAGAGACTATATTTGTTGATAAATTAGGATTCGACGTTCTTGAGTTAAAGAGTAATGACAGGACAGAGAAAGGGAAAATAAAATTATATGAGAGGTTTTGACTTTTGACAGATTGTTATTTTAATTAATTAATTAATTAAATTTTTTTTTTCTTGTTGGAGTGTTGAACTCCTAATCCCATAGGATTCTTAATATTTAATATTCAAGATGGGGAGATTTTATTCGTTAAAGTAACTGTAGAGAGAATATTGAAGAATTGCAACTCTTGAGAGAGCGAAAACTCTTTAAAAAAACCGACGAGGTAGAAGTGTCACATTATTATTGGACGGAGGGACCACCAAAAATAGGGACGGCAAACTGCAAACACTATAAAGGCAATCGGCTTAATAGTAATTATAGTATAGATAGATAGATGCATTAATTCCTATTTGATTACGACTAATTGGCCTATATAAGCAGTAACCCCTTAAAGTCATATAAACATAATGAGTACATCGTCAAAGATGTCTTCTACCCTTTCTTTTGCATGTTTTGCGGCTGCCATTCTTTTGTTGACTTCAAACATGCAATGTCAAACCTAGTTATCCACAACTTTCTACGATTGACACAGCTATTAAATCCGTGATCTCACGCAAAAAAAAGATGGCAGCATCTCTCATTCACCTACATTTCCATGATTGCTTTGTTCCGGTACTACCATTGACGGAGCTACGTGAGGACCAGTGGGGGTAGGGCAACTGTCCCCATTGAAAATTTTGAAAATCTGCAACTACCACCCTTAATTATAGGTTCAGAAGTGTTAAATTAATTTTTTGTGACTAATATCCTATATTTATATTCTCCTAAAATACTCCATGATTGATCTCCTAAGATATTCCTAGCTAAATTATTTCCTAACATTTGAATTCTCTCTCTATATAGTTTCGTTTCCATCTTGGGCTCCATATTTTCAAAATCTATGATTATATCTTCAAAATTCATATTAGTCCTTGTTATCCTTTTCATCTTTTATAAGTAGTTGTACGGGATTTCTTCACACTAGATTTCTCATTATATTTCCATAGAACTTTGATCCAACAATAGATTACTTTAGGATATCATGAAGCATAACATTACTTTGTATTCCTATATTATATTATAGACAATGATTCAAAACTTAAAAAGAAAGCCACTTGAATATATTTACTGTACTCGCCCCTAACCCCCCAATTCTTGCTTCCTTCTGTTACTCTCAATGCCCACTAAACTAAATCCCTGGCTTCGCCACTGACTACTACTAACTAGCTAGACATTTTGTCCAGTGGCTTTATGTGTTTAATGTTGATCTTGGGTTATGTTAGGGTTGCGATACATCAGTCTTGCTAGATGCTTTCACGGGTGAGAAGACTGCGCTTCAGAACTTTAGATCAATAAAAGGTTTCGAAGTAATTGAAAATGTGAAATCAAAAGTGGAGAAAATATGTCCTGGTGTGATTTCTTGCACTGATATCCTTGCGGTTGCTGCTAAAGATGCTTCTGTTGTTGTAAGTAAACATAAACTAACCCTTAAGCTCTCATATTACTCTATAATATCAGGGTCTTTAGTGAACGAGACATGGTGGCACTCTCGGGGTCACATACTCTCTTACGTTTAGATCGCACCTATGATAACGATGTGATCTTTGTTAGCGCCTTCCTACCCTACCCTCCTCAGCATTCCGTGATCATTGTACAACAACAACACAAACATAAATGCCAGCTTCAGAGGCACTCACAGGCGCCGTTGTCCTGACACTGGAGCCGGAGGAGACGACAATTTGGCCCCTCTTGATTTGGTGACTCCAAACTCTTTTGATAACAACTACACAAATTTACTTAAGAAAAAGGGTCTAGTTAGCTCAGATCAAGTTTATTTGGCGGTGGATCCACAGACAGTTTGGTTACAGAGTACAGCAAAAACCGCAACTTATTCTACTCCGATTTTTCAGCTGCCATGATAAATATGGGAGATATTGAGCCTCTTACTGGATCATCTGGCCAGATAAGAAAGTTCTGCAGTGTTGCCAACTAAAGTCCATTATAACATCATCAAGATCGCTATGTTTTCCCTGTCCTCAAAGGATCGTGCAGTTTGTAATTCTTTTATTCATATCAAGTGTGATTAACGCACACGTTAATAGAGTTCACATTTTAAATATCAATCTACCCTGTACAAAGCAGGATTTGACAGCCTCAAGTCATAAAAGGGTGTTATAGAATCAACTACACGACACTAGATCTCCTTGAGCTAGTTCATCATATCGTGTACTCATGAATTAGGATACAGACATTTTATTGAACTACTTTGATTTTGCAACCCCTCGGAGGTTTCCTGCCAGCTCAAGATTGGCTTGTCCAGAGGTAAGTGCTTTTCTAGCCTTGTTGAATCACTACTATTCAGGAAGTTTATAGGTTGTGCTCTTTAAAACTAGGTAAACTTTCAACTGAGATTATTTGGGTGGCTTTTTCAGCATTTCTCTACCATATCTGGATGGCCAGGAACATTATAATTTTCAACAGTGGTAACACCTCAATTAAAACTATTATGATTTATGCATGCAATTGCTCAGCACATATATCAGAATGACTAGCCTTGATTCTATCAAGGACAGCCCTGAAGCTAGATCTTCTGCAGCTCAATGGGGTTTATCTCCTAAATTTAAACAGAAGGCCTGAATTTGTATCTAGCTAGGCTACTCTTGTTCAGAATTTTATTGCTTATAATGTACATGGAACTTGCTCACCTACCTGTGTCTTCAAGGACTTCAATAGTGAGTGCAACATGGTAATTAGAGGAGAGTGTCATCCAGGACTCCTCCATGGGATTGCTACTTAACAATCCAATGCGGTCAATTTTTTCAGCGTAGATTATTTGCTCGGCTTTTTGAAAATATGATATTTAGCATAAATTGGTATCAATATTTCAAGGTTGTAGTCATCAAGCCCTGGGTTGGCTGAATGATGGGCATGTCTAACAAAACAAATGAAACAGTAGTCATCTAACCACGGACTAAAGAAGAGATTAAAGGGAGTTGCAGTATTGATTTGAAGCTGCCATAGCTTATGGCTAGTTTTTTTTGTTTTTTATTTATTTATTATCACACATGATATGTATGACCTGGTAAATTGTGTCGTTCATGCATCCTAAGGAGAATCCAACGGAGTACGCCATGCCGAAGTCATGTATAAGGGCAAGTTGTGATATCACATGTCTCTTCATTTTGTTTTTAAACAACTTTAGCACACACTTGAGGCTTCAAAAGCCTATCTCTAATTAACTTCACTTTAGTGAAGGAGATCCCTTTGTTTGGTTGGAATGGGCATCATCAATACTGAAGATAGGAAATTGCAGAAAAAGAAAATTTCTGTTTTATGGCACCATCAAACTTTCATTCACAATTCTATCTATCAAGATTGTCAAAATCCATTTTTTCTATCTAAATATAATCCGTTTTGTCTTGGGTAAAAATATCAATAGCAACTACTCTCTTCAAATGGTTACTTATAGCATCAAGATGGAGGTACTATGCACCGCCATGGAACTGCTTATAAATCAATTTCCAATTAGAATTTCTGTAAGAGCTCGTATGAGATCATTAGGATGACTTTTACGGGATTTTTTTAATAATCATACAGTAATTACACACAAAATTCCTAGAAACAATTCTTAAATTAAGATTTTTAAAAAAGTTTTGGACTAAAATGGTCCAAGTTTGAAATTTACTTACTGTGGATTCTTGGTCTTTGGTTTGAAAAAATAGAAGGCCCTGGCTGCATAGTTGTGAGAACAAACTTATGGTCCTTGGTATTGTATTTTTCTTTGCCAAATTTAGACTCTGCTTGGCAAAATGAAGTAAGAATGGAAGGAAATGTTTTCTGATAATTAGATTTCGCATACTAAATGTTAGGCAAAGATTAACAAAGATTGCATTCCACAATATGAATATCACAATCTGACCAGAAAAAAAAATTTATTTCACCACAGAATTCCGGTTCTTTCTGTTTCAAAACATTGGAAAATTTTGAGAGACCTTATACTACATAATTTTGAGATGCACTATCATTTTCCATTCAATGGAAGTAAAGAACTAATATTGAATGTAAAGACTTACAAAGCTTTTGAGGGAACAAAACTCTGAGCATTTTGAAACTGCGAATATGTATGTACACATGGCTTCATCTACACTTTTCTCGCCTCATTTTCTCAGTTTACATCAATATTGTCAAGCCACGAGACAATTTGTTGGGTGGAGGGTCTCAATCTGGGAGACTCACTCAAGCAAAGGCAAGCAATTTCAAGAACCCGTAACATTTCCTTATCATGTAGTTTATCATAGACGAAAGGATCCAAAACCTCAACTTCCCGCTTCTCCTTCTTCATCTGAAGCACCCACGAGATCATGTCACGTTGCCCTTTTGGATTACACATATCCATAGGTCTCTTTCCTGTGAGAAGTTCCAGCAGAACAACCCCAAAACTATATATATCACCTTTAAAAGTAGCAACGGAGGCCAGACCATATTCCGGAGGGATATATCCTAAAGTTCCAACTAGGTCCGTGCTCACATGGGTTTGATAAGGGTTTATAAGTCTAGCAAGCCCGAAATCTGCCAAGTGAGCTTGAAAATTTTCATCGAGAAGGATATTACTTGATTTGATATCTCTATGTAGAATGCTAGGCTGGCAAGATTCATGCAAGTAAGCCAATCCCCTCGCCGAACCATGAGCTATCCGAAGTCTCGTTTCCCAATCTAGCGAGGACCCACCATCAAGCTTCTCGTGCAGCCAATAGTCCAGGCTTCCATTTTCCATGTACGAGTAAATTAAGAGCCTATCGTTCTTACACCAACAACACCCTCGAAGGAGGACAAGGTTCTCATGTTTAGCTTTTGAGAGGGTCGTAACTTCAGCTTGGAATTCTCTCTCTATCTGTCCACATTCTCCAGATAGCCGCTTGATCGCAACCTTTCTCCCATCTGGTAGTGTTGCTTTGTAGACGAGTCCAAATCCACCACACCCGATTATATTTGCTTGATCGAAGTTGTTAGTAGATTTCAACAAGTCTCCAATATAGAGCTCATTGTTAGTCTCCTTGTCTTGGAACAGAGTTACCAAACTTGATTCCATGTCTTTATCAGTGACGTGAACTTCTTCTTCTTCGGAGTCTTCAGGTTTCGGAGTTCGTTTCCTATTCAAGACCAACCACAGCAAAACGAGAAGAAAAATAGTACCGGATCCAATTCCAATTGCCATTCCAATAATAATCCCTTTGTTTTTCCGTGCTTTAGTGGGCGACAGAGGAATGCTCTCCGAGCGTGAACATGGGTTTGAGTGATCACCACATAGATCCTCGTTTCCTTCAAAGCTTGTATCAGGAAATGTAGACCACTGACCTCCCTGAGGGATCTTACCGGATAAATTATTGTATGCAACATTGAACTTTGACAGAAAGCTGAGGTAAATAAGTGAAGGGGGTATAACTCCAGATAGATTATTATGGGACAATTCTAGAATCTCCAAGCTTTTCATACCTGATAATTCCGAGGGAATCGATCCCGAAATACTATTTCGTTTCAGATCTAAACAATGAAGCTGCTTCAGGTCCCCAAGATCTGGTGGTATCTGTCCAGTTAACATATTGTCGCTAAAATCCAAAGATGGTGGGAAGCTCAAAATCTGATTATACTGCATGCCTCTTGCACTTTGGTTCCGCTTGATGAAAAACGGGAACTCGGTGGCCTCGTCGAAAGATATATTGCGAGAAATGAGGCTCTCCATTTTACTCAAGCTTTTAGGTATCTCCCCAGAGAGAGAATTGTTAGAAATATCCAAGTAAAAGAGGAACTTCATCCCGCTGAACCAATCCGGAATGGTTCCGCTCAAGTGATTCCATGATAAATCCAACAACTGCAACTTTGTGGAGCCACTCAACCATTGTGGAATCAAACCAGTAAGACGGCAATTCGCAATTACAAGAGCAGTCAAGTTCTCAAACTTTAAATTTGCATCAGAAGGCATTTCTTCATCATAAAAGTTCCAAGTGAGAACAACTGTTGATAGGCTTCGGCAATGCCGAAGAACCCCAAGTGCAGATGAGATATTGTGGAGGCTGGTGTTTGTGAGTGAGAGGTACGAGAGATATGGGAGGTTTTTGAGACTTTCTGGGATTTGGCCGTTGAGGTTATTTCTGGCAAGATTTATCGATCTGAGTTTTTGACAAGAGGAAAGACTGTCTGGAAAAGGTCCATGGAATTGATTCGTAGCAAGATCAAGAGAATTTAAGAGAACCATACTAGTACAATTAAGATTGATCGGACCACTCAGAGAATTGTTTCTCAAATTAAGAACCTTGATTGAAGGAGAATTAGATAAAGAAGTGGGCAAAGTACCATTAAATTGATTCGAATCCGTGGAAAGAAATTCAAGCTTTTGAAGGTTACCCATAACATTAGGGAGAGCTCCATTAAACCCATTGAAGGAAATATCCAATTCGACAAGGTTAGAAAGGTTACCAATTCGATCACTCAGCAACCCCGAAAACTGATTAAACTGAACATCTAACCGGTTTAAATTCCGCAAGGAAAACAGATCATCCGGGAAATTCCCGGAAAGACTATTGGAATGAAGGACAAGATGTTTCAAAGTAGTACAATTCCCAAAACCCACTGGAAATGTTCCGGTGAAGTAATTCATGGAGAAATTGAGTACTTGAATCCGAGACGAGTTTAGACAGATACCAGTACCAATGGTACCAGCAAAAGAATTCTCCGACAAATCGAGAAACCCAATGGATGGAAGATCGATTTCCTGCGTCATCACGCCAAGGAAATCATTATAACTCAAATCTAGGGTCTCTAATTTCTTCATTTGGAACAGTTTCATGGGCACCTGCCCTTTAAGAGAATTTTGCGAGAGATTAAGAAACCTTAGCTGATCCAAATCAGCTATAGATTCATTTAAAACCCCATTTAATCTCTTCTTACCAAGGTTCAACTCAACTACCCTTGAAGACTCACAAGCAATCCCAACCCAACTACAACACAAACTAGAAGAACTTGTATTATCAAACTCCCACCCTTCAATCACTGAATCCAAACTTCCCATAAAACCCTCCAAAGCTCTCAAATCATTAGAGTTACAAGTGTCATTCTTCTGAGAAAATGTGACATGGGCTTGAAGACAAAACCCACAAAAGATCACCAAAATAAACAAATCCCCAACGCCCATATCTCTCCCCAACAAAATTAAAAAAATAATAAAGATTGAATTTTTTTTATGAATTTCAGATTAAAAACTCAATTCCTGCAAAACCCGTGCCTATTTTGAAGACCTCTTGTCTGGGTTCTTCCATATTGTTGTTAAAGATAGATCAAACAGAAACTACAACAACCAAATACTAAAGAATAAAAACAAACCAGAGATTGGGTTTTAAAACTCACAAAAAGGAAGTAAATGAGAGAGACAAACCTGTCAGAGAGTGAGAGATAGAGATGAGCTTTGACTTTGTGCCTCTCAATGGAGTTTAATGGCTTTGAAAGAGAAAAGGTGGGATGTTTTGGTGGGTCAAGGAGCCGTTAGTTTTAATGGTGACTGGGGAAGAAGGGCAATTGGAAGTCATCATAAACGGCCACTAAGAAGTCAAAAGCCAACTTCCAGTTTCAACCCGGGGGCAGATGAAGTTTGATTAGACTAAAATACCCATTCTTATCGTTTTTACGATTCATTATCGTAGGTGTATTTTGGTTCCTTGGCAATGTTGGAACACAAAGGGTCGTTAAGAAGATACATTGTCGAAGCCTTCAGTGTCTTTAACATATCAGAGTAATCTTGGCTTTAATACTGATGAACATTTTAAGTGACCAAGTCCTAAGGTACGTGAGGTTTCGGCAAGTAACTTGCCGAATAAGTCAGGGTAAATCCTGCTTAATGGCCTTGATAGTAGTTATTGAATTCAGAATCTCTGCTTCGTGAGGCATGGTGCCAAACTGCTAGCTCAATCACTGTTAGTGATGTCTCAAGAGTTGGTGGCTCGGGGTTACAATAATTAGTAGGGGGGGGGGCAAGGGGGCGGCCGTGAATCTCCTCGCTTTCTAGTCTTTGGGGCACTTTTGATATTGTTAGAAACGCGGTGTAGTGTGTATGATGCATGTATCCGATGAGAGTCAACTAAATTTTAATCCAAAAAGCGGTATTAGTCAAGAATTTGGTAGCAAGTAAAGTGCTAATAGACCCATGTGTTCACACAAATCTTGCCCCTTTGTATTTCCCTAAGCCTAATATAACATTGCACAACTCATTTATATATATGAGTCTTTTTAATTGCCTTAATATATAAATCTTGCACACTTGCTTTGATCAATTTCAAGCTTTACCTTCACTTTTATGTTTTCAAATCTCCAAAAAATTCTTCAGTCTTCGATTTAGAATTTTCACCCTCTGGAGAGCATTACTTCTCCATGACTACAAAGACAAAAAAACATTTTTTTAGAAGAAAAATATATCGTAGTTGAATGTAATTCTTTTTTAAGAAAATGCGGGTAAGAAATGAATTAATCTGCATAAGTGGCCATGTTGGTGATAAGTCGAATTCATGTCTGATACAAATGGGATCAATGTTTTCAATTTGGTGATTCACAGGGGACGAGACATGAGACTAGCACCCACAAAAAGATAGTTGATAATAATGTTATCGACTATTACGGTTATTGTTTAATTTTTGTCAGAAATGCAAATCAAAAGTACATTGGTTAATAGTTAAACTTATGGAGATGTAGGGGCAGTTTCGACCAAAAATGTATATATCAAACAATGGGAAGTGTTTGAATTTAAAAGAAGAAAAATTTTAAATACGGGAAGGATTTAGAGACACTCACAAAACACTAAAGTCTCACTCAATAGAAACCACTCATCTCTATTAGACGAGTAACTCTTAAAATTGGTGATTTGCTATGTAGGGAAATGAGGTGGAAAACTTATATTAGGTGACAGCCACGTCGCATTTCCCTCTCTTTTACAAACAAAGAATTCAAATCACTCTCTATTACATCACTCGTCCTCCTTTCTTATTCTTTCTCTCTGTTACACTCACCCTGTCTCTCTCTCTCTCTTTCTCCACCATTAGAGGCGAAATTGGGAGTTTTCAAATTAAATCATTCATCTTTGTCACTATGTATCTCTCAAACAGTTTCTCACTCCATCTCGAAACTTATCAGTCGCACTACCATTAGATGCAAAATTGGAGTTGAGAGCTCTGAAATTGGTTGTTGATGATTGGAGAACTGTAGTGGACATTAGTACGTTAGAGTAGGGGTGGATTTAGGGGTGGGGAGCTAGGGGGTGTCCGACACCCCCAATTTTTTTTAAAATTTCCTTCTTAAAAAACAAAAAAAGTAACAACCACTCCCAACTCCATCCAAGCCCAATTGAGTTGAAGCCCAGTTCCACTCTAGCACTGCCCCGCAAAGTAATACCACTTCATCAAGCCCGACTCTTTGGCTTTCTCTTATCTCCTCTATCTTATTCAAATAAACACCTCCTGTATCCTGATAATCCTCATCACTCTCTTCATCAAAAATAAATATTCGACCCTTTTAAAAAATTATTTCATCTCAGCTGAAGAAGAAACGGTTTATTCAACCTTTGATAGCTCCCAGATGTTTCATTTTTAGAACATCGTCGTGGTCGACTACGACGCAACCAACAATAGGAGGTAAACTACTATAAATTTGATTTTATAGTATTGTCATTTGCCAAAATAGTTGATTTATGATGTTAATTGCAAGCGTAGCATTCGAAATTCTATGAATTTGGGGGTTACATTTTATCTATGAATTTCAAAATACCCCTTAATTTTTTTTTTCGGGTGCCCCGAACCCCCGGCACCCCCACTCCTAAATCTTTGGCTCCGCCCCTGCGTTGGAGCTTCCTTTAATTTGGGGGTTTTAGACAATAATCTAGGGTTTGTTGTTGTTGGAGATTGTTGTTGTTATTGCAGATTGTTGTCGGTGTTGGAGATTGTTGTTGCAGATTGTTTCATCTTCAACAGTTTATTGAAGATTGTGGTTGTTTGTGTCATCAATTTCTCTGTCTATTCTAAGGTATGTTTATGGCGGTCAATCCCCAATTTATATTCATTAAGCTTTGATGAAACAATTGTAATCCCATGGATGTATTTGGAAAGAAACAAATATTGGTCCTTTTTCCGCGTCAATGGTTTCATTTGGATATAACGTTTTTCTTCTTCTTTTGTATGCTACCAAATAATATACACTAGGGATCCCCATTATAGTTCATATAGGGTTGTTTCCCCTTGTGTAATGCATGTTTACAATCCAAATGTTAGTTCATGTCCCTTGTGTAATGCATGCTTACAATCCAAAATTATCTAGATCGACAATTTTATGGAGTTAATATTACCCGTACTCGACAATTATGCTTGCTTATGTGAAGGCTTGCATTGATAATATTGTCGAGATCGACAATTATGTTAATGTATTGGAAGACTTGCATATAAAATATTGTCGAGATCGACAATTTTGATAGTGTGCGTAAAGACTTCCATATATAATATTGTCGAGATCGACAATTATGTTAGTACATAAGATGACTTGCATATATAATATTGTTGAGATTGACAATATTTAGTGTATGCTGAGACATAGACATACAACATTGTCGAATGATGCATTACCCAACAATTCATACACAGTCAATCTTAGCTACTAACATTTCTCCACTTGAATATGGTATGCTTCCATGTACAGGTAATACAATAAAAGAGAAACTGCCTTCTGCAGCTTCCAATAGAAGAAAAAGAGAGTTGAATAGAGCATACCCGGAACACCTAGACTTTGAAAATCTAAAAATAAGGTCAAGAAAGAGAAAGACTGTTGAGAAGAGAACAATGGTCCCTCTAAACACTATTGAACACTTACCAAACTTTGAAACTACAAATGAGGGTGTTCGTCAATACAGTGGAGCTGATACAATGGATGAAAGTGACAATATAGATAAAGACTTGGTCAATAAGGATTGTCAGGAACATGATATTGAAGATAGTGACGAGCCTCAAGTAAGTTTGGGTTCTAAAATTCAGAGTGAGTCTGCCCAAGTTTCTTTAGGAGCTCAACCAACAGTCGATGACCCGATTCTAAGATTAATATTTATAATAATGACGTTGATAAGGATAATTATCAAAGTAGTGATGGGGGTAATTGTGAAGGTGTGGGGGCTACAAACAACGAAGATGTATAATCTATTGATAATAATTTGCTCAGGAGCTTCAAGTTCCATAGAGCGAAGTCAATCGCGCTAGGGCATGTATAATATTTATTATTGTTCCCATTATTGTTTGTTACAGTTTGGAAATTTAAATAGTTACATTTTCTTTGTTAATCACATTTTTGTGCATAATCGATGTTATTGTTCAAGAAAATCCGTGCCTTTGTGTTCACCATCACCCGTCAACGTGGGATCTTACAAGGGAACCATAAATGGTCTAGGAATTGTTTAAGTTGAAGGGTTTAGATAGAATTGGGGCTATATCGTATGACTATTATAACTCTAGGCTTATTTCTGCTTTTGCCGAACGTTAGCAACCGAAAACTAATAGTTTCCATTTCAAATGGGGAGAGATGACTCCAACTTTGGATGATGCGGAACAATTGATTGAGTTAGTTGCAGATGGTGATGCCACGGTAATTAGTGGTACTTGGGAATTCCCCGCCCTTGTCGATGTTTTCCAAAAGAATCTTTTGCTAGATCTTGCTGACTTGAAAACTATAAAGGTAGTGGTAAAGGGAATTCTTTGTCACTGTATAAACTAAGAGAACATTTTGCATACAAATCGGAGAAGGTTATCAATGATGGTACTACTGCAGCAGTTAAGAAGAAGGGGTTAACAACCATTTTTGTTGCTCGTGCGTACATGTTATATGTCCTCAATTCGCTTTTATTTCCCACTAAAAAGGGTTTTGATGTCAGCGTGTGGTATCTTGACTTGTTTGCCAATGACAAAGCGACAAAGAAGTGGTCATGGGGATCAACAGTTCTTGTGCACATGTATCACAATCTCGGTACAACATCTCGAGATGATGGGAGAAAATTTACATGTTGTACCACGTTACTCGAGGTGATTCCCGTACTCCTTTACTACTATTGTATATATGTAGTAGTTATTCCCGTAGTTTTTAGATATCAACAACCACTTGGATAACTTATTTCCAGATATGAACTGGCTCTTCGATAAGTAATTTCTGATTGAATGTATGAGATGGTACTATCTATGGGATCTTAGTCTACACTATTATTGATATATGCATGAACCTATTTACTAATTTGATTTTGTTTATCTATATACATGTAGTCATGGATATTTGCGCATTTCCCAAAGCTTCCTGGGATACTTTGTCACGGATAACTTTAGTCCAATTTTCATCTACAAAGTCTTCCATTATAGATGTTGATCTCACTAACAAGTTCAGACATAAAAGAAGAACTTGTGAGTTACAAGTAATTCAAAATATATCACAAATTTTAACGATTCAAGACCACGTATGTTCATTTCATTTCAAAAGCCTTCATTACGTACATGCTACAAAAGACCGAATACAAAATAAACAATCACCCCACAAAAAAACTTATTGTTTTGGTAAAGAGGAAACATTAATCGTCCTTGCACAACACAAACTTCTAACACTTTAACTGTCTTATCCAAAAATCTAGTTACATTCACATTTTTGCCAACTATATTAACCCCTTTTCCACCCATCAAAAGAATTGTCAGAAGAATCATAATCAGGCCTGTTACGCCATAAATAAAGATATGCTAAATTTTGCTCCGTCCAGAACTTATTTTCTAATCGCCCAAATTCTAAATCCCACTCAATTTTAGCTTGTCTGGCTTCTTTTGCTTTAACTTGTTGCAGTACTGGATCGATTTCTTCACGAGTTAGCAAAAAAAGTGAGATGTGGACACTATCGTAACTCTTCGCCTCATCCATGGCAAAACATGCACAAATTAATTTATAGACCCAGTTCAAAAAACTAAACCCCATTGTCAAGCCTCTGAAATAAAAGAACATGACTTAATAGAAGTAATATGTAGTTGGCATGCCTTCACCAAACATGCTTACAATGTACGGGGTAACCTAAAAGAAACTGAGAACATAAGTTAAATCATATGTAATTGTCGACAATACTCACACAATCAACAATACATTGTCGGTCACATAGTTCTTTGACATAAAGAGAACTCTGCTTTTGCCGAATCAACCATAATCAAGAATACCGACCGCCATATTGCCGACCTTACTAATGCATGTTTACATTCCAAAATGAGATGCTCACTGCTAGTGTGAGGTACAGGCGTTGATGAAACAATTGCAATCCCATGGATGTATTTGGAAAGAAACAAATATTGAGAATGTTAATTTTCGACATTCTTCTTCTGTATGCTACCAAATAATATATACTAGGGATCCCCATTATAGTTCATGTATGGTTGTCTCCCCTTGTGTAATGCATGTTTACAATCCAAAATTGCCGAGATCAACAATTTTATAGAGTTAATATTGTCGACACTCGACAATTGTGCTTGTTTATGGGAAGGCTTAGATAGATAATATTGTCGAGATCGATAATTATGTTAATATATAAAGACTTGCATATAAAATATTGTCAAGATCGACAATTATGTTAGTGTGTGTAAAGACTTCCATATATAATATTGTCGGCACTCAACAGTTTTTATTGTTTCACATTTCACCTTCAAGTTCAGCTGCTCCATTTCAATGCACAATATTGACCAAAATTAGATTACACAGAGGATGACTCACCGTAGCCGTAAAGCCCACAATCATCTGTTATGTCTCCAAATTCTAGTAATCTCCTTACTATAAATCACCATTACATCAGTATAATCCCTAAATTCTAGAGTTTCATAACCCTAACTTTGAGAGTGATACGGGTGAGAAAATACCTATGGAAAGACTAAGAATAACAACAACAACAACAACAACAACAACAAAAACCCAATAAATTTTGAGTGTGATATCTGACTGAAAGGGAATAAATTTCTTCTGCTACTCTCTTCAATTTTGAGTTTGATATTTGTCGCAGTTCTTTGGACAGAAGAATTCTACCTCTAATGGCAGAAATTACAAGAAAGAGATAGAGAATGGTATGGGGGGGGGAGAGAGAGAGAGAGATATGAGACAATTTATGAGATTGATTTAGAATTTGTTCAAATTTGAAATCAGGTGAAGAGAGAGGAAGAGTACGATGTGGCTGCCACCTAATATAAGTTTTTTTATCTCATTTCCCTATATAGCAAATTACCAATTTTAAGAGCCACTCATCTAATAGAGATGAGTGGTTCCTATTGAGTGAGATTTTAGGGTCTGGTTTGTGAGTGTCTCTAAATCCTTCCTCTTTTAAATATACCCTAAAATCTTAGAAGCTCACCCAAGTTCAATATTAAAATGCTATCAAAATTTTCTTAGACAAGTATGCCCTCAAAATAAGAGCATCACATATTTTCTTTTGAAAGTTTTCCATATCCCACACCTTAATTAAACATTAGACACATTATTGTATTTAAAACTAATGGGGAAATGATAAGAAATCAAGTTGCACTTTTGATCTTGGCAATAAGCACATGGCACGATATTATATATGGAAGCTGTCAATAAGCAATGTTAAAAATTATAAATTATTAAGCATTTTTTAAACGTCAACGAAATGATGAAAGTCATATCATCATCGTGATAGCTTAAAAGAGAAAGATAAGGGGCGTGGGGTAATCCAGGATGATCTAGTGTTTTTTGAAGATTTGTCAAAGTTGTTCGAACGGCTTTGAGTATCGTTCAAAACGAGTTGACATGTTCGCTGGAATTTTGGCCCAGAACCATTTTTGTTCGAACGGCTTTCAGTGTCGTTCGAACGAGTTGTCATGTCCTCTGGAATTTGGCCCAGAGCCATATTCTCGTTCGAACGAGTTTGGTTTCGTTCGAACGAGTTGGTCTACTTTTTTAGGGTTTAAACCAATTAGGCGTAAAGTCGTTCGAACGACTCCCTAGTTCGTTCAAGCGACTTTGGCACTGTTTTGGAATCTTAGGCATTGTTTTGCCTCGAGATCCGTTCTTTTATAATTTGAGTTCCCTAGTATATATAAAGGGAACTTAGGTTATTTCTAGGCTATGTTAGATCTGAAAGAGTTAAGAGGGAGACCTAGGGTTTGAGAGTTTTTCTTTTTGTAATTAATTCATTTTGAGTAATCGAATTCTCTATTTTTCCAAACCGATTGGTGTTCTTCATATTTCTCTACTAATGCAAGTTTCTCAATCATATTGTGGATTAGGGGGGTGGAGTACTAGTACTGATACTGTATATCGGATAAAAAAACTAAAATTAGTAGGATGTGTATCTTAAATTAATTTTATTGCTATTGTTTGTTCATTTTGTTTGGAGGTATTGAATCATAGAAGATAAAATAAATGAGCTAAGTTGTGAAAGGATGTAGCGATCTACTTAAAAATTATTATTTTTGTACTATAACTTTTCTTACTTTAAAGATGTGGTAAGCTAATTAACTAACAAATACATTAGTGGGGTGAGCTAATTAAACTTGGGGTGTATTTAACATTGCTCTTAAAAGAATAGAGGTGACAACTAATTTTCTAAAAGTATAGGTAGTGAAGTACTTATTCCTAGGACTGGGGAAGCTGGACTCTTCTTTTTGAGTCATGCCTACTGTTGGAAATATAAATGGGTTGACCTCATTTTACACAATATGCAAATAAAAGGAGATAACTGGAGAGCAGATAAACTATAACTGAGGTAGGAACTACAACAATAAACCAAAACTAATTAGAAGGGAGTGGCCGAGTCGTGTACTAGGTCGCTTTCTTTATGACGTTTTGCGCAACTGCCCCAAAGCAAGCAGATAGAGAGCACGTTGCCCCCAAGATATAAATCAGCGTAATGTAAATTGCAGTGCCCTTTACAGGGAAGGAAACTATTATGATTATTTGCACTTCTATTATGATTACTCAGATTCGTAGAACTCGTTAAAAGTTAAAAAATCGAATGAACAGAGAGAGTGAGAGATATGGAAAAAACTTTGAACTGTGTGTTATGTGTTAAAAAATACTGCAAGGAAGGGTTCCATTTATAGGCAAAAAAGAGACGCTGTGAGAAAGAAAAATGAGGAACCACGTAACCCACAACTCCCTCAACGGATAGAAAGACAAAGTAAATTCAAAAAACTGTAAAACCAAGTCAGACTTAGCGGATAGTTTAAAATGGCTAGTAAATATTTCGTCTAAGGCCCAAGCCCCCAACACAAATGAACTTTTCAGCAAATAGATAGAGAATGCCCTTGGGCCCTAGAGCCAGGAAGAGCCAATTGCCCAAATTTTGAAGCCTGAGCTTGCTTGGCCCACCGGGCCGCCCGAGGCGGTGTGTGCAAGGGCGTTGGAATAAAAGCCCACCACACACTTACACATTCACATAGTCCCAGTTACTCATGTCTACAACCAATGATTAGGTGAGAATGTATCTATCTCTTTAAAATCCCAATTTCCTAGCAATGTGAGACTATGTTCTAAGACCAAAATATAAGCTACCCATACCAAGAGGTCATGGATTCGAACCCTCACGGGGTTGGATTTCGTTTTTAGAGATATACCCAACAATCCCCCACAATATTGATAAAAAACATATACGAGTAAAAATCCAAAACTATGCTTAAGTAGAGGTATTTTTCAATTTGAACCTTTACTTTAGTGAATATAAGATCAGAGACTAGAATAAAGAGTAACTTTTATCTTGAACTCTAAGTTCTTGAGGGTACATAGAAATTATATTACACATATGTCCTATAGTGCAAAGTTCTTAAAGCTAGCGCGTTAATAACATTGTACTCATATCCCAGCCATAATGAAAGCCCTAGAGAACTTGCCCAAGTTCTCATAGGAAGCAGCCCCACTTCCACAATTATCAAGGTGAGTCTATTAGAGATGCTCCTAAAGACAACCCACTCCAAATAAAGTATAGTCCTCATTAAGAGTTTAATAACTCATCCTTAACCTTATACTGGATGACATGCTCTACAGGGATGGACTAGGAGTTATAACTCCTTTCTTTAATGTACAATTCTCAACAATTACTTTGTGACTTGTTTTTCCTTTTGACTTATTTCTTGGAATCCCCAGCCTATAAGTTAGGTTACCATCTTAGAGTGTTCAAATCTAAATGGGCTTTAGCCCCATCCCTTTCGAGTTGTTCCAAACCTTCTCCCACTCTAGTCCTTTCGTCAAAGGATTAGCCAGGTTCACTTCAGACCTAACAAAATCTACTCTTACAGCTCCTATAGTTAACTTACCCCTAACTGAGCTATGCTTATGATGAATCGCAAGTTTCTTATCGTTGTAGTAACGGTTATGTACAAGAGTGATAACAGCAGTACTATCATAATAAATAAGTATGGCTAGTATCAATTTATCCCATAAAGGGATATCTGACAGTAGGCTTCTCAACCATTCTACCACCTCGCTAGCAGCAGCTAGTATTATCAACTCAGATTTCATTACTGATTGGGCTAAGATGGTTTATTTCTTGGACCTCCAAAAAACTGTCCTACCTGCTATGTTGAAAACATAAGCACTAGTAGCCTTAGAATCTTCCGAAAGGGTATTCCAATCGGTATTGCAATATCCTTCAAAGACCTCAAGAAACCTCTGGTAGTGTATTCCTAGGTGCATCATTCTTTTCAGATAATGTATAACCCTTTCTACAGCATGCCAATGTTCTATACTAGTAAACCTATATAGTATCCCCACTGCGTAAGCAATGTCTGATCTAGTGCAATCATAGTTGCATATCAAAGACTACTGATTATGCTAGCATATTCGGTTTGTCTTACACTGTCTCCAGCATTCTTAAATAACTTTATACTAGGGTCGAAAGGAGTACATCCATGTTTACAGTCAAAATAATGATATATCTTTAGAATCTTCATAATGTAATGAGACTGATCTAAGGAGATATCATATTTTTCCTATCAATCTTAATTCCCAAAATAATACTAGCCTATCCAAGATCTTTCATGTCGAAACTCTGACTTAAGAATTTCTTGTTCTCATTCACAACCAAAATGTTGAAACCAAAGATAAGTAAGTCATCCACATATAAACATATAATAGTGCAAACATTTTCAGCTACCATGTAGTAAATGTATTTGCCACTTTTGTTATTCTTAAAACCATGTAAAATAACTAAGTTATTTAACTTTTCATGCTATTATTTAGGTGTTTGCTTAAGACCGTACAAAGATTTAACCAATTTACAGACTTTACATTCCTGACCAGATACGATGAATCCTTCAGGTTGGTCCATGTATATTTCTTCTTCTAAGTCACCATTTTAAAAATTAATTTTTACATCCATCTAAATTATAAATAGCAGCAGTATAGTAGCAAGTAAAACTCGAATAGAAGTAATTTTAGTTCTAGAGAATAAATGTCAAAGAAATCTATATTTTATCTTTGTCTAAAACCCTTAACCACAAGCCGGCCTTTGAATTTCTCTACTGAACCATCGGCTTTAAGTTTGCATTTAAAGATCCATTTACAACCTATAATCTTACAACCATGAGGTAAATCAGAAAGGACCTATGTTCCATTGGACTCCAGAGAGTCCATCTCATCATTAATGGTCTCTTGCCAAAAATCAACATATGTAGAACTAAGAGCCACTTGAAGGGTAGATGGATCACCCTCTAGAGTGTTAACAACATAATGAGAACCAAAGTCCTCCACACGAGCTCTCTTGCACCTTCTAGGTTCTAAATCAGTGTCTTTAGTCTCCACAATTATAGGTTGCTTTATCCTAGGTACAGTACTACTGGAGGATGAACCCCCACAATTTTTAGATTTAAAAAGAAATCTATCTTCAAAGAAATTAACATCTAGAGACTCAATAATAACATTGTTTTGCAAGTAATAGAATCTAAACTCTTTACTGTTAATAGCATAACCAATAAAAACATATTCATGTGCATGACTAGCAAGTTTAACTCTCTTAGGATCAGGAATTCTAATATAGGCTAAACATCTCCAAACCTTAAAATACGAAACATTTGGTTTTATTTTATTCTATAACTTAAGTGGCGAAATAAATGTCTTAGAGTTTGGAATTCTATTCAATACATAACATATAGTTAAAAGTATTTCTCCCCACCAAAGTGGGGCAACACCTGAACTAACCATAATAACAACTACAAGTTTAGCAAGGGTATAATTTTTACGTTAAGTTTTACCGTTCATTTTAGGAGAATAAGGTGTAGTAGTTTCATGTATAATTCCTTTTGATTTGTAAAACTGATTGAAAATACAATAATCATATTCAGTTCCTCTATCGCTACGAAAACGTTTAATTTTCTTTTCAAACTGGTTTTCAATTTCCGTTAAAAAGATTTTAAACATTTCTAGAGCTTCATAAGGTAAACATAAGTATAGCTCGAATAATCATCGATAAAAGTAATAAAGTATCGTTTCCTATTTCTGGTTAAGATACCGTATAGTTCACATATATCTGAGTGTTTAAGATCTAAAGGTTTTGTTTCCCTTTAGACAAACTTGTATGAAGTCTTTATAATTTTTGCCTGACTATAAGACTGATCACATTTTTTATTGAAGGAGAACTTATGAATCAACCCCAAATTACTTATATTTTTAATAAGTTTCTTATTAACATGATAGAGTCTAGCATGTTAAATTTTTTAAGTACAAACAGAGTAAGAAAAAGTAATTTTATTGATTTCAACATTCATCTTAAACATTCCTTTATAGGCATATCCTTTGCCAACAAAAATACTATGCTTAGTGATCGTGTATTGATCCAAACCTATAGCCTGCAAAAATTTAGCCTTGTTGAGAAGAAACCCATAAACCAAATTCTTCCTCATTTCTGGAGTGTGTAAGATATCTTTCAGCAGAAGTATCATTCTAGAAGTAAAGTTTAGCTCTACATCCCCAGTTCCGTGTACCTTTGTGGTGTGAGAATCTCCTAGCAATACATTCTTATCTTCAGTCTCAGTATAGTTTTTGAACCAGGCTTTGTCATAGAAGACATGGCGGGTAGCGCCAGAGTCAGTTCACCACCCTTCTCTTCCACTTATCAGACTATCCTATGATATTATAGCCACAAAATGTTCTTCGGTCACATACGCCTGAGCCTGGGGAGGTTCAGGACGCCTGGGGTTCCGGCAGAACTTAGTCATCTGGTCAGGTTTGCTAGAATTATAGCAAATGAAACGACACAGAGTCAGTTACAGGAGCTATACCTAAAAAGAGGGTCCACCTTGGTTCTGGTTCCTATTCTGATTCTAGTCGTTCTTATTCTTATTCTGGTTCGGTTTCATATTTTTTCTATTCGGCTTAAGAACAACCGTTTTTTTATTCTTATTGTTCGAGACAATAAGAATTTCTTCCTGATATCATGTTTCCTATCTTCCTCTTCAATCTTTAGCTGGACAATTAGACTTTCTATAGAAAACTCCTTCAATTTGTACCTAAGGGTATTCTTAAATTCTTTCCATCCAGGCGGGAGCTTGTCTATGAGGATAGCCACCTGGAATTGCTCATTGAGCGGGATACCCTCCTCTGACACAATCTCATGAGTTATCCTCTATAATTCGTGAAACTGGTAATTACATATTTGTCATCGACTGTCTAAAATTTGAGGTAGCGACTAACCGCATACTTCTTCGACCCAGCCTCCTCGGTGTCATATTTCCTTTGAATTGCATTCCAAATGTCCTTGACCAATTCTATTACAACATAATAATCATATAGATCATCAACCAAGGCATTTAAGATATAATTCTTGGAAATGAAGTCCTGCTCGGTCTATTTTTCAATTGCTTCAGCATTTTCTACAGTTAGGAGTAGCGGAAATACCGGTTTAGTGATCACAATAACAGATGCAATCCTCTTGGTGGTAAGGGAAAAAAATGTCTTATGCTTTCACCGTTTGAAATGCAAACCTTCAAACTTGAAGGGTTTGTTTTGGCCGGTGAAAATTGAAAACAAAAGTCTGGGCTTTATCGTCCTCCATAGCAGTACAGTGAACGTCTTAAAATTGTTGGAAATATAAATGGGTTTACCTCGTCTCCAGTAATATGCAAGTAAAAAAAGATAACTGGAGAACAAATCTACTGGAACTGAGGCAGCAAACCAGAACCGATTAGAAGGAAGTGGCCGAGTCGCATACTAGGTCGTTCTCTTTAAGATGTTTCTCGCAACTTCCCCAAAGCAAGCAGATAGAGAGCACATCGCCCCCAGGATAAATTAGCGTAATGTAAAGTGTATTTTCCCTTTACAGTGAAGGAAATAGTTATGATTCTTTGCACTTCTATTATGATTACTCAAATTCTTAAATCTCGTTATAAGTTAAAAACTCGAATGAAGAGAGAGAGAGAGAGATGGAGAGAAAACTCAGAACTGTGTGTTCTATTTTGAAAAATACTGCAGGGAAGGGTTCCTTTTACAGGCGAAAAAAGAGACGTTGTGTGAAAGAAAAACGAGGAAACACATAACCCACAACTTCCTCATTGGATAGAAAGACGAAGTAAATATTTTGTCTAAGGTCCAAGCCCAACAGCAACAAACTGTTCAGCAAAAAGATAGAGAAAGTCATTGGGTCCCAGAGTCAGGAAGAGCCAATTGCCCAAATCCCCAGGCTCGAGCCCGAGCCAACCCGGCCCACCGGGAGAGGGGGTGTATGCAAGGGTGTTAGAATAGAAGCCCACCGCATACTTACATGATTCCTACTTACTCATATCTACAACCAATGATTAGGTGAGAGGGTATCTATCTTTTCAAATTCTCAATTCCCTCACAATGTCTGACTATGTTCTAAGACCAAAATATAAGCTACCCATACCAAGAGGTCATGGGTTGGCTTTTGTTTTTAGAGATATACCCTACACTTACAGATTACAATGATCTAATACGTCAGTCTGAGTTACGATCTCATAAAAAAAGGGTTGACCTTCAAGATGTGAGCTGTTCTAAGAGCATCATTAGTGAAAAACAAATATTTTTAAAAGTAATAATGTTACAATTTACTTCCTCCTACTTATAAACGTAGTTATGGGATTTGGTTCCATCAAAGTTTAGCTTACTATCTTTGTGATATTATTTACAATGCAATATTTTTCTAGTACTCTTAAATATCGACCGATCCAAGTGACTACATTCAGGGAACATAAAATGATTAGGGTACACGAAAAGCTATCAAATAAAGGGAAGAAACGTTTGCTTGACACTGAAGTGTTGACATTTTGTTATGTGAACTGCGATTTAAGCCTTTCTCCAACTATACATCACCAACATTTTAAATCAATTTTAATTCTACGTGATATCAACCCTCAGTTATCTCTTGGAGTTCCCTGAAGGATAAAAATCGAACGACAATAAATATAAAATTCTATTTTTGCTGTTCTCAAAATAATAACGTCACTCCCTTTCAAGATAATGGAATATATCTAGAACCACATACTTTGCAACCACACAGACCAAGTGTTCCACCCATATATTTAGAGCTTTTGTGATGGTGTTATGTGGAGTCACTAGAGTGTATTGAGTGCAATCATGAAAAATGTTGGATTGGTGTTGGAGCATTAAGGCAAAAAAAAGAAAGTAGTTTCATCTCCACTAACACCACAAGAAAAGGACATACTCGAAATAGTGGATTTAATCGTGATTATGATCTATATATATATGTTAAAGTATATATAGTTCTCTACGCATTTGAGTTGAGTGGAAAGCCATACTAATCTCAATTACTTGTTTGCTGGAGAAACTGAGATGGTGATGGAGAGCACTATGGTTAGGACCACTTGGAGAATTAATAAAAGGTATTCATGTAATCTTCACACTTGGTGGTTATGAATATTTCCAGTTTTAAGTTTATCTCATGAGTTCATCAAGAAAAGAAAACAATAAAAACAGAGTCATGTTGCGTCTATGTCATGTTAAATTGTATGTCATGTTAGATCGTACGTCTAACATGTATATCATGACTTCATCAAGTAAAACACTAACTGAGTCATGTTGCGAGTTTATGTCATGTTAGATCTTATATTTAGGCATAGTTTAGAATATCCTAATTGTAGGTTCATTGTTTACAATGTATAGGTGGTGTAGCAAATTCAGTGGTTGCTACTTTAATCTAGTCTAGCTCTATAAATTGGAGACACTTGCGTGTTCATGCTCTTGTATCGTTATTAAGAAAACAAAATCAACCCGAATTCTAGCTAGCTTATCTAAATGTCGTAATCAATGCATGTTGCATAACATGATATATTAATTTGGTAAACGAACGAATAGCAACCAATTAACACTCTTTTAAGTGGAGCGTTTCAGAGGCATAATTTTTCTTCTTCTCTCATTAGGTCATAAATAGAGTTTACAAATTCATGTGAATACACAAGTTGGTACTTGACTTCTTGTGTTGAATTTACAATCTGAAGGAGACAGGAGGTTTGACATTGATATGCTTATAAAGAAAAAAATGAGATTCGCATTGAAAGGATGGACAATATTGGAGACACTTTATGATGGAAGCGTCCTAATAACCTTAGTCGTAGACAGATCATGGTGGTTGTCTAGGGCAATGGTGTAGGGCAACACAAAGTACAAAGCCGTTTAGTGGTCAGAAGGCATGGGGTTTCATATCAAAACCCTGAAGTGCAGTTAACTACTAACCAAATCTAAACCACTTTATTTTTATTTTTATTTTTTTTGCAAGACAAGCCGGTTTTATATGATATCTATAACACTGAGTTTCCCATGGGGTTTCGAACCCACGACTCCTTTCTGGGTGGAGGGTCACAACCACCACTGAGCCAATAGCCCAATGATTCTAAAACTACTTGTTACCATGGCCACAAAATTAAGTCCATGTCATAGTTTCAAAATGGCAGGGCTTCGTCAAAATACCGCCCGGTAAGTCGGAAAAAAAGAGAACGGTTTAGTATTTTCGTGATATTATCAGTAGTTTATTATACCCTTAAATATAGCAATAAACCACCAAAATATCGTGCATTTATCTAATTTATCGGTAAATACTGTGAGTGTATCGCGGTATTTTAGGGTTTTTCATGTTATCGTGGCTTTTCCTTTTAAACCATGGTTACAAACATTAGGCTTTTTGATGTAATTCGATTGCATTGATCTGATTTTAAAAGATATTAGGCTATTACCAACATTTGTCTACTTTTGATGCTCAGCAAAATGACCCTAGGGTCTTTTTGGTAACGCAAATCCGTACATTAATGCGTCGTCTTATTGGTACGGACATGGGAACAACAAAACACTGGTGGTTCTGGATAGATGTTTACAAAACTCATAATGGCAGAATACTTTTAGGGGATGGAAAATGCAGGTGCTGCCTCGAACACAATCAGATCACTCACTTATTCTGGGTGAATGCAACCAAGTATCGAAGCCCTCCAACATCCCTTTCAGGTACCTTCAATCTTGGGGAGAAGAACCTGGATTCAGTGACATGGTAGCAGAAAGCTAGGGCAAGCCAAACTAGTGAAGTGAGCTTCCCTTTATGCCATTTTCTTATATAAAATAAATGTAATGATCATAATTATCTATTATTTGGAGAATTGCAGGACTTGTCTGTAATCTCTTATTATTTCTTCAATATATTTGCGTACGTTTTGCAAAAAAATAAATCTATTATATGCATGGCTTCATTAATAAGAAAACATATTATTTTGTTGAAAGTTTGGAGAACTATTAGTAAGAAAATTTAAATAAAATGAAGACAACAATATGAGATATTAATTTGTTGGTGAAAGCGTATATAAGACATGCACTTATTCAAGAATTGGACCTATAAATAAGCCGACTACATCTCGATATTCAACCACAATGGCGTTGATATCGTTACAGAATCGCAAACAAAATTCGTAATTGAAGTTTCAGTTGCATAACACTACAAAACTTATTGATGAAATTATCCTTAAAAGACATAAATTTCCTTCCAAGATAAAATAATTTGCAGTCATAATAAAAACCTAATTTTTGTGATACACCAAAAAAAAAATTAATAATTAATTTTGATTCAAATAACTTGAGAGAGAGAGATAGAGCCTTCAATTCAAATGTATGAATGGTTAGGGAGTCGTCAAACTATAAAAAATAGAGTAAAACAAAGAATGTGAGATGAAATCGCAGAGATGTGAAACTTAATTAGATCTTCAATTTCTCTTCACGGTTTGGCGATAGATGAGAGAAAAAGCTTTTTCGTAAATATGACAAAAGTGTTTGGTGAGACTTTTATACGAGGCATGTGAAGAGTTGCGATTGAAGCCAAGAGGTGTCATTCAAAAGTTATTATTAACACAATTGTTTTAGAAACTAAACAAAATCTGATGTGGCAATAGGCTAGAGACGTTTGAGAGATATGATGGGATACGTGTACATTGGGGAGTTAGGTTGGTGTAGTAAACATACATTAGTACCCTTCTATTTTAAAAATTAATCTAAATATATGAGTAAGAAGCCTTTAGTTTAAAGTAGGTTGTTGGGCCCACAAAAAGAGCTGTGATCAAATATTTTACCTCTTAATAAGTAGCGCGTGTCACTTTTTGATAGGTTAAAAGGACCGCAAAAAAAGAAAATCGCGAACACTATAAGTGTCATTCCCTTAATAGTATATATAGATAAATAGATAGATTAGTACTACCTGTGACTGAATCACGGTGAATACGTCGGCATGCCTCGGTGCTATCGATATAACTGTTATGGCATAATAATTATATAACGTACTACATGATTAAGATCTTCCCCATCAAATGTTGTTTTTTTTTAACACTTAACATTGAAACATTGGAACATTTGAAGTTTAAACCTTTACAAAATATCTATACTACTACCGATACATACTTTCTGCCAACGTCTCATGGAGGCCGTAGATTACCCTTTTCTCGTGCGTCGAGGCCTCTTTAAACGGCTCGGATTGGTTTGAAAAGTTAAATTTAAAACACAACCGTCCGATCTGAACCAAATTGCTTCTCTTCGATTTTTAACTTTCAGTGTGTCATTTTACCAAATGATTCAGCACAATTCGTGATTTTGCATATTTTGAAGCATTCATCTCTCCTTCGATGGTTTGAAGCATTCTTCTCCCCTTCGATTGTTTGATGATGTCGATTGGAGAAACTACTTGCGCTTATGCTTCTATGATTGCCATCACTGTAATGTTTCTGAAACCCCTTTGTTTTTTGATGATTTTCTAATTAAGGTTGATGATTTAGGGTTGAAAGTTTGAATTAGGTGCATTTGAATCCATTTGGGGTATATTGTTTTGGTTTTAAATTTATGGATTTGGTGAAAAAAGATGTGGGGTTTGGATGAATTATGAAAATTTGAGGATTTGGTGATGTGTTTAGCTGAAACCATCAAATAGTAGTTTGATTTCTGCAAATTAGCCTATGGGGTTCTCTATTTCATCTTTATTTTCGCCTACACAAGGTGTATGAGTTGTATTGTTTTTTAAATGTTTCTCAAGTGTATTGTGTTGTGCTGATGATATAGGTCAAGTTAGAGACAGATCAGGAGGTGATGTTACAGAGGGTGAAGACGGTGAAGTTAGAGGAGGGCATTAATGGCGGAGATCAATCTTGTAATATTGTGCAGAGGTGAATGTTTCTAATTTTGAGGGTTGTAAGTTATCTTACAGCAACTGGACCGGACTCACCTGTGAGAAAGAACCGGTCGAATCATCTCACTCAATTTGGGTAACATGTTTATCAGGACCGGTTCACCCAAGTCTATGTAAGCTTTCATCTTTACAAACCCTTCTTTTATCTAACCACATGATATTTAGAGTTGTAGATCGTTTCCAAAGACGTTTGAGCTTAAAATCTCCATAATTTCCAGGTAATTGTGTTTGATTTGCTATAATTTGGGGGTTTTACCAACATCGATTTGGTTTAAATATGTTAGATTTACTGCTCGATTTTAAGGAGTTTGGTGTTCGATTTAGGTTTAAATGCAGCGAGCTCTCAATACTAATGCCCACATTTAGTTCTTTAGCATACCTGAACTATCTTCTCTGGGTTGAACTGATTGCTATCCGCTGGTTGGTGTTATAAATGTTTCTCTACTTATCTCTCTTGATTGTGATAACAATATTTTTTCGGTATGAAAATAACATGTTGAGGCCGTATTGGAATTAATGGAGAATGCTTAATCACGCCTTCCCTTTGCAATTGATTGCTCTGACGGATACTTCCCCTTAAAGATGCCTGCAGGATATGAAGCATTCAAAACTTAGCAGCATCCGTCTCAGAGCTGATAGTTTCTGCCATTTCTCCTTTCGAAGACCATGTGAGTCCACTTTCTCTTTACCTTTGCCCTCATATATATATTGGAAGTACTGAGCATCATTTTCATGCAAGAAATGCCTTTTTTCTGTAGCTCCTATTGCTGTAAATTTCAAGAGATTGTAATCTTTCAGGACCTTTTGTACCAGTTTCTCCAATTGACATGGAAGGCCATGAATCGCTGCAAGAATATAGGCGTTAGGAAGACATAAAAGATGGATGATCGCATGGTGATTATGAATCTTGATAATCTTGAAAAGCATAATTATAACCTTCACCAGAACACAGGTAATTCCAAGAACCAACTTGCTGAAGTTCTTGTAGGACCTTTTACTCTGATTGTCAGCCTCGGTATAGTTGTTACGTAAATTGGTATACTCCATGGTCCCTTGATAATTTGTATAGCCGTCAAGTGCTTCTTGTGGCTGGGGACAAATTGAATTCTTTTTTTTTTCATGACACGACTCTTCATGACGATCTTCTTGAATAGGATGCAAATCGTTGGTTTCTTCCACATTCTTTAAACTTGTGTATGCAATATTGGTATATCAAATGTTTCCAAGTGTCTTGTTAGCCTCACCACTTCCATCAATAACAACATGCTCATTTTCAGTATCCTGACTTGTGATTTTTTCCTACCAAATTAACAATAGACTTGAAATATTGTGAATTTTGTCAATAATAGCAGGTCCAAGGTCTAATTCAGTATTTGCTCGAGACTTTTTGGCCCTTCCATCAAATTATTGGTATTTACTTCTTATGCATTACCTTGTATTTAGTAATGGCTTCTTAATATCCGTCGATGAGAACATCATTTTCGTTCCTCATCTCTTATGTCTCTGACCCTAATGGGAGCTTTGGGACTGTTATGTAACTCTGACGATCTCTCCAAAATTATTATTTTTAATTGGAAATTACAGCAAGGTTTTTTCGTTGTTGAGACTTTCATCAAAAGATGTTATATTCAAGTTGCATTTAAGTGTAGATATTGTTCTGATGGTGTTTAAGCATTTATTCGATGGTGATATAGCTTCTTAGGTCTAGGTTCATGGTAATATGTCTGATGCTCATTTTATTAGAATGCATGAGTATAAGTTAGGTTCGAGCATTGGAACAGTTTTTTGTTTAAATCTAGCCATCTAGGATATATTAAAGGTATCCTTCCTTCTCAAGATATGCACAGTTTTGGATCATTACCCGATGAGGCAAAGGTTGTTCTAATCCTATACAAGATATGTTAGCATAAAAAAGAATTCAGATCTCCAATTTCTCTTTCTTAGATGGATATGCGTATACTGCGTGAAATTCTCCTAAATATCCATGCTGTCGCCATTGGGTGGCATTCAGTTTTTTTTTGCTTTTCAGTGACTTTACTAATGTCCATCTTCTGTCTAGTATTCCATCTACATAATAAGATGCAGGTATTGGAGTTTCTAAGAGGATTGTGGAGGAAGAAAAAACAACTTTTGAAGATAGAAGAAAAATGAAAAAAGATGAAGAGTTACTTACATTCTTGAAACATCTTTGTTCCTTTTTGAAGATCAATGCAAGGATGGGAGAGGATTCGCCTACACTCTACATAATGCCACACACCTGCTACACTCTCTCCACTCCACTCATTTCAACAACTCAGCTGCCCACTCAGCTCTCCCACTCTCCCACTCAGCTAACCAAAAAAGGAAAAAAAAAACCAAACCAAAAAAACTCACTCTCTCTCTCTCCACTCAACTCACTCTCTTTCTCACTCGCCGAAACTCACTCACAAAATTAGTCATTCTCTCTCTCTCGAGCTCACACACCGTGTCTCTCTCTCCACTGAGCTCAACAACGTACTCTATGTCGCTCAGTCACTGCCACTCACTCTGGGAAGTTCTCCGACAACTCCTCGCTCTCACTCAGTCTCTCACTCATTATCTCTCTTTCTTACGGTGGTAAACAATTGTTCTGTCTCACAGTCGGCAAACTCTTTGCTCTACGGGCATTTAAAAAGTGAATATTGGCATAATAGATTCTTAAAGGAGTTGGGAGAAAGCCGGGAGTCATCTTCCAAAGAATTTGATTGAAGGGAATATGTTTAGGATTGAGGACCTATATATAGAGGAATTTGAATCATGGATATTGTCAATTTGCCCAATACATCAACAAGTGTTGAAAGAAGGTAAGCCCATGCACCCAAGCTAGTTTGCACACATGGGTCGCACATGCGGGTGTGACCCACCAAATCTCACACACATCACAACAAGTTAAGTGGTAGACTTACTTATATAGTAGAGTTAAGTTTTCCTCATATCCAATGTGGGACTACAAATACTTAATTTCATCATTCAAACAAAAAGAAAACCAAATACCATTTGTATTTTCCAACAATAAGGACTACTAAATTGTCAAAACATGAACTTCTCGACAATATATTCAAACATGAACTTCTCCTTTATTCGACGAATTATTTCCCTCATAGTAGAGTTGGAAAACAATGTGTTTTTTTGTTAGAAAAAAATCAAATACCCTTTGTATTTTCCAACAATGTGTTTTTAGTCCCACATTGGATATGAGGGAAACTCAACTCTACTATATAAGTAAGTCTACCACTTAACTTGTTGTGATGTGTGTGAGAGTTGGTGGGCCACACGCGTATGTGCGACCCATGTGTGCAAACTAGCTTGGGTGCATGGGATTACCCATGGGTTTGCTCGACCTAGGAAACCCGCTTATTATTATAATTCTATGATTCGACCTTGGGGCCATGGGCTCATGGGGATCCTTTCAACACTTAGTCATATTTTTGAGGTGTGAGTTATGTACTCGACAAATTAATTGTCGAAAACTTCTCTTGTCTCGACGATAAATTGTCGAATGTGTTAAACTTCGACAATTAATTATCGAATGTATAGAAATTCGACAATTTATTGTCGAAATTGTCAAATTTCTATAAATTCGACAATAAATTATCGAATTTAATACGACAATTTATTGTCGAATTCATACAAATTCGACAATTTATGAATTCGACAAAAAATTGTCGAATTTCTATAAATTCGACAATTATTTGTCGAATTAATAATTTTGACAATTAATTATTGAATTAAGAAACATAGATAAAGGCGTAACGATAAATTAATTGTAAAAAATCTATGAACTCGATAAATTTAGTGTCATTCAAAGAACATACAAATCTGTACAACATTCAAGAAAACAAATCATTTATGTTATAATCCCGTGGGTTAACATTGTTGTCTCTCATCATCTTCATCCAGGCTTCGTTTGGCGCGTCAAAGTATTTCTTCACACATGGCTTCACCAAAGTATCTGGAATCTCCAACTGCACATGCACCCACCATAGTGTAGAAACCGGAGGAATAGGTGATAAGTACTTGGTCCTCAATTTTATAAAGTTTTCATCGGATGTCATCCCAACCCATCAATACTTAGGGAGGCTGTTGGTACTATCTTCCTTCTTATTGTGGGTATCTTTCATCTTGATACCATCCTGCACAATATTCAGTGAAAAAAAAGTCTTAAAATTTTGTCGAGTTTATAGTATCTCGACAAATAATTATCGAAATTCTATAAATGCGACTCGACAAATAATTGTTGAATTTCTATAGATGCGACAATAATTTGTCGAGTTTATAATATCTTGACAAATAATTGTCGAATTTAAATAAATGCAACAATAATTTGTCGAATTTATAGTATTTCGACAAATTATTTATCGAATAAAGAAAAAAAATGACAATTTTAGCCCAAATACGTATAAAAAAATGTCGACACTTTACAAATCGACAGTTGTTTATACATATATACCATATTCTGTGGTATATTTGTTGATGTTGTGTTTATATGTGAAATCTGGGGGAATTTTGTGGGCAATTTGGTCAAAAAAATAGTAAAAAAAAGGCGCATTGCGCGGGGAAAATTCAATTTTTTTTTCTTCAGAATCTTTATAGAACACAAATGAGGAGAGTAGTTCCAATTGAAATTGCATTTCATACCTGATTATGACGGAGAGTACTCATGTTTACCGTAAAACTGAGTGACAGAGAGAGTGATTTCTTGAGATCGGTGGAGAAAGAGAGAGACTAAGTGAGAGAGAGAGAGAGCGTGGAGTTATCGGAGAGTGATTGAGTGGAGGCAAACGACGGGAGAGAGAGTGAGATTTGAATTTGAATTCGGCGTCAGAGAGTGAGTAAGTGAGAGTAAGTGAGTGATGGGAGAGAGAGAGAGAGAGAAAGAGTTTTTTTCTTTTTTTTACTCGCCAAATAGGCAGCTGAGTGGGAGAGAGAGAGAGCTGAGTGGGCAGTTGTGCTGGCGAGCTGTGTGGCTGGGAGAGAGTGTAGCGGAGTGTGTAGCATTTGGGGTGTGTAGGCGAATCCTCCCCCTACAAAAATTGCAAAGATACTTCTTGTATAACTTAATTACTAAGTTGTTGCGTAAATGCCATGATGTAGGAATATGGCATACAGTAAATATCTTCCCTTAGTTTTAGTTCATTCTTAGAGGGACTCAAAGAAGAGGGATATTTGTTGGAGTGGTATGAGCGGACTGAAAGCTGGGAGTTAGGGACATCTAGGCCAACGTATGGCTTAGCTAATTAGCAATTATTAGCTCATTTTTAGTAGCCGAGCCATGAAGTTCTATTGTGGGATAATGCTCTTAATTTTAGTTGTTTTAGTAGTGTAGCTATTTCATATGGTCCTAGCTAACCTGTGTTGACGTCTTCTGTCATGTAATTATCGTTAAGTATGCCGCCAACAATGTAAATACTTTTGAGAGACAGTTTCCAAGTAATTGATTTGCCTTGTGAAACATCAGCAATATTTTTTTACATCAGTATGTGTTTTCAATCACATTAATACCATCAGAAGTTTTAAACTGTTATTTTGGATCATACATAACAAATTAATAGCACCACCTTCAGCTGAATAAATGTTATATCGTAAGGCATATTGACGTAAACGATAAGTGCATGAACATCATTATCATAAGGCGTTTTGAGGTAAATAACATGATAGGAAACATCAAAGCAAGTGAGATATATTGCTATAGTGATAGCAAATCTTCGTCGCGACCTTGAACAAGTATAATGATCAATAATTCCATACATACACAGAGACCAGTGAAGAAGAAGAAAACGTCAAGCTCTTTCTTTAGAGAATGTTAAATACATACAGACAGGTACACTTATTTTTAAACAAATCACAATACTATAGTAAAATCACAAAAAAGTTATGACAGTTGTCCAATGCAAAATACGATTTATAGTTCAAGGACATCCCCAAATAGTTTATGTTAGTGATGACGAAGTTGATGACAATTAATCTCCTCTTCTACGCTTGGCTGCTTTGCAAGGTATTCAACATCTAAATTATCAAACTCTGAAGATTGTAAAAGTGGAAGATTTAAATTCAAATGTTTGTGCCAGCGTTTACGCTGTCAAATACATTTATAAATATATTTTTCGCAGCAATCTGGATCATCGCGATATAGTTTTTGTTAGTAACGAGGAAGATGATGATAAACAATCCACTGTTCTAGACTTAGCTGTTTCACAAGATACTATGATTGCTTTCCAACTAAAAGGTGGTGACGGAGAAGCTGATGACAAACATACCACTGCTCAAGGAGATAGAGAGGAAGATGTTCATGATAAATAGAACTATTGAGGCATACCAGATCATTGTCTATTAATAAATGGTAGTTATGAAGAAGAAGATGATAACTGATCCATAGTTACAACAATGAACTTTTAAGTTTAGTAGTAGGTTCATGTTACTAAGCCATTTTTTCCTTTGTAATAAGATATATATCAGTCTCAAGCAATAAAAGTTACTGTTACTAAAACCCTCAACTCGAGGTCGTAGTTTTTTTACCTATTTAAAGGTTTTCCACGCTAAATCACTTGTGCCATTTCTTGCTTTACATTTATTTTCATCGTAGGTACATTGGTGTAAGAGCTAATTCCGAGCCATTTCGAGTTAACGAAATTAGGCCATTACAAAAAGATATTTGATAATATTCTAAAATTTTAATATGATGCTTATTTTTTCTATTTATTTTTATTTTTATTAATAGACATTAAAGTCCGCTAGGCGGGGCCCAACACTAATCCCAGCCCTTAGCCAGACCCTGAGCCCTAACACTAGAGTCAATTGGTGGATATTGGTTGATGTTATAGGCTATGGGAAGGGCCGGCCCAGCTCTTAACACAGTTGAGGGTCAGGCCCGACCCTAAGTTCGTAAGAGCCTTATCTCTCTAGGACTGGGTTGACCCTAGCCCAGTCCATTTCACACCCACTACGCTCGTTGAAGAGCCATCCCTACATATTCGACTTAATTGTTTTTAGAATAGCTATATAATAGTTGATTCTTGCATCTAAGCTCGAGGCCTTTCCGTTCCGTTCAGAAGAAGTTCGGACATTTTCACATGTTGCAATTTGCTAATATGTTCACAATTACCTATACTTACGGAGAACTATTTTTCGGAATAATGCCAAGGAATGGTCAGTATCATAGTGGCAACGAGTTCCAAGTTTTCTTCCCAAATACATGAAGAATGCCAAGGATGTTCCTTGGGAATGCTACCATCAGCCAATACTCAATAGTAGCTATTCAAGGACTAAAAACTTACAAATATACATGAACAATCTGTATTTATTCCCTAGCTCCTCGGCTTCTAACATTAGTTCTATAATAGAAGAGGATTTAAAGGGAACTAGGTACTACTAAATATGCTTGCAGCATAACCATCTGAAATCTCAAATGCTCAAAACTATAGAAATATATAATTGGATTTGTGAATGATCAAATTCTAGCGAAAAACTCGAAATTGTATTACAGGAGAACAATGAATCCAATTTTGCTAACAAAAGTTTCACAGTGGTACTATACAGAAAATTTATGTTACTTGGTTACACTTGATATGACCCAATTCATATACACTGATGTAAACACCCTGTACCATTCGATCTCTTCAAACTATTCTTCACTGACAACTTCAGAACGGAACTGTGTACGGTAGGGCGTGTAAATTGAACTCCGGCAAATAACAGGTATTAGGCCAAAGAAGATTGGACGTGGTGACGTTAGGTTTAAATCTTTTTACTTTGTGCCCAAGTTGTGGTCTTCTCTCAAACAGCCACTTCATATCATCAAATTCCGGGTTCTCAAACTGTAACTTTGGTCATTCCCACTTCTCAATTAGATCTCTGTACTGTACTGCAAATCGACTTCTAGAGAATCACTTTTAGCACAATTCTGCTCTACAGTACTTTCTCCAAAAGTAATCCTGTGCTTTAGAAGTGAACTCCCAGTGCTGTCGGAAATATATGTCATTTGATCGTTGGCAGCCCCTCCGTGTTCTTCAGATAGGTCACTCTTTTCCAACTGTTCTGTTACAGTTTCCTTTCTTTTTAAATTGTCCCTTTTTTACATTGGATCTTTGCATCTCTCATCGTGGTCTTCGTGTTTCTTACCCATCTTCTTAAGTTTCATGGATTTTTCTTTCTTTTCTCTCTTCTTTGCTTCCTTCCTTTCCTTCCAAAATTTCTGCTTCTCACTCTGGAGCACAGAGAAAAATCAGGTAAGGCATAACTTTTAAAACATCCTTACTTTCACGGAGAGTAGAAAAAATACATGAAACAAATTACAGTTTAAAGATAAAAGCAACAACCAACTGAAAGCTCAATAGGCAAGATAGTTGTATGTACATCATAAGTATCGGGGGTCCTAGCTGATGAATCTTTCCTGAGCAGAACAATATTTTCGGGCGTTGTGTCTGATCACTCATTCTAATTCTAGTTTAGACAGAAAAGCTTAATGAAACCTTCCATTTCTTAAATCTTATTTACATTTGGAAAATTCCCTCACAAACTAGCAAATAAAGATATAATCATACCAGATGAAAAGGCAATCCTATGCATCTCTTCCTTCTTGCTTATTGCTAAACAACGTAGGATCTTATGATTTCCCAATTTTCGCATATAAGTTCCTTGTTCTAACATCAAAATCCTCTAGCCCATGGTGTCGTAATAGGCCACAACTCATTCGTTTTTTTTTTCTTCCTGTTGAATATTGATGGTATCTCCTCTCACTGACCACTTCCCTTTTCCTCTTCTTCCATTCTTCCAACACCTACTCCACTCATTCTCTTTCACTCTATGGTATATAATACAACGGCAATAAGTACGCAAAACCTATGAATCATAACTGATCAGTTTTAAGAGCTTATGGTTATTTCCTTGACCCCTGATCTTTCATCACAATCAATCTCTTATGTTCATGTCATACATTGATTAATAGTTGATGGGTGACCAAAACAGTCGGACATCTAAACAAGTCATCCTACAATCTGATAACAACCCATTAAGCAATATTTGATACAGACCACTTCACAATCTCAATAGTTACTAACAATTGAATACTTTTCATGAAAAAAAAAATTCCCTTATATTGAATCACTTTATCCTAATAGAAAATATAGCACACTCTGTCAACAATACTGATATACACAATGTCACAAACTCCCTCTACTTCTATTTTCAGTATCTCGCAAGTAGCATCACATTGAAATCAAAGAAACTCCCCTTACCCAAACATGAAGCTCCCAAAACATAAATACTCTAGAATTTTGATGGATAAACGATGTCAGATTTCTCGTGGTTTGAGCGAAACATAAACTATCTTTGTTAGATGTTGTTTGCATAGTTAAAAAATAATTCAATGTAAGTTAAAACAACAATGCTAAACAGACCTTGATGAAGTCGATTAGGGCATGACCATTGAGACCATTCTTCTCATACTCTCGAGGAGGGAACGGTAGGCATCGAGACATTGTCGTAACTAAAACTTTAACAGAATAAAGGCCTAAAAAACCCTTCATGGGTTAGGTTTGTGCGATGATGAGACAAAGAGTTGGTATGAAACTAGGGTTAGGTTTGTGCGAGTTTAAGAAAATAGAAATGGAGACTTGGGATTGTATTTACTATTTAAAGTAGAGCTTTTGAGAGATTCCGTGACTTCCTAGAGCATCTACAGCAGCTCTCTATAATAGAGAGTACTTTTGAGGAGTTTCAACCCCACTTTGATATTGTGGATATAGCATACTCCCTACAAAAAGTAGCCACATCACAAAATTAACTACCTAAGAGCATCCACAGCATACTCCTTTTTATAGGGAGTGATTTGAGGAGTTTTAAATAAAATTTAGAGTTGTGCACAAAACAGTTTCCCTAAATAAAAAGAGACATCTCAAAAGTTTATATTAGCCACGTCAAAAGTTAGAAAAATCTGTTAAAACAGATTTCCATCTCTCTTTCCTAATATTTCCACTTAACAAATTTAGTTTCCACGCAAGATTAAAGTTGTAACGTGGCTGACCAAATCTTTTCCCCCACTCTCTATTGTTGAGGAGGGAGAAAGTGAAATATAGGGATAGGGAGTCTAATAGTGAGTCTATAAAAGTCAATTTTAAGCAAATTGCCTCCCTAAAATAAGTTTAGGGAGGCTGTTGTGGATGTTCTAAACCACTTTAAATTAGTAGCCACATTACGTAATATAAGAGTCCTACGTGGCTGACCAAACATTTCTCTAGACTCCCCATACTTGAGAAGAGAGAAAGAAAAAAAATAGGGATAGGGAGCCTCATAGGAAGTCTATAAAAACCATTTTATTACTTTTTGCCTCCCTAAAATAAGTTTAGGGAGGCTGCTGTGGATGCTCTAATTTTCTAATTTTTGAGATTGTTGCGTTGGATATCCGTCATAAATTTGAGATTTAAGTCTTTCGGATTAAAGCCATCTCTAGCGGAGCCTTGTTTGGAAGGACAAAGCTGGGAAATGGGAAATCTTTAAACAAGGATCAAAATATCAATGAAGATCAATATAATGTGGGTTGATATTTGAAGGTATTTCGAAAGAAAAATTAGTAGAAATCACAAAATGAGAGTGAAATAACCGGTTTTTACGGGCATTTTGCCTCAAAAATAAATAAATTACTGTATATCTTGGATATGTCAGGGTAATTAAATACCATACATTGGTGTAGCAAAAATTACTTTACCACGACTTTTGGATATTCCATTGCCTGGGAGTTTTTCCATTCCAATGATGCCCTGGTTGGATCTTTTTGACCAGGGTTGCTAAAAGGGATCCTCAATCTTAGCTTAAGGGTGATGGGCACATCTCTTTACATTTAAGGGGCACACCTTAGTTTAAGAGAATTAAGATCAAAACAGTAACAAAACGGTAGATAGCGTGTACATGTACCCAAATGCAATGCTGGGTTATCAAACTCATGGCGCATACTTTTTTAAATACAATGCTGGGTTATCAAACTCATGGCACATATTTTTTTAGTTCTTATTATGCAGATCAATCTCGGCTCTTAATCACAATCATAATTTAAAATGCCAGGGCTTTTTTCAAATATCGTCAGGTAAGTCGGAAAAAAAAGGGGTTTGGTATTTTTATGATATTATACCCTTAAATAAATATGACAATAAACCACCAAAATATCGTGCATTAACCTAATTTATCGGTAAATATTGTGAATGTATCGCGGTATTTTGGGTTTTTTCATGTTATCGTGGCCTTTTCTTTTAAACTATGGTTACAAGCATTAGGCTTTTTGATGTAATTCGATTGCATCGATCTGATTTTAAATGATATTGAACCCACACCCGTCCACTTTTGATACTCAGCAAAACAACCCTATGGGTCTTTTTGGCAATGCAAATCCATACATTGATACGTCATCTTATAGGTACGGACATGGTCAGGGAGAATCATCACAATCTTCGAGACAATATTACACGGATAAGCATGTAAGAGTAATAGTTGTAAGTGGGTGCCCACAGTGGCGGAGCCTGGGGTGTTCCAGAAGGGTCACTTGAACCCCTGGCCGTCGGGAAACCCCCCTTGAGGTTGCATTTTGCCAAAAAAAAAAATAATAATTTTATTTAAGCAAGATGTTATATATTTGAACCCCTGGAAATAACATCCCATACTATTTGTAGCCTAATTGGTTCTTCTTGTCTAATACAATCCCCTTTAGGCAAGGGTTCAAGGCCAACTTCAACTTAAATTTTGTTATATTTATCTCAAACTTCAACTTTGTTTTTGTTATATTTTTTTATAAACTTGTAAGTAATTTTAATGTACGTAGTATTTTCCCTTGGTACAATAACCTAAAAAAAATTATTCGAGGGCTTAACCCCCGAACCCCCTGGAAGACAATGTTGGCTCTGCCCCTGGGTGCCCACCCATGGGGATTATATCGTACTTAATTCAGCAAGAGTACGAGAACCACATGAGAAACTAGAACATTTATTTCAAGCATTTGACGTGGGAGGAATACTGTTGGAATGTTTATACCACCAACTTATAGTCAGGAAATAATAATTTTGAGAAACTGCGTCACTCATATATGAATTAGATTATTAGCATATTAGTAACTTTATGAGACAATTTCTAAATGTCAAGCTTTAATTTGTAATTAAATTGCTTGTATTTTATAGTAATACTAATAAACTTCTTGATTCTCAATTTCCAATTTAACATTTATGTTTTACTTATCCATAATCTTTTATCAAGTTCAAGACTTCCTTCACATTTTCACACATTTTAAGTAATACATATTATTAACATATTGTAATAATTATCAAAATACTGGGGGGGGGGGGGGGGGAACTCACCGATACATCGTGATAATTAGTTTTAAACCGGTCTTTTGCATTAAAGGATTAAAAAATGAAGTGACCAAAAAGCTGTGATAAATTGAAATATCACGATAAACTGTCATTTGGCAGAGATCAGTAAGCCAAAATGGTTTGGCATTTTAATCCATGGTCCATGTAAGTGAAACCATCCCAAATCTTTGGAAGTCATTTTGGTTCAGTTTAAATCATAAACGAAAAAAACAGCTAGAGCATCCACAGCAGTTCAACAGGGTGAATCCAAAGAACCCAAGGTGAATCCAATCCATCCAACATATTTCCACAGCAGTCAAGGTGAATTCCCAACGCGCAGCTCTAAACCGCGCGGCGTCACTACGCGCAGTTCTGAACTGATTTTGAATTTACCTTCCCAAAATACCCCTAATTTTGTATATACGAAAAGTTAAGCGTTGAACTTCCCTTCTTTCATCAGCTAATTACGATTTAGATGCCTATTTTGGATGAGATTTGGTACATACGAAATAGGGCATTTTAGTATTAAATAAATTTCGAGAGTAAACTAAATAAACCTCGTGATCTAACCGCTGTGTTATAAACTAAAACATATAATTTCCTCAACATGTGTAGGGTAGGGTGATCAACAGCTGAGATTGATTCTCATGGCATAGCTATTCCTATACGAATGTTAATATTTACCGAAATGATCCTGATTTTGAATTTACCTTCCCAAAATACCCCTAATTTCGTATATACGAAAAGTTAAGCGTTGAACTTCCCTTCTTTCATCACCTAATTACGATTTAGATGCCTATATTGGATTAGATTTGGTACATACGAAATAGGGGCATTTTAGTATTAAATAAATTTCGAGAGTAAACTAAATAAACCTCGTGATCTAACCGCTGTGTTATAAACTAAAGCATATAATTTCCTCAACATGTGTAGGGTAGGGTGATCAACAGCTGAGATTGATTCTCATGGCATAGCTATTCCTATACGAATGTTAATATTTACCGAAATGATCCTGATTTTGAATTTACCTTCCCAAAATACCCCTAATTTCGTATATACAAAAAGTTAAGCGTTGAACTTCCATTTATACCCCTTCTTTCATCACCTAATTACGATTTAGATGCCTATTTTGGATGAGATTTGGTACATACGAAATAGGGACATTTTAGTATTAAATAAATTTCGAGAGTAAACTAAATAACCCTCGTGATCTAACCGTTGTGTTATAAACTAAAGCATATAATTTCCTCAACATGTGTAGGGTAGGGTGATCAACAGCTGAGATTGATTCTCATGGCATAGCTATTCCTTTAGTAGTATAGATAATTAGCTATTCATGTTGGTGCAGTCTTTGGGGACAGTTACTGGTTGTGAAATCTCTTACAAGTTTAGTGAAAGATATAACAGTGGGTAATGCGGTCTATAGTATAAATCTAATATCGTATGTTCTTCACCTACCTAGAAACAAGATCGCAAAGTCCTTGCCAGGACTTAATAGATCAAATATCTTTGATCAAATCCAACATAAATCGCAAAGTGTACATAAGTTACAATACATTTGATCGTATCTTCTTTATGTTCTCCACCTAATTGTTTACATCTGAAGTATTTTCAAGCAAAGAAAATTAAAGTTTTTGAAGTCCTTGATTCCAAATTAGATAAATCTTAGTCCATCCAATAATCTTTGGCCTCAATTCAGCATTTTGATTTTTATTTCAAAGAGAGCTGATCCGGCGAGAGGCCCCTAACACTAGAGTCAATTGGTGGATATTGGTTGATGTTATAGGCTATGGGAAGGGCCGGCCCAGCTCTTAACACAGTTGAGGGTCAGGCCCGACCCTAAGTTCGTAAGAGCCTTATCTCTCTAGGACTGGGTTGACCCTAGCCCAGTCCATTTCACACCCACTACGCTCGTTGAAGAGCCATCCCTACATATTCGACTTAATTGTTTTTAGAATAGCTATATAATAGTTGATTCTTGCATCTAAGCCTCGAGGCCTTTCCGTTCCGTTCAGAAGAAGTTCGGACATTTTCACATGTTGCAATTTGCTAATATGTTCACAATTACCTATACTTACGGAGAACTATTTTTCGGAATAATGCCAAGGAATGGTCAGTATCATAGTGGCAACGAGTTCCAAGTTTTCTTCCCAAATACATGAAGAATGCCAAGGATGTTCCTTGGGAATGCTACCATCAGCCAATACTTAATAGTAGCTATTCAAGGACTAAAAACTTACAAATATACATGAACAATCTGTATTTATTCCCTAGCTCCTCGGCTTCTAACATTAGTTCTATAATAGAAGAGGATTTAAAGGGAACTAGGTACTACTAAATATGCTTGCAGCATGACCATCTGAAATCTCAAATGCTCAAAACTATAGAAATATATAATTGGATTTGTGAATGATCAAATTCTAGCGAAAAACTCGAAATTGTATTACAGGAGAACAATGAATCCAATTTTGCTAACAAAAGTTTCACAGTGGTACTATACCAAAAATTTATGTTACTTGGTTACACTTGATATGACCCAATTCATATACACTGATGTAAACACCCTGTACCATTCGATCTCTTCAAATGGTACAGGGTGTGTTATAAACTAAATAAACCTCGTGATCTAACCGCTGTGTTATAAACTAAAGCATATAATTTCCTCAACATGTGTAGGGTAGGGTGATCAACAGCTGAGATTGATTCTCATGGCATAACTATTCCTATACGAATGTTAATATTTACCGAAATGATCCTGATTTTGAATTTACCTTCCCAAAATACCCCTAATTTCGTATATACGAAAAGTTAAGCGTTGAACTTCCCTTCTTTCATCACCTAATTACGATTTAGATGCCTATTTTGGATTAGATTTGGTACATACGAAATAGGGCATTTTAGTATTAAATAAATTTCGAGAGTAAACTAAATAAACCTCGTGATCTAACCGCTGTGTTATAAACTAAAGCATATAATTTCCTCAACATGTGTAGGGTAGGGTGATCAACAGCTGAGATTGATTCTCATGGCATAGCTATTCCTATACGAATGTTAATATTTACCGAAATGATCCTGATTTTGAATTTACCTTCCCAAAATACCCCTAATTTCGTATATACAAAAAGTTAAGCGTTGAACTTCCATTTATACCCCTTCTTTCATCACCTAATTACGATTTAGATGCCTATTTTGGATGAGATTTGGTACATACGAAATAGGGACATTTTAGTATTAAATAAATTTCGAGAGTAAACTAAATAACCCTCGTGATCTAACCGTTGTGTTATAAACTAAAGCATATAATTTCCTCAACATGTGTAGGGTAGGGTGATCAACAGCTGAGATTGATTCTCATGGCATAGCTATTCCTTTAGTAGTATAGATAATTAGCTATTCATGTTGGTGCAGTCTTTGGGGACAGTTACTGGTTGTGAAATCTCTTACAAGTTTAGTGAAAGATATAACAGTGGGTAATGCGGTCTATAGTATAAATCTAATATTGTATGCTCTTCACCTACCTAGAAACAAGATCGCAAAGTCCTTGCCAGGACTTAATAGATCAAATATCTTTGATCAAATCCAACATAAATCGCAAAGTGTACATAAGTTACAATACATTTGATCGTATCTTCTTTATGTTCTCCACCTAATTGTTTACATCTGAAGTATTTTCAAGCAAAGAAAACTAAAGTTTTTGAAGTCCTTGATTCCAAATTAGATAAATCTTAGTCCATCCAATAATCTTTGGCCTCAATTCAACATTTTGATTTTTATTTCAAAGAGAGCTGATCCGGCAAGAGGCCCCTTATTGAATACTCAAATAGGTGTCTATGTGGCAAGATATAATTTGGTATTGAGTTAAAGCATTCAATACATTGGAAATCTGTAAAATGAGTTTACACATTTAAATAACTTTGTATTAAATGCTCTAATTAACAACCAATTATATTTTGCCACATAGACCCCTTATTGAGTATTCAATAAGGGGCCCTTGCTGGATCAGCTCTAAAGAGAGGAAGAGAAGAATAGATTTGATAAAAATGTAACCTAGCTGAACATATCTTGTAAGAATAGTATAACCTAGAATAGTAGTTTATAATATATAATATTACGTAAACGTTGAACCCAGATAAGTATAAAAGCGTGAACCCTAATGCATTATTAATTACAAAACCAACTTCAGAGTTCAGAGAGACTGAAAATGGAAAAACTTCAATCTCTTCTCTCATCTCTAGAAAACACCACTCTTTTAGCCACCACCCTTGTAACAATCTCCCTGATCCTCATTGTCGTTTTTGTCGTTAACCGTGGAAGTCGAAACTGGAGAAATGCACCACCTGGGCCTAAAGGATGGCCAATATTCGGTTACCTTCCGTACGTTACTAATCGCCTTCATGAAGATCTTTTCCACCTTGCGAAAACCTATGGCCCGCTTTTCAGTCTATGCATGGGCCAAAAGCCTGTTATCGTTGTGTCTTCACCTGAGGTGGCGCGAGAGTTCCTTAGGGACAATGATTCAAATTTTTCTAGCCGTATGATCACTGATGTTGCGCGGTGTATCGCTTATGATGCAACTACGGTTGTATTTGTACCATACGGTGCAAGGTGGCGGTTGCTGCGTAAGATCATAAAGACTGAGGTCTTTTCAGCTCGGGCTATCGACCTCTTACAGCCTGCTCGAGCCCAAGAGGTTTGCCCAAATCATTAGACGTCATACAATATACCAAATATTTGTAAATATATTGCAAAAATTTTGAGTATATCATGGAGTTTTTGCACAAAATAGAGGCAAACTATTTTCTAGATATGGTCAATGCATATTTGATATTTTTGGTTTTGCAACGTCCACTTTGATATTAAGATTTTTTTTTTCTTTTTTGCAAATTTAATTGTTTGATTGAAATCAGGTACAGGGTTTGCTTAGAAGTATCCACTCAGCTGCGCAGAGTAAAACCGCAGTAAATATTGGCGAGACTATGTTTGTTTTCTTTGCTAATATCATAAGCAACCTTGTATGTTCCAAGAGCTTATTCGACACTGAGAAGAAGGAAGGAAGAGAACTAAAGGAAATGTTTTCCGAGATACTCCAAATTATAGTTCTACCCAACGTATCCGACTTAATACCCTTTTTGAGACCGTTCGACCCACAAGGACTGAGAAGGAAAATTAAGAAGATTGTGCCGAGGTTTGATAAGTTTTTCGATAAGTTGGTTGATGATAGAGTGGAGGAGAAGAAGAATGGTGTGGAGATAAATAAGAACGGGAGGTCAGACGTTTTGGATGTGCTGTTGGACTATAGGAGCGATAAGGACGAGGACCTGTTGAAGAAATTTTCCAAGTTTGATATCAAGGGACTGATAGCCGTAAGTCTCGCTTTCACTGATGTTTTTGGTCCTTTTAGCTCAGTGCGAAAATTCATTATAATTAATTGTGATTGTTTTTTTGTAGGATATGTTTGTCGCGGGAACTGATACTACTCCAAGCACTATTGAATGGGGAATAACGGAAATCCTCAGGAACACGGATGTTTACAAGAAAGTACTAGCAGAGTTAGATACCGTTGTTGGAAAGAACAGATTCGTCGAAGAAACAGACATCCCTAAACTCGTATATTTTCAAGCTGTCATTAAAGAAGTGTTCCGTCTACACCCCGGTCTCCCCCTCTTAATCCCCCGTCGTTCCGATGAACCATGCGAGATTTACGGATACCATGTGCCCAAGAACACAATTGTTTTTGTGAATGTTTGGGGCATGAGTAGAGACCCAAAAATATGGACTAACCCACTTGTTTTTAACCCAGAAAGGTTCATTGGAAACAATATGGACGTGAAGGGCCAAGATTTTGAGATCTTGCCTTTCGGAGCGGGACGGCGTTCCTGCGTCGGGATGCCTCTGGGTCTCCGTATGGTGCAGTACACAGTCGCATCAATTCTTCATGCTTTCGAATGGGACTTTCCTGCAGACATGCTAGAAGATACAACAGAACGGGTTGGGGTGACCGTCCAAAAGGCCAAAACCTTAATTGGAGTTCCGAAACCTCGTCTGCCAAATTCCGTCTATCAGTGAAGGAGGTCTCATGATGGTCGCGCTCTTGTGCTTTTAGTGTGTGAGATTTGATTTATCGAATAACTAGTGAAGTGAGCTTCCCTTTATGCCATTTTCTTATATAAAATAAATGTAATGATCATAATTATCTATTATTTGGAGAATTGCAGGACTTGTCTGTAATCTCTTATTATTTCTTCAATATATTTGCGTACGTTTTGCAAAAAAATAAATCTATTATATGCATGGCTTCATTAATAAGAAAGCATATTATTTTGTTGAAAGTTTGGAGAACTATTAGTAAGAAAATTTAAATAAAATGAAGACAACAATATGAGATATTAATTTGTTGGTGAAAGCGTATATAAGACATGCACTTATTCAAGAATTGGACCTATAAATAAGCCGACTACATCTCGATATTCAACCACAATGGCGTTGATATCGTTACAGAATCGCAAACAAAATTCGTAATTGAAGTTTCAGTTGCATAACACTACAAAACTTATTGATGAAATTATCCTTAAAAGACATAAATTTCCTTCCAAGATAAAATAATTCGCAGTCATAATAAAAACCTAATTTTTGTGATACACCAAAAAAAAAAATTAATAATTAATTTTGATTCAAATAACTTGAGAGAGAGAGATAGAGCCTTCAATTCAAATGTATGAATGGTTAGGGAGTCGTCAAACTATAAAAAATAGAGTAAAACAAAGAATTGTGAGATGAAATCGCAGAGATGTGAAACTTAATTAGGTCTTCAATTTCTCTTCACGGTTTGGCGATAGATGAGAGAAAAAGCTTTTTCGTAAATATGACAAAAGTGTTTGGTGAGACTTTTATACGAGGCAAATGAAGAGTTGCGATTGAAGCCAAGAGGTGTCATTCAAAAGTTATTATTAACACAATTGTTTTAGAAACTAAACAAAATCTGATGTGGCAATAGGCTAGAGACGTTTGAGAGATATGATGGGATACGTGTACATTGGGGAGTTAGGTTGGTGTAGTAAACATACATTAGTACCCTTCTATTTTAAAAATTAATCTAAATATATGAGTAAGAAGCCTTAAGTTTAAAGTAGGTTGTTGGGCCCACAAAAAGAGTTGTGATCAAATACTTTACCTCTTAATACGTAGCGCGTGTCACTTTTTGATAGGTTAAAGGGACCGCAAAAAAAGAAAATCGCGAACACTACAAGGGTCATTCCCTTAATAGTATATATAGATAGATAGATAGATTAGTACTACCTGTGACTGAATCACGGTGAATACGTCGGCACGCCTCGGTGCTATCGATATAACTGTTATAGCATAATAATTATATAACGTACTACATGATTAAGATCTTCCCCATCAAATGTTGTTTTTTTTAACACTTAACATTGGAAGTTTAAACATTTACAAAATATCTATACTACTACCGATACATACTTTCTGCCAACGTCTCATGGAGGCCGTAGATTACCCTTTTCTTGTGCGTCGAGGCCTCTTTAAACGGCTCAGATTGGTTTGAAAAGTTAAATTTAAAACACAGCCGTCCGATCTGAACCAAATTGCTTCTCTTCAATTTTTAACTTTCAGTGTGTCATTTTACCAAATGATTCAGCACAATTCTTGATTTTGCATATTTTGAAGCATTCTTCTCTCCTTCGATGGTTTGAAGTATTCTTCTCTCCTTCGATTGTTCGATGATGCCGATTGGAGAAACTGCTTGCGTTTATGCTTCTATGATTGCCATCACTATAATGTTTCTAAAACCCCTTTGTTTTTTGATGATTTTCTAATTAAGGTTGATGATTTAGGGTTGAAAGTTTGAATTAGGTGCATTTGAATCCATTTGGGGTATATTGTTTTGGTTTTAAATTTATGGATTTGGTGAAAAAAGATGTGGGGTTTGGATGAATTATAAAAATTTGAGGATTTGGTGATGTATTTAGCTGAAACCATCAAATAGTAGTTTGATTTCTTCAAATTAGCCTCTGGGGTTCTCTATTTCATCTTTATTTTCGTCTACACAATGTGTATGAGTTGTATTGTTTTTCAAATGTTTCTCAAGTGTATTGTGTTGTGTTGATGATATAGGTCAAGTTAGAGAGAGATCAGGAGGTGATGTTACAGAGGGTGAAGACGGTGAAGTTAGAGGAGGGCATTAATGGCGGAGATCAATCTTGTAATATTGTGCAGAGGTGAATGTTTTTAATTTTGAGGGTTGTAAGTTATCTTACAGCAACTGGACCGGACTCACCTGTGAGAAAGAACCGGCCGAATCATCTCACTCAATCTCGGTAACATGTTTATCAGGACCGGTTCACCCAAGTCTATGTAAGCTTTCATCTTTACAAACCCTTATTTTATCTAACCACATGATATTTAGAGTTGTAGATTGTTTCCAAAGACGTTTGAGCTTAAAATCTCCATAATTTCCAGGTAATTGTGTTTGATTTGCTATAATTTGGGGGTTTTACCAACATCGATTTGGTTTAAATATGTTAGATTTACTGCTCGATTTTAAGGAGTTTGGTGTTCGATTTAGGTTTAAATGCAGCGAGCTCTCAATACTGATGCCCACATTTAGTTCTTTAGCATACCTGAACTATCTTCTCTGGGTTGAACTGATTGCTATCCGCTGGTTGGTGTTATAAATGTCTCTCTAGTTAGCTCTCTTGATTGTGATAGCAATATTTTTTCGGTATGAAAATAACATGTTGAGGCCGTATTGGAATTAATGGAGAATTCTTAATCACGCCTTCCCTTTGCAATTGATTGCTCTGACGGATACTTCCCCTTAAAGATGCCTACAGGATATGAAGCATTCAAAACTTAGCAACATCCGTCTCAGAGCTTATAGTTTCTGCCATTTCTCCTTTCGAAAACTATGTGAGTCCACTTTCTCTTTACCTTTGCCTTCATATATATATTGGAAGTACTGAGCATCATTTTCATGCAAGAAATGCCTTTTTTCTGTAGCTCCTATTACTGTAAATTTCAAGAGATTGTAATCTTTCAGGACCTTTTGTACCAGTTTCTCCAATAGACATGGAAGGCCATGAATCGCTGCAAGAATATAGGCATTAGGAAGACATAAAAGATGGATGGTCGCATGGTGATTATGAATCTTGATAATCTTGAAAAGCATAATTATAACCTTCACCAGAACACAGGTAATTCCAAGAACCAACTTGCGGAAGTTCTTGTAGGACCTTTTACTCTTATTGTCAGCCTCGGTATACTTGTTACGTAAATTGGTATACTCCATGGTCCCTTGAGAATTTGTATAGCCGTCAAGTACTTCTTGTGGCTAGGGACAAATTAATTTTTTTTTTTTTTCATGACACGACTCTTCATGACGATCTTCTTGAATAGGATGCAAATCATTGGTTTCTTCCGCATTCTTTAAACTTGTGTATGCAATATTGGTATATCAAATGTTTCCAAGTGTCTTATTAGCCTCACCACTTCCATCAATAACAACATGCTGATTTTCAGTATCCTGACTTGTGGCTTTTTCCTACCAAATCAACAATAGACTTGAAATATTGTGAATTTTGTCAATAATAGCAGGTCCAAGGTCTAATTCAGTATTTGCTCGAGACTTTTTGGCCCTTCCATCAAATTATTGGTATTTACTTCTTATGCATTACCTTGTATTTAGTAATGGCTTCTTAATATCCGTCGATGAGAGCATCATTTTCGTTCGTCATCTCTTCTGTCTCTGACCCTAATGGGAGCTTTGGGACTGTTATGTAACTCTGACGATCTCTCCAAAATTATTATTTTTAATTGGAAATTACAGCAAGGTTTTTTCGTTGTTGAGACTTTCATCAAAAGATGTTATATTCAAGTTGCATTTAAGTGTAGATGTTGTTCTGATGGTGTTTAAGCATTTATTTGATGGTGATATAGCTTCTTAGGTCTAGGTTCATGGTAATATGTCTGATGCTCATTTTATTAGAATGCATGAGTATAAGTTAGGTTCGAGCATTGGAACAATTTTTTGTTTAAATCTAGCCATCTAGGATATATTAAAGGTATCCTTCCTTCTCAAGATATGCACAGTTTTGGATCATTACCCGATGAGGCAAAGGTTGTTCTAATCTTATACAAGATATGTTAGCATAAAAAAGAATTCAGATCTCCAATATTTCTTTCTTAGATGGATATGCGTATACTGCGTGAAATTCTCCTAAATATCCATGGTATCGCCATTGGGTGGCATTCAGTTATTTTTTGCTTTTCAGTGACTTTACTAATGTCCATCTTCTGTCTAGTATTCCATCTACATAATAAGATGCAGGTATTGGAGTTTTTAAGAGAATTGTGGAGGAAGAAAAAACAACTTTTGAAGATAGAAGAAAAATGAAAAAAGATGAAGAGTTACTTACATTCTTAAAACATCTTTGTTCCTTTTTGAAGATCAATACAAGGATGGGAGAGGATTTGCCTACACTCTACATAATGTTACACACCTGCTACACTCTCTCCGCTACACTCATTTCAATAACTCGGCTGCCCACTCTGTTCTCCCTCTCTCCCACTCAGCTAACCAAAAAAGGAAAAAAAACCAAACAAAAAAAACTCACACTCTCTCTCTCTCCACTCAACTCACTCTCTCTCTCACTCGCCGAAACTCATTCACAAAATTAGTCATTTTCTCTCTCTCGATCTCTCGAGCTCACTCACCGTGTGTCTCTCTCCACTGAGATCAACAACGTACTCTATGTCGCTCAGTCACTGTCACTCACTCCGTGAAGTTCTCCGGCAACTCCTCGCTTTTGTTCTGTCTTACAGTCGGCATTCTCTTTGTTCTACGGGCATTTAAAAAGTGAATATTGGCATAATTGATTCTTAAAGGAGTTGGGAGAAAGCCGGGAGTCATCTTCCAAAGAATTTGATTAAAGGGAATATGTTTAGGATTGGGGACCTATATATAGAGGAATTTGAATCATGGATATTGTCAATTTGCCCAATACATCAACAAGTGTTGAAAGAAGGTAAGCCCATGCACCCAAGCTAGTTTGCACACATAGGTTGCACATGCGGGTGTGACCCACCAAATCTCACACACATCACAACAAGTTAAGTGGTAGACTTACTTATATAGTAGAGTTAAGTTTCCCTCATATCCAATGTGGGACTAAAAACACTTAATTTTATCATTCAAACAAAAAGAAAACCAAATACCATTTGTATTTTCCAACAATAAGGACTACTAAATTGTCGAAACATGAACTTCTCGACAATATATTCAAACATGAACTTCTCATTTATTCGACGAATTATTTCCCTCATAGTAGAATTGGAAAACAATGTGTTTTTTTGTTGGAAAAAAATCAAATACCCTTTGTATTTTCCAACAATGTGTTTTTAGTCCCACATTGGATATGAGGGAAACTCAACTCTACTATATAAGTAAGTCTACCACTTAACTTGTTGTAATGTGTGTGAGAGTTGGTGGGTCACACGCGCATGTGCGACCCATGTGTGCAAACTAGCTTGGGTGCATGGGCTTACCCATGGGCTTGCTCGACCTAGGAAACCCGCTTATTATTATAAGTCTATGATTCGACCTTGGGGCCATGGGATCATGGGGATCCTTTCAACACTTAGTCATATTTTTGAGGTGTGAGTTATGTACTCGACAAATTAATTGTCGAAAACTTCTCTTGTCTCGACGATAAATTGTCGAATGCGTTAAACTTCGACAATTAATTATCTAATGTATAGAATTCGACAATTTATTGTCGAAATTTCAAATTTCTATAAATTCGACAATAAATTATCGAATTTAATACGACAATTTATTGACGAATTCATACAAATTCGACAATTTATGAATTCGACAAAAAATTGTCGAATTTCTATAAATTCGACAATTATTTGTCGAATTAATAATTTCGACAATTAATCATTGAATTAAGAAACATAGATAAAGGCGTAACGACAAATTAATTGTAAAAAATCTATGAACTCGATAAATTAAGTGTCATTCAAAGAACATACAAATTTGTACAACATTCAAGAAAACAAATCATTTATGTTATAATCCCGTGGGTTAACATTGTTGTCTCTCATCATCTTCATCCAGGCTTCATTTGGCGCGTCAAAGTAGTTCTTCACACATGGCTTCACAAAAGCATCTGGAATCTCCAACTGCACATGCACCCACCATAGTGTAGAAACCGGAGGAATAGGTGATAAGTACTTGGCCTTCAATTTTACAAAGTTTTCATCGGATGTCATCCCAACCCACCAATACTTAGGGAGGTTGTTGGTACTATCTTCCCTCTTATTGTGGGTATCTTTCATCTTGATACCATCCTGCACAATATTCAGTAAAAAAAAAGTCTTAAAATTTTGTCGAGTTTATAGTATCTCGACAAATAATTATCGAATTTCTATAAATGCGACTCGACAAATAATTTTCGAATTTCTATAGATGCGACAATAATTTGTCGAGTTTATAATATCTCGACAAATAATTGTCGAATTTAAATAAATGCGACAATAATTTGTCGAATTTATAGTATTTCAACAAATTATTTATCGAATAAAGAAAAAAACGACAATTTTATCCCAAATACGTATAAAAAAATGTCGACACTTTACAAATCGACAGTTGTTTATACGTATATACCAGATTTTGTGGTATATTTGTTGATGTTGTGTTTACATGTGAAATCTGAGGGAATTTTGTGGGTAATTTGGTCAAAAAAACAGTAAAAAAAAGGCGCATTGCGCGGGGAAAATTCTTTTTTTTTTCTTCAGAATCTTTATAGAACACAAATGAGGAGAGTAGTTCCAATTGAAATTGCATTTCATACCTGATTATGACGGAGAATACTCATGTTTACCGTAAAACTGAGTGATAGAGAGAGTGATTTCTTGAGATCGGTGGAGAAAGACAGAGAGTCAGCGAGTGAGAGACTAAGTGAGAGAGAGAGCTTGGAGTTATCGGAGAGTGATTGAGTAGAGGCAAACGACGGGAGAGAGAGTGAGATTTTAATTTGAATTCGGCGCCAGAGAGTGAGTGAGTGATGGGAGAGAGAGAGAGAGAGAGTTTTTTTCTTTTTTTTACTCGCCAAATAGGCAGCTGAGTGGGAGAGAGAGAGAGTTGAGTGGGCAGTTGAGCTGGCGAGTTGTGTGGCTGGGAGAGAGTGTAGCGGAGTGTGTAGCATTTGGGGTGTGTAGGCGAATCCTTCCCCTACAAGGATTGCAAAGATACTTTCTGTATAACTTAATTACTAAGTTGTTGCGTAAATGCCATGATGTAGGAATATGGCATACAGTAAATATCTTCCCTTAGTTCTAGTTCATTCTTAGAGGGACTCAAAGAAGAGGGATATCTGTTGGAGTGGTATGAGCGGACTGAAAGCTGGGAGTTAGGGACATCTAGGCCAACGTATGGCTTATCTAATTAGCAATTATTAGCTCATTTTTAGTACCCGAGCCATGAAGTTCTATTGTGGGATAATGCTCTTAATTTTAGTTGTTTTAGTAGTGTAGCTATTTCATATGGTCCTAGCTAACCTGTGTTGACGTCTTCTGTCATGTAATTATCGTTAAGTATGCCAACAATGTAAATACTTTTGAGAGACATTTTCCAAGTAATTGATTTGTCTTGTGAAACATCAGCAGTATTTTTTTACATCAGTATGTGTTTTCAATCACATTAATACCATCAGAAGTTTTAAACTGTTATTTTGGATCATACATAACAAATTAATAGCACCACCTTCAGCTGAATAAATGTTATATCGTAAGGCATATTGACGTAAACGATAAGTGCATGAACATCATTATCATAAGGCGTTTTGAGGTAAATAACATGATAGGAAACATCAAAGCAAGTGAGATATATTGCTATAGTGATAGCAAATCTTCGTCGCGACCTTGAACAAGTATAATGATCAATAATTCCATACATACACAGAGACCAGTGAAGAAGAAGAAAGCGTCAAGCTCTTTCTTTAGAGAATGTTAAATACATACAGACAGGTGCACTTATTTTTAAACAAATCACAATACCATAGTAAAATCACAAAAAAGTTATGACAGTTGTCCAATGCAAAATACGATTTATAGTTCAAGGACATCCCCAAATAGTTTATGTTAGTGATGATGAAGTTGATGACAATTAATCCCCTCTTCTACGCTTGGCTGCTTTACAAGGTATTCAACATCTAAATTATCAAACTCTGAAGATTGTAAAAGTGGAAGATTTAAATTCAAATGTTTGTGCCAGCGTTTACGCTGTCAAATACATTTATAAATATATTTTTCGCAGCAATCTGGATCATCGCGATATAGTTTTTGTTAGTAACGAGGAAGATGATGATAAACAATCCGCTGTTCTAGACTTTAACTGTTTCACAAGATACTATGATTGATTTCCAACTAAATGGTGGTAACGGAGAAGCTGATGACAAATATACCACTGCTCAAGGAGATAGAGAGGAAGATGTTCATGGTAAATAGAACTATTGAGGCATACCAGATCATTGTCTATTAATAAATGGTAGTTATGAAGAAGAAGATGATAACTGATCCATAGTTACAACAATGAACTTTTAAGTTTAGTAGTAGGTTTATGTTACTAAGCCATTTTTTCTTTGTAATAACAATATTCAGGCCCAACTCAAATTAAACTCTAAATGGGCTTCCATTACCATATACCTCTGAATGTCAATGGACCAAAATCCCCATATTAATATAATTCGATCCAGCCCACACAAAAATAATCTTCCAAGTAAATTTTAACACAAATAAGGGCACATGCATATATTAAAGGTTATACAAAAAATGAAATGTGGGGCTAGCATGGGCGTTAGCCTGTGCCTTCGTGCTCGTTACAATAATAATTGTTATATTCACATCAATAGATAGAAGAACATAGAAAACATGCTTAACAACATAATACAAAATTACATAACTCTAAAGAAGCATGTTATGATTTATTACAATCAGATTCTTTCATTTCCAGTATTGTTGAATGCCTGAATCATGTCATCAGCTTGAAAACCCATAATGTCCCTTGTAAATGTGGTTGTGCATATATTTTACACACTGGACTCGTGTACACACTTTACGTTGATATGGTTGGCCAATGATTCTCGTATTTCATTTTGCACGCAATTTTGGCGAGGTACATCCTATAGAATTGGTAATTCTAAATTTCACTTGATCTTGTAATAAAGAAATCGAAAATAATTTGTAGTTAAAAAAAATCTTCAAATATAATATGCCGTAAAAGCAAGTATTTCAACAAGGAAGAGTCTTGATGAATGTCGCGGGTAGAGTATAGTTGGTGAGAGTAAGTTTTACTTATGTAAAGCAAACAGGACTTACATGTTACCCATTATAATTAAGTGTAAAACTAAAAAGTAGCCAAGCAAGCTCAGATCTTAAAATGAAAAGCAAAAACTAACTCTATGCCGAACAAGGCTTAGGTTTTTTTTTTCTTCTCCCCTCAAGAACTCATTTAAATTTGTACAGAACTTGAAAAACTTAACAAATCCTTAGTTTTATCTTCATGTATTGATCTCTACAATAAAAAGCTTAATTAATATTGTCAACCATTCATATCACTGTAATCATGACTCTAGTAACACCGCTACTTACACTCTATTGTGACCGATAATTCTTCTGTTTCATTCCACTACTTCTTTTTCTATCTATTTTCCTTGTTGCTACTTCGGTTGCTATCTCAGCTTAAATACGGAATCGTAATAACAGAATATAAGAATATGGAAACTTACAACTCGGTGATCTTTCGGACAAAAATTACTCTGTATATCAAAAATCGGTTGGATTCACAACCCTAACATCTGCAAGTAAAGCATTTGAAAAGTAAAGCACATGGAAGAAACTAACATTAAACCAATGAAGTTTGAGAGAGAGAGGACCTATGCCGTATTGTAACAAGCAGTGTTAGGCCAAATAACAGGTCAATTAAGAGAGCAAATACTTCTATCCAGCATAGTGTCAACATGAGTGAGGAAACCTCTTCCATTAGACCAAGTGAAGGGGGCTCCCTTAGTGCATGTCCAAGTGGTGGATGTTAGAAACATCTGAGAAGGCTTTGAATTCAATACAAGAAATAGCATTGGGAAGAGAGCCACCAATCTTTTCATGAGCACCCAGAACAGCATTAAAATCTCCAATAGCTGTGAAGGGCTGGGAACTGGAACTGTAAACTTGGGTGAGCTGAATCCAGAGGTCCCTTATGGCAACAAAGCTGGTACTAGCATAAACCCCTGCAATATTGAATGGAGATCCATCATTGAGTATACATTGAGAAAGATCTGCTAGGCAGTGTTAGAAACCACCACTGGACTTATATTTTTACACCAAGTTACCCATAGGTTAGGAAGAAGCCGAGGGGGCCTAATGTTGACAATAACATTGTTGAGGCTGAAAGAATGCCAAAAAAAGAGGAGGCATGTTATTGTGAGGAATCATAGGTTCAGATAAAAAGAGAATATCTGGTTTGTGATGAGTAACCATGTGTTTAAGGGTGGTTCTGAAAGGGTTATTGGCTAACCCTCTAATGTAATATATGACTTGGATCCTAGATCCTCTTTCCTTAACCCTCAAGAGGTACCCTGTTGGCCTCACTGAGTGAAGCTTCTCAAGGCTTTGCTGTTTTTTAGAGCTAGCTCTACCCAGTAACCCATCGCCTACTTCCCTCTCACTCCCCCACCCTCCTTAATCCTTATGAGAACAATTAGAAGATTCGCATGCAACTCAGAATACACAAAATATGCTCTTCAAATCCATCCAAAAAAACCCTAATATCCAATAAAGACAAATATTGTTATTCAATTAACATAATATGGTACTTTAGAATGGGATTAAATTTATGACTACAAGGGATAAATTTCTTATAATGAAACTTTACTGGCATACAAAATCTATTAGCACGTTTTATAGGACGATTTTGGTCATCCAACAAATTCAATTCAATTTACCTTGTTTATTTTTAACTCTTCGAATTTAATCTCAAAATCTTCTCCCTGGTTCAACATTTTGGCTTGCTTCAAACTAGGGTCTCTCAGTGATTAGGCACTCTCATGGTTTAATGATAAGAATAACTCACAACCCATATACAGACCATGATTTTAACGAATACTACTTCAAAATCATTTCTAAGTTTATTTTAACGAATATTCCATGTTAGTATGCATCTGATCATATATATATGGTCTCCACCTCCAGAACATTTCTCTATACTAAGAAGAAAATATCCCCCTTCTTCGTGAAAAAGAAATGTCACCTAATTGACATATTTTATACATGGGCGAGGGGAGTGAAACTCGTAATTTAACATCAGCACACTATATACTACGGCAAATCTTTACTTCAATATATACCAATTCATTGAACAAATTTGCTGAGCTATGTATTAAGTGTAGCCCAATATAATTTTATAAATCTCTCGTTTTGCTCCTGCCCAATATACTAGTATATAAATCTCTCTTATCTCCCGATCATTGGGCATAATTTCGTTGTCTTGTTTGTTTATATGTGTGTGTGTTGAGAACTTGAATGTGAGACAGATTGCATATCTTGCATAATATACTTGCGAGTTGCGAGTACGTATTAGTCTTTCTTTTGTATATCAAATTATCCATGTTAAACACGATGTAGTATACTTAAGGCGTGTTTGAAAGCCCGATTTTTTTTTTCCAGAAACCATTTCTTAGAAAACAATTTCTTAAGAGGAAACCATGTTTCTCATCATCTAATTGGGTGGGAAACCGTTTCACTTTTCTGACTTATATCTTCCTTAAGAGAGAGAAAAACAAAAAAACAAAAATAAACCTCATTTCTCATTTTATTTTGGTTGTCAAACCCCCTATGACAAACCATTTCGTAAGTTTTAATTTTCTCATTTGGTTTTTCATTATTTTTTGGGCAACCAAGCACACCCTAAAAACGTGAATTGGTATAAATTAGCGACCCCTATTGCCATACTAATAGCAAACCAGCTCCCATTTCTTAGATAGTGAGGAAAATGGAAAAGCTTCAATCTATTCTCTCCCTTATATCTCTCGAGAAAACACCACTCTTTTAACCACCACTCTTGTAACATTCTCTCTGATCCTTGTTTTCGTTAACTGTGGACGTCAGAACTGGAGAAATGCACCACTTGGTCCTAAAGGTTGGCCCGTACTCGGTTACCTTCTACATTAGTGATCGCCTTCATGAAGATTTTTTCCACCTTGCAAAAACCCATGGCCCACTTTTCAGTCTCTGTTTAGGCCAAAAGCCGGCTATTGTCATTTCATCCCCCGAGGTGGCACGAGAGTACCTTACGAGTTCAAAATTTTCAAGCCGTGCGATCACTGAGGTTGCTCGGTATCTTGCTTTTGATGCATCCACGGTTGTATTTGGACCATACGGTGCAAGGTGGCGGTTACTACGGAAGATTATGAACACCGAAGTCTTTTCAGCTCGGGCTATTGAGCTCTTGCAGCCCGGTCGTGCCCAAAAGGTTTGCCCTAATCATTAAACGCCATACTTATGCAGTAAAATATAGCAAATTTTGATACTTGTTTGCTTGGATTAATCAGGTACAAGGTTTGCTTAGATGTATCTACTCATCTTCACAGACTAAAACTGCAATAAATATTTCTGAGACTACGTTCGTTCTCCTTGCGAATACCATAAGCAATATTGTATATTCCAAGAGCTTATTTGATACCACGAAGGAAGGAAGAGAACTGAAGGACATGTTTTTTGAGATTCTCCAAATTCTAGTTCTGCCAATGTATCGGATTTAATTTCCTTTTTGAAACCATTCGACCTACAAGAATTAAGGAGGAGAAGTATGAAGATAGAGCCTAGATTCGATAAATTTTTCGATAAGTTAATTGATGACAGATTGGAGGAAAGGAAGAATTGCGTAGATACAAAGAACAACCGGTCAGATTTTTGGATTTCTTGTTAGACAATAAGAGTGATAAGGAGGAAGATGTGCTGAAGCAACTTTCCAAGTTTGATATTAAGGGACTGCTAGCCATAAGTCTTGCTTTTACGCTTGGTTTAAGAATTCGAGTATAAAAACTTATTTATGTGAATGTTTTTTGCAGGATTTGTTTGTTGCAGGCAATAATACTACTCCGCCGGACACTATTTAATGGGGAATAACTGAGATCCTTAAGAACATGGAAGTTTACAAGAAGTATTAGCAGAGTTGGACGATGTAGTTGGAAAAAACAAATTCGTTGAAGAAACAGACATCCCTAAACTCATATACTTCCAAGCTGTCATCAAAGAAGTATTTCGACTACATCCCGGTGTTCCCCTCAATATTCCTCGTAGTTCTGACGAACCATGTGATATATACGGATACCATGTGCCTAAGAACACAATTGTTTTTGTGAATATTTGGGGCATAACTCGAGACCCAAAAATATGGACTGACCCATATGTTTTCAAACCCGAAAGATTCATTGGAAACGATATGGACGTGAAGGGTCAAAATTTTGAGATTTTGCCTTTTGGAGCGGGAAGACGTTCCTACGTCGGGATGCCTTAGGGTCACCGCATGACGCATTATTTAGTAGCATCAATGATTCATGCATTTGAGTGGGACTTTCCCGCTGACTTGTTAGAAGATACGACCGAAAGGGTTGGGCTAACTATTCGAAAAGCCAAAACCTTAATAGGGTTCCGAAACCTCGCCTACCAAATTCCGTCTATCAGTAACGGAGATCTCATAACTGGCTCTTGTGCTTTTAGTTTGTGTGTGTGATCTGCTTTATCAAATAATGTAGTGTGTGTAATTTGTTGTATTAGAACAATTGAGTATTCTCGCATTTGTAACTTCGTATTCAGATTTCATACCCACTGTAACGCCTCGGTGTATGGAGCCTATATTTTGTACATAGAAGCTCTAGGAAGTAATAAAGCCATTTAAAAAGTTTTGTTAATTTATGTAAAGATTAGGTTAGCCTTTAGGGGGAGTACGCTTCGTCTCTAACTTTAACGTTTCTTTTTGGTTGTAAGCTATTACTTGGTAGCATAATATGTAGAGGACATGACTCCGATACATCCGAGTTGAAATTAAAGCATTGTAACCTTGTTGATAAGTGAATGAAAGCTAGTTTGCATTGAATTTGTGTACAGTTGAATGTTGTATTGATATTATGCGATATTGTGATAAAAGACTATTGAAAGAAAACAAATAATTAAGCCTACTTGAGGCACGAGCCTTGAGTACCGCACGTACCAAGCTTGTATTTTAGCTGGTCCGTGACAGTTGGTATCAAAGCTACGTTCTAGTAGGTGAACGATCTTGTTAGTTATGGTGGGAGATCCCAATGCTATTGACCCTGCCCCACGAATGGAAAGGCCACCCAATAATCCTAGGTCGAACACCCGAATGCGGTTAGACCAGCTAGAGTCTAAGATGCAAGCTCTAGGAGGGATTAATGATCAAGTAACGACTTTGGAGGAACACTTGGACGGGTTCGCAGATGATCAGGCTCATATGGGCGAGCGTCTCGTTACACTTGAAGGGTTAGTCGAGGGAAATATGGCTACACTTCCGGACCAGGTGGCTAAACTATCTTTGAAGGTGAATCTCTTAGATAAGGTTGTTGGAAATGGTGAACCAGCACCTTTAGGCGGCGATGTAGAACGACCCAAAATCAAGGTCCCCGAACCCAAAGCGTACGAGGGGGTGAGGGACGCAAAGGAGGTGGAGAATTTCCTCTTTGACATGGAGACTTACTTTAGTATAGTCAGGCCTGAGAGTGAAGGTGCGAAGGTATCGATGGCAACCATGTACCTCACAAGTGATGTTAAACTGTGGTGGCGTACCAAGTATGCCGAGATCCAGAGCGGCCACGGTACTATTAATTAGCACATGGGATGACTTGAAGAAGTTGATGACTCAGTTTCTGCCCGAGAATGTTGAATTCAATGCTCGGAGGAGTTTAAGGCAACTGATGCAAACGGGTAATGTCTGCGATTATGTTAATCGGTTCTCAGCACTGATATTGGATATCTGCGATATATCCAAAAAGGACAAGTTGCTTTATTTCTTGGAAGGTTTGAAATCATGATTCCAGATTTAACTGCAAAGGTAACTGGTTCAAGATTTGGCATCCACAATAGCATCCGATGAGTGCATCAACGACTACACTTCTATATAGGGTAAATGTCGACCGACTCAGGTTCAGTCTACATCTCAGTCACAACAGAAATATGAATCCTCATATAGTTACAATAGAGGTAGAAATGGGGGATACCAAGCTAGAAGTGGGGGAGACCAAGGCCAAAGCCAAGGCCATGGCAAGTCAGAAGTGGTGGAGCAAGTACGAGCGGTGCCTCGAGTTTCAATCCTGGGAGGGAGTACCACAGGCCGCACTACAATGGTGGCGCCTCATCATCTACCAGGTTTCAGGGACGTCTAGGGAACTTGAAGTGTTTTTTTTGCGGAGGGAATCACAAACCTTATCAATGTCCTCAAAAAATAGCATTGAATGCCCTATTGAAGTCGCAAGGAGGGTGAGTCAATGACACCACACAAGGAGGTGATAGCGGTAAAATTCACATGGGTTTTATTCACTTGCTTAATGCAGTGACCACTCAATTGGCGGAGACTACGCCTAAGAAGAGACTCATGTACGTGGACCTCAGTATTTATAGACGAAGCACTTCGACGATGGTTCATACAGGTGCTACCCATAGCTTTATAGCGATTCAAGATGCGATCGAATCATTTAGGACTGCATTTGGTGAAGGATTCTTGCAGGATGAAAGCCCTCAATTCAGCCATAATGCTGATACACGGTGTTGCCAAGTTTATTCCAGTTCGGATAGGACAGTGGAGTGGGAAGGTTAATCTTTTCGCAGTGATGTTGGATGATTTCAAGATTATTTTGGGGATGGACTTTCCTCGCTACCACAAAGCAGTGTCAATGTCGTTCGTTAATTCCTTGGGGATCTTTTGTAATAATCCTTTAAACTAATTATTTAATTCTAACATAGCTCACGTTGATATGATAATCTAGTTATAGCAATAATCAATCAAAAACACAATGACACAATTTAAATTCTAACATAACTCAAGTTGATATGATAATCTAGTAATCAATCAAAAACACAATGACAAATAATTTTAACCATGTGGAAAATCTTTTTCAGGAGAAAAACTTACAAGTCGCTACCGAATCGCCTGACAGCTAAAAATCAACAATTAAAACAAAATTGCAAGAATTCAATCACTTACAGACTCGATAAACACATTTTTTTGTTACCTCTTTTCTAATTGAGCTTTTTGTAATCGATTCCTCGTTATCGTATCGCTTCACTTCGGATCATGCACCAAAGCTTCAAAGCTTGAATCCCTCATACTCTCAAAATCTAATATTGGAATTAGGTTTATGTAATTCTCGATCGAATTAACTTAAGGGTTTATTCTCGTTGAATTCCCTCTTCTCTTAAAAAATCTCAAGTTGAAGTTCAATAAAGAAAATGAGGTTTAAATAAAAAATTAAAAAATTTGGTGCTCTGTTCGAACATAAAAAGAGTATATTCGAACAGAGAGGGTTTTGACTGTTTATTCGAATAGAGTTTATTCTAATAGAACATAAAAAGAGTTTATTCTAATAGAACAGAAGTCAATTCAAACAGGACCAAGTCTATTTGAACAGAACAAAAGTTTATTCGAATAGATATGGTTCTGCCAAGTCTATTCGAACAAAAAAAAAGTTTGTTCTAATAGAAACTTTTTTCATCAAAAAATCAAATTTTTTTAAACTTTTGCAAAATACTAACGGGCTAGAGTATTTGAGCGACGAGATACAAAACCAACGTACATGTTCAGTGTCAGACCAGTTGTCGTCGTTTTACGTGTACTCTCTAACAATGAATAACCACGAGATAGTGCTCACACTTAACACGAAATTAAACTAATGCCAAATATGGATGTTTCAAGTTGGAGATGGCGGTGGAGGGTTAAAATTAGATGATGAATAGTGAGAAGATAATGAATACATTTTTTTTATGATTTTTGATAGGCTTGTTAGATTGAAACATCGGAGCCCGCGTAACAATTAAGTTCGTCGGCGATTGCTCCTCCCTTTACAAGGTTTCCAAGATTTCCCTCTTGGGAGTGGTCTTCAAATTCATAGTTCATCATATTGGCACAAACCTACAACCTGCTCTAATACCACTTAATAGAGAACAACTATAGGGGAAGCGAATTGTAAGACTTCAAATTAACGAAGAACGATAAACCCTTGAATTAATCAAGGAAAACTAAAATAAAAGATAAAAGCATAAAGCTTGAAACTTGAATTGATATTTGATTAAACAAGATTCATAAGATGATTCTTTAGTTATTACATCATCTCTATCTAAAAGAAAATAACCTAATTCTAGAGCAATAAAGAAAGACCAAGAGTTTCCAATTTAATGGAAATTTTAAAATAAAAAGGAAACTCATAAAAAAATTCTAAACACAAAAATAAACCTAAGAAAATTTATATGAATTAGAACTTTCTAAAATAGTAAACATGAATGAAATATGGAGAATTCTCGTTTTGCCTCGGGAACACGCAACATAAGCTCCTGCGTCAAAAACTCTCTCCAACAAAGACCTAACACTTGGCCAAGCTAGGATATGGGCCACCCCAACCCAATTCGAATCCCATAGAGGCCAAACCTCTCCTAACAATAATTTTATAAATCTTTCGTCCTGCTCGTTCCCAATATACTACAATATAAGTGTATACCATATAGTGGTCGAGGCTTGAGGGTTGGTGTAGATGGATCAACATACATGTTCAACTGAGCCCTGCTAAAGGTATCGTGAGGTGATTAATTAATCTCGATCTTCAATATTTTAGACCCTTAATCTTATATATCTCCCTTTTATTACGCATAATTTCACTGTCTTGTTTGTTTTTATTTGCGTATAGTATTCATGTAGTTGACGATCTCTTACTTGGGAAAAACATTGTCTTTACAACTTTGTGAATCTCTAATAATACTTGTGATAAGTACGTATTTCTTCGAACAATAGTATTTTCATTGCATTAAATTATACATGTGGTATACCTAATAAACACATTAATTAGTATAAATTAGTGACCCCTAATGCAGTACTAATGGCAAACAAACTCCAAATCTTAGATAGTGAGAAAAATGGAAAAGCTTCAATCTCTTTTCTCCCTTTTATCTCGAGAAAACACCACACTTTTAGCCACCACTCTTGTAACATTCTCTCTGATCCTCATTTTCTTTGTTAACCGTGGATGCCCGAACTGGAGAAATGCACCACCTGGTCCCAAAGGTTGGCCGATATTCGGTTACCTTCCCTACTTTGGTGATCACCTTAACCAAGATTTTTTCCACCTTGCAAAAATCCATGGTCCACTTTTTAGTCTCTCTATGGGTCAAAAGCCCGCTATTGTTATCTCGTCCCCCGAGGTGGCACGAGAGTTCTTTAGAGACAATGATGAAAAAATTTCTAGCCGTTTCATCACTGAGGTTGCTCGGTGTATTGGCTATGATGCAAGTACAGTTGTATTTGAACCGTACGGGGCAAGGTGGCAGTTGCTACGGAAGATTCTGAAGACCGAGGTTTTTTCAGCTCGGGCTATTGCTCTCCTACAACCTACTCGTGCACAAGAGGTTTGCCTTAATCATTAAATGTCGTAGTTTATTGTAATAACTTATTTTCGTATTGGACGAAGATAGAGCCTTACACCCTTGAAATATAGAATGTTAGCTAAGAACTGAAAGTAACTAACACGAGATTTAGCGTGGAAAACCCTTAAATGGGTTAAAAACCACGACCTCTCCTGAGGATTTTAGAAAAAAAGAGATGTTTGTTGATGCCTGCTAGTTATTACATAGAGAGACAGATGTAGAAAAGGTCTCTTAGAATGTCTCAGAGCAACCTCACTAATCTGTAGCTCTCTGATCCTATTTATAGGTCTTATAACATGACCGTTATTGCTTTAATGAGGAACGTTACAAATATCAGGTTTTGATGGGTCTTCATAATGGTCGAGTAATGGCTTGAGTAACTATTTTTCCTTATAACCGCTCTATTATGTGTCATAAATGCGTCATGTGTTTGTTGATGAGATCGAGTAAATGCATGATAGTCGAAGACTCTGAGACTTGAGCTTGAGTTTCAGAACTAGCTTTTACATCCAATCGAGCTGAAGGTCGAAATCTTGGTTTAGGTCAAGTATTGGAAATAATTAACTGCATTTATATTTCAACAAAATCTAGCCAAATATTGGTAAATATTATTAAGTGCTGCCTTTTATTGAGGATATCTTGAAGTTATTACATCAAATAGTGGCAAACGTCTATTTTGATAGTTTGAACTCGATCTAACCTAGAAAAGAAAAATAGTTTTTTGGCAAATTTAATTGTTTGCTTGGAATCAGGTACAAGGTTTGCTTAGAAGTGCCTACTCGGCTTCGCAGTCTAAAACTGCAATAAATATTTCCGATACTCTGTTTGTTCTCCTTGGGAATATCATAAGCAATCTTGTATGTTCCAAGAACTTATTCCACAGCGAAAAGAAAGAAGGAAGAGAACTAAGAGACATGTTTTACGAGATTCTCCGAATTGTAATTACACCTAATGTATCGGATTTAATTCCCTTTTTGAAACCGTTCGACCCACAAGGATTGAGGAGGAGAAGTATGAAAATTGCGCCAAAATTCGATAAGTTGGTTGATGACAGATTGGAGGAGAGGAAAAAGTGCGTAGAGATAAATAAGAACGGACGCTCGGATATTTTGGATGTGTTGTTGGGCTATAGGAGCGATAAGGAGGACGATGCGTTGAAGCAACTTTCAAAGTTTGATATCAAGGGACTGCTAGCCATAAGTCTCGCTTTCACGCTTAGTTTACTAACCCTGTTTTGGAGTATTGGAAAATAGAGACTCGTGGTCACTGAAAAATAGAGATGACATGATATTTTTCTCCATGATATATCAGCTGGTATGTCGTGATGACATGATATTTCGAAGAAAAAGTTTTTGATAATTGGTTTTGGAAAACTTTTTATATATCGTGATGACATGATATTTTGAACTTTGTTTTTCAGAATAATTTTCACTTGTCATCATTGATAATTTTCCCGAAACCATATATAATACTATGTCACTGTTTGTTGCAGGATTTGTTTTTTTGCGGGCACTGATACTACTCCAAGCACTATTGAATGGGGGATAACTGAGATCTTTAAGAACTTGGAAGTTTACAAGAAAGTATTAGCAGAGTTGGACAATGTTGTTGGAAAGAACAGATTCGTCGAAGAAACAGACATCCCTAAACTCATATACTTCCAAGCTGTTATCAAAGAAGTATTTCGACTACACCCAGGTGTTCCCCTTTTAATCCCTCGGCGCTTTGACAAACCATGCGAGATTTACGGCTACAATGTGCCTAAGAACACAATTGTTTTTGTGAATGTTTGGGGCATGGGTAGACCCACAAATATGGACTGACCCATATACTTTCAGACCTGAAAGATTCATTGGAAACAATATGGACGTGAAGGGTCAAGATTTTGAGATTTTGCCTTTTGGAGCGGGAAGACGTTCTTGCGTCGGGATGCCTTTGGGTCACTGCTTGGTGCAATATTCAATAGCGTCAATAATTCATGCATTTGAGTGGGACTTTCCCACAGACTTGTTAGCAGATACGACCGAACGGATTGGGCTAACTATTCGAAGAGCCAAAACCTTAATAGGGGTTCCGAAACCTCGACTGCCAAATTCCGTCTATCAGTAACGGAGATCTTATGACTGGCTGTTGTGCTTTTAGTTTGTGTGTGATTTGCTTTATCAAATAATGTAGTGTGTGATTTTCTTCATTTCATGCCTCCAAGCTCATCTGAAATGTTTTGTAGTTTACTTTTTCCTGCAGCAGCAACAATTTCCCTTCTAAGAAAGGCACCTTTCTCGTATTCAGACCCACTGTCACTGATTACTGATACAAACTGCACCATCTGTACACTCTCTTGATTTCATTTGCTCCCAAAGATTCTCATGTTCCTCCAAAGATGATGAAAAAAGGCCTAAGATGAAGAGAGAGAGAGAGAGAGAGAGAGAGAGAGAAACTGAATACAAAGTCGCAAGGTATATGCAACAACATTATTGGCCACTATTCCATCCCTTCACTAATCAGTCTCAGCTCAGAATGCACTTCATATGATCATATCAAATTGATATTCACAAGAGTCATCAAAATCATATCTGTTGTATCTGCATGCATGAAGATTGAAAACAAGGAACTACCCTTTTCCTTACTTTTCATGCTAACCACATCCACCTCACCACCCATACCGTCTCCTTCTAACTTCAGAAGAGATATAGAGAGAGAGGGAGATCAAAAAAATTGTTTAGATATTGTTACCTTTTGAAAACATCTCACATGCCTTGATGAACTTCAGTTCATGTGTTTGTTTAGTTTATATGCTTCTTGCATCCTAAATAATGCACATAATAATGATAATACAGGCTAATTAATTGGTGATTCAAGATAGATCCTTTTGTTTGATTAAAATAAGGTACAATCATCAATGGAGAATCACAATTAATCCCTAAACAACTAAGAATACCAGTTATACAAAAACAAAAAATAACTTAAATCAAGGAACTAATACACAAAGGATGTAGCATTGAGATTAAACTCTCAACAATCCTGGATTCTACGATTTCCATTTTTAATAACTTATGTTATTAACTTATTATAGATGACTACAATCCTAAAGATACCTATCAGATTTTCGGTTTGGCCCTTAGCCTATAATTAAAATGGAAAAAAATCATAAACAATAATCTGTTTCTTCATGTGTGTAGATTATATAAATCGCTCTTGAAAGCAACCCATACCTTAAATCAATCTCATCTAGAATGACTAAAGTGTTTGTGACTCTTTGGGAGTTTTTTTTTTTTTTGAAAGGCCAGCTGGGGGGAAAACTCCCATGAATGATAACACAAAAAAGAAGAATTGTCCCCCCCCCCCCTACTCACACATCCAGGTAAGGAGGAACCTTAACACCAGAAAACACTCTACCTACCAAAAGAAGCCCTAAACTGTACACAAAAGAATACTAGTGCAGATGCAACAATCACCAGTACATGTTCAAACTACCCCCAGAGATGTTATAGAAACTGTTCTAACTCAGTGCACACTGAAGCAGAAAGCAGATTTTTCCTTCCTTAAAAGAAAAGGAAAGGATCACAAAAGAAGTCCCTCTGAAAAGAAGTACCACTAGCCATACAGTCAACACCAAGGGTAACCAAATAAACTCCAAAGCTGCAAGAAACCCCAGCTCTTGCCAAGTACAGTTTATGATTTCCCAATATGTTTTGAAGGTGCTTCAAGCATACATCTCGGTTTTGGTGAATGATACCATGAGTTACTCTTGTTGCTAGCACTGGCCGCTGAGGAAGATGGCTGTGCAAATAAATAAACTGTGTAACTGGATCCATGTGTTAACGAAGAGTGGATACATCTCGGTTTTGATGAATGGTTCCATGGGTTTTTCAGACTGGTAGGGGGCTCAGGCAAAGAGACCCCTTCTCTCCTGCTTTGTTTGTTCTTGCTAAGGATGTGTTCAGTAAAGGGCTCAATGATCTTACGGATGCTGGCAAAATTCTTCATATGCTAGCTACTAAGGAAGTCTACGCTCCCACTCATGCTATTTGCAAATGATATTTTTGCATTTTCCAATGTGAAATATCCAATTTTAGAATTTGTTTCATTTAGTGTCTAGAGTATGCGTCAGCATTATCTCGTGGTTATCCGGCGTCAGTGAATGCACGTGAAGCGACTACAGCTGGACTGACTGACTCTGAACAGGTAAGTGGGTTTCTAACTCTTTGTTCTAAAAAGTCAAGCCTGTGTATTTTACAGAGTATGAAAAAGTAATAAGAATTTCTTTAAAGAAAACAAAAGTTTTATTCGAATAACTTTTAATGTTGTTCGAATACTTTGCAACAGATAGAATTGTATTCGAATAGAATTACTTCTGTTCGAATAACTTTCAACAGTTACATTTATATTCGAATATATTGATTGTTGTTCGAATAACTTTCAACAGTTACATCTCTGTTCGAATAGAGTAATTGTTGTTCGAATAGCTTTCATCAGATAGATTCATGTTCGAATAGATTGATTTTTATTCGAACATAGCCCATGTTTTCTGTTTTCCTTCTTAAGACATACTTACCTTTTTTCAAACGTTCACTTCTTGAAAACCTATCTTTTGAGGGCTTGTATTTTTTAGTGAAGAGAGATCCATCTTTGAGAGATTCAAGAGAGAATCAAATCACTCATCTCTTGAATCAATCAATTGATCAAGAAACTTTAGTCATGCATTGAAGAACTAAATTGAAGAACTTGAGCGATTCAAAATTATGAGCTTCGACGTGAGATTGGAGCGAGGCGCTGTGAGAACGCAGAATTGATTGCAAGAAGATTCATTGGAAGAGAGATAACCATGGGAAGTGTTTATCGAGTCTGTAAGTGATTAAATTATTGTAATTCTTTTTCAATAATGGATTGTTTAGCTATCGGGTGATTCAATAGCGACCTGTGGGTTTTTCTCCTGAGAAAGGTTTCCCACAGGGTTAAAAATCGTTGCCTTATCTTTAATTTCAATTGCTTGCTTGACATTAGATAATCGTATCGACTTGAACTAGGTTAAGCCTTGACCATTAACTCAGAGGATTTAGGATCTTTTAATTTATACCTAAAACTATCGAAATTGGTTAGTCTCATGCGACTAGTTATTTTAATTGGTATCAGAGCGGTCACGTTTTGAGGTTTAACAACCTAAGCGTGGATCCCGGATAGTTCGCTTGAGAATAATAAGTTCCGAAAAGTTTGGAGGTCCAATAAATCGCCCAATAATGAGTTCCGAGAAGTTTAGAAGTGTGGTGCATTATAAAATTAACTTTGAGAATATAACAGTTTTCTTAATACTGATGAGCATGTCTATGACTCAAAGGTGGCTTTTATCCCGTATATTACGGCTGGAGATCCTAATTTATCAACTACGGCGGAAGCACTTAAAGTGCTAGACTCGTGTGGCTCAGATATTATTGAGTTGGGTGTACCGTATTCTGATCCTTTGGCAGACGGGCCAGTTATCCAGGTTTGTTCAAGTAAAAATTTTATTTTTTATTTTTATTCTATTTTTCAGTCTTTTATCCTAGTGTTATTTGCTTTCGCGACATGTCCAGGCTGCAGCTACTCGGGCTTTAGCGAGAGGAACAAATTTCGATGCAATTCTTTCAATGTTAAAAGAGGTAAAGCCACCACACACTCCGAGTCCGTCTATGCTATATATGCATGTGTCAATGTATGCACACATCTCATCAAGGGATCTATATCATTGGCAAATCAGGTGATCCCACAAATATCTTGTCCAATTGCGTTATTTTCATATTACAATCCCATACTCAAGCGCGGCGTTGAGCAGTTCATGATTACAATAAAAGATGTCGGCATACACGGTATGTTCATCTTCAACCAAGATAAATATAATTTACTAAATTTTCACATGTAAGGTTTCCAACCCCTCAATTACTTGGCATCTATGACATTATATGAAATGGTTATAGTATACAGTGTAATAGGAGAGATCCTTGGTTTGCGACCAAGTAAAAATCTATTAGACTGCAAAGTGGTTTTTATTGCAAATATCCACGCGGTTGGGTTAATCTCGCCTACACCCTCCAATTTAATACAACATTTTAGACTAATGGAGCTTCTCTGTCAACTCCTTTTATCAAGCCTCTGCGAACGTTTATCTTCTAGGTACATGTCGTACGGGTTTCAACATATTGTTCCTCAGGAGAATTCCCTCACCAAGCTTTTTCCAAAGATAAACTCCGAACATGTCCCCATCCAAAATATTCTTATTACACACAGTAAAACTGTTGGCCAACTAATAGGCTGACATGGCTTGTAGCGAGTTTTCCTCTATTTTAGTTTAGCCTCTGACTTACAAACAAGAAAAACAAAGAAAATATGTTCTATAGTATTACAGATATATTGCTGCCTAACAGACTCGTCATCTAATATTATAGCATTTATTTCAGGAAGTATTGGGCAAAATAGCTAAAAGTATCGCATATATCTATTCTCTCAGTTGTTTTCTGAAGTTTCTAGAGGAGACTGAAATCTTGAGAAAGGAAGCACTTAAGAATGGGATTGAATTAGTAAGTTCCTTAAATTACAATTTCTGCGCCTATTTGGTTTAGCTTCTAAGTATTATCCGCCAAAGGTCTTAACCAGTGTACTCATTTGTGATGCTGATCCATGAAGATAAGAATATTATAGTGCCTCAAAATAACCTCTTGCTATTGAAACGTTACATCAAGTCGTCCCATCTCACAACAAAATCTTCAGATCTCACATCTCCTATGGCTTTAGAAAAAACAAAACTCAATCAAGGACTGTAAATACCAACACAATTGCGTCCATTGATTTTAGTTTCGATCAAAATGCATTGAATTTCTTCCCTTCTAGTTAACTCAACCTATTACATACAACAGATGCAAAACTATTCTAGATTTTAACAATCAAGATTTGTACCCGATTTTCTCTATTGATATCCGTGACCGTATTAATATCGGGGCAGCATTGCATACAACAGAAGCAAAACTAAATTGAGTAAAATTGAGGGATAATACCTAGGATCAAGTATTCAGGGAGAATAGCACAAAAACTGTGTTCTATAGACTTTTGGTATTTACAAAACTGTTAGATGTCTACACTACAGCTATTTTGATGTCACAACACAAACTTATCACCTGGGACTGCACAGGTGATGTTGTTATGTTTATGTATGTGTTAATCTTAATACTCTTGTAGTGAGTTACGAATTTATGTATCTTTCCCTTGTAATTATAGGTGTTACTCACAACACCCACTACTCCAATAGATCGAATGAAAGCTATCGTTGATGCTTCCGAAGGATTTGTCTACCTTGTAAGTTTTTTTGTTTTTTTTTTATGACATTGATGTTTTGTGTTTTTTGTGAGGCAAATGTCTATATAAGTTTTATCTTTTTTTTTCTTAAGCGTATCCTTAGAACTAATATCATAATTGCAAGGCTACATATGAATATGACGCTAGTTCCAGGCCTTGGAGTCATTATCCCGTTGAATCATGCTCGTTACGAAAAAGTGTTAGCTAGACGTCAAACAAATGCAGTTATTGAATATGTACACTAGATATATACCCAATAAATATATTAATGGAATACTTCACAAGCACAAAATCTTTTAATAATCGTTATTAGTATCTTTAAAAACTAATGCGATAGCTTTATAGTCATCTTCAAGTTTCTTATATAGAGGTTTAAGCAAATCCAACGTCCTGTGCTTGTGTACGTAGACCTATATAATCTCTGGCCTTATTTAGGATGAATCTGGAGTGGAACGGAGGAGTTGATGTTTTTTTGTTCGAAAAATGCTAGGCTCACACTAAAATAATTTTGGAACGCTTTTGTGGAATTATGCGCTGTACACATACATAATGATATCTATTCCCTATATGAATTATTTACAAAGTTGTATCGAGCACTCTATTACAACCTGTTAACCGGATTTTTAAATTAAACATGATTCACATTCGTTTAAAGATACCAAGCAGGGCCTATATGAAAATAACAACTTGGAAAACTAGTCGCAAGAGGTATATGAAGAGCATTTTGCATTTGCTTTTTTTGCTGTTGGTGTCACGCCCATTCTCTAATCTTAACTATTGGACTGCTTTCTTCCTTCGTATATTGGGTTGTCTGATCGTGATACATTTCTTAATGATAATTTTATAACTGATCACAACAAACAAACAATACTTCCTGGTGATATCTGCCCATTCCAAAACATAAATAGAAAATCTCCATTCGACTAATTATATTCGTCCATTTGTTGGGTTTCAGTGTGAAGAATATAAGTTTTCTACTACAATTTGTATATTTTCTTCTGATTTTGCATATTGCTTCTTTTGGCGTGTATTAGTAGAAAATAGTCCTAATAATATACTTGGTTGATCAGGTGAGTTCAATTGGAGTTACCGGTGCTCGTCAATCTGTAAGCTTGCGAGTTCAATCTCTTCTACAAGAAATCAAGGAGGTATGTGTAGCCCCTAGATTTACACCTAAAAATCTTCCCTGTCATTATATTGTAAAAACTGGCCAATAATTCCACCTGCAGTTTGGGCATGTAACCTGTTTTGGATAGGCTGCTTAGTGTTGCTATTTAATATCTCATTCTTTTTCTACTTCTGAAACAGGCCACAACAAAACCAGTTGCAGTCGGCTTTGGAATATCAAAACCAGACCAAGTCAAACAGGTCAGTTACTATCACGATCCAAATACTTCGTTACAGTACAATACATATTGTAAAGCTAGAATTACGAAAGACAGAAATTACTTTATATATTACTCCTATACTACAAATATGACAATATTAATCTTTGATCCTCCGAAACTTGGATATTCAGGTAGCTGGATGGGGTGCTGATGGTGTGATTGTTGGTAGTGCGATGGTGAGGATATTAGGGGAAGCAAAAAGTCCGAAAGAAGGGCTGAAGGAACTTGAAATCTTCACAAAGTCCCTAAAGGCCGCACTTCTTTAAAAATTGTAGCCTGTAACTTCAGGATTGATCAATTTTGTTTCATTTTATATTAATTGCAAATTTGCAACTTCATAGAAAGTTTTCAGTATTTATAACATTGGAATCCCGCAGTATTGTCTCCTGTAACTTCAAGAATTATCAATTTTGTTTATTTATTACGATTGCAACTTCATAAAATGTTTCTGTATTTCTGGCACTGAAATCTCGTGTATTGCAGAATGTGTGGAAAATGTGTGTTTCTTTCAGAAGTTTTCCGCCACACCCTAAAATAATGAGGACTCTTGGTTTACCACTGTCCGCTGTCCTGAAGATTTATCAATACAAGGTTCTTATGTTTGTCCCAATGATGTAACTCCATCAAGCTCAGTTCTTTGTTCGAGTTTTAGTCCAACTTTTTCTCTTAAAAACCTATGTACATGAAGTTCTTGTAAATCTTCAAGTTCGGTTTCAGTTGCATATATAACTTGTTCAGGTATCCTAAGCAACAAATAGCTCCAAGCACCCAGCCACTTTCTGATTCTGATCCAAGTTTGCCTCTTTTAAAAATAAAATTAACTGAACATCATCTTGTTGCCAGGGCCGTTCCTACCATAAGACCATTTAGGTGGCCGCCCAAGGCCCCCCCGAAAAGGAAATCTCCAAATTTTATATGATTAAAGCAGATAATTCGATTTAATAAAATGTGGCTATTTTACTAGTTTGTGCTTTTCTTTTATCTTGATGTTGCTAGATCCATTCACCCGACTGTGCATTGTTGATTACATTTCAACTCACACAAAGAAATACTTTTACCCCTCAGAAACACACAAAGAAAAACAATTCCTAATATTTTCTTTCATAATAAGGAATGAAGCTTATGTTATACAAAATATCACCTTATACATAAAATTATGCGAAATTTGTTCAGTTCCTTAGAGATGCACTTATATCTTCGTTCACTCAATCTAACTTATTACTCCCCGGCAAAAATACTATATTTAAAAGTCCCGTCTTTTGGAGTTCGCCTAAGGCTCCTTCCTAAAGGTCTAGGTCCTCTAGGAACGATTCAACAACAGATTCATTGTTTTCAGCAAAACAACAACAACTAATTTTCAACCAAAAACGACGTCCGCAGCTCTATATTAACTCAACAAAGAGTGAGGGGTTTACAAGAACATGGGAGGAAAAGCAATCAAACAAAGGTTCGCTTTTTCATTTCTGATAAACTTTAGGTTACAATGAGGTAAAATGAGACATTTTATGAACACTAGCTGATGATATTATACGCGTCTTGTTTGAACATATTGTTATTAGGGCGGTTTTGGTTTAGTGTCAAAATGTCCAACTACTTGAGACATTTTAATCTTCGCTATGGGTGCATTATATTGTTTGGCAGGTTTTAGGGGAAACTTTGCTTAATTTCCAAAGGATACACTTAGGACTCCTAATTAGTGTACATATCTTATGGATATTCAAATTGTGTAGTCATGAAATGTGCTGGGTACATGTATATGTATAATCTTTTATAGGGGTGCTTATTCTTGTCAGTTTTATATCTGCAGGTCTTCAGTGAAAGTGGGCATTATTATGTCATAACTTTGATTCCAAAATATATTTGCGCAATAGTCTTTCAACTCCCCGCTTCGAGTTTTCATTCTGTTGCAGCTATAGACTTACCTAAGTATGGAGAAGATGAAAAAACCTTAATCGAGATACTGGAAGAGAATACTCTAATTGACCTTGCCAAATACATTAACTCTGTCAGTATTGGAACCTATTGCAAAATATTTTCTATAGTATTACAGATATATTGCTGCCTAACAGACTCGTCATCTAATATTATAGCATTTATTTCAGGAAGTATTGGGCAAAATAGCTAAAAGTATCGCATATATCTATTCTCTCAGTTGTTTTCTGAAGTTTCTAGAGGAGACTGAAATCTTGAGAAAGGAAGCACTTAAGAATGGGATTGAATTAGTAAGTTCCTTAAATTGCAGTTTCTGCGCCTACTTGGCTTAGTTTCTGAGTTGTATTTGATTAAATTTTTGAAATACTTACTCTTTGACCGATTTAGTTTCTGGGTCGTATAATCCGATTTAGCTTGAGAAAAATAAAAACCATGTAATACTATACATATGACAACAAGTTCACCGAAGACCGTAACAAATATTAACAGAGATACAATAATTACCAAGCTAACGATTTAGTTTCTGTAGCATACATACACAGACATGATGACCAGTCCTATAAGACCTGTGAATTAAATTGGTTTACAGAAATTTAAATTATCACAAGTTAATAAATCACATATACCTTAATAAGTGCACCCAATAATCCCATAAACAAATTTTATAAATAAAATGATATGGTACAGACAAATAAGGGCATCCAATGTAAACAAGATGCCTCGTATCTTGTTTGAATCATGTATACAATAATATGAGTAAAAAAACGTTATGTGATAATCACGAGCTTATAAAAAACACATGATTAATTATCATGCATATTAATCGACATTTAAATTTGTAGTAAGCCTCTGTTGGGTATTGATCAAGGAAAAATAAGCTCCAGTAGATCCCTTACCCATAAGTGAAGAATGCGTCCCCTTCTCTACTATAACACCTTTCTCCAACACTGCAATTAGGTCACAATTCTGTATGGAACTTAGTCGATGGGCTATGACAACACTTGTTCGGCCATTCATCACATGATCCAATGCCTCTTGCACTAGCTTCTCCGATTGACTATCAAGTGCACTTGTTGCCTCGTCTAACAATAAAATTGACGGGTTTTTTAATATAGCACGGGCTATTGCAATGCGTTGCTTTTGCCCTCCTGATAGCTGAATCCCTCTATCCCCGCATGGTGTATCATACCCGTCATTTAACCCTGCAATGAAATCGTGAGCATTTGCTGCCCTTGCTGCATTAACAATTTCATACTCATCAACCGTTTCACCAGCACTACCGTACGCAATGTTCTCTCTGATAGTGCCATCAAATAATGTAGGTTCTTGACTCACCAAGGCAATGTGTTTTCTCAATGATCTTAAATGGTAACTCCGTATATCTCTCCTATCAATCTTCACTGATCCTTTTGATGGATCATAAAATCTTTCGATTAAACCGATGATTGTTGACTTTCCAGACCCACTCTGGCCTACCAAAGCCGTCGACTTATTGGATTCAATAGTCAGACTAAAGTCCCTGAAGATGATAATGTCTGGTCTAGCCGGGTATGCAAAGTGGACATTACAAAACTCCACTTGCCCAACTAGCTTCTTCTCTGTTTGGTTACCTTCTTGAGGATCAATTTTTGTGACCCGATCTAACACTGTGAAGACGGATTCAACCGCATCAGATCCTTTGGCGATATCAGTTGTCATACTAGCAGCATCAGCAATGACACGTCCAGTTGAAATTATGATCAAGAAAGTTTGAAACAATGCTTTGGAAGTTATGTCGCCTTGGGATAACAGTTTACCACCATACCAAAAGCTGAGAGACGAAACTGAAAACATAAAGAACTGAGAGACCCCAAGGCCAAGGCCAGCATACCATGATTGGCGAATACTTTCTTTGCGTGGACCATCTTGAGCCCGATCCAAGATTTTGAGAATTCGAGCTTGGGAGGAGAAGGCCGTGACAGTTCGGTGATTAGAAACTGCTTCTGAGGCAACCTTGCTACATTGATCTTGGCATTTAATTGCTTTACTTGACATTCTTTTTAATAGGATTCGTCGAAGGTAGAAGCCTATAACGATCAATGGTTGCTCAGCGATCATCACTAGAGCAAATTTCCATGTGATGATCAGACCCATTGTCCACGCAACTAATGTTGCAGAAAAGACCTGGACAAGAAGAGATATTCGATCCCCAACCAATGATCTCACCTGCTCATAAAAAATTACAAGAGCTTAGAACATAATAGATTAACTCAACAAACTTTAGAATAATTTCAAGAGGTAGACTTCGAGTTTAGACCAAGAATTTAAAATACTACAAAATAGCAATGTTCTTAGTCTGCTGGCATCAAGGAAAAAAGGGGCTAGGTTAGTTCCGTAGTTCGAATCAATTAGAAATATAGGTTTTCAAGCTTGCGTTAATTGATGTGGATCAGACAGATTTTCATGGATCGTGATTATAAAAAATAAAAAAAACTAGTAAAAATGTACATTATGAGCAGAGAAAAAATTTACCGCACTGGCATCCTTGGTGAGTCTAGAAAAAATTGCCCCACTAGAGTTCTCATCCTGATCAAACCAACCAACCTCGAAAGTCATAATCTTAGCCAACATCCTTTCTCTGATCCTTTTAGTCAAGTGCTCTCCCATGGCCCCAAAGTTATAATGCTGGATGATATTAATAGTAAACGAAAACACAGCCAAGGCAAGGAAGAACAATGAGTACGTTTGAACCTTTGATTTTATCTCTTCATGATTAGTTAAAAAGTAAACAGATATCATGCTCCCCATTATATACATGTACACCGGCTGCACGGTACCACACAACACTGCACTTGAGCATCCGAGAATCGCTTGTTTCCATTCAGGAAGGTTTAGAAGTAGTAACCTTCGAAATGACGGAATTTGTACAACTTGCACCTCAGATACTGAGTTAGCCGAACTAGTTTGACTGACTAAAGATAGTCTACGACTACTACCAATGCTATCCCTGTTTGTTATGTGGGATGATGATCCTGGCATATTGCACTCTTCATTCTCTGTTTTCTTATCCAATTGTTGTAATCGGAAAAGTGAAGCGTACAACCCAGTCCCTCCATAGATTAACTCATCGTGAGTCCCAGTTTCTATGACCTGTCCAGTTTGTACCACGGCGATGACATCTGCACATGAACTGTAGATAAACGATGAGCAATTTTGATTGTAGTTCGACCCACTGCTGCCTTCTCAAGCGCTTCTTGAACTACTATCTCTGATTCCGAGTCCAATGCACTGGTTGCCTCGTCTAGAAGGAGAATTCGAGGGGCCTTGATAATAGCTCGTGCTAGAGCTATTCTTTGTTTCTGCCCACCTGACATTTGCACCCCTCTCTCACCTACCTGTAAAACACGCACACCTTTAACAATGACCCTAATTCATTCATACTTCTGTTGATATGAATAGCTATGGGGGATAACTCTGAATAGTCACTAAGAGAGCAAGTATCTACCTGAGTATAGTATCCTTGCGGCAACTGAGATATAAAGTTATGAGCATTCGACACTTTGGCTGCATCAATGACTTCATCCATTGTAGCATCTTCTTTACCAAAGAGTATGTTCTCTTTAATAGATGTTGCAAATAAACATGGTTCTTGACTAACTAAACCCATCTGGGATCGAAGCCATTTCAGTTGCAACTTATTAATTGTGATCCCATCAAGAAAAATCTCTCCTTCAAGGGGATCATAAAATCTTTGCAACAAAGCGATAATGGTTGATTTTCCTGAACCACTTCTACCAACCAATGCTACAGTTTTACCCGCTGGGAGTTTTAAGCAAAAAGCTTCAAAGATTGTGTTTTCTGGTCTGGAAGGATATGCAAACTTAACATTCTTAAATTCAACATCTCCTGATACAGACTGCAAAATCCCACCTTCCATATTATCTGAATCAATTTTGGGTACTCTCTTTATTACCTCCATTATTCGTTCCCCAGCGGAAAAAGCTTCAGCGAAGTACTTCACGTTCAAAAGACCGGATCCGAAGGCTCTAATTGCAAGCGAAACAAGGAATACTTTAAATTAGATATACAATGAATACCCAAAAAGAATTCAGTGACAAAAAAATGTCTGAGAAAGGGAAAATTACATGCCACCATGATTCATTACTGTCCCAACCGCAAAAACAGTCCCTCCTTTGGCATCATGGTACATTACCAACCGGCTAGCATACCAAGCCATCAAGGCCCAAACTGCGAATGTAATACCATTGCTTCCAATGGCTACTCCTTTTACTAAACCCTGCTTCAACCCATACTTCAAACATCCTTCAAGCGCAACAGAGAACCCATTCATAGTTTTGCTTTCACCGACAAATGAGTAAACCGTCCTAATTGACGAGATTGCCTGCTCCACGATATTACCAGCTTTATCGTACTCACACATTATCTTCCTAACCAACACCATTAAAATCCTACTGTAAATCAAACCTGGAATTATCAAAAGTAACACAAACGGCAATCCCACTAGAGCCATCCTCCACAGAAGCACAAATGCAACAATATAGGCCATAAGGAAGATGGTTAAGTTCGTCAAAAAGTTTGGAACCTGAAACGTTGATATAAGAATCCAGTGAAAATACGACTGTTTATAACTTATAAGTACTAAAGAATCTGAGGAAAAAATGCAGGACAAAGAAAAATAAATGTCTTTTACGTGATTCAGCCTAATGAAGATGTTCTTGGATTAATGCCAGACATAAATCATTAATTGCAAAGTATAAACGATTACGGAAGATAATCTTCCACCCATTTGTTACTTCTTTGCCTATAATTTTCAAATACAAGGGCATGATAAAACTAGGGACATGCCTATAGTTCACCGAAAATAATGAAACTGCCTACATGTCCTCAACAGAAACGTTTTTTTTTTTTTTTTGGTATATCTATGGGTATTATAACCATTTCCCGTAAGTAAGTGGCCCGTGCAGGACCCCAAAAAACAAGTTCGATTTCTAAATATGATCATTCCTGGCAGGCAGCCCACATTACTAGATAGTCCATTTTAGAACCTCTAGGCATGGCCCCTAACTACTGCTTCATATGCTGTTGATTTCCATCAGATTACTATGATATATGTATATCAGAAAACTTCTAGTATGGTAAAATCATACCTTCTCACTTATGACGTCTTGAATAACTAGACTATCGTTAGAAACTCTTGTAACTACTTCTGAGACGCTCGAAACCTGTAGGTCGAAATAACTCACATCCTGCCTTAGTACAGCTCTTAGATAACTTGCTCTCATCCTCGAAGCTTGTCTCTCTCCTGTTCTTGACCAACAATACCCCTCTGTAGACACATAAAATTTCCATCAAAATTTATCCTTATATATTTAAGAAAAATAGCTTAAAAGTAAAATATACCCAAGAAACAAGCAATCAAAGTCCCAGCTGCGAGGTACAGAATATTCATCACATTCTGCAGCAATTCATTTCTTCTAGATTAAAACGGCTCAAAATTAAAATTTAACAACAGACTAGAGAGAAAGAGTAGTACACACCTTATTGATATTATGACTAAAAGTATGAGGATCAGAGGTGAAGCCACCACCAACACTATTCATGATTTTGCTGGTTAAGAACATCAATAATGGAAATCCAGATCCATCACCAATAGAACCGAGAAAGCCAAGAGTCATCAAAATCATATCTGTTGTATCTGCATGCATGAAGATTGAAAACAAGGAACTACCCTTTTCCTTACTTTTCGTGCTAACCACATCCACCTCACCACCCATACTGTCTCCTTCTAACTTTAGAAGAGATAAAGAGAGAGAGGGAGATCAAAAAATTTGTTTAGATATTGTTACCTTTTAAAAACATCTCACATGCCTTGATGAACTTCAGTTCATGTGTTTGTTTAGTTTATATGCTTCTAACATCCTAAATAATGCACATTAGCACATATTCAAGGTAGGTCCTTTTATTTGATTAAAAAAAGGTACAATCATCAATGGAGAATCACAAATAATTTCTAAGCAACTAAGAATACCAATTATACAAAAACAAAAAATAACTTAACTCGTCATTAGTGACGTTCAATCCAGGAACTAATACACAAAGGATGCAGCATTGAGATTAAACTCTCAACAATCCTGAATTCTACGATTTCCATTTTTAATAACTTATGTTATTAACTTATTATAGATGACTACGATCCTAAAGATACCGATCAGATTTTCTGTTTGGCCCTTAGCCTATAATTAAAATAGAAAAAATTCATAAACAATAATCTCGTTCTTCATGTGTGTAGATTATAAAAATCGCTCTTGAAAGCAACCCATACCTTAAGTCAATCTCATCTAGAATGACAATAGTGTCTGTCTGACTCTTCGGGAGTTTTTTTTTTTTTTTTTGGAAAGGCAAGCCCCATGAATGATAACCCTTAACACCAGAAAACACACTACCTACCAAAAGAAGCCCTAAACTGTACACAAAAGAATGCAAGTGCAGATGCAACAATCGCTAGTACATGTTCAAACTAGCCCCAGAGATGTTGTAGAAGCTGTTCTAACTCAGTGCACACTGAAGCAGAAAGCAGATTTTTCCTTCCTTGAAAGAAAACCAAAGGATCACAAAAGAAGTCCCTCTGAAAAGAAGCATCACTAGCCATACAGTCAACACCAAGGGTAACCAAATAAACTCCAAAGCTGCAAGAAACCCCAGCTCTTGCTAAGTACAGTTTATGATTTCCCAATCTGTTTTGAAGGTGCTTCAAGGATCTCTTACTCAACCAAAACATTAAGTTCTATAGTAGGTAAGTGTGCTAGGTCTTCTTCTGCAATCTTCTTTAGATTCTCAGGCATGTGCTAGCCTGTTGGTTTCTCTGAAGATATGGTATATGTCAAAGCTTTCCAGCTCATTTATCATCATATAAATCTTCTGCATTGTATATCTTAGCTCCCAAGGTGGCTCACTTCGATTTATCACAACATCTCTTCAACCTTTGCTTTTGCCAAAATAAGACCAAGATTAATTGCTTGTACCTCCTGAATGAACAAAGAGATAGGCTCACTTTCTCCAACTACAACTCCACGCACAGTGCGTTGGTGGTCCCTGGCAACTGAACCAATCCCTCCATAACTGGAATGCACTCGATCATCCCAGTTATTAGCTCTTGAGTTATACCCCAGCTTGGCCAGAACACCACTCCACACAACTTGAGAACAGGGGCAGCTAAATAAAATATGTTCTTCAGTTTCACTCTCTGTAGAACACAAGACACATTGTGAGTTAGTTACAGTTCCCCATTGGAGTCATTTTTCCTTGGTTTTAAGAGAGCATGTTTAAGAGCAAGTCATGTAATAAAACAATGTCTTTGAATGGCCCCTTTAAACCAATTGGAAGGCAATGCGTCTAATATAATTATAAGTGTCTCTTAAAGTGTACTTCCCTTGGGCATTTGCTGTCCAGACAATGTCATCTTCATGGCCACTGTTGATCTTTACATTCTACAGCAATCTCTTAAAGTCTAGAATCAGAAGGTCAACATTATGGGAGACAAACCAGGCACCATCTTGAATAATGTTCGTTACACAAGCTTCTTTGTTGGCCCTGTAACTATAGATGAGGCCCGCAGGGAACTTAGGCATCAAAATCCCAAGAGGGTGTCATGGGTCTTTCCACCAACTTATATTATTTCCATTTCCCACTCTGTGAAGAGCTATGCCTGCTGCTTTGTCTCTAACCTGCAACACTTTTCTCCAACACCAACTACTGTTTTTTGAGGAATATTGTTAATTGTCCAGAAGTTCTTAACCTTTAAGTAGATTTCTTTTAACCCAATTCACCCATAACGTGTCCTTATTTTCTAGAATAGACCAAATATGTCTCATACTGGCATTACTATTGCAGCCTTCAATGTTTCTAAACCCCAATCCTCCCTCCTTAAAAGGGTGGCAACAATCATACCAGTTAACATTTGGGGTTCTAAAATCCAAGTCAGCTCCAGAGAGAAAATTTCTGCAAATACTGTCAATCTCATGTATAGTTCTCAAAGGAAGAGAGAAGCAAGAAAACCAATAGACACTCATACTGTTTAGCACATGCTTAATGAGTACCATCCTGCCTGCATAAGAAAGGAATCTCCATTTCCAAGACTGAACTCTAAGAGTTATACTATCAACAAGGGGAAGGCAATCATTATGATTAAGCCTAGTAGAGATTAGGGGTAAACCAATATACTTAGCAGGTAGCTCACCTGTTTTGAAGCCTATGTCAGAAATTTGAATGGTCTCAATGTTGGATAAAGCTGCACAAAAAATTTGGCCCTTGTTTGTATTCACATCTAATCCTGAAATCTCTTTGAATTGCTTGAGAGCTTTCTTTAGGGCAATTGCTGAGCTAATAGAACAATCAAAAAAAACGAAGAGCTTCCTTTGAGAGTTTTAACCACACCATAATAGTCTTTTTACTCAAAGTTTTGCATCATCGAATACCAGAGTTTCTTTTGTTCAATCATAAATGACCTAGGTAACAACAACACGGGTACGGGTGTCGGTGTCTCACACGGGTATGGGGTGTAGGAAACGGCAGAAAATAGAAAAGTACTTTGTAAATAGCTTTGGACATGTGTCTCGGAGTGTCCGAGTGTCGTAGTGTTGGGGTGTCGAACACGTTTTTATTTTTTGAAGTGAAGTGTCGTTGTTACCTAGTAAATGACAGAAACCTGGTGATTGATACTCCAGTATTGACGATAAGTTTTCCAATCTTCGATCAGCCCACCACAAACTCAACTCATTTCGTTCCAATTCCAGTTTCTCAAGGCAATTGGTCATGTTGTCGAACACATTGATCTTTCATTCATTAGTAAACATTTCATAATCTTATGATTTGTTGATCAGTTGTATATTAATATTGCAGGATAAGTCCCCAGTATTAGCTGAGAAAAAATATATTGAGAACCATATTCTAACCTCTGCAAACCTACCATAAATCAGTACTACTACATTATTAAGTACTTGGGTATAAACGGACATCATACGAACGAGTACAGAGCTGTCGTGATATTCCATCCTCCTCAAACCCTGCATGTACAACCAACATGATACTCATGCGCCTTAGCTTTCACTTGAATTTGTATATTGACCAAGAAAAAATAAGCTCCAAGGGGTCCCTATGCCCAAATGTGAAGGAATCCATCCCTCCACTACCATCGTTATCCAACACCGCAATTAGATCACGATGTTTTGTATTGTACTTAACCGATGGGCCACAACAATCCTTGTTCAAGCCAACCAATACCATCACATGTTCTAAAGCCTCTTACACTAGCTTCTCCGATTGACTGTCAAGTGCATGTGTCGCCTCATCTAACAACAAAATCGACGGTGACAAAAACCTCTCTGAGTCATGACTGTGGAATTTGTCCTTCAAGATAATTATAAGTCAGACCACCAAAGCTATCAGAAATGGAACCTGTCAGCATGTTCTAGAACAAATATATCAATGGTTTTAACTTTTAAGGTTTCAGGAAAGGAAATCTCTTCTATGAGATAGAAACCATTCCCTCGCAAATAGAGATGCTGAAGTTTTTCCAAGGCCATGAGATCGCTAATATGAAGGCGACCAGTGAGACCATAGTTAGTGATATATATCCATGGATATAACTCGGCCATCTGGAAAGCAGATTACTTCCTTCCATTTACATGGAGCCAGTTAGTTGGAATTCCAGTTCTACAATAAACCTTTGGGATCATTTTGAATCGAAGAACTCTTGAAAGCCATAATGCCTTCACATCATCACTCTGCTGACCTGACTCACTATATCCAGCCATAATTATAATCACCAACAGACCAACGAATACAAAGCGAGAGACTTTATTACTTTAATGGCCACTGTTCACAAGTATGATATTACTTATAGTTAACTAATCTTATCAAGAGCTTAACATGCACACGCATAATGAATTAATGAGACCTGCATCGCACACACACGCTATCAAGTGTGTTTACGCATTATATTGAATAATCCAAAAGAATTTTTTCATTTCAAAAATACAAACTGAAGACTCAAGACTAGAATGTCAACTATACAAAAATCCAAGTGTCTAACATTATATTGCAGATGTTAATAGTTGATTGTTGCTATGGTAGTGCTATGTATTATAGATTAAGTTCTTCTAATTGTAATACAAGTTGGTAAGTGTTTCTTGATTTGTGAGTCTTTAGCCTTTGTATGCATGTTGGTGTTGTTTGATCTATCTTTATTCTTTAACAACAATATGGAAGAACCCAGACAAGAGATCTTCAAAATAGGCACGGGTTTTGCAGGAATTGAGTTTTTAATCTGAAATTCATAAAAAAAATTCAATCTTTATTATTTTTTTAATTTTGTTGGGGAGAGATATGGGCGTTGGGGATTTGTTTATTCTGTTGATCTTTTGGGGGTTTTGTCTTCAAGCTCATGTGGCAATTTCTCAGAAGAATGACACTTGTAACTCTAATGATTTGAGAGCTTTGGAGGGTTTTATGGGAAGTTTGGATTCAGGGATTGAAGGGTGGGGGTTTGATAATACAAGTTCTTCTAGTTTGTGTTGTAGTTGGGTTGGGATTGCTTGTGAGTCTTCAAGGGTAGTTGAGTTGAACCTTGGTAAGAAGAGATTAAATGGGGTTTTAAATGAATCTATAGCTGATTTGGATCAGCTAAGGTTTCTTAATCTCTCGCAAAATTCTCTTATAGGGCAGGTGCCCATGAAACTGTTCCAAATGAAGAAATTAGAGACCCTAGATTTGAGTTATAATGATTTCCTTGGCGTGATGACGCAGGAAATCGATCTTCCATCCATTGGGTTTCTCGATTTGTCGGAGAATTCTTTTGCTGGTACCATTGGTACTGGTATCTGTCTAAACTCGTCTCGGATTCAAGTACTCAATTTCTCCATGAATTACTTCACCGGAACATTTCCAGTGGGTTTTGGGAATTGTACTACTTTGAAACATCTTGTCCTTCATTCCAATAGTCTTTCCGGGAATTTCCCGGATGATCTGTTTTCCTTGCGGAATTTAAACCGGTTAGATGTTCAGTTTAATCAGTTTTCGGGGTTGCTGAGTGATCGAATTGGTAACCTTTCTAACCTTGTCGAATTGGATATTTCCTTCAATGGGTTTAATGGAGCTCTCCCTAATGTTATGGGTAACCTTCAAAAGCTTGAATTTCTTTCCACGGATTCGAATCAATTTAATGGTACTTTGCCCACTTCTTTATCTAATTCTCCTTCAATCAAGGTTCTTAATTTGAGAAACAATTCTCTGAGTGGTCCGATCAATCTTAATTGTACTAGTATGGTTCTCTTAAATACTCTCAATCTTGGTTCAAATCAATTCCATGGACCTTTTCCAGACAGTCTTTCCTCTTGTCAAAAGCTCAGATCGATAAATCTTGCCAGAAATAACCTCAACAGCCAAATCCCAGAAAGCTTCAAGAACCTTCAATATTTCTCATACCTCTCCCTCACAAACACCAGCCTCCACAATATCTCATCTGCACTTGGGGTTCTTCAGCATTGCCGAAGCCTATCAATAGTTGTTCTCACTGGGAACTTTTATGATGAAGAAATGCCTTCTGATGCAAAGTTAAAGTTTGAGAACTTGACTGCTCTTGTAATTGCGAATTGCCGTCTTACTGGTTTGATCCCACAATGGTTGAGTGGCTCCACAAAGTTGCAGTTGTTGGATTTATCATGGAATCACTTGAGCGGAACCATTCCGGATTGGTTCGGCGGGATGAAGTTCCTCTTTTACTTGGATATTTCTAACAATTCTCTCTCTGGGGAGATACCTAAAAGCTTGAGTAAAATGGAGAGCCTCATTTCTCGCAATATATCTTTCGACGAGGCCACCGAGTTCCCGTTTTTCATCAAGCGGAACCAAAGTGCAAGAGGCATGCAGTATAATCAGATTTTGAGCTTCCCACCGTCTTTGGATTTTAGCGACAATATGTTAACTGGACAGATACCACCAGATCTTGGGGACCTGAAGCAGCTTCATCGTTTGGATCTGAAACAAAATAGTATTTCGGGATCGATTCCCTCGGAATTATCAGGTATGAAAAGCTTGGAGATTCTAGAATTGTCCCGTAATAATCTATCTGGAGTTATACCCCCTTCACTTAATAACCTCAGCTTTCTGTCAAAGTTCGATGTTTCATACAATAATTTATCCGGTAAGATCCCTCAGGGAGGTCAGTGGTCTACATTTCCAAATACAAGCTTTGAAGGAAACAAGGATCTATGTGGTGATTACTCAAACCCATGTTCCCGCCCGGAGCGCATTCCTCTGTCGCCCACCAAAACACGGAAAAATACAATTGAGGTAGGAATGGTCCTTAGTATAGGAGCAGGATTTGCAGTGGGGATTTTCGTATTCGGATATACTTTATTATTCAAAGAATCTTGGAGATATGCATATTTTGTGTTCATCGAGAAAATGCACCGTGGTATTTCTATGTTTTTAAAAGTGAAGATGGCCAAAGCTAAAGAATACTTCAGAGACAAAGCAAGGTAGTGGGAGATGAAGATATGCAAATATTTTGTCAATTAGTTTTCGTAAATATTAGTACATTGTACAAACGTTTAATCTTCAAGTATAACCTTTCTCAAATGTAACATGCAAAAGCAGTTCTATCATCAAAGTTTTATCTTCAGCTTGATAATCTTACTTCTTTTCAAGATGTTGTTTTTAAGTACGCTCCTAGTGTGTAATTTTATTGCCCATGAACGCACTTTATTTAGCAGGTCTGCTGATAACTTGTATTTTGCTTACTATGTGCCTAGTGTTGCGGAAAAACCTAAAATCTTCGAGCTCCAACAGCATCTTACTGACTTGAGTCTTGCTTTTCAAGGCTCAACCTTGCTTTCTTACGTCGCGATTGGGCGCCCAAGTGTTGGACGTCTGTTTGTTTATAATCGGGCACCTAACAGTTAGACGCCTGATGTTTTTCAAGAAAAAACAAAAAACAAACGCCCTACATTTAGGCGCCTGTTACAAAAAACTAAGTGAAGTACTATTGGAAGAAATAGAACCTCATTTACTTAAATTATTTTTATTTTTTTTTCAAGCAAGTAAGTGAAGTACTTTAGGACGTGTGTCAACAATTAAAGCAAGTTTTAATTTCAAATAGAGATTGGGGGTCGTGATGAATTCCATATTTTGTGATTGAAGTAAAGCAATCCATCAATGTTTTGTTATTGAAGTCAAGCAAAATTTTGTGATTTTTCATTAGTAGTATAGATACGTAAGAGTGGCCCGGGTGGGTTAGTCGTCTCGGTATGTGCCCTCCACACTGCAGGATTTTTCAGAGGAGCCTACTATGAATCTTACAAAATTGCATTGACACGTCTAGATTGACTCGAGACGCAATTGTTACGAATATTTTTTCTTCCAAACTTTGATTATCAAAGACCAGGTTGTCTTGGATATGGTCAAGTAGCTTAGTTGGTGAATGGTGAGTGCAATGTAGTCGTCCGAAACTACAATTTGTTGACATTATTTTAACTCATGAGTGATGTTGAGTATCTCTTGGACGATGGACAACATGGATAAGCATGACCCAATCCGTTTTCTGTTAGCTGCCGGGTCCAACATTAGTCCACAAATAAATAAAAAGCGGGGAAAATCTTTTGCAGGGAGAGAGATATGTCAACTTCACATCTCTAGTTGAAAGATTCCGTTATTGTGACTCAGTTCGCCCCGACCTTTTCCTCTCTCTCTCTCTTCCATGAATAGAGGGAGGAACAAATCCAGGGAACATGACTATAATATTTTTATTTTTATTCAAATTAATGCATAATCAAAACGAAATGTGCAAGAGTTTAACAATTCAAAAATAATTACATTTAAAGTAACCAAGATGGCTTGTAACACCACACGGAATAAATTCACCTTCATCAGTTATCTCATCAAGAGCAATTTCATTGATAGTTATCCCTCGAGCTTCAGGCTCAATAATCATATCTATAAACACATTACACAAAAAATGACGATTGGCCTCGACATAAAAATATTTGCAATCCATGACAATTTGAAATTCATATTGGATGGAGCTACTCCCACAACGAACTACCAAAATGTTAGACTCAGAGAGTACTGAAAAATCATACCTCTTAATGATGCTGACACATGTCCCACAAACTAGTAAATGACGTAACTTAAAACTTCATAGAACAAGTGAGAATAAGTCAAAAACACCTGTCCCACGAACTAACAGTTACAAGAACAACCTCCGAAAGTTCTACAACTATTTCCCCCAATCCTCACATGTCGCTACCCACGAGATAAGGATGCGATCTCTAAATAAAACAAAGATGATAAATAACAGAATATACGTCACTTCTATTCGCACTCGATGGTCTAGTTAGCGAGTAGCCGTCCGAAACTACAAATTGTTGATCAACATAGGTAACTCATGAGTCATGTTTAGTATCTCTAGGATAATAGACAAGATTTGAACATTTCACTCCAATAAAACCCATACCCATAACTACTTAGCCCGTATTCTGTTAACAGCCCGGCCCAACATTAGTCCAGAAAGAAATAAAAGCGGGAAAAATATTTTTGCAGAAAGAGAGAGAGAGACAGAGACGGCAATAAACTGAAGTCAGACAGGTGTCAACTTCGCGTCTCTAGTTGAAAGATTCGGCTATTTTGACTCAGTTCGCCCCGACCTTTTCCTCCTTCCCTCTCTTTATCTACCATCGAAACTATCTCGATTTCTCCGTCTCTCTCTCTCGTCTTCTCAACTTCTTTAGCTCTCTCTCTCTCTCTGTTATCAATTTCGCAATCATGGAAGTCGAAATCCACGAAACTCTATCCAAAAACTCCATTTCAAACGCCGATATTTCCATAAACGACGTAAACCTCAACAAAAACAACGACGAAAACGTGTCATCAAAAGACGATATTTTAGGCGGTAATAACAACAACGACGAAGATTCAAATTCAAATCGCGAGTCAGATTTCTCCGAAATCGAAATCGAAATCGAAAAGAGAGAAATATACGTCGAAGAAGAAGAAATCAAAGCCGTTGATCTCATCAGTCGAGATAAAATCAACGGTCACGATTCATCATCATCACCACCACCATCACTACTTCAACCTCCTCACAAACACCTCCCGAAACCAGAAGCACCACCAGGTCTGTTAAAATCACAATCTCACGGTAACGCTAATAGTAACGGCAACGGTAACGGAGACAAAGACGTCCGTCAAATGGACCGATCGTTATCGTTAACAGAGAACACAACGTTATCGTTAAAATACCTTCGCGAGCGCGGTAACAGCTTCTCAACGGCCATAACGAAGTACCTCTCTCCCTCCAAAAACGACGTAACAGAGTTCAATCTCTCTGGTTTGAAGGTGATCGTACAACACAAGAACGACGGAGACGAAGAAGTAAACGACGAAAACAGAGATCTCCCGTCGTTGAATTTCAAGGGTCGAATTAGTTTGTTCTCGAGATCGAATTGCAGAGATTGCACAGCGGTTAGGTCATTCTTCCGAGATCGAGGGTTGAAATTCATCGAGATCAACATCGACGTGTATCCCAATAGAGAACGAGAGCTAATCGATCGAACAGGAGGGAAATCATCAGTGCCTCAAATCTTCTTCAACGAGAACCTAATTGGGGGATTGGTGGCTTTGAATTCGTTGAGGAACAGTGGGGAGTTTGAGAAGAGGTTGAAGGAGATGTTGGGGAAGAAATGTGGTGAGAATGCACCGTGGCCACCCGTTTATGGTTTTGATGATCCCGAGGAGGAAGAAGAGGATCAACGGACGGATGAGGTTATTGAGATTGTTAGGGTTTTGAGACAGAAGTTGCCGATTCAAGATAGGCTTACGAAGATGAAGATTGTGAAGAATTGTTTTGCTGGGAGTGAGATGGTTGAAGTCGTTATTCAAAATTTGGATTGCGGACGTAAAAAGGTGCGTTGTTTTTTTAATTTATAATTTACTTTTTGATGATTTAATTTAGGCTTAAACAAAATAGAGTAATCTAAAATGGGTCCATGATTCACTTCTGTGGACCCTGCATGTCCTCCGGCTACGCTACACGACTTGTTTGCTTGCAACGGGCTTTAATGTTTATTTGTGACGTTAGTGATTTCATTGTCAATGCAGTTAGTCTTAGAAAAACCTTAGTAGTTAGACTAAGAAAATGGCTAGGTTTGTTTTGGCGAAACGGCTTTATGGCATTTGGTCATTTGGCATGCCTTTTGACCGAGGTTAAATTCGTAATTTTACAAGTTTTGTAGTATATGTTATATGTAAGTCTACTATTTACATTTATTTTTTTTCTTTCTTAGACATAGAATTGAAGTATTGTTTTCTAAGTTTTTACCAAATTGGTTATAAGTTTTTTTTTTTTTTTTTTTTGTGAACTACAAAATATTGGACCTGTTACTTAGGAAATAAACTTTGGGGAAAGAGTTAACACCCCAGTGCCACTGGCGCAATCCCCATACACCTTCAGTCTAAGGGGATATTCAGAAGTGGGATTTCACTGCATGAGTTTAGCTGAATCTTTTGTAAGCAAGTTTTTGTAGCTTACTACTGAATTTGTCGCATTCCAGTCATTAAGCACTAGAAATGAACACTCCAAAAGCCGCATAATATAAAGATTTGCGGCTTACCGCTCTGTAAGCTGGAAAGTAACACCTCCTTAGATAATCTGGGTAGCATCCAATGCCGCTTGCAGTATTGTTGCACTCGCATATCTTGTGCAAGGCACCCCACTCTTATAGTTTCCAGCCATTCTAGTACAATTTCCAATTCGCATGGTAAACACATTTTGACAGAAATCGCGAAGAATACGAATAACTGCTTCAAAATGAGGCTTCCTTGGATCATGCATAAATTGACTCACGATTCCAAACCGCATAAGTAATATCAGGGCGCGTGACGGTAAGATAAATCAACCGCCCAACTAACAGTCGATAACGACTAGCATCATTAAATAGTTCCCCCGTAATTGCGTCCAGTTTGAGATTGGAGTCCATCGGAGTCTCTACAGGACGAGCACCTAATAAACCAGTCTCCGATGAAATATCCAATACATACTTCCGTTGAGAAAGATTAATGCCTTCCTTGGAATGAGCTACCTCAATATACCCAAAAAAGACCGAAGGACATCCAAGTCTTTCGTATGAAATTGTTTACTTAAATATTTCTTCACACCAACAACGCCAGCAGAATCACTACCAGTAACAATGATATCTTCAACATAAAGGATCAGAGAGTTTATTGTCATTTTATGTCTTAGCATGTTAAAGTTTATTGTTATTTTCTGTCTTAGCATAATGGGTCGTCTACCCATGGTCATATGTAACCATATTATTATGATTTATAGGATCAAAGAGAGGCAGAGAGAGAGAGAGAGAGAGAGGAGCAGAAATCTAAGAGTGTGAGTTAATCAACTCTCCACTCAGCAGCCTCCCCTTTTATATAAATCATAATAATAGGGTTACATATGACCGTGGGTAGACGACCCATTATGCTAAGACATAAAATAATAATAAACTCTAACGGATCTTAATCTTGTAATGGGTAGTATGAATCACATAAATTTTGTGGCGAATCATTTCAAGAATATTAGTCATTTTTCAATACCGGATGATTTTTGTAAGCCACAAAGTACTCAAGGTGCAAGATAAAATCACTTTTATCAATCCAAAGAAAAAGTAACCAGAAATTGTTACGACGCGACGTGTGGATTTTGCTTGTGTAGTGTTGAGGGGAGGTTGGAGAAACTTAGAGGGAGAACAATGTTTTATATTGTAAAAGTTGGCCCGAGAAAGAACCATGGTCTATGTTGTACGTAAAAAGGTTGCCTGTTAAGAAAAAATAGCTTAGTTACTAAAAAAAGGGAAAATGCATGCTTTTTGGCATGCCTTTTGGGTTCGGCGTGCCATGGCTTGGCAAGCCCGAAAAATACGTGCCAGATACCCTATTTATGTTGTCTAGCTACAAACTTGAAATGTCAAACTTTATGTTTACAGCTTTAACTGTCGGGCACACCTTTGAAAGGGTGGTGCCTGGAACATTTACGGTAATAACGGATAGAGTGGAGGGGCTCCCTTTTAGAATTCTTTTAGAGTAGAACTGTAGAACCTCCTGAGGAGTTCCATAAAACCAAGACCTATGTTATCTAACCAAGCTTAGCTAGGAGATATGTTTTTTCTAGTAACATAAATTTAGCTAGGAGATTGTGTTGTTGATGAGTATTTAAATATGTACCTAATATGTCTGTATTAGTAGGATAATTTTCCTCTGCAATCAAGATGTCGAATCCCGACTTACAGATGATAAAAATTGTGAAAAAGTGATTATCTTTAGACATTATTACTGATATTCCCATACAATTTATTTCTCTATAAAAATGTCAAAAATTTGCATGTTTTGTAAAAACCAGAACACTATTCAAGTATTGTGAGTAAGCATATTTCATGTGTATGATACACTCATTATTTCATTTTAATCAGGTCTCGTATGGAAGATTAAGTTTTAATTATGGATAGACTGTTTAATGCAAAATGAAGGTCTCTTTACATTTTTAATTTACCCCATATTCTTGGAATTCAGTTAACATACCAAATTCAGATCATACTAACTTAATGCAAAACATATTCTCGCTTGTGAAGGATTACTAGGTTAAGTTATATGACAAACCTGGGAATACAGGATACACAAGCACCCATGAAAGCTTTAACTAATTGTAGCGCCATTTACTTTCTTACTGTTATTGTGAATAATTTGACGATACTGTATTTGGTAAAGAAAGAAGAATGAGTTACAAAGCTTAGGGCTCTGTATTCTGTACAAAGATATTTTAAACCGTGTCTTTTTATAAAAACTTAGAATATTTTGCTGGTGATCATAAATAAACTGACATGTCATTATATCTGTAGTGGAAACCTTCTGATGAACCACATGTTACACCCTATCCACCTCTTTATGGCTTCAACTCTCACCAATGACTTTGTCTCCCCTGCTTAAGATTTATGTGTAGTATAAATATTATGGCTATTCTAATGTTTTGGCAGTGTAATTGTTGTCTCTCTTATCATCAAATATTTAAAGTCTTTTGACTTTTAGCATATCTTTTAATAAATTGCTACGCACCCTATAATTATGAATGCCGATTTATGTAGGCTGTTGAGATTGGGAAGGAGCTGGCAAGAAAGCATTTTATACATCATGTATTTGGGTATGAACTTAACAAATGTTAAATAACGTCATTTTGGATTAATTTGAGGACGGCTTGAATTATTCTCTCAATGTTTTAAATGCAATTGTTCTCTTATTTGTTTAGGGAAAATGATTTTGAGGACGGCAACCATTTATATCGTTTCCTTGAGCATGAGGGTTTTGTTCCTAGAAGCTATAATTTCCGAGGATCCACGAATGACTGTGAACCAAAACCTGCAGCTACTGTCTTCCAAAAGCTCACAAAGATAATGTCGGCCATATTAGAGTCTTATGCGTCCGAGGACAGACGACATGTTAATTATACAGGCATCAGTAACAGCGAAGAGTTCCGGAGGTATTATATTTTGAAAATAGGATTTGTTACTAAAAATATATAAATTCCCAGCACTATTTCGGTCTAGATTGAAGCTTAGACCAAGTGTCTGTGATCAATTCTTTGGCAAAAATAGTGATTGGTTAAATAAAGACCTATGTTATCTAATACAAGTGAGGGGGGAAAGGCTAAATAAAGACCTATATTATCTAACACAAGTTTATAGCAAGCTCTTTTGCCCTTCAAATATGTTTAACATTGAGGATGATGAATATTTTTCCACGAATTAGCATTTCCTTGTGAAGAGGCAATCTGAATATCTGCATTTTTGCCTTATGCACTAACTTAACACGAAAAAGGATTTGTGAACATTTTCATTGTTGGGATTAATTATTCTTTTCTGTGTATTTATTCTGAGAAAAGCAAATCATAATCATTATTTCTGGTTCATCTTTGCATAGATACGTAAATCTTGCGCAAGATTTGCAACGTGTGGATATCCTAGCACTCTCAGCGGACGAGAAGCTAGCATTTTTCTTAAACCTGCACAATGCAATGGTCATCCATGCAGTGATAAGAGTAGGGTGTCCCGAGGGGGTGGTTGACAGAAGATCCTTCTTTAATGATTTCCATTACATAGTTGGAGGCTATGCCTACTCCCTAGCAGCAATTAAAAACGGAATTCTCAGATCAAATCGAAGACAGCCGTACTCTTGGGTCAAACCATTTGGCGTTGGGGACAAGCGTGTAGAGGTAAATAATCCTCTTTCATTTTTTTTCTTACTTAATATTTAATGCTAGAATTGAACAAAATTGAATCTTTTCATAAACATGCAACTTTTGCTTGGTTTCTTGGCTGTGCTCACTAGTCTATTTTCCATTTCCGATTTTCTTTTTCATGAAAGATGATCATCCATAGATGTCCAATTTTCTAGTGATGACTAAATAATTGAAAATAAGACTTTGAGGATTTTAGAGTAAAATAAGAATTTAAAAGATTGAAGTGTAATGACAACGGGACCAAAATATGCAAGAATTTATAGAAAACTCGTACTAGTTTTTTCTGGAATTATTAGAGTGAGGGGGTGATCGCCATTGATGGGGGAAAAAAGAGATTTATCAGAATATGGCTACTAATTCTTTGGGTTTTCTCCACACATTTTTATTTTATTTTATCATATTCTTTTTTGTCGCTCATCTGCAAAAAAATATTTCAGGTTGCTGTTGATAAGTTTAATCCATTGATCCATTTCGGGCTATGTGATGGAATGCGGTCGTGTCCGAAGGTACAATTTTTCACGCCACAAGGTGTTGAATCAGAACTAAGATGCGCAACAAGGGAATTCTTCCATGAAGATGGAATCGAGGTAGATTTGGAGAAGAGGACCGTTTATCTCACCAGGATCATCAAATGGTTAGCCCTCATTTTAAACAATTTTTCGTTCCTTATCTTGAGTTTAAGTTGATATTGCCAAGTAGTCCATATTAAGAATTTAAATGATGTCAACAACGATAAATATCTATGAAATGAAGAAGAAAATAATCCCACACTGAAAATACTAGTGCTTCGTAACATCAACCAAGGATGCCCCTTCTCATAGATCTTAAAAAATATGTTCTCTCTATCCACAAGTAACAAAAATAACATTACAAGGTTGTAGTAAGGTTATCAATGATAAGTATGTTTCATTGTGGCAACATTGTTTGATGCGAGCAAAATCTATAAGGTAAGAGCCTTTCCATCTTTTTCCTAACAAACTAACAAAGTAACAATGAGAAGGTATGACTTTGAAATGTTGTAAAAATTAATTTACAAAAAGCATTCATTTAACACTATTATGTCCCACATTATACTTACACAAGCTAGAAACTCACAAGAAACCCTAAGGTACTGCAATAGGTGATAAGGTAAAAACAGATATGTATTATTGAAACCAAATATAGTGGAAAATATATGCTTTCTCTGCCACGTCATAATGCTTCTTCTTTTTTCCATGGCCCCCTACACATGTCCACTACCACTCAGGAATGGTGCATACAGAGGTGGGGCTTGCATTCGTTTCCCATCCGCGCACTGAATCACTCTGCTATATGAGAGAACTCATCTGAGCATGCTAAGAACCTGAGTGTCTCACTCTACGGTTTATCTCAAATATCTCTGCCTCCTTTGGTGTCTTCCTTCTAGGCCATTAAGGGGTTCTCTTGATTCTATCGTGTCTTCCTCGCAAACCCTTAGGCTTTCCATTAGTATCTCACACTTAGCTTAGTGATTTTAAACACTTTTACATAGTGGGAGTCAAGATCAATTAATAAAGACCTAGATTGACCCTCTATATCTCCATGTAAATGGACTGTGGATGACCACCTGTTGCAGGCACATACAGCTATGTGATCAGACATGCAGATTCTTCCCTCATTTCTCATCTCTGTCTGCACGCCTAGCCTTAATTCTCTTTAAAAAAAATGTCATTCTTTCTTATTGCCTCTACGGCTCTACCCTATTCTTCAAGTTTTCCTCTTAGGAGCCTATTCTTCAAATTTTCTTCTCTAGGAACTTTGAATATGTGTAAAAAGTTACAAATCATATCACTTTCCGACAATTTAAACGCGGCACTTATGCTATGCAAATGAATATGTTTTGACACCTTCAATGTTTATGTTAAGCTTATTGGAATCAAAACTGCTATAATTTCTTTAAAGGTTTCTCATGAAGCTCTCTTCGATGGACTTCTAGTAACCGTAATAGCCCTTACTGGAAATATAATCTCCAAATAAAGCACTAAAATTCTAAAATATTTATGATCAATAATGAGGCTTCTTAGTTGATATATAATCTTAAACTTCACATTTGCATTGCAGGTTCGATGCAGATTTTGGACAAGAGAAGGAAATTTTGAAGTGGATCATCAGTTACTTAGATGCAACTAAAGCGGGTCTTTTGACACATCTTTTGAACGATGGAGGTTCTATAAACATTACTTACCAAAACTTCAACTGGTCCCTTAACTCGTGATGTTCCCTACCATTTCCATAGCCCATGTAAACACTACACGCCATGAAAAGAGGTTGAAGCGCATGGAGTGTCGAAATATGAAGGATAATATACTGTATACATAGCATTTAGATTTTTGCAGTGCAGGTGTGATTACAGGTTTGTATTAATTTATACGTTGATTTTTGTATCATAAGTCAAGTTATGTGCGGTGTTACAAAATTTCACCCCTAAATATGATCGATTTGTATTAATTTTGATTTAATGGCACAGTGTGATAATGTCTACAGCAAAGTTATTGGTTGATAACACGGTTTTTTCATCCGTGATGACACAGTTTTGTATGTCTATAGCCAAAAAGACAGTCGGAAAAGTATGGTTACTTTTTAACAACTGGGGTGATCTGCGGTCATAATTTATCACCATTTGATTTTGCTTGACTAGTCCCTGGGGCAAGTGAGAACCTTGCCGATCCACATGCCTGGTAAGTCGGGATAAATCCTAGCAAATGCCCCCCTTGGTGGTGATGATGGCTTGCAACCACAAATTATCCTTATTTCGGATTCAACTATTCACCGTGTTTGAGAGCATCTCCTAAAGATTAAACTACCTTACTTCTAAATGTTTGGCGCCTATTTAATTTATTAAACAAAAAAATAAAAAATTCAATCAGCTCGTAAGTGTTAGGCGCCCGATTTGAATTAAAAAAAACAAACAAACAATTGGGTACCCAAACTTTAGGCGTCTAATTTGAAATTTTGTAAAAAAAAACAATTGTGCACCCAAAGCTTAAGCACCCGATTAGAAAACAAAATAGACCCCCAACACTTGGGCGCCCGATCGCAACGTATAAAAACAAGGTTGCACCTTGAAAAACAAGGCTCAACCTTGTATTTTGAGGAGAAAAACCAAGTAAGGTACAGTTGGAGGACGGAAATCCTACGTGACACCTGAAAAACCAAGTGGGTGAAGTACTTTAGGAGATGCTCTGATTATTGCAACCACAAGTTATCCTTATTTCGGATTCAACCATTCACCGTGTTAGATTAGCCTCTAAAATTGTCTACAATTATAACCTCGGGACGAAGAATATATGTGATAATGTTTTCCCCCCCAACTACGCCTAAAACTGAAGGTCTTACGACGTTTTTACCCGGAGACAAAGCTCAGGGGGTGTAAGAATGGAGTTATGATAATAAAAGTGGACATGTGAAACGGGTTACATGAGTTGGGCCCGGGTCTAATATTTGAATTTTCATTACCAACCCAAGTATGATTTTCCCTCCATTTTTTCCCGCCAAGAGAAACCAAAAATAAATTTTTTGCAGAGAAACAAAATGCTCAAGATCTAGAGAGAGAGAGAGAGAGAGAGAGATGGAGAAGAAGAGCGGAGCAACTCCAACAGGTTGCTATAAGTGCGGTCTCCCGGGTCACTGGGCGCGAGATTGCACATCATCTGGGGGGGTTGCCCCCAATTCCAACTCTGATCCCAACCCTAACCCTAACCCTAATTCCAATTCATCTTTTCCACCATTCAAAACCACCAATTACAATGCCTCTTCTTCAAAACCATCATTTCCAGAGAAACCCGTGGCGGAGAAGGTGAAGAAACCCCCAAAAAGGAAACCCAAACTCACACCCCAGCTTCTCTTATCCGATGACGGTGTCGGTTTTGTTCTTCGTCATTTCCCCCAAGCCTTCAACTTTAAAGGGCGCGGCCACGAGGTATAAAAAAAACTTTTATTTGCTTCGTGAATGTTACGATTTAAATGTTGTGTCAATGGGTTTTTGGCAGGTTAGTGATTTGGGGAACTTGATTGACTTATATAAAGACTGGCATTCGCACATACTTCCTTACTATTCGTTCGATCAGTTTGTACACAAGGTTGAGCAAGTTGGCGCTACTAGGCATGTTAGGGTGAGCTAATTTATCTTTAAGTTTGATTCATAATGGTCAAATAGTATGTGTTTTAATGAATTTTAAGTAGCATACGAAAGAAGTTTTGGTTATGGGAATTGGTCTTGAATTCAGATTTGAAGTATTTCTTAAGTGAAATATCGGTGAATATTAACATTCTGGGAATAATTCGAGAAGTTGGAGTTGATCCCACAAATAAAATTTACCTGGGGATTACACTGGTTGTTGATCTTAACGAGTCTGGGGTTTTACTCTGGCTTAGAGAGATCCATTGTAAATATTGATATCTTTAGAAGGGTACTTGATTATCATTTGCTATCATTTTTTCCCCCTCCATTTTGGAGGTTTCCTCATAACTTATTTTATGGGGATTCTTTGGTTATTTTTTTTGCCATTGTTACTTCACTTGAGTTCGTTGTAAATTCACAAAAGAAAGTCGTATTACCTACTTCCAAAATGTTTGTAGAGGCGTTACAAGCTCTAACTATGCTCCTCGTAGTCACAGTTTTTGTTTAGGACTACTATATGGTGCATTTTGGAAAGATGTTATATAAACGCAAGGTTTATGCATTGAAAAACATAAAGTGGACCAGTGGATAGTTTCAATTAAAAGAACCATCTCAAATCTGGTCCAACCAAAATAAAATAGGAATAAAGGAACATCTCATAATTCGAGGATAAACATAATCTGTGGTCGAATGACAATCACAATGATACCAATACACTTAGTTATTCAAAAAAGATGGGGAATAAACAAGAAGTGTGGGGCAATAAACGTCTGCAACAACAACAAGATGCATATAGGTCTGCATATAATTCACTCATGATTATTCGACAATTCCGGAGAACCAAAAGATTGACTGGATTAATTTTCTAACACCCTCGTTTGAAATAATTCAGGGAATCATTCAAAGACTCAAAAAACTGTGTGATTAGATTCTCCTGCTTAATACGAGTGTTGGGAATTTTGCTTATGCTTCCGTTGGAGTCCCATACTTCAACCCAGCAATAAAATGATTGGATCATGCATATAAGGCATACCAAATCTTCAATCCAAACATAAAATACGCAATTCCTGCCGTATAAGTAACAATGGCGAGTAACTTAGCCTTTGCTCACAAGTGAAAAAAGTTATTTGTAGTTGAGTTACTAAAAAATTAAACCGGGTTTCTAGACTTCCTAGTGTATGCAGTAAACCACCTATTAATGAGGGAAACACAGTGTATATGCATCTATGTTACTTTTTAGCTGTTTATTGAACCTATGTATTCTCACCTTTGTTCATAACCCCAAAAGGACATGCCCTTGTCGATTTGTAAGTCATCCGCATTTTGAATTTTATCTCTTCCTATCCTTTATTTGCAAATGCTAACATTATTAATGCTCTTTTGTCCATGTGGGTTACTACTAGACATGTATTAGAGACTTGCGTGAGAGAGTTGCTAATGGAGGGGACCCGTCGAAGTTGCACGAGCCACCAGTTGAGCATGATGTACCTGATTCTGAACCAGGTACCTATAAATTGTAGTTAACTAATAGTTGATACGCATCCTATTTTTCAAATCAAAATTTTGAAGAGTTTTTTTATTTACTTCACATATAGATGCCATATTTCTGAATACTGACGAATCCTATTACACTAGTATCCATTATGAATAAAAGATAAAACAAAAGGAGCACCAGTGTCGAGACACAATTCAATAAACTGATTTCTGTCATTCACGTCCTATGAATACCTATGTATCCTATAAGTTATACTTTATATTTGCATCGAACATGGCACAACACTAGCTTTAAAGTAAAAAAAAAAACGCATTACATTCGAAAGAGCTTTCACCACCGTGCAGAGTTACAGACTAGGAGGATGTTAGTTTTACATATCAGCGTAAAATAGAAGTTACAAATCTTAAGTTCCTAGTTCCTGATATAATCAAATTTAGGTTACTTTTAAGAGTTTCACCTAAAGTCACTATATAGTCTGGCATCCAGCAACCTCATTTATTATATTGTGATACTTGTTTATGTTTTTAGTTTCTCATTTTGAAATTTCTTTATTGCCAGTTATATCTATCTAAATAGTACATTTTTTTTAGTTGTAGAGGAACTCCACGATTTTGATGACCTAACCGGTAATATTGGAGGTCCGCCGTCTAATAGTCCTGATACTAATGATATGGAAGAAGAAATGGCGACTGAAATTTGTATGCAGGCCACTGAAGTATGTTTTCTTAATCCTTTTATTGAACTTAATGAAGATAGTTGTCCTGTTTTACTTTTTGTCATCTAAGATGCACAACCACTTTTTTGTGATGCATATGATTGATTACTTTCCTTAGACTGGCAGTGTTTAATAGTAGGAAGAGATGCCCAAAATTGACTTGTGAACATACTGGAAAGCCAAACTAGTTCCTAATTCAGGGTAAACCAGATACAAATATAACGAAGGAAGATTGTAATGACAACCTATGAAGTGACAATTTCTTCCCCATCTAAACCATAAAACCAATGAATTATCGATCACTGAACTCCTCCAAACTTGACACATAATAATAAAGTAATAAACTTGGTTTCTGATACTGATAAATTATTACCCACCTGCATGGTTTATCCATCGAATATGCATGAGTTTGTATTATTCATACCCCCCAAGTCAAGTGATAACTGTTTTTGGCATTGTTAAGAATTTCTCACTCTAGTACATGGTTTACCACCCCAGTGCCTTGGGTATGTCATGTTGGTGCTCTTGCTATGCTACATCAACATCTTAGAGATGCCATATCCAGTTTTCCAAATATGCTGGATCAAAGGTTATGTTTCAAACATTCTCATTGTTGGTATTCAAAGGCCCTAGGAGATGGTATACAGATATATACATTTGGTGCAAATATATGTGAAATGGAATAATCTGGACTTGGTTGGGGGTACACTCAACTAAAAAGGGTGAAAGCAGTATTTTGTAGAAAACTTCAATGCAACCTAAACCCCAACATTAAATATGAATCTATATAGCAAACTGATACCTGTCTCATTTGAGTTACATTGAGTAGTTTTTCACTTATTTTTTCTTCTAAATATATGCCTTGCTTGCTTGCTGCAAATAATCACTAAGCCTAGTTACTATTTCTTATACATCTTCTCTAGCTTTTTACGTCTCGACTGAAAGTATACACATCGTTTCATCTTAACTACAGGAACCAAACCCGTCTCTGCAAAGCCAAGCGACTGATGTTCAAGTAATACCTGATCATAATTCTGTTGATGGATCAACAAATCAGATACCAGAAAACGGAGCCAGCGGCATTAGCATAACCCAGGTCCTCACTGAGGAACAAAAAGCTCGTAAGGAAGCTAACCTACGAAAGGCATTAGAAAAAAGAGCCGCAACCGTTCATGCCCGCTCTTTGCAGGCAGCTTCAATTTCTCCTGAGTGAACTGTGAGTTCTTCAATCTTCTGCCTTTTATCAGAACATGCATATTTGGCAATATATGATACCAGGAGAAATACAGTCATCAGTTTTATGGGTGTACCTACATTTGATCAAAGCCAATTTTATTTCTGCGTAAATGTCAACTTTTGTTAAACTGAACAAGCAAAATAGCTCTTAAAGCCTTGTACATTAAAAATGTCAAATGGTTGGGAAGCCAAAACCAGAGCAACGGACAACCACCCTCATCGGCCTAGTTATGGAAGGAAATGAATCCATATTGCTACAGGTAGAGCCCATGCTTTAAAAAAAATGGTAGAGCCAACTATAAGCTGTCAATTAATTGGTCTCCACATCCGTACATACATAATATAATCGGATCTATATGTTTCGATGGACTCAACAACCTGCGATGGTATTCTAAAAAAAAATAAAAAATTACATTTTACCTACTCCGCATATAATCTTTATCATAATCATATGAAACACAACTTTCAACAAAATATTGCTGCAAACCTCGAACTTATTTGTTCCTAAATGAAAGATGGAGCAATCACCGCTGTTTCTTAATGAACTTATTTGTGCAAAAGGTTCTTTCATTTGTTAATTCAAACTATAAACTTTTGTTAATTAAAAGACTTAATTAAATTGTTTGACAGCCAACTACATGTTCTCCACAATTCCATTACTAATATATACAAAGAACTAGTTGTTGAACAAACTTTTTTTTTCTTTTTTTTTCAATGATCAAGCAAACAATATAGTCCATCCAACTACGACGAAAGTCACTTTCATAATCCCTTTCTCTGGCATTCGACCGGTATTAAAACTAAAACAGGAGGTTTCAGCTCAAAACCAATTGGTAATAAGAGGTATAACCCCATGATCTTTTATTTTAAGGCGTAGTAGTAATGGAGATGTGAGTACCACGTACATGTGTACCCCATGCATGACTAGATTTAGGGTTAAGGCTCCGCTTGGCATCCTGTTATAGCTCCAAATGGTTATAAGAGCATATGCAATAGTCAAGAGGGTGGATTGGATGAATTTTGGGGTGAATCCAACCCACAACAGTTGAAGGTGAATTTGAAGGTAAATTTCCAACGCGCAGTTCTGAACTGTACGACGTCACTATGCGCAGTTCTGAAGTGCGCGGCATAATTTTTAAAAAAAGATCTCTCCACGTGGATCAATCTGAAGCGTCCATTACCCAACACGCAGTTTAGAAGTGCGTTGTATGAATTCACCCTCAAGGTGGATTTTCCACCCAAATCCACCCTTGGATGAATTTTTAAGTTGCCACGTCAGGAATTCACCTGGCTGCTGAGAAGGATTTGGGGTGGAAAAGACGGTAGATTGGGAATTCACCCTGCCACGTCAGGGTGTACCTAGCTGCTGTGGGTGCTCTAAACGTATAATTCCTTGATATGTGAAGGTATAAACGGCATACCAAGCAGAGCCTAAATCGGCTAATCCGGTACATTATAGTGCACCGGGACCCACACAATTCGAAAGTTTCCCTGGATCCATCTGGCATTGATATATTCTCCCACGTGGCAGTCCCACGAGGCCAACTGTATTACACTTGTCATGTACTCAGTACTGAAAGGTGTAAACAAAAGTGCCCTAATAAATTGGGTCGCTGTAGAAGAAGAAGAAACAACAACTACTGTCTACTAGTAGAGCTTTAAATTAGGTCATTAGTTTCCCGTGAAGTTAGTCATTACAGTCACACGCCCAAACAGGTCCTTAACTGAAACAAAACAGCCAAACAGGTCCTTAGGTTTTCTTCTTTGTTTCCCTCTCTTTCTTGAATTATTTTTATTACTCAAAACTACAGTCATTCAAGATCAGATTTTTTAGGCTCTCTCTCTCATGGGATCCCATGATTTCAAACTGAGGGGTTGAGAACCCCAAGGAAATATTTACTCTTTTAAACTAAAGACTCTCTCTTTCTTTCTCTCTGCACTTGTTTCAGCTCCACGTGAAACTAATTACTGCCCTCTGTTTGTCTTCATCAACTGCAATGTGTGCATGTGTTTCTGTTTGATGAGAATCAAAATGCAGTCATTTTAATGATGGGGTTGAGTTTTTTTTTTGGTGTAAAATGATTCATGGGGTGCCTGGGTTTCGATTGATTTGAGGGGAAACTGCGAAAAAGGTTTGAAATTTGAGATGTTTGGGGTGAAATGCTAAATGGGGTTTCGGGTTTTCGATTGATTTGAGGGGAAACTGTGAAAAAGGTTTGAAATTTGAGATGTTTGGAGTGAAATGCTAAATGGGGGTTCGGGTTTTCGTTTGATTTGAGGGGAAACTGTGAAAAAGGTTTGAAATTTGAGATGTTTGGGGTGAAATGTTAGATGGGGTTTCGGGTTTTCGGTTGATTTGAGGGGAAACTGCGAAAAGGGATTGAGTTTTGATTGGGTGGATCTTAGGTTGATTGGTTAGTACCATTAATGGAGTGTTTGTGATTGTGGAGGTCAATGTAGGGTGAGATTTGAGGCAGAAACAGAGGAGTAGATCTGGGGAGGGATTTGGAGAGTGGGGTTTGAAGAGTTTTAGTGATGGATTTGGAGATTTCGAGATTGAGGTATGTTTTAGTACTTTATTCATTAGTTTCAGCTGTTTTTCTTCCGCCATTAGTAAGATCATTGTCCAATGACGATGCTCAATCGCTTTTAACCCTTAAATCATCGTTCAATCCTTCAAAAACCCTTCTTTTAAATTGGATTCCGCGGTCTGATGTCTGCAAATGGGAAGGAATTAGGGAATGTTTGGGAGGTCGAGTTACGAAACTCGTTCTCGAACACTTGAACTTAACTGGAACCTTAGATGAGAAGAGCTTGAACCATCTGGATCAGCTCCGGGTACTTAGCTTCAAAGGGAACTCAATATCGGGCGAAATCCCCAATCTTTCGGGCCTTCACAATCTCAAATCTATATATTTGAATGACAATAGGTTTACGGGGGGATTTCCGGAGTCGCTTACGAGTTTACATCGGTTGAAAATTGTTGTTTTATCAAATAACTTGATTTCCGGTGGGATTCCAAGCTCAGTTCTTAATGTTCTTCGATTATACGTTCTTTGGTTACAAGATAACAATTTCACTGGACAAATTCCTCCTCTTAATCAACCAAGCTTGAGATTCTTTAATGTGTCTAACAATCAACTCTCTGGGGCGATTCCAGTTACGCCTGCACTCGTAAGGTTTAACTTGTCTTCTTTCTCGAATAACCCCAATCTCTGCGGTGATCAAGTTCAAAACCTCTGTAAGATTAAACCGGACAATGGAAGCATTGCCACGCCGTCATCGTCATCATCATCATCGTCAAATAAGAAAAAACTTATTATGATTATTGCTGGAAGCGTTTCAGGGTTAATTTTCTTATTAATCTTAATTGGATTACTATTGTGTTGGTGCAAATGTTGTCGTCATAAGCCGTCGCGTAATGAATCCCGTGATGTGAGAAACAAAGGAATCGAAGCAGGAGGAGAAAGAGAGATTGAAGGAGGAGAAGGATCCGGCTTTGGTGGTGGTGGTGGTGGTACTAATGGTAGCGGTGGCAGTGACAATGGTGGTAATATTGGAGGCAAGCAAGGTGCATTTTCATGGGAAGGAGATGGGATTGGGAGTTTAGTTTTCTGCGGCGCAGGTGATCAGAAAATGAATTACAGTTTGGAGGATTTGCTGAAAGCTTCGGCGGAGACATTAGGGCGAGGGACAATAGGGAGTACGTATAAGGCGGTAATGGAGCCATCCAAGTTTATTGTAACGGTGAAGAGGTTAAAGGATTCAAGGTACCCGAGACAAGATGAGTTTAGGAGACAAATGGAGATTTTGGGGAGATTGAGACATACTAATTTGGTTCCAATTAGGGCTTATTTTCAAGCTAAAGAGGAGAGGCTACTTGTTTATGATTACTTCGCCAATGGCAGCTTGTTCTCTCTCATTCATGGTAACTCCCTTAATCTTAACTTATGTTTGTTTAATTGCAATCTACTGTGAAGTAATTAGGATATCCTTAATCTAGTGTAGTAAACTAAACTCCAGGCCCTTTAGGAAGGCGTGAATTTGGTGACTATCACAACTCATTTACAGCGAGAGCATTTTAGATCCTATTAGTTGTGATTTGCTATGAACTTTAAGCCTAAACCTTGCCAATCTTTTTATTGTATTAAGAAACAATAACTAAAATGAAACTTGAAAACCCTATAGAGACTATAAATTAATGGTTGAGCTTGGATTAATCTAGTGAAATGTGTATTAACTCCTAGATTGCATAAAATCGGTTTAAGTTCATAAAATGGTATAGAAATTGTAAACATGACCAGGAAAAAATACAATGAAAACATAGGCAGAATAAAACACATAAACAAGAAATAGACACATGCATGTGTTTCACATGAAAGATTATACAGTAAGACATTTTAGAAGAAAAAAGTTGCTAGATCATAAGCATAAAATAAGTATGAGTACTTCAATCAAACTTCCAATATGTACAAAACATATTTTTACTTCACATGTTCTGTATTTTCTTATTATGTAGGAGGGTACAATGTCCTTGTCATGCTGACTAATGTACAGGGGTAAACCTGTCACTTTAGTGTACCATTGACCAGTCTATTATCACCAAAGATAGTCAAGAAACAATAGAATTCCTATGAGATTTTTTGCTGCATTACTCCAAGGTTGCACTGTTAAAAACTTTCTATAAATTTCAAGATAGATGAGATAGGTTAAGTTGTCTTCTCCTGTTAATTGAAACAGACATCTCATATCTCTGTTTCTCATACTAGATTCTGCATAATTAAGCCTCTTTTTTATTAATCATTAGTAGAGAATTCAGCCTTTGATTTCATGTTGTTATCAGAGAGATTTTAGAGGGAAATTTAAGTTGGACAAAACATGGTCCACAATTTATTTCAATATTTTATGGTCCCCCCATTTATCTATCTAATAGTCAAATTAGATCTTGTTAGGCTTTTCCTGAATGGACATTGTCTTATTAGGCTTTTCTTGAATGGGCATTGTGCAATATGAGACTTTGATGTTTAGATTCATAAACAGTAGAACTGACCAGTTCTAAAACATATTTTGTTTTGTAATAATCCAATTAGTTGATAAAGAGTTCATTATCTAGTAGAATCAGTTGAAATACAGAATTTTCAAGTTATGACATACTTTCGATTTTTTAATATGCCCGTTGAGTTGACATTTGAAATTTGAAGTCACGTTGGTTATAATATGCTACCGAACTTTATGTGCTTCTGCTGTTTCTGAGTTTCTCCAGAATGTCTTACTTTTACATAATCTTTTCTCAGATTTGGTAAACCCCACTTAGATTGTTAGCAGGTTGATTTTATTTCCCTTCAAATATTAATCAGCAGTTTCTTTATGCATTTTTTCATTTATCTGTGTGCTTGTGTATGCAATTAATCTAGTTTTTTGGTTTTAAACAGGGTCAAAAACTTCAGGTGGTGGAAAACCTCTTCATTGGACATCATGCTTAAAAATAGCGGAAGATCTTGCAACAGGATTAGTCTATCTCCACCAAAATCCTGGACTAACCCATGGTAACTTAAAATCCTCAAACGTCCTTTTAGGTTCAGACTTTGAATCTTGCTTAACCGACTACGGCTTAACCCCATTCCGAAGCCCCGAGTCACTTGACGAAGCTAGTGCCTCTTCGCTATTCTACCGAGCTCCTGAATGCCAGGACCCACGTAGGCCTTCTACACAACAATCTGATATTTACAGCTTTGGAGTTCTCCTTCTCGAGCTCCTCACAGGCAAGGATTTATATCTCTTATATCCAAAATATCAAACTGACAGACATACTTGATATAAAAATTGGTTATGAATCAATATATTGGTCATATGGTATTCTTTTTATATATCCAGTAGATATATCAGTGGGTATATTGTATTGAATTACTAGCCCAATACTTCAAATTTAGTGATATATATTTGATTCCTTGCTCACAGGGAAAACACCTTTCCAAGATCTAGTACAAGAGCACGGGGCAGATATTCCTAAATGGGTCAAGTCAGTTCGTGAGGAAGAAACGGAATCTGGTGATGAGCCATCTTCGGGAAATGAGACTTCAGAGGAGAAACTCGCCGCACTTTTGAACATTGCTATGGCTTGTGTCTCACTAGTGCCGGAGAACAGGCCGATGATGAAGGAAGTGTTGAGAATGATAAGGGATGTGAGAGCAGAAGCTCAAATATCTTCAAATAGTAGTGATCATTCTCCAAGCAGATGGTCTGATACTATACAAAGCTTGCCAAGAGAAGACCATTTGAGTATTTGAGAAGGTTAACCGTTGTTGATGAGAACACATTCTTTTAATTCAACATGTTCTTTTACCATAGCGATTCGTATTGGAGTCTTCAACATGTTCTTTTACCATAGCGATTCGTATTGGAGCCTTAAACATGTTCTTTTACCATAGTGATTCGTACTTAGTTGGTGTAAAGTTTCCTCGGTTTATTATGTTGTAAAAGTAGATAAACTGTTATTCTGTGTACGACTGTACGCAATGAAAGAAGAAGCATTTTTTTTCCACACCCCCGTTATCGAGTCTTAGGCCATATGAATCAACTTACGTATTATCCCTAAATATGGATTCTTTTTCATAAGCTTATATTGCTTCTAAAGTCTAGACGAAGACAGAATAGATTGAGCTAGTTTGTCAGGGAGCACCGGATTCAGAGATCCACTTGCAGGTCTTAAGTTAGAGACGAAAATCTGAATTCTCCAGATATCATTTTAGAAGATATGTAGAGCCATGGATGACTTCATTTCATGATCAATCAGTCATAGTAAGTACTTAACGACGAAAATTATGAAGCGTGTGAATCTTGCAACCAATTTGAACCAGCATCCCAGGTAATTTGAATCTTAGTAAATTCCATTAGCAGATGAATTGAATTTTTCTATTTCTGAAAGGCATAATTAGGTCTGAAATAACCACCTAACAAGGCTATCCGTACAAAATATGAAAGAAAAAAAATACATCTACCCAGCCACGATTTCAGTACCAGTTCCCCTTAAATGATTTCCATGGATCGAATGTGCAGTTTGAACAGTTGTTTAGTGAAGTAATTGCCTTTTAAAGGTTAGTTCTCAGAATTTGATATTAGTAAAGCTATCGCATTGCCTTCTTTATTTACTTTAAGTAGTATAAAGGTCATTCACTTTCGAGATAATGGTGCACATTACACGCAGACTTGTATTATACGAGAGATCTAGTTTACAAGCTTCTCAGGCACAAATAGAGGAAGAATGAGGAAAGGAACATTTGAATAAGAGGCAAAAAATGTAAGCATTCGCCTACATGTGATTTCATTCATTTTAATAAACAATAGTATACACTAACAACAAGCTAACCTAGACCTAATTTATTTTTTTCATTAAACTAGATTTAGAAAAGTATCCGATCTTGATAAATCTCTAGTGCTCGACTGACCTTCTGAAGAAACAATTTTCGATGTAGACGGTACCTGCAAGATTCACATCAATTTCCATCAGGAAATTCAAAACATATTTCGTATTTATGTTGTGTTTTGACACCAAAATATCTTGAAATTACGTAAATTGCGGTAAGAGGTCTACATACTTGATTGCAGCCTCAAGTGTCCTCCTTGCTTCTGGCATTGAATCTGTTTGGAGCAGCAATGATCAAAACATCAGTTACATTAATCTTCAAGGGGTGCGGAAACTTTATTTGTGTTCATGAAAGAATTTGCAAAATAAGAAAGAGCTTGGATGAACCGGAGAAATAAAAATACATCAGCATACAAAAAAACATGACACTTAGTAGCGTAACGAGAAAAAGTCCATCAAACCAAATAAAAGACCAAGTAATTAACAACATAAACCCATACGAAATTTAATATTCTTGGTAGGAAATGCATATCAAAGAAATCCCAGATTAAAGGGAATTTTGGTTGATATCCAGATAGGCCAAAAAGGTGGTCTCTCACGTTCTGCCACCGCCACCACTAGATGATCCTTGGGTAGCTTAGAAGCACAACACCAGAAAGTTGAAATGATTCTCAAAGTGATCTTGCACACAGCGGTAGAGGATCATCTAACAATAGCCGAGAATAAAATAATGGCAAGAAGCCGAAACACTATCTAGACAAAAAATAAATTAAAGTAATTAATATATGTTACTTATTTTGAAGCTACCCTATTATTGGAAATTTCACCAAATTTTGCAAAAATCCACCAAATTCGAAGCTACCATATTACTAAAAAATCCACCAAATTTTGCAAAAAATCAAACAAGTAAAATGTGACTATAGTGGTACCTAAGATCTTCTGATCTTCATCAGAAGTTGTGGGGTATTTTGCCAACATCTGCAAGCATTCTTCTTGCAACTCTCTAGCAGCCTTCCTTTCTATGCTTGGAACTGGAGGCATATCTCCATCTGACCATGTGGGCAATGTTCTTGCTGCCGCTAGAACCGCTCCATCTACAAAATCACCCCCATCATTTGATACCCGGCCTGAAACATTTGTGTGGAACTTATGAGACAAATGACTGACTAAACTTGAGATGTTATAAAGATTAGGAATAACCCGAATTAATAAAGACTAAACCAACAAATGAAGCACTAACTCGAGACATGGGATACATTTTTTCATCTTGTTTGTAACTCTGGTCAAGCTGATAGGGCTGTAAAATGTAACTCGTCCATCTTTTATAGTGCACCAACTTTAATGGAAGTGAGGGGTACCCTGCAAGTCTTAGGTATTTGGCTAGAGCTAACAAGGTTCTTATGTGTCAAGACAAGATACTGAACCTTGTCTAACAATTTTATTCTGATATTCTTCCGCTGAAAACTTTTGAAGATTCCTTTAACCCATCAGGATCCACTACTTAGTGGTATATTCGATATCCATTAAGGTTGGGATCAGTAAAAGAATATATTAATGGGTAACTCAAATTTTCAAATAAAAATAGTGCAGCTTACTGTTGTAGTTGTATTCTTCAGGCAGGCCAGAGATACTGAATACTGACAAGAAGGAATCCAAGTGAATCTTAGAATTTCCAGAGAACTCTATAACATCCCAAGGATTCTGCAAATAATTGAGCTACTCAGTGGTGTCCATGAATTTTATGCAGAAAACATAATTGCAGAATATTCATCTCTACTGAAAGTGGAGATATTTCAAATATTTTTCACTTAAGTGGTTAACAAAAAGTAGAACTCCCATATAGTATATAATCGCAGATGATATCAGTTGTGTCAATAAATTCTGGGCTATGATCAGATATATTTAATATAGTGATTCAATATTCTAAATATTGCAGACAGTATTAACTTTGTAAATGTATTTGATGTACATGATAAAATATATTGCAAAAGAAAATTGTGATTTATTAATGTACACTAAACTCCCTCTCTCTAAGTCAATGTACTATAAGTTAATAACGTTGAAATGTTAATGCTGCAACTTGAAGGGTCTCCCCACAGAATTAAGTTAGACAGAGTTTACTCTATGATGTTATTTTGTGGATTATCATGATAAAAAACCAATACAGCTAATAAAAATAAAAACTTTATATGATGGAGATATACATGATATGTTGGTGAATATTGTAATTTATGAAAAAATGTGTTGCTTTGAACGCCAGGATCTATGCAAACATGAACACAACAATTTACAGTTAAAGCCTTGTGCAGTGTGCACAAGGAAACCAGTATCAGTAAGTGAAGAGGCACAATTTTTGGTTTGGCTCACCTTGTGAGGGTACTGGAGTTGGAAGATCTGTTTGCCCAGATGAGGCTAATAAAAAGAACAAAATGCCTGCTTATGCAATAGTATGCACTGTGTTATCACTGAGTCCATGTTTTCCCCTACTTTAGAAGTTGACTTGGGTAATGGAGAACTCGGAACTATTCCCTATGACTACTCTTGGAAACCATAAAGATGTAAGAAATGCAATCAGTTCGGGAAAATGAAGCTAACTGTGGCAAGCCTATAGAAAGAAGTAGACAAGTATAGAAGCCTTATTACGGGGTGAAAGCACAACAACCACCTACAGAATGGAAAAGGAAAGCAACTAGAAGATGATGACTAGACTTTGGTCAAAATAAAGTAGTCTAATAGTAGCTGAATACTTCAAGGAACTCTTACTCCCAAGATCACTAAGAAGCATCTAGGCTGGCCTAGCCAAACCTACTGGGAGTGTAATCGCAAAGGACCCCCGAAGACAAACCCAAAAACAAAGCATTAGCTCTAAGCAAAGAGCTCCTGACGCAAAACCAAAGGATTTAGTTTCTTGTTGGGCCTCGAAAGTTTTTTACCTAGCAAATTGAGCTTTTTCCCTAAGAAACTTTTTCGTCCCAGCGTAATATTATGCCTAAACTTGCATCTCATTGACAAGATTATTCACTGAAGGAGGCAAATCCTGTCAACACTATTGCACAAGAGAGCAACAAGCAAGGATAGCAAGCGGCGTTGGTAGGGCATGCTAATATCTTTTTGGCTTGGGGAGTTTCCGATTTCCCGTATCATTTCAAAAAAAACAAATAAGGGGTGCTTCTCGTCTCTGTTTCTTTTATAGTTTCCAGTACCTGCGTCATTTCAATTAACTATGGCTGAGGGAGTTGCCCCCATCTCGTGCACCCCACTGTTTACTTTTCTTTAACCTGCAGGGGGTTCTCAACCCCAGCTCAATTGCCTAATAAAAAGAACTGAGGGTTTGATTATGCATTTGATAATCATGCTCCCTTTCTTTCAATTACTTTGTGTGTGTGTGGGGGGGGGGGGGGGACCTCTTAACCTGTCCAGTACCTGATACTCGTACACTTCGCAATACCTTCGTAGAAGTTAATGATACATGGTAAGAATATATCCTGATTTTTATTGCTATGGTGCTATCACCTTTGTTGTTTACTTCGCTTATATGTTTGTGCTATTTCACTTTCTCTATTAACTTCTCTTGCTCGACTATTTGCCTTGGGTTTTTGATCTTAGATGCTTTCAATAATCCAAATTCATTTTATCATAAGAAAAAGGGAGTTGAAGTAAAACACGGTCAAACTCAAGTATTAGAGTATTAAAGGAACAATCAGACAAAAGATTAAATAATCATTACCACCGAAATAAACCAGTCATATCCTAACTTTAAGTAACCAAAATACATACCCATAACTGAAAATAGATACATAATATATAACTTTTGGTAAAGCCAAGCTGAGAACAAGTACCGTCGATGATGAAAACCCATACTGTTGCATGAACATATTATTTTTCTGACCACGCAAATAATTGATTGTCATCTGCATAAAACAAAATGTAATTTCAAATAAATGTGTTAATCAGTTACAGAAACTAGTGCACTTTCCTCAACAACGACAACAACAAAAACTAGTGCCTAGCCTCTGAAGGAAATGCATTTCCCCTTGTACAATCAATAACCAACAGTAAAGAAAAAAACAATTGAAGTAAGCAAAATTCAACTAAATAGGTAAATTGGGATTGCTTGTGGCAAGAGTTTTTTCAGCCAAATAACATAAATTTTGGAAAAAGAAATCTCCACAAAACCAACATACACCACTTGAGGGTATGGTGTAGCGCCCCGCTTTATTTTTTTTCGTTATATAACTGTGTTCTAGAGCTGTTGTAGTTTAGTAAGTTACATGGTGGAGTATGTTATCATAGCTCTTTTATTCTTTCTTCAAACCCATTCAACCTCCATCGTATCCCTCCCTGATTCTCCTCCATATTCTTCTCCATCTCCTCTTCCCAAATCCTCCACAATCCCCTTCTTCTCCTCCACTTAAACAACAACACCTTAAACCCATCTCTTCTCTTTGTAACCTAGAGAGAGAGGTGCACCCCAAATCCCTAATTCGAAAACCCAACCCTAATTCTTAAACCCCAAACCCAAATCCCTAATTCGAAAACCCTCAACCCCTCTCCTAACTCAACTTCACCATTGCTAGCCGTTTTGAACCAGAAAATCAGATTGTTGGAGCATTGAGAGCAGAGTTCTCCTTTCGTATTAAACCACGAATTTGTCGATTTAAGGCAAGTACCATTATCATCAAGCACTTAGCGTTGATTGATTGTGATAATTTTCAATTTCAATGTTAGTATAATCGTATGCATATGCAATATTAGTTTAATCAGCATTAGTGCAAATCAGTAGATGGTTATCTAATTTCATTGATGATCTGAATTGTTCCTGTATTAGTAACCTATTATAGCTCATACTTAAGGTATAATGCTTTATGTTATTGGCATTAAGTAATTTGAAATGATTACAACATATCACATGAGTTCACAAGATTAAGGGTAAACCTTGTATAAGATTATCAGTAATATAGTTGATATTAGTTGGGTTAGTAGTTCTCCTGTTAAACAATCTATAGTATTTGTCAATCATAGTTAACCGCCTGCCTTTTATAGCTCACATGTTCATGCACCACCTGATGTTGCAGAAATATTTAGGGAACATGGTTTGAAATTGTAGTCAGACTATAACTATATATGTTTTCTACTTAATTGGGTGCTCTTAGTATTGTTGGAGTATGTAAATACACATGGTCTAGATAATAGTATTATTTCAGGCGTGAAAGCATTAGAAGTGAACCTTATAGTTAGTTGCCTTGTAGTTCGTTCTTACCAGATGTACTTTTAGTATATTAGACTAAGTGTACAGATGTTTACCAATAAATAAAGATATTCAGTTAGCGGCATAACTTAGCCACGATTATAGGACTTTACTGATATAACCTTTATTAACTTAAGGTAGAAGGATCATTGATAGTTAATGTATAATATCATCGACTGAGACCCCACTCCTATATTTGTGAGGGTAGAGAGGTCATTGAGCTTAAGATCGCCAATCATATGATATAGTCTCATTGCCTATAGAGCAAGGACAGATAGGTCATTTTGATTGAGTGTCGGTCTCTTAAATCATTCATGCATAGGACAGATAGGTCATTTTGATTGAGTGTCGGTCCTTGGGTTCGATTCCCTAAACAAAAGATTAGGTGACTGTTTATCAGTGTTTCAGGGTTGCAAGCCCCTAAAACTCTTCACCAGTTACATATCGGCTTTGTTATTCTTTGTGAATACTCCCCGTGGGCATAGATCCCTGAAAGTAAAAATAAATCAGGCTTTAGACCTGTAGGTTGAAACTCCTTGAGCACCTTGATCCGGTGATTTCCCCGCTAATTCCTGGCTCACTAAAAAGGAATCCGCCAATCCCTGGCTCAACAATAAGGGATACGCTTCTGTTGAGGACAGAAGGGTGCGAGAGTGTTGTCCCACTGAATTAAAAGTGACCCTGTGTACATCGTCTGTTAGTTATCTCCCACACCTAATAATACCTTATAACTATTTTATAATACCGGTTGGCGCCGACGCTTAAAAACAACATTAATAATTGAACCTCATTTCCTCAATGCATTGCATCATTTTCATATATATAATATTATATCACGATAGTACTTTTGTATAATAGATCGGTCTGTCATGTTCAGTGACCGGTAATAATTGTGTTTGCTTGACGCCCTGTGCGCTATATTTTTCAGGAGGTCGAGCACAGTAGGTTTTTGCTTAGTGAGGCTTGGTTGATCATTTTCGGGATTCTTTGGAGTTCTTTGGATCGCTGAGCTGTCGTAGGGTATTTATGATATTTATTTCATATTTCATTGTCGTAGTTTTATTCTCGTTTTTAGAGTTAGTAGAGATTTTATTCACTTTAATCCATTTATTCATTTAATTTATATTGAGTTATTTTCCGCTGCGTTTCTTTGATAAGTAGATGTAGTTAATTTCTTTAGAAATATATTACATTTGTGGGGTTTCATCTGTGGGATGCCCGACTTGTCAAGCCTTAGAATGTGTTTTATGATCTATTATCAGAAAGTGGATTTTGGGGCGTGACATATGGAATGGCAAAACGCCCAATAACGTTGCTCCTGTTATTGTTTGTTTTGCATTTTTTTATTCTATGATCCTAATACTATAAGATCTATCACCCTAATTTTAAATCACCGCCTAAAGTCTATTCAGCAATCCAATTACAGCATGAAATTTCAAGACGGAGATAGTAGTTTGAATCAAACACCAATTCAAAAAAAATTAAAGAAACACACATTTAAGACCTGTGTGACAAATTTATAAGAACTCATAGTTTAAAGAGTGAAGTATAAAAGTATACCTCATCTCCTTTTCTAATTCGTTGCCCAGCATTTATCATCACCTCAAGCATGCGGTCTTTGGCACGCCAATGAAAGAAACAGTTTGGCTGAAAGGAATGGTTTAGCATATCTGCAAATTATAAGGAACGGTTAAGAATTCTCTATATACATGATAGCAATCAATCTCTCGCCATTGCTTACAGAAAATTGCTAGATAGAAGTAGAAATAAAATCACACTCACAAAAAAGAAAAGATGGAAAGTCAATTTTCATTATAAATTTGTCAAGGACTTCTTTATAGCGTAGTCATGTATGCATCTCCGACCATGCATGGTGTATTAATTAGAGAATCACTCGAAAGTTGACGTCCTTAGGATCAGTTTCATCAATTTTCCCCTTAATTATTGCATTCTGCATTAATCCGCCCTGTATCAATTGATTTCCTTCATCATGGATCTCAGTTCGATGTATAATCTTATGTTCGGGGTGATAACTTTACTAGGATTTTGCCATGGAAAGTAAAAGAGAAAACAAATCTTTATTATTGAAATTGATAATCTCCTAGAATGCAATCTATGGGATATATATAACCAAACATAAAGGCCTAAATTAGGAACTTACTTAACATGACAATTGCAAACTTATTAAATAGAACATTACTCTACTAATAGAATGGAAGACCCTGATATGGAGTACTATAGATTAAGGCTGGCAATTTAAACCTGAACCCGGCCCCGACACGAAATCGACCCGAGTTTTTCAGGTTTGGGCTTACTTTTCATGGGTTTGGGTCAAAATTGGGTCAACCCGATGACCCGATCCCAAAACGGGTTGGGTTTGGGTTTAGCATTAGCATTTTGGGTTGACCCGAAATAACCCGAGGGTTAACGTGTAATTTCAAAAGAAAAGGAAACTTACAAAAATAATAACACTTTTTCTCTTTAGTCTCTTGAGTGGCTACGTTTAGTTTCTCTACACAAAACGTTCTCTCTTGTTCCACCATTTCCTCTGTCTCGGCGGGTTTCATCTCTTTTGAGTTCTTAATTAACAAAGTAAACTTTATTTGATTACGAAGTACAAGCTTTTGAGAATAATGGAGTAGTATCTTATAACATTGTAACCTAAGTATACTTGATATCTTTGACGCTTGCTTAGGTGAATTTTATGTTATCCTTGTTTGGATCGCTTAGTTTTTAAAAGTAATTAACCTGGTGAAGTTTATGTTTTAATTTTATTGGTGAAGTATATTTTCTATTTTTTGTTTTGTGTTTTATGCATTATTACACGTGCACATACAATATGAAATCTGCACAGGGTTATCTTTTGGATGGGCTATTGGAAGGTCTTTAGACTCTTGCATTCTTAATATGTGGACAATATTTTTTTTGGGTCAGGAATGGGATGGGTCAACCCGGGTTTCCTGACCCAACCTGTGTATAATCAGGTCAAACAGGTTGGGTTAGGTCAACCTGAAAATTAGCAGGTCGGGTTTGGGATTGCTAAACCTAACACGAAAAATTATTGGGTCCGGTTTGGGTTTAGAGTTTGTGGCACGAACCCGATCTTACCCGGTCCGGGCTGACACGACCCGACCCGATTGCCACCCCGGCATAGATTCATAATGTAACTTCTGAGGGCTACATCTGATTTTACAGGTCCAGGTCCATGGGGCATCCCTGGTTGGGATATCATGGGTCTCAATGATGCTTTTAACTTTCCTAATCTAGTTTTGTCTTTTGGCTTTGATGTCCTTTTATTTTTCCTGTAAATTCCTTTCCACCTCAATACAGAATTTGTTTGCCTAGCAAAAAACAAAAGTGATATATCTTGTATAGTAAAAGAGATATACCCTTTATAGTATATATCGGCTAATAAGGAGACTATCCAATATGCAAGATAATACTTTGTTATTTTCTGAGATATTTTTTAAATAAATAAAAAGGAAATATCGCTAGATCAGGTACACGTATATCGAATAAATGGGCCATTATTTTTTATATTAGTTCTTTTAACCAAAAGTATTGTAGCTGATACTCTGGTACACCGAGAATATTTTGAAACATTGCTTCACTGATAAGCCCGTTTAGCTTGATGCCATTATCCTTTGTTACAAAATGAAAAAGGAAGCTTACCAGCATAAGGAACCAGCATATTTGCATCTTGAACAAGTGCACCAATTCTAACTTGCAGATTTATACATCGTGATTGAACAATGCCTAATGCCCAAATGAATCTTTCAGGGTCACGGGCAAGTCGTTTTATTTTAAGGGGAACATCGGAGTGCTGAAACGCATTGAACATAAGAAAAAAGTCAAGTGATAGCAAATGCAACTAAAATAATGGAATGATGGCACAAGTATTTCTTACCCAATTCCGTTCCCAAAATTCTAATGCACGCTTTTGTTGCTCTTTCATTGTGGATGCAAGACTTTGATCTTGTAATTCCAAAAGGTCCTCCTAAATATAGAAATGAAGACTATATTCAATCTCCAGTACCCAATTACTCCATATTCTTAACGTTCGCATGTTCACATGATATAATGCAGGTATAGATACTTATGTTGCATGGACACCTCTACACAATCGTGTCTATTTTTTGGAATTTAGATAAATGAGGAGTCATATACCCTGTTTCCCGACCCATGTCATCAATGATCAAGTCCCTGTTTCCCGACCACATGGAAGCAAAGAGCTAGATGGGGCAACATATAAACAAATTTCACTTCCCTGAGATTCTCACGCAATTGGAGGGAAGCAAATATTTCCGCATACCAAGCTTTAAAGAAAGGAAATACCCTTGCTGATGGCATAAGGGAGTATTTCAGTGGGAGACCTAGTTTTATTATCAAATTTGAGGATCCTAATGTAGAGTACTTCAAAATCAAATAATGCTCTTGGGATTTGGCTTTGCCTCCCTTCAATTGTAGTTCCTTTTTTCATTAGTATACTCTTACCTATTGCGAAAAAATAAATGCCATCTGCATTCGTACGTGGACATCTAGTATCTTGTTAATATTAGATTGAGTACCAGATATTTTCATTAATAAAAATAACCTGTTTTAGCAACAAAAAAAAAAATTGCATCCGAGGTTTGTTACAATGTTGTATTTTCAAAAACTTTTAGGACAGAGGGGTGCTGAGCTTTTTGAAATAGTTCAGTATTATAGGTCCTTCCTATTGTTAAGTGACTTTGATAAGTATGTGTTTGAATTTATAGGCACGAGGACTATGCTATACTTCAAGAGACAAGGAATGACTAGAAATGAATATACAGGAGGGTAAAAATAATTCAAGGCCAGTTTAAGTTGGAAAAAAAGACATATATCTGTCATTCATGTGATTGGATTTATATATACTTCTAAGACACGTACCTCAGTAGCTAAAAGCAAACTAGTGCACTCTTCAACGCTAGGTAAGAAGTCACCATACAACTGCCAGAAGTTACCTTCTCGATCAAAAGAAAACAAAAGAAGACATGCTAATCTCAGGTCCCAATCAATCTGTCAAGTAAAAGGTAACAAATACATATAATCACAATCATCACAAACTAGGATCTCCAACACCGGACAAACAAACTGACAAAATTCGCACTTTAGCAACTGTGTATGTGTTTGCGTGTGTAGAAGTGTGGGTGGGTGGGAATGAAAGCAAAATCGTACCATATGTCAATGTTTAGATGCTCACTCATAGCTAAACTCAAATTACTTCCAGTTGCAAAAAAGAATAATTTTGAATTCTATTTCCAGTCGTCATACACAGGTGGGGGTGCTTTTGAACGAACAGGATGTTATTAAGTAGGAAGCTCTTAATTTCTAAATGAAGCTACTATGAATAGTTCTCAAAAATCTACTTTCTCTCCTCTAAAACTCAATAGTCTAACAATACATCAAGCAAATGACCTAATCAGAAGTCGCCAAGGGTTCTTTTAATTTTTAATAGTAAAGAAAGATAAAGATCCACATTATGTAACACACACTTTTTCAAGCACTTCTGAGAGGCTGTGGGAGATGACCTACTTAAAGCCATCAAAAACATCTTTGAATCCCCCAATATTTTAAAAAATATTAATTCTCCCATCCCAAAGCTCATTCCTGAGACATCTACTACTTGATCCATTTATGGTTATAGGCAAAATTCTGACTCAAAATACATCACAGATCTTACCCCTAGAAATCAAGAACTAAATGAATAACTTCATCGACCATGTCAACTAGCATTCATTCAGGGACGCTATATCAACGATAACATACTTCTTGCACATGAATAGCTACAGGAATTGGATCCTTGAGCCTCAAAATATACTCGCTGCGATTGATCTTCAGAACGTATTTGATTCTGCGAAGTTAAACTATATCCTCAATATCCTCTGTTCTCTGTCACTCGAGATGTCCACTCATAAACACATTCACACACGCACACACACACACACACACACACACACAAAATTCACTTGGATCAAACCCTGCTTGACTTCGAAAGGTACTCGCTATCCGCTCTCCAATTTTATAGCATATCATCGATTATCACCATCTCATCGCACTTTTGTAGCACATATCTCTAATCATGTTGAACCAGAATCCTTTACTCAAGCCAACAAAGATCCGAAATGGAAACAAGCTATGAGTACAGAGATTCAAGCATTACAGCAAAATCATACTTGGACACTCACCACCTTACCTCACTGTAAGAAGCCTATTGGATGCAAATGGGTGTACAAGATCAAATACCGGTCTGATGGCTCTATAGAACGGTATAAAGCACGATTAATGGCAAAGGGATACACACAAACTGAAGGGATAGACTACAAAGAAACTTTTGCCCCTGTGGCTAAGCTCACAACAGTCCATTGCCTCCTTGCTGTCGCTGCTGCCCGAGGTTGGTCACTACACCAACTTGATGTCCAAAATGTTTTCCTTCATGGTGATCTTCATGAAGAGGTTTATATGATCCCTCCACCAGGTGTTTGTCGACAAGGGGCAAACTTAGTATGTCGACTAAACAAATTATTATATGGACTAAAGCGAGCATCTCGTAACTGGTTTTCCAAGTTTTCTATGGCTATACAAGATGCAGGTTTCAAACAATCAAAGGCTGACTACTCCTTGTTCACAAGAGTTTGTGGAAATTCCTTTACCGCCGTACTAATCTACGTAGATGATATGATAATAACTGAAAATGATGTATCAGCCATAGCGTCACTCAAGGTATTTCTTCACAATCGTTTTTGCATCAAGGATCTTGGAAATCTAAAGTATTTTTTGGGAATCGAAGTTGCACACTCCAAACAAGGGATCTGTATTTCTCAGAGAAAATACACCTTCGATATACTTGATGACGTAGGACTGCTTGGAACTCGCCCATCTGATTTCTCCATGGAACAACATCTAAAGTTTACTCCTCATGATGATAACATGCTCTCCAATCCATCTCAATATAGAAGGCTTGTTGGGCGACTCGTCTACCTTACAATCACCAGACCAGACATTACCTATTCAGTCCACATTCTCAGCCAATTCATGCACCAGCCAAGAAAACCGCATCTTAATGTGGCCATCCGTGTTCTCCGATATTTAAAGAACACACCTGGTCAAGGACTATTGTTTCCTTCTCATAATAACTTGCAATTAAAGGGTTATTGTGATTCTGATTGGGCAGGTTGTCCAACTACAAGAAGATCAGTGACTGGGTATTGCACCTACCTTGGCGCCTCTCTTATCTCTTGGAAAACGAAAACGAAGAAACAAAGCACTGTTTCATGTTCTTCTGCTGAAGCAGAATACCGAGCCATGGCTTCTATCACCTATGAGTTGACTTGGCTACGGTACCTTCTACATGATTTACAAGTTTTTCATCCAAAACCAGCTATGCTACACTATGACAACTATGCAGCTAATCCAGTTTTTCATGAAAGAACTAAGCACATAGAACTGGATTGTAATCAAGTATGAGAAAAAAATCCAATCCGGGTCAATCACCACGGTCAACACACCTTCTTCTCTACACCTTGAAGATATATTTACCAAGTTGCTCGGCAAAATACCTTTTCACTCTTTGCTAAACAAGCTTGGTGTTCTTGATATCCACACTGCAGCTTGAGGGGGACTGTTATGATATGATATCCTATTTGTTGTGATTCTCCACCGGTGGACTAGGTCAAATAGATTAGTAGATATAGAACTAACATCTAGTTAATATCCCTGTATTACATTACAGGAATTGACTGCCAAATGTATCTATAAAGCTAACTAGTCTCCATGTAACCACTCAAGCAGAGAATAAATCAATATCAGTCTCTGGTTCTTCACATCATCACCTGACTAAAAGAATCTGCTTTTGTTCGATTTGTGATATCATGGGGTTGGAACTCTCTCCTCATGAGGACTTTGTGATAATATACAGTAGGATAGTTACTGAGGATGAATGTTCTACTAATTTTTGAACTGTCCCTTTCTTAATGAAAACGTTCTTCTTCAGATATTTAGGAAGTTCTAACAGATTTACATCCGGATACAGGCTGCTATCTAATTCTCTCGCTTATATTGATAAGGGGTAGCAGGACACCTCCCCTTCTTTAAGACTAGCCAACTTGCATACTGTTTGGAATGAAGTTAGCCTACCTACTCCTACTTCCCCGACTAATGAGGACTCTGTCTATCCAAACCAAACCTGTTTCGGGGAGAAATCTAATTGGCTAAAGATCGTCTTCCAAGCATTCATTCATCTCTTAGTGGCATTGCATAACAGATTAACTACACAAGATTTTTTGTTGTACAAAATTCAAGCCTCCTCCTGTGCCTTCTGTAGTGCACACGAAGCAAACCGTAGTCTTCTATTTTTTTCCCTGGTCCTGTTCATGGCTATTTCATCTCATATTCCCCAAAACACTAGTTTTGTCAGAGACCCTTCTAATTGGTCTCCTAGTTTGAGTGACAAATAGCTAAGCTTTGTTATGATTCATCCCAGATGAAAATCTTAATCAGCTATCTACCATATTTAGAGGGAAAGAACATGAGAATATTTCAACCCAAAATCTAGCTACTTGCATTATTTCATATTTTTCTTTAAAGTTAACCTCAGATTTTGAGATTTAACTCCAAGTTTTGGAATTTTCTAGAAACTAGAGGCGCGGGAAAGGGCTGATCAATTGGGAAAACATTCACATCCCAATGCTTCCCCAGCCTATTAATGTAGACGTTATGGAAGTATACAAAGAAACACAAATCTAACCTGAATTGTTATGTTAATCTAACCAACATTGTTTCTTCTTCTTTTTTGCAAACCAGGGTGATTTGGGTCCATAATTTATCACCATTTGCCCGACTAATCTATGGGGCACGAGAGAACTGCTCCAACCCACATGTTGGGTAAGTCATAATAAATCCTGGCGAGTGGCCCATGTTGGAGGTCAATCTAATTCAGGATCTATTGCGGCTGCTAGTTTTGAGGATATTATAAGAGTTTCAAGTAGCGATCCCATTTCAGCATGTATATTCGGTCTTCCTGTCTTGATGATTTCATCAGTAATATTGAGCTTAAAGCTACTCCTCATGGACCTACATCTGCTTAATCACATGAGATATGAACTTGGAAATTATTTCAGAATCAAACTAGACCATCTTAGTTGTTTAAGGGGAGAGCTTAAGCTTCGAACGAAAACAGATTATTACCATCTGATCAGATAGATCAATAAGTATCTCCACCTCAATTTTCCCTATTGTATTTTCTCATGCATGGAGGAGAAAAATTCAGTGGTTGATTATATTTTCACAAAAGTTACGAGTAATGATATTAATCTCACACTGCATTCAAAGTTCAATAAATTGATCTGCTTAGTCAAATAGAAATGGGTGTCAGTGCTAATATGTAGAAGGAGTGCAGGACATCTGATTTGGTTGTTATAGTTTGTTATGTACCATTAAGGCAAGCCACATTTAAAACTTTTTTGTATTATGGAATTTAATCTTTCTTTTCCGCGCTGTTTCTTGTGAGTGCTCCATCGTAATAACCAAATTAATTTGAAAGAATACACTATAGAAGTATGACTTCAAATGCAATTGTAATCAATTAATCATGCTGAAGGAACAAAACTGACGTTAAACAATGGAGATAGCAACTAAGCGCAATTACCTCAGGATTCGTTGAGTTAATAACATCAAATATTGGATGCCCGATTGGTACAATATCCGGAAAAAACATCCACGGAAGTTTTTGACTAATAGTTAACATCAACTCCAGTGGAATTTCCATAATTACCTGAAAACATCACATTAAGCTTAGAACATTTGCAAAGAAACAATATATGTATCTAAAGCAGAATGATGTGCATAAATCACTAGTATTAATATTTCCTCACCCTAGCTCGTCGAAGTGGTTCAATATCCTTAGAAGCATAAACTCCAAACCCATCTGACCCTTCTTTGAAATTAACCCCATAAGCTCGAACACTTCGAACATAGCCTATCTTATAGAAATCAGGGTCTGCAGACTCCAACTACCAATGCAAAGTAGGCAACACAAATGAAATCCATTAGGTGGTGATAATGATTAAGGGTGTGTTTGGTTTACCCTTGCGCCCCAACCAACAAAAGTTCATAAATTTCCTTGTTAACTATGACTCTGATAGGGTCCTATATAATGAGAAAATGCCAACCAAACATACCCCAGAGCTTAATTTGATAGAATTGAGAGATGGGTATACCTCAGAAGTCGATTCTTCCACAATTTGAGGCTCCAACAGTCTAAAGGAAGTATCTTCATCAGAAACAGTGATTGCCCTAGTGTTTTTACACAGTAATGAGAAGTTGGGTCTTGTAAAGTTGACACCTTTCACCTGTTTTCACACATAAAAGAGAGTCATATTGAGAGAGAGAGAGAGAGAGAGAGAGAGAGAGAGAGAGATTACTCTGTGATTGGAGATGAAAGAGTGGGTTGGGAGCTGAAATTGGAGAGAAGCCATGAAAGCACACAACAGTAGAACACACACACACACACTCTCTTCTTGTTCTTGTTCAAGACTCCATTGTTAGCAAGAAAAGCTTCATCGGAGGCAAAAGAGAACGTTATCCACAAAAGTTCGATTTTTTTTCCTGTGAGTCCTTATTTTTGGCGGAATCGATCACCCACTTTGGTTTGAGGTTCAACCTCTTTTGGGCTATTTAGATTTTGAAGTCCACCTACCTTAAAAGTGGCCTAACTTCTCAGCCCATTTAGTGAAATATACTTTCTCTCTATGTATTGGGCTTGGGCTTGCTTTCTCTAGCTACACAATGCCGAAAACAAAAGAATACAGTGGGTTATTGGGTTGGGTTGCTCCAGGATTCCAGGTGTGTGATTGTTAAAACATTTAGCGTTGTAAAGAACAAATCGGTTCTCCCTAGTCTAGCAATCGCAATCACAATCACAATATCACAGTAATACAGAGAGAAGAGATAAAATATTTTTATTAGATGTAAACCAATAGGTTATGTTAGAGATTAATATCCTCTATGATATATATATATACAAGTGTTTGATAGCCATGAATTTGTTGGACGTTAAGATTCTTGTGGGTTAGGTGAATTACATGATATAATGTAAGCTTTGGATCTTCCCCCGACAGACCCATACTGCGACAAACCTCATACCAACTTCAGTAAACCGCAAACGACGCCGGGGATAAACCCCAAATATGGCGTCGAATACCAAACACCCTACGTTGATGGATGGGAACCACAGGATGATGATGTGCACAGTGTTCAGTCGATTGGAAGACGTAAAACTACAGGTTCTCGTTATATTCCAACTGGAGAGAGAGAATGACAATTCAGCGGAGAAACCAGGGTCGTGGTTCTCACCCCCCGGTTGATACCCCATTGTGTGACCGTTAACGACAGCGTCCACTTGGTTCACCTCCTCGTCCGCCAATGCATCCGTATGATACGACTTGGCAAGATGATGACAGTTCAGACTCTGAAAAAGAACTGCAACCACAACTACGTCGAAAGGGTAAGAAGAATGATATTGAAGCGTTGGCCAAAACTATTTCTGAACAGACATGCATTATGTTCATCTCAAAGTGTCAAAGTTCACTAGAAAATCTGATGCAGACTCCTTTATCGAGTGGTTGGATAAGGTTGAACGTATTTTCTTCAGTAATTATCAAAAAATCCATCTAAGTGAAACTTTTGAATGGTTTGGCATTTAATTAAACATATGCAAATGATTTGGCATTTATTAAAAAACCAAATTATGCGAAGCTAGCCGAATGATTTCGTATTTAAGAAGTATAAGAAATATGGGGACCCAAATCAAGTAATGATCATTGAATCTCGCCTTACTGGTTTTGCTCTCACTTGGTGGAACAGTGTTCAGCAAGCGAGGCGTACAGCGGGTTACCGTCCAATTTTGAAATGGTGGAAAATACGGAGAGAGCTGAATGAGACGTTTATCCCTATGAACTACGGCAAGGTTGTATTTGGGAAACTTTAGTCCCTCAAAATGGGCATATCTTCCCTTGATGATTACACTGATCAGTATTATCTCTTTGAGGCATGTGCACGCCTCTATGAGACTGAACAACAGCGGGTTAGTAGGTACAAGTTTGGTCTGACGAAGAAACTCCAAGATGCAACAACACTTCAACCCGGTGCACCAAAAACGTGATTGCCCTGCATTCTCGAGGAAGGTCGGCCTAGTCGTGGATGGTATGCGTGAGAGCGTGATAACAACAGTTCAACGTGTTCTACAGGATGAAGATCAAGAGGAGACTAGAATGCACACTACATACGTGTGTGAGTCCTCAGGAGCACCACCCCCTTGATTTCGTGAACGAAGTCTTCTCAGACGATGGGTTTGATGTGACACATCACTCATAAGGTCGTCTAAATCTGTGTGACCTATGTTTATTTGATACTTTAGGCCATGTTTGTTTATTTGTCAAGGGTGAGAAGAGGTGTGATCTTTTGGAAACTTTTCACTTATGACATGTTTTTTTATTATTTATAAAAGTAGGCATTCTCTAAAAAAAAAAAAATGAAAACTTGAAGTTTGGCCTACTTCCAATCTCCAAACTTCACGTCCCCCCTGTGAAGTTTTTTGGGTTGACTTCTAACCAAAAAACTTCCAGTTTGGCTTTGACTGGTCGTTTTGCCGCTATACCGTGATCTGGTTGTTTCCCACACCGTGACCAGTTTAAGTGAGGGTATTTTGGTCGTTTCAAGCCCAAAATACTCAAATATGCCAAATGAAAAACCACCCCTACCCCAAATAAGCCAAATAAAAACCCACCCAACGTTCCCCCCCCCCTCTCTCTCTCTTTCCCTCCCCTCTCTCTCTCCCCCTTATCTCTCTACATCTCCCTCTCATCCCCTTCTCTCACCCTCATACAACTCTCTCTCTCCATTATCTCTCTACCTCTCCCTCTCACCTTTCTTTTTATCTCCTTTCTCTCCCACCTCTCTCTCTCTACCTCCCCCTTTCACCTCTCTTTCTATCCCCTCTCTCTCACCTCTTTCTCCCACCCTTATGCAACTCATTCTCTTTCTACCTTTCCCTCTCACTTCCACCTTCATGTAACTCTACCTCTCCCTCTCACCTCTCTTTCTATCCCCTCTCTCTATCTATCTCTCTCTCTCACTCTCACTCTCTCAACCTCATTAATATATGATGAATTAGAAAGAAAAATGTGGTTTATATGTATTTTTGATGTTTTTGTGGAGAAATTTCTAATTTGTGGTTAAATTAGATGGTTCAACCAAACAGACTAGTGAGAAGTTGAAGTTAGAAGTCAGAATTTTAAGTACAAGTTCTGATCTTCAGCCAAACGCATACGAGTTTTTTCCAATCTTCTAACCTCAAAATTTCCTAACTCTTCTCCCCCCCAACAAAACAAAAAGGCCTTATGTTTTATGGTTTGTGAGTTATTAGAATTTTATTTCAAATATAATTAGGTTCCTATTCTAACCCCACTGTGTTGGATATAAAATGGGAGATGTAGGTTACTTATTTAGTTGATTTTGATTAAAGGAATATTGGCAACAACAATGGTGGTGGACTCAAAGTTTCGATGGGGCGAACTCGAAGAAGACGAAGAAGGAGATTTCCTAAACTTATTTCTTCCCCCTCCAATGGTCACAGGTCCTGATGAGAACGGAATCAAGAAGAGGATCGAGTACAAATTGAACGAAGATGGTCAGAAGGTGAAGGTCACAACCACAACTCGAACTCGAAAGCTTGCGAAAGCGAGACTCAGTAAGAACGCTGTTGAACGAAGATCTTGGGCTAAGTTTGGTGATGCTATACATGAAGATGTTGGGGCCAGATTGACTATGGTTTCTAATGAGGAGATCTTACTTGAGCGACCTAGGGCTCCTGGTATGAGTTTCCTCTCTCTTTCTTCAGATTTGATTCTTACTTTTAGTTTTTTTTTTTTTTTTGTATTAATTGGTTGTTGAAATTGAGAAAAAGGGGATACTTTTTGCTTAATTGGGTGGGGAAAATTTTAGTAGACCTGTAGAAAAGTTTGATTTAAAAAAACAACTAATTTTTTTGATAAAGTTAGGGGGTAGTTTTTGCTTGATTAATTGGTTGTTGAAATTGAGAAAAAGGGGGTAGTTTTTGCTTAATTGGGTAACTGAATTATAAGAAAATAACAACATTGGGTCACTAAATTGATAAATTTAGGGGTTTTGATGTTTTGTTTGATTACTTGTTTGTTGAAATTGAGAATAAAGGTTAAAGGGGACAATTTTTGCTTAATTGGGTGACTGAATTATAAGAAACTAACAAAATTGGAGTGGGAGGGAGGGAGAGGGAGCAATTTTTAGTAGACCTCTAGATAATTTATGAGTGAAAAATACATGGTGAAATAAATAATTGTAAGATTTGGGTATTCATATCGCTAAATTATGATAAATAACAATACTAGTATTACCGCTAAACGGTGAGGAAACCGGTGCGACATTTTTTTAAAAGCCATAAAGGCGTGCCTTCGGCACTACACCTCTTTAGTTGCGTGCCTTTGGCACTACCCAAAAAAGACTTGTATAAAATTGCCAATAAATAAAACTTTGCTTTCATCATTTTAGCTCAATATCTCGAAACTCATTCAATTTCACAAGAAAATTTGCAATTGGTATTCTAGATATAAGACTCTAAAACAACATGAAATCATTCCACACCTGTATACCAATCAAAGAAAATTGGGCAACATTTTCTCTATTTTATTTTATAGACTACCATTTTATAAACCTGCATAACAATCGTAGAAAATTGGGCAACATTTTCCCACTTTTATAGACTATAAACAACCTGCAAATCATTCATAAACCTGTATAACAATCATTCAACACAACTACACCATACAACATGCACACAAACACTTTAATGCCATGTCTTAAGTTTTTCATAATATCAAATAACTCCAATCTAAAGAATGCCAAACGATATAGTTCATTACTACAATATAGAGAAGACGGAAAATAATGCGACACCGAAGACTAAATTCAAATATTACAACTTCAAAACCACAACAATTTGTAACAACCTATCATACTCCTGCAGCTCAAATGATAATAACAAATGTACACCTGGTTTTCCTCTGCAAGTATAGTAAACAAAGCTATCAGTTATCCAAAAAATCAACTTGAATCTTAAGGAATGTGCAATGCTCATTGGTTTTCCGAAATAATGTATGTACACAATTAAGCCAATTACACAACTTGGCACATGCTTACATATGACTATACACATTACTAATGCATGCATGTATCTTTAATGAAATAACTGTTTGCAATATCTATGAACTTACCAAATCTTAAGAAACTCTAGCCTCAAAACCATGTAGAAATAAATAGTAAGCAAAGACAAGTACACATCACATCAGAAATCATGTTAATGAGCAACAATATTTGTACAGTAGCAACATTTGCATTAAAGGCTTGGCATCAGGTTTTCGTAAGGTAATCTACCATGAAGAAACTGTACAAGATGACAGACATTCCATGATGGCAATAATCTGGTTGAAAGTCATGGGATGTCATGATAGGTGTAAGGCAGAGACAATTTTGGGGACACGACATCCCATGATTCCATCTGTACATACATTTAAACTTAGATTGTTGGTCCTTGGTGTTCACGGGGCTATGTTCAGAAAACTGCAACTATACTCGAAACACAACCAAACTGTATACCAAGAAGAATAAAGGAAATGTCGAGAACTTTTTTATTTACTATAAGCATTAAGGATTTCCTATGGATGAAGTACTAATGGCATATATCCATGATAGTGGTAATATGTATATGAATGAGTATGAAATATATGATCTGTAGACAACGTTGAACCTGTTTTGTAAGGGAACAAATGAGCAAAAAATAATGTGAAACCTTACCTCTTATTATCTTCTCAATGTTCTGGAAAATCAAAAGACATGAGCCATGATGGAAATTCATATTTACAGCTATAAACATAAAATACTACTACTGCTTTAATTATTTACCAACTATAAACAACACTTAACCCCAACTCGCTCCCTAACGGTAACCTGTCTCGAGCGAAATCGATAAACCCATTGATCGAACACCCAGCATTCTCATAACCGATATCGCCAAGATCCCCGAACAGTTTCAAAGCGGGTTTTTGCTAAGTTTACTACTGTTACCAACCCCATTGATATCAGATATCGAGATTTACAATCACCGATCCCATCGACTGTTCTGCCAAGGAAGTCAAACCCAGGGCCAAGGTTTGCTACTGTTGCATGTGCGAAGGATCTGACAGAGGTGAAGAGTGGTAAAGGTTCGGTTTTTAGGGTTTTGGCTGGAAGAAGTGTTGTTGTGGCATTTGAGGAGGGTGTGGGAACGAGAGATTTGGGGATTGAAGTTGGAGAGCTGATTGGTTTTGGGGGAAATTGGGAGAGTTTTGAATTGGGATTTATTGCAAATCGCCATTATATACCCTAGATATCAATAATCAATCCAAAATAAGAGATTGGGGAAATGAGATCACCAAAAATCTTTAGCAGATGATCCTATGAAAAGCTTCTCTAAATCGATCTTATTTTTCTGGGTTTCGTTATTGAATCTCGCTTGTTAATTTTCATTTTAGGGTTTAGATTGGAAATCGAAGGGAAAGAGTACGTAGCTGAAGATTAAGAGACGGAGAGGAGAGACGAGGGAGAAGATTGGGAAAGAGTACACACCCACCCCTCTTAATGGCCATGTTCCTGAGAGAAACAAAACCAGTGAGCTACCTTTCTGCCCTAGAAATTTATAACGGTAGCATTGTACTCGGCATACCCTACGTGGCTGCTTTTGACAAAAATTCCCCTCCCAAACCCTAAACCTAGCCACATACTCAAGACTTAATAAACCCCTTTCCAACTGCAACATTCCTCTGCTATAATCTTACTTTTTGGAGAATTTGTTTGAAGGTTAAAATAAATTTGTTGATTCAGTGCACAAGCTATTTGGGACCTTCAAGAAGTTACCAACATGGCAATGAGCATCAAACTATTAAACACAATCGCATTGTGACTATGTATGGAAATGTTTCTGTAGGCATGGCTTTGAAATTAACTGCAAATCCACTTATGTAACGGAGTGTTTAAGTTCATCTCTGGAGATTCGAGAGCATGACAAAAATTGTGGGCTGAACCATTGAACCATTATAGTAGAAGACCAAATTATTGTAGAAAAATGTCTAGGGAAAAAAATAGTTTTAGGTAGCACTGGATATATTAGTTTGTTACCTCCCCGTCTCTGTGGTAATAATGAGTGCTGTCTCTTCTGTAATCCTTATTATGTATTAGGTGTAATCCTTAGGAATTCAATATAATGTTTACATTCAGCTCTCTGTGGTTGGTGTCTCATTCAAATTTAAATCTAAATCTAACTTCTAACATCGAACTTGGTTGGGTTTTGGAGGTTACATTCAGCTTTCTGTGGGTTCCTTTGCGTAGAAAATAACCTTAAGAGTAAATCAAAAAGTAACTTGTTGGAAAGTATCTCAATATGCTGTAGGCTTACACTCCTGAAATGTTGCATTGCTTTGGGGTTTTGATGTACAGTCATGATCATAATATTTGTGTTGTGATAATTAAAAATATGTTCTATATGTATCTCACTGTTTCTAAATAAACAATCGAATCACAGGTAGCAAAGCAGAAGAAAGCACAGGAGATGGCTTGTCCACAATTGGAAAAGGAGCTGTTCTCATGGTATGTAGGACCTGTGGTAAGAAAGGCGATCATTGGACCTCAAGGTGTCCTTACAAAGATCTCGCTCAACCACCTGAATTTTTTGAGGACAAACCTCCTGCTACTCCATCAGATACTGCGGCCGCTTCTGTACCTGTGAAAGGAGGAGCCTATGTTCCACCAAACAAGAAAGCGGGATCAAGTTCAAGTGGCGGACAGGAAATGAGGCGAAGGAATGATGAAAATTCTGTTAGGGTAACTAACTTGTCAGAGGACACTCGTGAGCCGGATCTGCACGAGCTCTTCCGTACATTTGGAACAGTGACTCGTGTTTATGTTGCTGTGGACCAAAAGACAGGAATGAGCAGAGGCTTTGGGTTTGTTAACTTTTTGAACAAAGAAGATGCAGAGAGGGCAATTAACAAGCTTAATGGGTATGGTTACGACAATCTCATCCTGAGGGTCGAGTGGGCAACACCAAGGGCAAACTAAATTAGCTAATAACTTAATTTGTCCGAGTCTCTTAAGTGGGGAGTATTACCAAATTTTGCTTTTCTGAACAACTGTGAGTCGTTTTGCTAATGTTCACTGCGTGATGATATTTTGTTTTCATTTGTCGATTCTGGCGGGGAGGACACGAGCTGTGAACTTAATAATATATTAATATATATATATATATATTTGATTGGTAACGTTAACTTAATAATCAAAAAGGTTACATAGGAAATCTTATCTCCCAGGAGAGCTCCCATCAACCATATAGGCAGAGAATCAATCTAGGTAATACAAAAATTGTCCCCCATGGGCCTAGCGGCAATCTCATGGGTGATTGAGTTCGCACTTCGTGGCTTAATAATATATTTTCTTTTGATACCATATCTATTTTATTATTAGCAGAAAGAAAAAGGTTAACTGGAGATGCCCATGATATATCTGACATTAGTCGAGCCCGCTGTAGAATTGCATTATGATGTGATAATGTGATGTGTTGCTCTGATATTCCTATACTAGTACTACCCGTACATAATTATCCATTGACGTAACATCATTGGTTTTATCCACCCTATTTGACAGGGTATTATCATTTGAAGGTGTTGATCGTATCACTATTCTGTCGGCAGGATGAATATGTGGTGATCCCTAATAATTCATGTGAAAGAGATTATTGGAAAAAACAATTCATCATGCTATAAGAGATAGGAGTGCCCAAATAGATAAAGGAAAACTTTGTAATGTAAGCGCAGCTGCTGCTTGTATCGCATTCTTCGTTGCAACAGGAATTTATCATGAACAAATATTCTACTCTTAGCTTTGTTGTTGATAAGTTGTCCGAAGCATTTTGAGGCCTCAAATACATCTTTCACTCCCATTAAAAAGACAACAAATCATCTGTGTATAACAAGTGAGAAAGATGTGAAACATTCATATTTGGAGTTTGTTTCATTCCGTGTCTAGTTTAGTTGTCAACACTATCTAGTGGTTATTCGTCGTCAGAGAGTGGACGTGGAGCGACTACAGCTGGACTGACACTGAACAGGTAAGCGGGTTTCTATTTCATTGTTCGAGAATATTCAAGCCCTATGTCCTTTACAGAGTATGAAAAACTAGTAAGAATGTCTTCCTTTGGAAAACAGAACTTCTATTCGAATAGAACTTGAAAAGATTCCTTCTGTTCGAATAGAATTTTGGTCTATTCGAATAACTCACCTCAGCGTGATTTTGAGCTTGAAAAGATTCCTTCTATTCGAATAGGATTTTGGTCTATTCGAATAACTCACCTCAGCGTGATTTCAAGCTTGATCCTATTCGAATAGGATTGTCTCTGTTCGAATAGAGCCCGTGTTTTCTGGTTCACTATTTAAGACATACTTACATTTTTTTTCAAATTGCCTTCTCTAAAAACCGAAAAACCTAGGGCTTGTATTCTAGAAAGAGATGAGATTTTCTTTGAGAGATTCAAGAGAGAACAACAACTCAACCTTGAATCAATCAATGATTTAGAAACCTTAACTTTGATTTGAAGAACTTGTGGGATTCAAGATTTGGAGCTTCGACGAGAGATTGGAGCGAGGCGTTGTGAGAACGTTAGGCGTTGCGAGGATGTGGGAAGTTGCGAGAACGAAGAATTGATTGCGGGGAGTTCGATTATAAGAGAGGTAACTACGGGATGTGCTTATTGAGTCTGTAAGTAATTGAATACTTGTAATCCTTTTTCAATATTGGATTGTTTTAGCTGTCGGGCGATTCGACAGCGACCTGTGGGTTTTTCTCCTGAGAAAGGTTTTCTATAGGGTTAAATTTTTTTGTATGTGTTCTTTAATTTCCAATTGCATGTGAACACTAGATAATTGTATCGATTCAATTTAGGTTAAGGTTATAACATTAATTTTAAGGAATTCAGACCTAATCGATTTAGACCTAAAACAATCAAAATTGATTAGTCTCAAGCGTCTAGGAATTTCAAGATACACACATCTTCTACTTGATTTCTCAAAATGAATAATAGAAGAGATAATGGAGCACCTTGTCTCAAACATCTAGACGGCTTAAAATAACCTTTGTATACCCCTAAAGAGCATCACCAAAAACCACGGAGTCTACACGCATTTAGTAATAAATAACACCCATTTCTCAAGAAAAAAACAAATATGAGTAACGCAACTCTCAAGAAATCCCAATTAACAATCATAAGCCTTCAACATGTCTATCTTGATCACTACATTGTTTCCCTCTAGCCTCCTCTTAAAATTACCCACCATTTCCTGAGCCAAACAAATGTTATTGCAAATGTCATAACCCCTGAATGTAAGTACCCTAATTTCCAAATATAAGTTTTGGAAGTATTTTGCTTAGCCAGGAAGCAATGATTTTTAAGAACACCTTGTAGATAAAGGTTATACAAACTTATCGGTCTATAGTTAGCAAAAATATTTGAAGGATCAACTTTGGAGATCATTGTAATGCTAGAAGTGACGTGGTAAATTGGTACCAAAAAGAGTTCCTTAAGGGTAGCAAATATATCTTCCACAAAGACATCGTTAAGTAAACACGGTTGCAAAAATGTCATTAAGTAAACACAGTTGCAAAAATATCAATTAACATATGTATAACATTAGTCTGTTCAATAGGAATTTGGATTAAGGCAAAAAGCTACAAAAATGTTTAGGTACTCAAACAGGTCTTCCATGAACTCATGACCAAAGTTATCACATGATATTAACAATGAGAATTGTATAATTCAGATTTCAAGAAAAAGGAAAAAAAGAGAGGAAGATAACTAAAGAACTCAGAAAATAACTGTGAATCAATAACCATAAGATTAGCAATGATATTTGTAGTTCATAGGTAAAGCAAATTAGCTAGATGGATTACTACAAAATGACACAACAGTGACAAACTCAGTTCTACAGAGTTAATTCTTGATATGAATCTCAGGTTCAATTAGCAGTAGACATAATAAAATATGTACTTACACCAAGTATTACATTGAGGAAGAAAACCGAACACATATTTGAAAACAAAAGGCGGACTAGAACCGATAACTGCGATGACTGCGTGGTTTACATTCAATTGGGTTTACAAATATAACATGGTACTCTATTTTAGTTGGTTTTGTATTTATTATACGAACAACAATAGCAACACTGATGTGAGCAATATACAACATTCATACTTGAACCAACAACAACAAGTATTTATTATGACAACAACAACAACAAGTATAACCAATCACAAAGTATAACAACAACAAGTATAACCCCTTTGAGAGAGAGAGAGACTTTGCGAGCATGGGCGGAAGAAGTGGTCATGGTTGAGTCGGAGTAGAGAGAGAGAGAGAGAGAAGAAAGAGTCGGCTTTGGGAGAGATTGTTAGAATTTTTCAAAACTTGTACCTCATTTTGAGCCTTGAACCCATGACTTCTTGGTCATCTATTTTATGTGATTCCTAAACTATGCCCTAAACTTTAGTCTCACATTGTTTATAAACAATAGAGGAACTAAATATATAAGGTAGTGCTCATGTAACATATGTGTAGCATGTGACATAGAGAGAGAGTATAATTGTGTGAGTGTGTGAGGGAATTTTATACCCTATACACACTTGGGCCTCTCTCAGGCGGCCCGATAGGCCGGGTACGGCTCGAACTTGGGATTGGGCAATTGGCTCTGGAGGCCTTGGGGGTCCTTTGGGCTTGGGCTTGGCTCACCCTAATCTTTTTAACAAAAGTTTCATTGGGCTTGGGCTTGGTTTATATCCTTAGTCTTAATCTTCACATTCTTCTCTCCACTACTATAGGAGACCTAATCCTCAGGGACACGTCCCATACGATTTGAATAGAGAGAAAGCCGTTGGGCAACCTCTCTTTATAAATAAAACTCTTCACCACCTTCTAAAATACACATAAAACTACTCTTCTTCTCTGTGTTTAAACTCTCTCTCTCTCTACTTTGTACGGTTACCTGAGAGTCCATACTTACTCTGTTACGTAGACTTCCGGGATAACTGAAGCTAATGTATACCTTATACTCGTTGTATTCTGGAAGAGATCAGACCTTTATTGCCTTGTCCGAGGTAGGTCGAAATACTCTTTAAAGAGAGTGCGACCCACGCCTCGAGCGATCACTGTTGCTGTCTCTCTTGTTGTTACCGGTGCTTACTACTGTTGTTTGCCAGAGTACAAACTGCGTTGCTGCCGTTGTTCTATTACCCGTGTTACCTCCTGGTTATTGCTGCTGCTGTTGTTTATTACCTTGCCGAAGCTGTTACTGTTTCAGTTCTTCTAACTACCTGAGAATGTAATCAATTCTTTACATCTGAGTTTCTTGAAACTTACTGTAATCAGTTCTTTCTGCCAACACTGCAAACTGGTAATTCTTGCCGCTGTTTACCATTGCTGCTACCTAACTCAGACCTGCTGTTTATTACCGACCAGAGATTGTCGAACACCTTGTTGTTGTTGTTGTGCTAAACCTGAACACCTTGCTGCTGTTCCTGCGCTAAACACCTCTTGTTGCCTGAATACCTTGTTGTGCTAGTGTATTCATTGATGCTGCAACTGTTCTGAATTTATACTTGCTGTTATTCAATCAAGAAGGGAAAGTTATTTACGGGTTCATAAGATTATATTTTTACAGAGATGAATTGAGAGCTTAGAGAGATGAACGGGGAGTCAGGCTTAGGATGGGAGAGATAAAGAAGCAATAAGTCTAAACTACCACTTTTATGTGTTATGTCCAAAGTATCCATATGCTAAAGTGTTGAATAAATCTATGTCGTCCTTCTCTCTCTTTCCCACAAATCCCAGCCTCTCTTTATCTTTGAGACAATGACGAATTTGTTTATACGAAAAACACCGTTCATTAATGTATAATAGAATATATGGAGAATCCTCCCCTATATATATATATAGGGGAGGATTCCCCTACACACCAATTGTGCTACACACCTCCTACACTCTCTCCTCACCACACAACCTATCTGACCTGACATCTAACTCAACTCACTATTTGCCTATGTGGCAAGTAGCTCAACTCACTCACTTCACCAACTCGTCACTCACTCACTCTGAAATTCAAAATTTGAAATTTGGATCTCAAATCTATCACAGACCTATCTCTCTCTCTCTCTCTCTCAATCTTAATCCACCATTAAGGAACAAAATCTCCTCATTCTATACAAGAGACAAAATTAGTGTTAATGAGCGAGATATTAAAGTACTAGAGACGTGTTCTTTGGGTATTGTAAGGATTTATGAAGATTTGTGGAGGGTTTTGAAATTAAGGTTTATGAAATTAGGGGTTTATGAATCATTGTTGTTATTTGGGGTTTGATGTCATTGTATCTATTGTTGTTAGTGGAGAATCTCTGTTGTTTGTGGTTGGTGTTTGAAGAATGTTTAAAATTAGAATTTTGTGGGGTTTTATTTTCTTCTCCACGGTGACGCAAATATGTGTAGGTGAGTATAGAAATTTGACAATATTGTATGTACTAAAATTGTCAAAGTAGAGAATATTCGAGAATATTTATATGTGGAATTGTCGAAGTAGAAAATATTTGATAATATTTAATGTACTAAAATTATTAAGTCGAGAATATTCAAAAATATTTGTGTGCCGAATTGTCGAAATCAAGAATATTCGATAATATTTTATTTACTAAAATTGTCGAATCGAGAATATTTGTGTGCCGAATTGTCGAAATCGAGAATATTCGACAATATTCGAAAATATTTGTGTGCCGAATTGTCGAAATCAAAAATATTCGACAATATTTTTTGTACTAAAATTATTGAGTCGAGAATATTAAAAAATATTTGTGTCGAATTGTCGAAATCGAGAATATTCGACAATATTTTTTTTTCTCCTAAAATTGTCGATTCGAGAATATTTTTTGTACTAAAATTATCGAGTCGAGAATATTCAAAAATATTTGTGTGTCGAATTGTCGAAATCGAGAATATTCGACAACATTTTATTTACTAAAATTACCGAGTCGAGAATATTCAAAAATATTTGTGTGCCAAATTGTCGAAATCGAAAATATTCAACAATATTTTTTTTTCTAAAATTGTCGATTTCGACAATATTTTATTTACTAAAATTATCGAGTCGAGAATATTAAAAAATATGTGTGTGCCAAATTGTCGAAATCGAAAATATTCGACAATATTTTTTTTCTAAAATTGTCGATTCGAGAATATTCGACAATATTTGTGTGCCGAATTGTCAAAATCGAGAATATTCGACAATATTTTTTGTACTAAAATTGTTAAGTCGAGAATATTCGAAAATATTTGTGTGCCGAATTGTCGAAGTCGTTTGTTTGACAATTAATTGGAATCATTTTGTGGAGAAAAAAACATCAACGATCAAATGGAGTAACTCGGGTCTGCATCATTAATATGAAACTATCGATTGCTTGTGGTTCGGTATTTCACTTTCAAATATGTTGGAATATGTACAAATAACTTGGGTTTTTAGTTGTTCAAATAGGGGTTTAACCAATATAATTGTCTATTCATATTATAGTCGACAATTCCGACATGTGCATCACATGTGCACCATTGGCAAATGACTGTCGACATCAACTGGTTATCGAAGGAATCACGACCTAATTTTTCAAACATGATCAATCATACTTAAAACTTCTACCACAATCACGACCTAAAACTATCAAAACTGACAGAAATCGAAGGAATCAAGTATGATAAGAGAGAGCACAAAGCCGTAAGCAAAAGATAATCATCTTTAATTGAAGAGAATCGTTGTTCTTCTTGACTGATTTAGAGAGATATACATTTCAATGTGTGTGTGAGAGAGATTGAGGCGAGATCTGAATTAGAGTGATATTATTCTGAAGAGAGAGTGAAAATTGAATTTTGGAGTGAGTTGTGAGTTGTGAGTTGTTGTGGTGCCACATAGGCAGTCAAGCTGTCAAGGTGTGTGGCGAGGAGATAGTGTAGGAGATGTGTAGCGAAAATAGAGTGTAGGCGAATCCTCCCCTTATATATATATATATTTGGATTAGGAGTCTTTGTGAGACCTCAAACCCAGTTCAGTTAGGTCCCTAGCCGACTAGATCCTAACAAGTCTTGCGTTGGACACATACAGTCTTACACCTCAAGATATAAGATTTTGGGGATACTCCTTTTATTGACAATAAGTTTTGAGATATAACCTCCAATTCTAATGGTGATATTGAACATTTGGGGTATGCTATGAAGTTAAGCATTAGAGCATCTCCTAAAGTGCCTCACTACCTTGGATGCAAAAAAGCCAAATCCAAGGTAGTTAGACTCAATTTCCTCCAAGAGTACCTGACTTGGATTTTAAACTAATTCAAACAGACGCATAACAGTTGGGCGCCCAATTTGATTTTTTTTTTTTTTTAAAAATTGGGGCGCCCGATTGATTTTTTTTTTTTTAACAATTGGGCGCCTAAGTCTTAGGCGCCTGTTTAAAAATAGAACAGGCGCCTAACACTTGGGCACCCAATCGCGTCTTAAAAATCCAAGACCGAGTCTTGGATTCCAAGGCTGAGACTTGGATTTTGAGACTCAAATACAAGTCAGTCAGGCACTGTTGAAGGACGAAAATTTGATGTGGCAACGTAAAATTCAAGGTATTGAGGCACTTTAGGAGTTGCTCTTACAAAACTCATCCAACACTTGTCACGAGTCCCGGGGAAGCCTATAGTGTTGTTGGCCCCCCAATCCACATGTTCAATTGTGATCCATCTCATCTTTGACGTATAGTTATCAGGATATCCCTGATCGTTTTATAATTGGCTTTTGTGATGTTTTGTTATTTGAAATGGATGCTTAATTTGATACACTCTTTGATTTTTTAGTGAAGGTGACGGTGACGGTGACGGATCCACTAATATTCTTTAATGTTTAACTAAATTTGTCTATGGTAAAGAAATCCAAAAATTGGCTACATATAATTGGTCTCATGTCTAATACATAAAAACTTAGATCTATTTCTTTTATATAGGTCCGTGTCCCCATTTTACATCCATCTATTTCTGGTGTCTAATACATTAAAATTTAGATCTATTTCTTTTATATAGGTTTGTGTCCCCATTTTACATCCATCTATTTTTGGTCCCCCTAGATTTCAAGAATTAAGATGAACCAAAATTTTATTGTAGGTCAAGATCCTGATTACTTATTATTTTTATACGATAGAAATTGTCCACTGCATAAATGTTCAAGTCTAATAATACATTTACTTAAGTATATCTCTACATATGGAAACCGTTCTCTAGTTTATTTTTTCATTCCGAAAAGTTTTTAAAAGTGAGGGATTCTTAGATTTTTTAAAACTTCAAGAATAATATGATTACCTCATGTGGGTTTGACCACCTTTTGGTCATTTTCATAGAACTTCTTTTTATTACCTCTTTTGAATATGAAAGCCATTTGACTCTTGTAACCCAACTATAGCCTATAAGTTTAGTCCCACATTATTTGTAAATTATAGTGGAATTAAAGATATAAGGTAGTACTCATATAACATGTGTAACATGTGATTAAGAGTGTATATGTATGTGAGGGAGCTTTTATATCCTTAACACTTAGACCTCTCTCGGGCGGCCCGACGGGCTTACCAACTCGTGTTTTGGGCAATTGGCTCTTTTGACTCTAGAGTTTTTGGGCTAAGCTCACCTTATGTTTTTTGTTGAAAAGTTATTCATTCATTTATTTGGGCTTGGGCTCAAATTTGACTTGGTTTGGTCTCATATGCATTTTCTTCCCAATGGCTAGTAGAACTATTCCGAAGGAACACGTACTCACGACTGAGTTAAAAGCTCATGTACGTTGGAGTAAAAATCGGAGAGACGTTGTAATTGAAAACCCTATAAATACCCATTCGTATTCACTCCAAAAAATACATAACTAAAACAGTTCATCTCTCTCTCTATCTTTCTGCCATTTTACTACTCGGTTTCGCTGAGGTGCATACTTCAATTGTACGTAGTCTACTGGAACTGAGACTATTGTATCAATCACCGATCACTGCTCGTTGTATCCTGGGAAGAGATCAAACTGCTATTACCGGTAGGTCGAAATATGTTTTAAAGAAAGTACGATCCACGCCTCGAGCCTTTTTTTTTTACTGTTGTTATGCTGCTGCTGTACTTCCAGCCTCAATAGTTGTTGCTCTATCCTTTCTTGCTACAACACTGAGTTACTGTTCCGTTTATGGGGAAAGCTATTTCACAGATTCCTTAATTTATTTCTACACTTATTGATTGAGTGACTGCCTATTACAACGAGTGTTCTGGAACGTTTAGTATATACTTTGTAAATAAAAAAATTCGTCCGTCATCTGTTCTTCCTTGGTCTTATTTCTGTCTTATATTATGAACGTTTTATGACCATTATCTCTATTAATGACAAACGTTATAATATAGTTTTGATGAGTCTTCATAACAGTATGTGTATTTCCTCTTCTTTGTAACTGCCTTATAATGTACCATAAATGTGCCACATTATCGTATGCTGACGAGGTCAAATAAATGTATATTGGCCAAAGCTAGGGCTTGAGCTCGAGATTCGGAACATGCCCTTACAGGTCCCTAGCCGACTGGTTCCTGACAAGTCTCACATTGGACGCATAGAGCCTTTCACCTCAAAATATAACATTTTGGGGATACTCCTTTCCTTGACAAATAGTTTTGAGATGTAGACTCGAGTTCTAAGGTGATATTGAATATTTGAGGTAAGCTCTAAAGGTAGCATTACAAAGCTAATCAACGCACGTCTACTTTTTATGACGAGTCCCAGGGGAGCCTACAGTATTGTTGGCCCCCAATCCACATGTTCAATTGTGATCCATCTCATCTTTGACGTATAGCTATCAGGATATCCCTGATCATTTTACGCGAACAGAATGGTAAAATATGGTATGAGAAAATAATTGGATTTTGTGATGTTTTGTTATTTGAAATGGATGTTTAATTTGATACACTCATTGATATTTTAGTGAAGGTGACGGTGACGGTGACGATCCACTAATATCTCATTTGATACAAATAATTTAGATGTAGAAGTTGATTAATGGACCATTATAGAATTGACACTTATAAGTCACGGGCTTAAATAAATAATGATCGACAGTCGACACAGATAATCCAACTTAAAAAAGGATTATTCGTGCGCGGCTTCACTCCCGTCACACTCCATTTATTCTTTAGTGTTTAACTAAATTTGTCTATGGTAAAGAGATCCAAAAATGAGCCCCATATAATTGGTCTCGTGTCTAATACATCAAATTTTAGATCTATCTCTCTTATTTAGGTCCGTGTCCCCGTTTTACATCCATCTATTTTCGGTCCCCCGCTATGTTAAGAATTGAGATGGGGTCTCGAAAATGACTTAGAATCAAATATTGAGGCATGGAGGATTTTGGAATATCTCGTAGTTGATTGCACTTGACTCATTGATTTCCCTGTCTAGTAGGCCATTCTTCGCCAGCTCTCAGATCCAAGTTCCAGCTCAAATGCTCCAACAATGCTTATACAGTGAAACCTGTCTTATTGCACTCTAGTCTCTACATAAACACGCAACCTCTCTAAATGCACAAAAAAATGTGGTCCAGAAATTCAAAATCTTTCTAATTGCACAACCTTTGTATTTGCACATTATTTTGGCGGTCTTAAGGGTATGCATTTATCTAGGTTTCACTATACTTGATGGAAGAAGCTCAAAGAAACCCCAAGCCATCTCTATATAACTGTTATGTGCCTCTTCTAAGTTTAGATGAGACACATGGACGAACGCCTTGTCCAATTTTTAGACACAAAGGGCCTAATTAGTCTGGTTAATTAACCACGGGTTCTTTGAACTCACCCAAATTGCTGCCCAAAGTAGTACTAAAACTCTAGAAGTAGTAGAAAAGAGCGGGTCCCAGTGCTGAATCAAAGTTCTCACTGGTTGGAGACATTTTTGGAGAGAGAGAGAGATATTATTTGTGAGTTCTCTGTTTAAGTTTCTCTCTCTCTCTGCTCTGTTTTTGTTTCTCTTAAAACAGAGAGTTTAGTCTGTTTGAGTTGCTCGTCAAAATCTATCATTCTATCTCAACAACTACAACAAACAAAGCAACTTCTCAAAGCATCATCGTTGTTAACGAAACTATTGAGTTTCAGGTACGTACTATTCAACCTATACTAGAATCTCAACTTTGGCTTTCTCTCTTCGCCTATATTCGAAGATGAGATTCTAGTACTGAGAATGCGTTTATCAAGGAGGAACTGAAGACTTGCAGATGTATTAAATCAATCAACATTACTACAAACAACAACATTACTAGAATCTCATCTTCTCGACGAAGAGAGAGCCGGAGTAGTTGTTTGTATTAAATCAATCAACAACATTACTGCAAACAACAACTCTGGCTCTCTTCGAGAAGATGAGATTCTAATAATGTTGTTGTTTGTAGTGATGTTGATTGATTTAATACATTTGCGAGTCTTCAATTCCTCCTCGATAAACACACCCTCTCTCTTTCTAGTTTCTCGAAGAATTCATCAATATTATATATATATTTAAAATGCTTTGGGATCTGAAGCTATTTAAAAACTACTACTACCACTACTATACATTTCTCTATAAATCTCTCTTCAAATTCTTACCTAATTCATCATTACTATAATCGACCTTGTCTTCTCCTTGAGACAATTTCAGGTTCAATTTTCTTCTAATTTTTCAAGATTTGATTAGAGACTCTATTTGAATAATTATTCTTTTTGGTGTTGTTGTAATTTTGTAGGATTGTGAAGGGTAATTCTGGAATAGAAAGGTGAAAATTTCTTCTGTCTTCTTTAACTTGACTTTGATTATTTTGATTTTAATTTATTAGTGATAATTATTTATGGATGACTCCCTATAATATATTTGGATTTAGTAAGATAACCCTTGAGTTCAGACCACAATACAACCATTTTTTGGAATTGTGTTTTATTTAATTAAGCCTCCCTCCAAATTTGGATTATTAGTATTTTTATTTGTTATATTGATCAATCAAATCATAAATATTAATGGGTCCAATAACACAACTTTCATGAATATAAACTCATTCTATAATTGTGTCCAACTCCAACAACTAGTTCACAATGATATAGTTGGAACAAAGTCTAACTACTATTCAATTAAATGAGCGACGAATCAGCATTTGTTTGCGGCAAGTTTACTTAAAGTTTGGTCATGCATTAAATGGGACAATTGCATTTGTATTTCTTTGTTGATGCAGACATTGTTCTTCTTTCTGTTTAAGCTCATGAATGTATTCACAATGATGTCTCGTTAACTTCTTTCAAATGGAGCAAAAATATTCTCTGGTGAGTATAACTAGCACAATACGTTCTTTTGTTTACCTTATTTTAGTAACATACGTTCTTAGTCAATCAGCAACGGTGTGGTGAAACGCCAACAAAAGATAACCAAGATAACTGTAAGATTACAAAAAAGAAAAATAACTAATACTAATCGCACATCTCTTTGCAGGAGTTGAACATTCCCATTTATAAGAAATGAATAATTAAAAGCTATATTAAGGAGTATTCACATGGGGAAGTGTAGTAGGTGTGCGCCTTTCCGGGGTACTTACTTCAATATGATTTTTATATAGATAGAGTATTTTGCTAATTTTGTTAGTTGTCTTTTAACTATTATTACACTTGACAACATGTTTGATTTCTTTAATCCATTCTTGATCTTTGATCTTATGATAATGTACTTAAACTAGCATATATTACTTCAAAACTCAAGGAAAATTATTGATACCCACGCGTATACTAAACTATATTGATCACCGTTGGCTTGGCTGCATCTTTTGGTAGATGATCAATATAGTTTGCTATTATGTACATGTATCTCATGAAAAGCATCATACTTTTTTCATAATATTAAAAAATAATTAAGGGAAAGCAAAAAAAAATTCATTTACCAATCATCATTTCCTTCTCGAATTGCTTAGGATAGTATTAAGCTATTATTTATTTGGTCCCCAAAGTGTAGGAAATTTTAGATGCAAATGACTTACTATTCAGATTTCAGACTACCTTATTATAGAAAGATATAAAAGATCTTTAAATTCCTTGAAATCTCTCCCAACAGCAATTCTTTTAGTTAATCTATAACTTCTTTGAACTAACTTAGGAGGAAATTAAATGAAAAAAATATTGTAAGATCTTTCACTAAGATATGTTTATCTTTTATAATAAGTGTAGTATCAAGGTGCAATTTATCAATAACCAAACCTTCATAACTCATGTAGTTATTCAATTTCAAATAGAAATCTCAAGAACTTAAGGGAAACATATCTTACGACTTTGAAAACAAACCAACTCTTAAGTTATTCATGTCTAATTATCCCGTTTAAATTCCAAGCAGGGTTAACTATTAACAATGGAGAAAAATACTAGTGCAATGGAGAGAACTACTAGCGTTGTCTTGGATATCGATAGTCTTGCAAAATCGCTTGATTTAAGCTCCGGAAGCCCTAAGATGAATGTGAGTTTAGAAATTTCTGTTATATAGTTAACGAGTTTAGAAATTCCTGAAATAGTTTCATAAATTCATTTTCTTCTTATAGAGAATGCTCTCTCGAAAGGGTTCTTGTCGAATGGAAAGAAGGTGTGGCACTGAGGATGAAGAAATAGACGAAGCATCAAAAAAGACACTTGTAAAAGGTATGCTATTATTTCTCCCTGGTTATAGAAAACATTCTAAAGACTATTTTGGAAGTAGGATAGAAACGCTAAATCCTTTTCATCTTTAATTTTGTTTTCATATAGGATTTTGTGTCTGATTTTCTTGATAGATGCTTTAAGAGAGATTCTAAATCGTGACGAATCACAGTGTCAATTTGTTAAGATCATAGGACACTCTTTTGAACGTCAACTGAAAGTACAGATCCGAGCCACATGTAGTTGAGTTGAATGCTAACATTCCGTGAAAATATTGAGTTCATCTCACCAAAATCCATTTTTTTGCTTAATTTTCTAAGTTCTAACATCTAATATGGGCGCTTAATTATCTGATGTGGGTTGTAAAAATATTTCTGTTCTTTTGTCTGTAAGTTGTACTTCTGAGTGGCATGACATCTCTTGTATTTTCACCCAAGAGAGATCAGAGAAGTACATAGTGTATGTATCTCACTTCTTTTCTCTTTGCAGTGAATTCACATTTGGAGCCACTGATCACCAACAAAACTCTTGCACAAGTTATAAGCTCCAATACTCTCAATGGTGGCAGCAATATTGGGGAGATGGCAGAAGGAAGGAGTAAGAGGTTCAATCGCCTTACGGCCATTAATCCCAGAAAGATTCTTCTTATATTTGCAACAGTGTAAGTACCAAACTCTATCCTAATCCTACTATTTTCTTCAAGAGCGCATCCAATGGCTTTTCCTCTTAACTTTTATTCTTATTTCTTACAACCGATGGAAAAGAAAGAAATGACGCTTAGCTTTATCATTCAAGATATTATTCTGAGCGCACTTCAAGGCGGCTTTAAACATAGCCATATTAAAGGCAAAACTGATATTAGCCACAACTTCCCCCATGTCCAACCGAAAGATTAAATCTTGGTTCGACCATTAATGTAATTGCTCTGTGAGCTGTCAAATTACAGTGCAATTAATAGGTCTAAATAATTATGGACCTCTATTATACATGTATGATTGAGTATTGGTTGGTGTTGCAGGTCCAGCATGGGTACATTAATTCTCATATACTTCACACTAGCCATTAAGAGAAGAGCATGAGCTTCAGAGTGTTGGTAAAGGAGGATAAGGGAGGATGGCCAATTTTCTTGTAAGAGAAAATTTTACAAGAAAATTCTATGACCAGACAGGGCTATATTCTACACATTTGTTTGCAGAGTTTGTCGAGACTGATCAATGTCCATAAAAGCGGCATAACTTGCAGATTTTGTTATATCTTGTAAAGATTCTTATACATGAATCAACAAAGAACAATGCAATTGCCCGCTTTACTCCTAAATACTTCACTTCTCTCTCACACAAGAAGCATTTGATTTGAGTTCCATACTTCTGTACCTTTTTGGGGGTGTAAATGTAGGACTGTAAAGAGCACTGAAGTGCATACTATCAGGCATTATGTGTACATTACATGAAAAGAATCACATACGAACTCAGGAGTGGACAAGAAAAACTTTCGAGAGGGCCAAGATGATTCCGAGTCCTTTGCCTAGTGCAATTGGATGTAAACACTGTCTAGATCAATGTCCACAAATCGGCATAACTTGCAGATTTTTCTAGCTATATTGTACAGATTCATATACATGACTCAACTGTCTTAAAAGAACAATGCAATTGCCGGCACTACTTCAAAACACTAAAGGCAAACTGGTTCGAGCATCCCAATAAACAAAAACTTGCCTTATGATACATATATAAAACACATTCCCCGCCTAAGTCTGGGCAGCGGTTAGGCCAAACTGAGCCCGTTGGGTAAACTTCTTAACCGCCTAGCCTGTGCGAACTTTGGCCATACATGCGAATTAATCTACCATCTATCAACTACCAAATAAAAAGAATTTTGTATGATGAAACTACCACCTTAAGATCATTCCAGGTGAATGATCATAGCTACAAATATGAGTGTCCAGACTAAAGACTCGAAAACGTCCCAATGAAAGCCAAGGTATATATACTATGTGCCACCATATTGTGATTTCAGATTACAAACATACCTAAGAAGTACGACCAAGTTAATGAGAAGTTGGAGTAAACTAAATGAAACCTATTAAACTTGGGATAGGATCATATATAGTGGGGAAAATTCGTTTATCAGTGATTTGGAAAGGAGCCTATTTTTCCACTGATTTTATTTCAAGCAAATAAGCTGATATTCTTCCTGGGTTGGAGCTATGGTCAATTGGGAAACCAGACTTCTTAATTGTGGCCGAAGATGCTTACATGGAAATTTTTTTGTTTTGGTTTTGAGGCTCATTTTTTTTATTCTTTTGCAATAAATTCTCAACCAAATATCTATTCAACCGTATTAATAATTCACAAATTCCGACATTGTTAAAAAATCAACTTGGCTCGCAATTTTTTAAATAGAACACCGAATGTATATCAGCCAATGCCTTGCCAATTTTTTTTTAAAAAATTCCTCTGGCCAGCAGTAGGGGTGAATATAGGCAGCCAAACCCAGAATACCAAATGATGTCTCAGTACAGAAAACCTCCGTCTGTACACAAGTCAAATAACTAGGGATGCTCTTAGAGATCGCTAGTTTCTTCCAAAAAAAACCTCTAGATCTAATATTTGTAACTTGTAAAACAAGTAAGTTGGATTTTACTTCATTTCCGTCTTAGAAATCAAAATAAATGGAACACCAGTCCAGCCTTTTAAATAGATCGGCCAATCAAATGGAGCACTAAGTAGCAAGTTTTGGCCAACCAGCTACAAATGTTAAAGTCATATCTCGTATAGTTTAGCAATCTTAGCTAAAAATTGTATATAACAATCTTCAAAAATGGCAAATGTATTGATAACTGATTCTAGTAATTCTTGGTCCTCAGCATCCCTCATGAAAGAACTATTTCCCACATGCTTTTGCTGATGACTCTTTTTTATTTTGTAAAGCTAATTTGATGGAAGTTGGTATTATTAAGGATGTTGTTGAAACATCTCTCTGGTCAAGAAATTAATTACCATAAATCTGAAATTTTTGTGAGTCCAAATGTTCCTAGTAGGGTCCAAAAAATTCTAGGTATACAGAAAGCACAGTTTACTTCGAAGTATTTAGGCACTCCTGTGCTGCTTTTTAAATACAAAAGGTTGGATTATACTTATAGTGCTTCCAGAGTGAAACAAAAACTGCAACACTGGAAGACTTAAACTCTTAGCCAGGCTGCTAGAACTACTCTTATAGAAAATTTTGGTGGGGTTTTTCTTCTGAGGGTGCACCTAAGAGTCATTTAGTTACTTGGCCATACATCAAAATATTGCTCTTTTGAGCAAATTCACTGGAAATTTCTTTCAGAACCTTAGGCTTTTATCTCCAAGTTTTTTAAAGCTAAATATTTTCCTTTGGAACCCTTTTTACATTGTAAGAAGAGAGTTCATCACTCTAGATTTTAGAAAGATGTTATTGAAGCTAGAGATCTAGTTAAAATCTTTTCTTGGCTGGACTATTGGTGATGGCCATAATATTAATATCTGGCAAGATAATTAGGTTCCAGCTTTACTTAACTATAAACCTATTTGAAGATCTTATCCTTCCCAATTCTAGAGTTTGGAATATTCCTTACTTGATCAACTTTTTACACTTGCTGAAGTTAATGCAATTAAAGCCATACCTTTGGCTTTTCAGAATACCCAGGACATTATTAAATGGATCCCTGAACCTAACTTCAGGTTCGAACCTGCCAAATCTGTTTATAATGTTTTGTTTGCCTCTGATTCTTATCCTTCTTCTTTCCCCCCCCCCCCCTACTAGCTGGATACATCTTATTATTTGGAAGTTGGCTTTACCCTTTAGATGTCAACTTTTTGTTTGGAAATTGTTTATGAATCTTATTCCAGTCAAAGATAGATTGTTTAAAAATCATATTACTTCTGATAATATTTGCCCTATTTGTCATAAACAGGTTGAAAGTCTTACTCATGCTTTATTTCGATGCGACTGGGCTTCTGTTATTTGGTTTTCTTCTATCTTTACTCTCCATACTCAATCTCCTTATTTTAATTTATTTAGAGTTATTAGACATTTTTATATTTCTGTTGCTACTAAAAAAAGGCTCTTTATTCTTTTATCTCTAATCTTTATATCATACCATTATAATGCACTTTAAGCAGCTCAATATCCATATTTGTTATCCCAAACAAAGGCTAGAATTATGACATTCTGTCTTTTAGACATTTGGCCAAAAATCTTGCATAAGCCAAACACTAGATAAAATAAAAAAAGCTTCAGAAATTTTGGCCTTAAGAGCGGCCAACACTAATGAACATAGTAAGTGCAAGAGTGAAGAGACTAATGGTTTGGATGTCAATAATAGAGAAAGAGAAAAATCACACACGTTTACAACCTTGTGAAGAAGAAATGAATCGCCATATGAAAAATACACAATGTCCAAGCTAATACGCAGTTTTTAAAATAGTGCCACAATTTCAAAATTAGTTGCTTTTAAATTCTCTGAGATAAAATTAAACAATTGTGATAAATACAATAGAGATAAAAGCCGATAACAGAGAGAAAGAGAAGATGTATAATGCAGTTTCCTCAAAAACTGCAAAAAACTCTTAAGCAGGTACAGCTTCTTCTTTAGCAGCAGCTTCTTCGAAAGTTTCCCCTGCCACTAGCTCAGGTACGTCATCATCATCATCATCCGCTTGTGCTGCAGCACCTGCACCAGCACCTGGTACTTGCTTCTGGAACTGTTCAGCAAGCCTCCTCAGGTTGACCAAATTATCGGGCCCTGGCAAAATTGGAACCGAAAACATTGTTACAGCATAACTCATGGTTCATATGCCCAAACAAATATTGCAAGTTCTACATTATCCTATGACATTTTGGTTGAATAATGCGAATGGTGCAGATAATGCCAATTTTTTGCAAAATATGAATATGCAAACCATAGATCTATAGTATGTTGCATACGCAAAACAAATACATATACTCACTTTAGCATGCAATTTTTAAGTCGATAATATCCTTAAACTAAATTATTTGTTACGTATCTGATGACCAAGGAATTCTGGAACCAAGAAATCATTAGTTTTTTCTTTTCCTGAGAACTTTCTTTGCTTCGGAAGAAATGAAATACAGCTTTATATGTGCAATTTATTTCATGTAACAAACAACACCACACTTTTCGGTTTAAGAAGTTTTCATATAGTAGCGACTTCTTATATTAGCAATTGGACATTTCTATCGATCACCAAATATTTAGGGATTGACTGATTTGTGCACACTCTACACTATAATGCTTCACATCATGGAAATTGTAATCACTAATACAATTGGATATTTGAAATTGAACTTTTCCTAATTTAAACTACGAGTTCATAGAAAAATACATCAAAACTTTAAAGTGGAGATTAAGTAACAGCTTTATTAGACACCTACCTAATTGGTTGATAATCCCAGGTAGAAGATCCTGTAATTCTGGAACATAATACAGTTCAGTATTAGTAACACTCAGTAGGCCTTGACCATTGGTACAAGAAAATATTTCATATCACTGTTAAATAGTACTAAGAAAAAGAAAGAGAAAGAGAACGTACTTTTTGTTTGGGGCGAGCCACTGACAACCCAAGTGTTAGCACCAATCGAGGCTTGAACTAGAACAAGTAAGAAACACAACGAATAAGTCCACAGTACCATCTTTATAAGTCAAACACTACTGCTGTGCGATTGATACTACCTTTGGGGTTTGTAAACTGGATGACGATGTCGTCCTTGAAAATGTTAACTTCCTCAATGGCCGGAATGGCATTAACACCTATTCTTTTAAGAGTGCTCTGGAGCCTCTTATCATCTGTTGTTGTAGTCTTGTGAACTGCCTTCTTCTTCCTGCAGTTAAAATATATACAATTCTGTAAATCAGAATTCATGGACCCAAATATATGACTGAAACATGAAACTGCTGCGGGCTGAACAAAAAAATCGTACTTGGGGTTTCATCTTAAGAGATTTGGAGGAAAAACCAAAAATGAAATTTACATATTCTTCAACTGATAGATTGCTTTCCTTTGAAAATATTCGGAGATACTCCTCTATGATTTGACTTACTGGGAGATATCCCTCTATGCTTTGGATTTGATTTGGAGATACCCTTGCATGCTATATTATGAGATACCATCCCGCATCAGTAATAACAGTGTGCATAATCCACCTCTACATGCAGAGAAATATCCCCAAATAACCACATTTTTTTTCTTTGGTCGATTAAGAGAGAAGAAGATTATCTCTTATAATTGTACATGAAGGGTGTATCATAACACAACCCTACAATATGGGTTATATTACAAATATTTTATTTTTGCATTCAGTAGGTTCTTCAGAAAACAGCCAAAGTATGAGAATCAAATCACTCCAACAGAAAAAATTGACTGAAAAGCATATATGATTCTTTATTAAAGACTGCACAAAGATGGACATAGATACGTCATTTTTAACTGCTCTACTCAAAACATTTTCTTAGACAAGTGCAAAATAAAAAATGGGAGATAAAATTCAGCAGACCTTCTCACGCTACCCTTTCCACCAGTGCGAACTGCACCAGCCATCTTGATTAGCTTGTCCCTATTCATCTGCACAGGGAAGAAGAGCAATTCAGGTCTCCACGGATTTAGTATAATACTAATATCAGGTTTGTAACTGTAAAAGGGCCTAATTACAGGAAACGAAGAAAGAAAATGTAAGAATAAACCAACATTCAGAGTCAGACCTTCCAACTGTGGATAATAATTTTCTAAGAACATTCACTAATCAGATAAATAAAATGATAAAGAACATTACTGGCAAATACTCACCATGCTTGTATAACATCGGCTTTAGAAGCAATAACAAGAAACATGAAATATTGTCCAAACCATATTATCATAAGAGCTTCCTCTACATTGATGACCTTATCATAACTGGGGTGGGGGTGATGCTAGCTTCATCATTCATACGGAAGTTGAGGTTAGCGGTGTCTCCAACGTGAAGGATTTTGGCCATCTCCATTAAATGCTTGGCACCGCAATTTCTTCTTCACTATATGATTGCTATAGTAGTCAAATAAAATATGCTATTTGATGTTCTGAAGAAAGAGATACAGAGATCTCCTATCATTTATTTGAATTATCAGAGCCTGCTGGATCACCTTACCTATTCAACAAACAGCACACATCTCACTTGTTTTGTTAAGTGTTGCGTGCAATCTTATTTTGCAGGTCTGCATTTGTTGGCTTCTTCACTATGTTAAGTGATGTCCAGGAGTTGGTATCTTTTACTTCGATGTTGGACGCCTTAATCTACATTTTACATTACGCAACCGATCACAACTTTACTCAGGTTTGCATTCTCCGATAACCTTGTGATATCGCATGACAAGAAACAATTTATTATTTCCTTCTCTTTTGAGTCAGTTACAGCAAATGAAGTCGTGACTTCTGAAGCTTACGATCGCTTCTCGCCTAATTATAGTCTCTCTACTTTCATCTTATGATCTATATTTCTCTTTCTACCCTTTAACTGTCTTTGAGATTGTTCATCTATACCCGTGTTAGAGTTTTTCCTTCTACCTATGTTGTTTTATTTGGGTAATGAGTAGAAAGTGCAGTTTTCTGAGTCTACCTCTGTGCAAAAACTTGGAGACTTGAAGAAAGGGCAAGGGTTGTATGATGGGGGTCGGGACTGATTCTGCATACAATTCAAGCATAGAAGCAAGAATTCTTGAAGGGGACAACTTATTCCTTGTCTCATTCCATTCCAGTTTTGCACATGGTTTCAATTGTTCTTAAATGGATTCAAAAAAGGTTTCGTGTGTGTTGCAACTCTTGCATGAGTAGGGGGTCAGGCATAAAACCAAGAGCAGAAGAAAAGTATGAAAATTCAAAAGGCTCTTAAACTCCCACAAAATTTCCCAGAAGATACACCCTTATCCTCCTTCATCCATTTCACCTTGGATTTTATCCTCCGTAAACATCTTCCATATTCAACCATCTTCCCCCTCGTTACCTTTTTTCCTAACCTCCTAAATCACTTTGCCTCAATTTTTTTCCTTGTCAACACCTCAATTTCTTGGGACCATCCCAAAAAGTTTTATAATCCGTAGATTTAACGTATTCTCCTGGAGCATTTAATTATTCTAGAAACTTAAATAGGCCATAAATATGACCTCAAACAACTTAAAGTTTGGATTTTGGAAAGTGGAGTGCGTCATCTATAATTAACTCCACACTTGAACCTCAATACTATATGTTCCTAAGAGCACCTCGAACAGAAGAGTATGCGATTCCGGTTTACCATACCAGTATTCCAGAATCGCATACTGTTTTCGTCCAACAGAGATTACGATTTTAAGAGAGAAGTTGTCATGGGAGAGAGAGAGATGCCACGTGTATTAAAAAGTTTTGTTGGGCGCTCAACGGTTTAGCACCTAGGAAGTGATATATGAGAGAGAGATGTCAGTTGTAATTAAAAGTTGTTGGGCGCAGAACGGTTCAGCGCCTAGGCAGTATGTAGATACTCTTCGCCAAGTTCAGGTTTCGCATACTTTGGAGGGGTATGGGGATGAGTATGTTGAACCCCATCCCCCTATTGGATGGGTTTTTTTGCAAAAGTATGGGAAAACCTTAACAGCATACTCTTCTGTTGGAAGGTGCTTTAACCCACGCTAGATGCACTAATCCCAGATCCCTACTCACTCATTAAAGAATGTATCCACCCCACACGAGTTTCTCTACCGCCACAAGCTCAATAGTAATTATTTCTCGAGTTTCACAAGTCATTATCTTAACAACTTATCATCCTGATTTGCAAGTCTGGGTTACGATTAATTGGGTATCTAAACATAAATTCCTCCCAAATTAAGCTACAATTTGCTATAACAGCTAGTTTAGTTCCTCCATTTTATGTTTTGATGAACAATTACCAACTAATATTGAATCAATCACGAACTAGACTAATAGCAACAACCCCAGCTCCAAATTAAACCATGAGAACAACCCCAAACCCTAAATTACAGAATCAAACAATAGAGACTAATACTAAAACCGCAGCTCCAAATTAATTCATTTCAAAACCCTAGAAAATCTAACCAAGAAACAAATCTAAATCAATTGAGAGAGAGAGAGATTACCTTTGAAGATAGATAGAGAGAGATGAGGGTTTTGTGGATAAAATAAAATGGGAGTTTGGAGGAGGTCGAGACTCGAGAGAGAAGAACCAGTTACTATATACTGAAATTTTAATTTTCCAGTATTGCCCTCGTATAATTGCCTATATTTCAACTGAATCGACTCGGCCGAGGCAGATTGGCGAATAGTAAGTACTCATCCGAGAGCCTTTTTTCGCCATCACCGGTGTTGTTGGATGTGTTTGGTCTGTGGAAAACGGCGGAAATGTCGAATCGGAATTCCATTAAAATGGGGTTTTCGCCGCTTGGTTCGAGATGGAAAGTAACTGGTGGAAAATGGGTTTTTTCATAAATTTTGAAAATAAAAACAAAAGATAGAAAACATGACTTCCTCTTTCAAATTAGAGGTTTTTTTTATAATTTTTCTGCCTAACCAAATAATAGAATTTAGTTCATGGAATATGGGTTTTCCACGATTTTGATAAAAACCATAGAAAACCAGATTTCATGGAGATTCAGTTCATCATTTTCGTCGTTTTCCACAGAACCAAACACACCCGTTAATTTGTTGAAGGAAAGCATAGTCTCAAACAGGTCTTAACTGGCCTAAACATTTCAAAATAGAGAAATGATCAACGCCACACTTTCAAAACTCTCAGGGGAGCGAACTTTCAAAGATACGAATTTATCAGCAAACCGAACTTTTATTTTTGAGCAAATAAAACACCATAGCCTACACTTAAAACTGTACAAAGAACAACATCCAACATCTCCTGAGCCCAGGGATGCATATTACAGCGAATATAGAATTATTTAAATCATGAGTTCTACGAATGCCTGCAAGTTCATGCGATAAAGGCTTAAATTGTATTTACACGTAATAAGAAATGACGAATTTAAAAGAACTAAGAACAATCTTCACAAAATGTTCTCAGTTAGAAGGGCTTATACATCCCATAAACCTATAAACCCCAAGACCATTACTAACCATGACACACTTTAAAATATCCATATGGGGCTCCTCAACATTAAGGAACCGAGGTTTCCTTTCAAAACAACATCTCTTACTCCATCTCGCAAAGTGTATGCCTTTTAAAACATACAAGAGAAAATTTGAGAAAACCCCCCATATGTGTACACCATATTAATATTGACCCCCACATTCGCTAAAACTAACATTTACCCCCTATTCTTGCCTGAGCAGTCAGTCTACCCTTGTTGACTGGCATTGACTCTGATTGACTAAATGAAAATACATTTATACCCTTATACTAAAAACACGTTTGAGAAGAGTTGACACGTTTGGCAGGAGTTTTCCCTCTTTAACTCACCTAATTGTCTTCAGACAACCATTATTACCTCTTTAACTCACTTTCCAAACAATATTTTCTCTCTCTGATGTTTTCTCTCATTCAATGAAGAAGAGTTGAAGAAGAGTACGGTTGCAATGGTGAATGCATCACAGTAATCCACAATCCGATTGAGAAGCTTTTGCCAGTAGAGAAATACGAAGAACACCAATTGGTTTGGAAAAATAGAGAATTAGATTACTTAAAACGAAATAATTACAAGAAGAAAACTCGCAAACCCTAGGCTTCTCCCATAACTTTTTCAGATATAACATATCTCAGAAAATAACCTAAGTTCCCTTTATATACTAAGGAACTCGAAATTACAAAAGAACGCATCTCGAGGCAAAAACACGCCTCATAAATGAAACCACCGCTAGAGTCGTTCGAACGACTTTATAACTAATTGGTCTAAACCCTAAAAAAGTTGTTTGGTCGTTCGAACGAAACCAAACTCGATCGAACAAAAATATGGCTCTAGGCCAAAATTACAGATGACAAGATAACTCGTTCGAACGACTTTCAGTGTCGTTCGAAGGAAATATGGCTTTGGGCCAAAATTCAGCGAACATGTCAACTCGTTCGAACGACACTCAAAGTCGCTCGAACGACTTTGACAAAACTTTAAAAAACACTAGATCCTTCTAGATTATGGCTCCCCCTTTAGGAGCCTTGAGCTCCTGCTCAAGCTAAAATTGGAGATGTGGGAACACGGCGATGCCCAATTCCCTGTTGTACCACTTCGAGTTACTTGGTAGCTGACCCATCTTCCCAACTCGAAACGAATCAATAGCACCCCGTCTTGTAGTATGAACCTTCCGCTCTAGAATACCATCCCCCGGCAATGGATTTTCTCTTTTCATCCATAAGTCATCAACTGACGGTAGGTGAGTATCGATTGCAGAGTCTTCATCTAAAAGAGACGGCTCAAACAGCTTCAAATGCTCGACATTAATCACAGAATACATCTTCATGAAAGGTGGCAAATCCAACTGGAATGCATTGTCACCAATCTTCTTGAGTATCAAAAATGAACCATAACGGATAGGTTTGAGCTTCTTACCTTCCCCCTTAAGCCGTTCCTTACCCAAATGCAACCAAACGAGGTCGCCCTCAAGAAAAGTACACTCAACCCTATGCTTGTCATGGCGAGTCTTATACTTCGCTTGAGTCTTCTTCAACTGAGCTTCAACCACCTCATGAACCTTGTTGATCTTCTCAATGAAACGCTAAGCTTTAACCTGCTCCTCATCCTCCTTCCCTGACATTGTCTTATCGCCAAGACTAAACACCAAATCAAAAGGGCTTTACGGTAAGTACCCCAAACAAACTACAAAAGGAGACTTCAACATGGAACCATGAATCGCCCGGCTGAACGCAAACTGAAGATACCGTAAACTCTCATCCTAAGTATTAGGATGCTTAGAATGGAATCCCCGTAATAAATGTACCAAAGTGTGGTTAACGACCTCTGTTTGCCCGTCTGTCTGTGGATAAAAAGTGGTACTTCTCTTCAACGTAGTGTCCATCATCCCCCATAACAATCTCCAGAAATGCCCCCAAAAGCGGCTATCCCTATAAGAAATAATAGAAGAAGGGAGCCCGAAATACCTCCAGACGTCTCTGAAAAACAATCACGCTGCTCCTTCCCATGTGACTGTCTTCTGGCATGGAATAAGAACAATCATCTTGCTGAATCGATCCACCACCACAAACAAATAGTCATTCTTACACCTGGTCATGGACAAACCACCCATAAAATTCATCAAAATACTCTCCCAAGGTCGACTAGGAACTGACAATGGTAAGTACAATCCTATCTTCCTATTGGAAGGCTTTGATGTATTGCATAGTACGCAGCCACGAACCACACGAGCAACATCTACCCGCATCTTCGGCCAATAGACATAATGCCGCAAATTCAAAAACGTCTTCTCAACCCCGAAATGACCTACTACCCGGGAACAATGTGCCTCTCGAATCCACTGTAAAAGGTCTCCACCCTTAGGAATACATAGTAGACTGCCTCTGTAAATCAAACCATCCTTCAGAACATACTCGCACGTCTTGCCCTGCAGCAACTTCTCGTGAATCACATTGAGCTCCCTGTCGCCGTCATACCCTGAAACGTACTCAGAATGAACAATCGGCTGGATATGCATAGCTACCAACAAAGCGGAAATAGTCGGTAATGGGGGGCGAGATAACATATCAGCCATCTTGTTGTCCACTCATTTCTTATACTTGATCAATAAGGTAAACTATTGAATGTACGATATCCACTTCATATGGCGAGCTTGCTGAAGCTTGGACTGCATAGATAAGAATTATAATGGTTTGTGATCAGAATGTACCACAACCTCCTTCTCCAATAAGTAACTCTGCCAATGCTTAACTGATTGATATAGCGCGTAGAACTCTTTATTATAGGTAAGATAGTTGTGTACTGCTCCGATAAACATCTTAGAATAATAAGGAACCGACTTCCCATCCTGTAAAAGGATCGCTCCTAATGCATAGTCTGACACATCTGTCTTGACCTCAAAAGGCCACTACAAATTAGGTAATGCTAACACTGGTGCATCCGTAATCTTCCACTTTAGTAATAGAAAGGTTTTCTCATGGTGCTTTTCCCACACAAACTGTACCCCGATCTTTGTCAAAGAATGCAACGGTGCGGATATTTATGAAAAATGCCTAATAAATTTGCGTAAGTACTGACAAGAACCCATAAACTCCTCACTTCTGTCACTCTGCGTGGTCTAGGCCAATTAGTAATGACCGAGACCTTTTCTGGATCGACCTTAAGCTCGCCGCCACCAACAATAAAACCTAAATAGACTACCTCCCATTTCCTAAACTCACACTTCTTCCCGTTCAGAAAAAGCTATTGTGATCGCAGCACGCTCAACACTTTGCGTAAATGCCCAAGATGCTCCTCCCATGTACGACTATATATCAAGATATCATCCAAATATACAATTACAAAATCATCAATAAATGCACAAAATACCTCATTCATTAGCCGCATAAACGTCGTCGGAGCATTGCATAACCCAAAAGGCATCACTAACCACTCAAATAAACCCTGATTGGTTTTGAACGCTGTCTTCCAAGTATCCTCCTCCTAAATTCTAACTTGATGGTAACCCGACTTAAGATCCAACTTGGTAAGAAACCGAGTTGTCTACAACTCATCTAAAAGTTTGTCAATCCGTAGAAGCAAATAACGATTCTTCATCGTGATCTTGTTCAACCCCCGATAATCTACACACATACTCCAAGACCCATCCTTCTTCGGCACCAGTAATTCCGGTGAACTATAAGGTGAGGAACTTGGATTAATAACTCCTTGCTCCAAGAGTTCATGTACCTATTTTTTGATCTCATCAGACTCTGTAACAGAAGTCCGATATAACCCAATATTGGGTAGTAGCTCACCATTCACCAAGGTGATATCATGCTCCACATCCCTCTTACGCGGCATCCCTTCTATGCCCAGAAACAAGTCGTCATACTCCTCTTACAACTCCCCTATATCGGTTTGTTACTTAGGAGACATTGCCAAAGTAGACAATATTGTAGCCGACGGACCCTCTTGAACCTGTCGCACCAACAACAAAACAAATTTGCCTTTCGCATTAACCAACCTTTTCGCCTGAGTGTTACCATATTATTGGTAGTGATATGTTCATTGCACGCATTAATATGAAACTTTGTCCCATCCTTCACCAAACGATACTTGCAAGCACGAAGGTAAATGATTGCTTATCGGTCCCAAAGATAAGGGCTACCCAAGATGACTTGACACACGTCCAGCAAAACTACCTCACATGTCACTTTGCCAATAAACTTCTCAGTAATCGTAAACTTGAAGGTACACTGCTTAGTAATTTTTAACTCTGCGTCTTTCTGAATCTAACCCAAACCTTACGGCTTAGGATGAGCCATAGTAGCCAAACCCATCTTCTTCACCACTACCTCAGAAATTAAATTCTTCTGACTACTTGGATCAATAATGGCCTCGACTAAGCTCTGCTTCACCTGAATGCTGACAAAGAACAGATCTTCCCGACTCGCCTAATCGATAGCTAGAGGTTGCTTGAATATTATAATAAGCTAAAGATTTGGCTTATCTAAATTCAGAAGATCCACAATCGCTGCGGCTAGTGCACGTTTATCTTTCTTGCTCTTCTTCTCATTCGACCGAAGCTCCGGGTGAAGTTTCCAATATCTATCGGAATTGTACATATTCGTCTTGCAATAACTACAGATAGTCCCCTTGAATGAAGACCCATCTCTTTTGGACTCCCCTTTCTTATCAAACTTCCAATTAGCCTTGTACCCCGACTAATTCTTGTCACTCTTCAAGAATTTGCCCTCAATGGCAATTGCTTTAACGGTAGCGTCCTCGATATTTGACACATTGAATAACTTTAATTCTTTTCGAATGGACTCCAACAAATCCACCCCCCCCGTATACTTCATGAACACATCGTACTCCTCCACGTTAATATCTAAAACCAATGCTTGGTTATGGAACTCTGTAGTAAATTGTTGCACGGATTGCCCAAACTGTTGGTGCAAGTTGTGCCATTTGTACCATCATTCTTGTTCATACCCAATTGGATAGAATTGCTTCCTCACCAAGACCTTGAATTCCTCCAGCTCAAACTTCCGACATTATGTCATTTCGATAGGATTTCTACCACGTGAGTGAGTGACTTGTGAATTTCAAAGTAGAGAAGCTAATCTTCTGAGCTTTAGAATATTCATCAATGGAAAAATAGGTTTCCAACCTATCTACCCAATTATCTAATTTTTCGGCGTCGATGGAACCATCGAAAACTGGAATCTCAATCTTAAAACCAAGACGAAGATTACGCATAGGATTCATTGACTTACCAAAACCTGGGCTCCCCTTGATGGAATCGACATCACTAGAATCATCGAATACCGAAACGTCCTCGTCCCCATCCACCTCCATAACCCCTTTCTTCATCAAACGGCCTCGCCGTTCCACCGAAGTAGAAGCCTTAGCGATGTTCGTGAGACGTAACTGCTCCACTAACTCCCCTACAGTAGAAGTTATGGCAGAAACTGTCATTTCCAAAATCGTGAGTCTTTCGTTGGGATCGCCCATCTCCAAATCGTCATTTTTCGTCAAATTAGGTTTGCGATGGATCTTCAATGGACTCACTAGCTTCTCATTTGTTTGCTTGAGACGGTCCCGTATAGAAACCATAAACCACAATCAACCTCCCGAGAATCAAAACTGGAAAACTAATACCACTTAATTCACAATCTGATTGAAAAGCTTTTGTTAGTAGAGAAATACAAAGAATACCAATTGGTTTGGAAAAATATATAATTCGATTACTTAAAACGAAATAATTTCAAGAAGAAAACTCTCAAATCCTAGGCTTCACGCAGAACTCTTTCAGAATCTAACATATTCTAGAAAATAACCTAAGTTCCCTTTACATACTAGGGAACTCAAAATTATAAAAAAATGCATCTCTTGGCAAAAGCACGCCTCATAAATAAAACCACTGTTAGAGTCGTTCGAACGACTTTACGACTAATTGGTTTGAACCCTAGAAAAGTTGTCTGGTCGTTCGAACGAAACCAAACTCGTTCGAACAAAAATATGGCTCTGGGCCAAAATTCCTGAGGACAAGATAACTCGTTCGAACGACTTTCAGTGTCGTTCGAACGAAATATGGCTCTGAGCCAAAATTCCAGCGAACATGTCAACTCGTTCGAACGACACTCAAAGTCGCTAGAACGACTTTGACAAAATTTTAAAAATACTAGATCCTCTTGGATTATACAAACCAGGTTATAATCTCTCTCTGATACTTTTTTTCTATCTCTAATTTGATGCTTATCTCTTTCTCTTTCTTTCTTACTCGCGAATTAGAGTTTCTACGAAGGTTCAATTTAGGGTTTATCTGTAAATTAGGGTTCAATTAAGCATTTCATATTTAGGGTTTATCTCTAATTTGATACATTATGTAAATCTTTGATTAATGTCTTATATTCTATAATTTTTATGTTTATCCAGTGGAGAGATGTTTGTTAAAGATGTAATAATACATTTTAATGGGCATTGGTGTACGGAATTGGTTTTGGAGTATTCAATTTTTGATTATATAAGGGTGAAAATGGCACACTTAAAAGTGTTGATGGGGAATATTTATGTCACCTGGACCTATTAGATTATGTGTCTAATACTATTGATCAAAACATTGGTAGAAAATTTTGTCCTGCTGGGTCTGTGATTGATTTAAAATTCCTTAGGAATGGTAAACATGTTTATATAAACTCAGATAAAGACTTGTTAGATTTGTGGGTTGAGAGTGATGAAGACCCTAAGGGTATAGTACACATATTTGTGAGTACATCAGTGGCAGTTGGACCAACACAATGCTTAGAAGGTACATCTAAGGTTAATGTAAATGTGGCCAAGAAGACTTTAAGGAAAACAAGGGCTAAGAAGACAGTATCAAAGGTGACTGTGAATGTGACACAAACTGTAGGGAATGTCTATGTGTCACAAGAGGTGAACAAAGTGACACAAGGTAGGGGTAATGTGCATGTGCCACAAGAGGTGGACAAAGTGACATAAGGTAGGGGTAATGTGCATGTGTCACAAGAGGTGGACAAAGTGACACAAGGTAGGGGTAATGTGCATGTGCATGTGTCACAAGAGGTGGACAAAGTGACACAATGTGAGGGCAATGTGAATATATCCTAAAATGTGGAGAATATCACTCAAACAACTAAGAATAAATCTAGGAAAGTAACTAGGAAATCACCCTCTAAACATACCAAAAAAAAGAACCAGCAGATGCCTATTAAGCCAAAAAAGAAAAGGGTGAGGCCAAGTGAACTTCCTGAGGAGAAACTAGATGACTTGCCTGTCTTCTATGTTAGTGATGATGATGATGAAGTTCAAGAAGTAGAAGGGCTTTCTGAGGTTCCTCTATGGGAAGAAGGGCCACAAGAGTACTCAGATTTATTGGGTAATTATGAAGTATGTCTTAGTGGGGATGACATGGATGGTAATGCTGGGGATGGTGATGTAAGCAGTGATGCTAGGGATAGGGAATCTATAATTGGTGATGTTATGCATGGTGATGACATGAATGGTGATGTAAACAATATGGAGATTGATGAAAAAAATGATAATGAAAACATTGTGTAGATGGTTGAGGATTGGATTCAATTTGCTCAATTAAATGTAGACAGTTTAGACGTTGAATCAGGGTATTATAACACTCATAGCTCACAGGATGGGGATGACATACCCAGTGTAGAAGACTTTAGGAGATGTGGTGAGTTTGAAGAATTGATCAGAGAATCTGAAAACATATTCAAGTAGAGGAAGAAGAAGCATATAAGAAATAACCCCAAAGTGGTTATGACAAGTTAGTATTGGGGATGAAGTGGCCCACAATAGATGAAGCTAGAAAGTATCTGAGAAAATTTGTAATTATCAACAAATTTTGTTTTCTCTCTGTTAAAAATGAGTCTTACTGATTAAGTGTAAAGAAGAAAAATGCAGTTGGTATGTGTATGTTAGGAGGACTACTTATGGGCATACTATGATTCTGAGAGGATGAAATTTTGATCACAATTTTTCAGGTAAGCTTGATTATGGAAACAGATTGGCTAATGCTAAATGGGTAGCCAATGACTGTGAGGAGATGGTGAGGGATGTGAAGATAGTTGCACCAGCTGACATTATAACTAGAATAAGGATGGCATGTGGGGTTAACATCAGTTATTACACTGCTTGGAATGCTAAAACAATTTGTGTGGAGAGGATAACTAGCTGTTTTGATGAAGGATATAGTATCATGCAAGAGCTGTGTAGACAAGTGCTCTTATCAAATCCATGAAGTATGGCAAAATGTAGTTGTGACCCCCACACCAAAATGTGGACTAGTACTTGTATAACATTTAAGGCATCCCTTGATGGATTTGTGTAAGGGTGTAGACCTATAGTAGGTCTTGATGGATGCTTTTTGAAAGGTAAATATGGTGGACAATGCTTAGCAATTGTGAGTTTGGATGGAAACAATGGATTGTTTCCAGTGGTTTTTACTTGTGTAGATCTAAATGTACTGAGACATGGACTACCTTTTTGGAGATGTTAGCTCCATTTTTAACTATGCATCTAAGCAAGCTAACTTTTATCTCAGACAGACAGAAGGGATTAGTGGAATCAGTTTCTCAGGTTTGTACTTGTATCATTATTCAAAGTTTGAGTTATATTTATTTTTTAAGTTAGGGTTTAATATCTAATGATTTTACTTTTTTATTTTTTGTTGTCAACAGATTTTTCCTTAACAAAACCATAGGTTTTGTTTTAGGCACATGTGGAAGAATTTCAAGAAGGAATTTAGGGGTTTACATCATAAAAGGTTATGTTGGGGTACTGCAAAGGCATTTTTAAAAACTGACTAAAAAATATTTTTAGATCAACTTAAAAGAGATCAACCTGATGTTAAGGCATGGTTAGATAGGGAACCTGCAGAATATTGGTGCAGGTCATATTTTGACTCAACTGTAAAATGTAAGCATATCACCAATAACTTATCTGAGTCTTATAACAACTGGATCAACAAGTTGAGGGATAAACCATAGAAGGTATGAACCTGATAATGATAAAGTTAACCTATGATATAAGGAAAAAGGTAAAAAATTGGAATGTGAATTTTGTGGTACCAAGAGCTAACACACACATTGAGGAGATGAAGAAGTGTTGTAATCAATATACACCCAAAGGTGCTGATGATAACAAGTGGGTGGAAATTTCAAAAGATGGTAAGAAATGGAGAGTTGATCTTGTAGGGAAAACTTGTGATTGTTATGAATGGTAGATTTCAGGTTTACCATGTGTGCATGCCTTGTGTGTCATAATGGAGATGAGAATGGAATGGGTGGGGTAAGTGTATTATTCTTGGGATTGTTATGTTTTTCCCCATTGATACAACTTAATTTTCTTTTATTCTCAAACTTGCAGGTTTTGTAGTGCATATCATATGGTGGCTGCATATAGGAAATCTTATAAAGGGAGTGTGTTACCTATAAGTGATCCATCACTGTGGGAAAAGGTAACTTAGTAAATATCATAACTAGTTCCATTCTTGTTTTGAAAGTTTCATAGATACCTCACATATACTTGTGTGTTTTGTAGCCCAACAGTGATATGTTACCCCTACCACTGGAAAGAGGAACTGGTAGACTTAGAAAGGTTAGAAGGAAGAGTGCAAATGAGAATGCAACTCAATAACAAAAAAAATGCGGGAAGTGTAGATTTTTTGGCCATAACAAGAAGACATGCAAAGGGCCACCAGCTGCACCAAGACCTAGAAATTCACAACCAACTACTAGAACTGATAGATGAGGAGGTAGACCTAGAGGGTCCAGACCAAGAAACAACCCTCCAACTAGAGTTGGAGTTGGAGTTGGTATGAGAGATAGAGGAACAAGGGGTGGTGTTGCAAAAGGTGGAGTTGCAAGAGGTAGTGTTGCAGGTGGTGGAGCTGCAAGAGCTAGACAACAAAGTACAAACAATCCTAGAGGTGGGGTCAACAATGCTAGAGATGGATTAACAAGAGGTGGAGCTGCAAGAGTTCATACTCAAGCTAGTCAACAAAGTACAAACAATGCTAGAGGTGGATTAACAAGGGGTGGAGCTGCAAGAGTTCATACTCAAGCTAGTTAACAAAGTGCAAACAATACTAGAGGTGGATTAACAAGGGGTAGAGTTGCAAGGGGTGGAGTTGCAAGAGGAGCAAACAATCCAAGCCTTAGTCGACCAAGTCAAGGTGTAGGCATCACTCAAGCTTCAAAGAATGTGAACCCTTACAAGAAGGTGTTCAGACCTGCAAAGGATAAATGGCTTATATAAGCTAGTAGACTCCACAATCATTTTTGAGAATTTTGTGAATATGTGCAGATTCAGTGTAGAATCTTAGAATTTTGTTGATTGCGTAAAGCTCTAGTTTTAATTTCTTGAGAATTTTGAGAGAATTCTGGCATATATATGTCCACAAATATAACTTTTGAAAAGGCTAACCTTTGTAATGATGGTGGGAAAACTGTTAGACTTGAATGGCCTTTTTTTGAAAATATATACTATGATATATTGGTGAATCTCTATATTTATGATTTATGTATGTTGAATATGGTCTAGTATAGAAGTGTATATGCACTCTGGTAATGTGAATGTGGTCTGGTAATGTGAATGTGTTGCTTATTTTTCAGGATGATAATGGTCACTCTGGTAATGTGAATGCAGGTATGGACTATAGTGCAAATATGTATTATGATGTATGGAATCCAAGCAGGTATTCAACCCCCAACAACCTTATATTAACTATATTTTTTTTTTGGAAGATTGTTTTTTACCCCCCCAAGTAGTTAGCTTTTATCTATAACTACCCCCATTATAACCCTAAACACATTCACCTCTACATTCTCAAGATCAAAAGAAGAGTAAGAAAAACTGTAATGGACTCAGATGAGGAAAAAATGTATGGTGAAGGATGCAACTCCCCCAAAGCCACTATGTATATAACTAGTGATGAAGAAGAGGAAGAGGATGATGTGTATGGAGGTGCTGTTGATGATTTTGATGAGTCTGAATGTGACACTGAGCAGGAGGTGGAAGAGGATGGCTCTGATGAGGATGAAGGAAGTGATGATGATGGTGGTGATGGTTGGGCAATAGGAGATAAAGATGAAGGAAGTGATGATGATGATGGGGGTGATATGGTTTGATGGTGTGCCTGAGTAGTTTTCTCAAGGCTACATTTTTTTCTATTCCTTTTGTGAATGTGATGTTAATGGTGTATCCAATATTCTCTGTTTCTCTGAAACGTTTTTTGTTCTTCTGCGTGTTCTGTCTTTGTGTGCTTATGCATGGCTGTGCAGTTTATTGTCCAGTTAAAAAAATGTGAGTTTGTTATTTATGGTGCAGTCCAGTGTTTACCCTAATTCTCCAGTTTAACTTAGACATTATCCAGTTAAATGGTGCAGTGCAGTGCAGTGTTTATAGTACTCAAGTAACATTTTTTTCTTTATTGTGCAGGGTTTATCATTAGAGACCATTCAAATATAGAGCACCTTGAGGATTAAAGAGGTAAATAAGTAAATATTTCACATTACTAGAAAATAACAAGCTACACAAGTCTGCAAGATATACAATATTTTTGTTAAAGTGATACACAAGCCAATATTACCCTTAAAATCTTCTTTAATCACATAAACTTGTGTAGCTTGTTATTTTCTAGTTAAAGTTCACACAAGCTATAAGGTAGTCTTTCCCTTAAAATCCCTAATGAAATCATCTATGTTCATCTCAACTGTAATTTTCACATTTTGTACCACCTTCTTCCTTTACCTACTCATCAGCATCAATAGCATCCTTCAACCACATAAACTTCCCACATTGGACATTCTGGCATTTTAAGAACTTCAAACCATATGAACTTGTTTTAGTGGATGTAAATAGCTTCATTACATCAATGCACCCTAACCTTTTACAATTTGACAGTGTCTATGGGCACTCTCTCACCCAGTGGTTCAACCCCCCACATCTATAGCATCCTGCAAGGCTAGATGAACTAGTTGGATTTTCAAACTCATTAATAGTATCAGATCAGATAGGCACTGAAATGAATTAGGGTGTGTGAATTGACATGATAGAAATTTTCTATTTGGGTTACTGTGGGTTCTAGATGTAACCAGCCTCCTAATGCCCTTACAATTGTTTACTTTGCACTTTGAATAAATCCATGGGCAAAAACTAACATTATGTCCAACTTGATCACATATTGGGCATAGTTGTTAAAAGAAAAAGCCAAAAAAACTTATTAGCTTAAACCTCCCCCCCCCCCCCCCCCCCTCCACATTTACATCTGCAATTCATCTCCAAACCCCACTATGAACATTTTTTACAATAATCAACTTATAATCAAATTGAAGTGTTTTTCTTTAAATTAACACCTCCACATTGGTGGGAAATTAATGTTTTCCACCTCCCATTTCTCAGTTCTTCGTTAGATACTTTGGAACCCTAACTTCAAACCAAAACTAGAGGGAAAAATAAGATAATAAACGCGAGCGGAGAGAAGAAGAGTGCTGGAAGATAGAAGAAACCATTAGAGAGAAGAAGAGAACTGTCGTTGAAGTGAAGCAACGACTATATTTTGTTGTCATTTTTATAAATGACAAAAGGGTACTACTGGGTTTTTCAAAAAATGACTATAGGCAATCGGAGTCAATGCCAGTTAAAGAGGGTTGACTAACTGCTCAGGCAAGAATAAGGGGTAAAGGCTAGTTTTAGCGAATGTGGGGGTCAATGTCAATATGGTGTACACATATGGGGGGTTTTCTCAAAAAAATTCAACATACAATTCGAGCTAAAATTGGCTTCTCTCCATATATAAGAAAATTTGATGTTGCTGAACTTCTTTCTCTTACTAATTTTTTTTTTTTTTTGAAAGGCAAGCCGGTTTTATATAGGGATTCCTAACCCTGAGTTTCCAACCCCATGAGGTTTCGAACCCACGACCTCTCTCTAGGTGAAGAGGTACAACTACCACTGGGCCCTTATCTCTCACTGATCATCCATCTAGCTTCATGCTTGTAGGGTACAAAGTTACTTACAAAAGCTGTAACAGTTGTTACTGAATCTGATTCCAGTCAGATTATCTCCAAACCAAAGCTGGAGTACGATAGAATACTCTAAGCCTTCAACCAGAGCTATACACTCAGCCATAAACTTAGTCACATTACTAAGAACCATAATTAACACACCAATAAACTTGTGATGCCCATCTCTAGGAGGCTATTTGCTTTTTTCATATATTTTTTTTCTGATTCTGATTGCTTATTATGATTTATGATTGCTTATTCTGTTTGCTGAGTCTAGCACCTGAATGTTGAAGTTGAAATGTAAAAAAATATGTTTATTTTATTGCTACATCTGAAGTCTGAAACTGTCAAATTGTCAAAATTACCCCGTTCTTTATTTTTTGAAGAACATGTTTTTCATAATCGCATTTAAATTCAAGTGAATTTTTTCCAACATTAGTTAATTAAAATAATCTTCAAACTATATATATTTTGCATTCTATCTTATTTCAAAAAACTCAAATTTGTGATTGACTAATCCCGTTTGCAATCTCCTCTCGCAAGGTCCACATGTAGGCTTGTTCATATATAATCTCCAAATACACCCTCAACATGTAGTGCATCATTATTCATTTGAGCAGGAGGAGGTGCCCATTGACATTATCATTATCGTATATTTTCTTACCTTGAATCTTTATCTCGAATGGTAGTAGTTTGCTTTAACTTGGATCTTGATCTCGATCTCGTGTGATGATGATACTTCGATGGTATGCCAATTTCTATTTAATTTGTGGTTGTCTTCAATCTCAATAGAAAGACTCTTTTGTCATGAATCTATCAATCTCATGTTTTATAGCAAAGGTTTGATAAAGCAAGAATGAGAGAGAGAGAGAAGGAGAGGAAATGTAGAGAAAGATAAAACAAAGAGAGGAAAAAAGGCCGATAAAACAAGGGTAAATTGGGGTTTACCAATTTTCATTCATGTTATCGTAACAAGCCCGTCAAGTTAAGGAGAATAGAGTTCAGAAAAACTAGATTTTTCTAACATATCTTAAGGGATGAAAAATGTGGTGCCATTACTAAAAATATTTTTAAAACACAACTTATTGTGAAATTTCACTTAATATGGCCAAAATAAAGCAATTAAATTAAATAAGCTAAAAAATAAACAGTACCTAAGAACAACACCAACTCCACACCTTTATCAGATGCTAGGCATTGGAGATTTTTTCAGGCTACCTCAGTCATAAACATTACAGAAGTTCACTGGGAGTTGCAAGTCAGAATGCGCTTAAGCATTTCAAAATAGACAAATCACCAATGCCACTTTAAGATGGCAAATCGTATTTCTATTTATGATAATTTTATCCATATAATAATGGTTTGTCTTCAATATTTGTAAAATTAAATAGATAGAAGTATCTTGTTATATTTCTCAATTCCTCGTGCATATATTTATAGGAGATACTAAAGTAGTATTAGCTAGTATGATAGCCCTCCTTAGTAGCAAACATTATGGACTTGTGTGCATGAACATTTATCTACCCTACAGTGAGTACATTAAAACACATGGTTGTAGGAATTTACACATGATACATAACTAAAGTAGTACTACCTAGTATGATAGCCCTCATGTGTAGCACACATTATGGACTTGTTGTTTGAACATTTATCTACCCTACAAGCTACAATCTTGACCACATTAAACACATGTGGTTGTAGGAATTTACACATGATAAATAATTTCACAATCATTCTCCTACTTACATAAGGTTTATTTTACGGATAACATTGAATGGATCATATTACACCTTTAATCCCACTCTTTCTTGATTAATAAAAACCTCATTGTCAAACAATGTTTTCCTAGTTTCTTGATTAATAAAAACCTCATTGTCAAACAATGTTTTCCTAGTTGTCTGTTGCATAAGATTTTTTTACATACAACATAGAATGGATCATATTCCACCTTTAATCCCACTTTTTCTTAATTAATAAAAACCTCACGGTCAAACAATGCTTTCCTAGTTGTCTGTTTTTCATAAATTCAAAAATTTAACTTCTTAACTGAATGTCATGCAAAACACTTCTTACTATGATATACGAAGCAAACCACTTTTGAGAATGAAATATATGAATACCATGTAAACCACCTCCAGCTATGAAACACAAATCTCGTGCAGACAAGAAAAGTTGCATGCTCGTGATGCGCGTGTAACTTTCATTCTCAAACATTTTCTTATCTTAAAAATTAGCTTTTCCGTTTCCAATTAACCGAAATTTTGTGTTGCGGTGGTCAAGAGAGGCGGTAGAGGAAAAAAAAACTATAAGATTTGAGGAGTGAGTAATTTTATTTTTTTTGGAACTGGGTGATTGAAAGAAAAATGCCAAAGTGACAACTAAAATTACATGAAATCGTTATGATAAAAAAAAACGAGATAAAAATAAAAGCAAATAGTAAATATTTACCAATTTTGGAGTAAGTAACCAATGCCCATTTTTATATAAATATAAACAACCCAGCAGAGGAAGTCATTCACCAATTAAAATTGCGGCAAATAAAATCCAAAACAATATGAAAACAGCTTAAACAAACTTGTTAGAAGATATAGGGTTTGCACCATTTCAAGGCAATGTTTAGATGAGCCCTGTAATTGGCACAATAGATCATCATCATTGTAATAGCCTATTTTGGTATTGGACGAAGATAGTGCCTTACACCCTTGAAATATGGAATATTAACTAGGAACTAGAAGCAATTAACACAAGTTTTAGCGTGGAAAGCCCTTGAATGGGTTAAAAACCACGACTTCTCCCGAGGATTTCTGAAAGAATGGTGTTTTTTTATAGATGATAGCTATTACAAAGAGAAAGAGATTGGATATCTGAGTTTTGGTAGGGATCACTTTCTCTAAGAGTTCTGTAGATGATAATAGCCCCCATGGATACTGATCTCCAGGTCTCTTTTTATAGGTCTTATAATATGACTGTTATTGCTTTAATGAGGAACGTATAATATCAGGTTTGATGAGTCTTTTATGAGGCCTTTTGTAATGTCTTGTTATCTGATACTTGTTGATTTTGTAACGGATCTCTTGATGATTTTAGCTGTAACTTCGGACTGTGGGTGAAGATGCGATCTCTAGTAAAAGTCGTATGTATACGATCTGTTGATGGATATCTGAGTGTCTTCTCCAGTGCGATGTTACTAGATCCTTCAATATCCTCGAACTGTAGGTGAGGTCGTCTATATTCTAATCTGCTTGCTCTCAATCTTTGGTTGGTTATCAGTATGTTTATACGAACTATGTGAGCTCGAATATCGGGATTAGTAGGAGGATTAGAAATAAGCCCTTACAATTATTGTGGCAGGAACACCAATAAATATGTGAATAAATAACCCATCTTTTCCTAAAAATCAATCCATAATAACTAAATCTTCTTTGAATTATTTACCATAACCTTCATGAACGTAGTAGTTCCCCTTAAGATCTACAATTAAAATTCGGTACCTATTTAGAGGGCCCTTGGATAGAGTGTGTTTTGAATGCATAGAAGTAGCAATCAACCCAGTTTACATCGTATTTGCAGTAAACAACCACAAATCCAAACAAAAATCCTAAAACACAATAGAGAGAGAGAGAGAGAGAGAGAGAGAGTATGAATTAGGATTCTACGTTCTCGAGTTGCGAATGATGAAAAGACAGAAAAAAGTAAAACAAACTTATCGATGTAAAAGTTTTGATGGAAAAGTGTAACAGGTATTTCAATGGGTTTTGAAAAGAGTTGTTTCATTTCCAAAATGGTGCAATTTGAGATATTCTCTATTTAATAGTTGTTGAAAAGTTGCAACTCTTCAATTTCAGGGATTCGTGCGGAGAAAGTTTGGTAGTCTAACAAAGTTGTACACGTGTCACTTTATTATTGGATGGAGGGACCACCAAAAAGAGGACGGTGAACCGCGAACAGTCTAAGGGTCATTACCTTAATAGTATAGATAGATAGATAGATAGATAGATAGAGCTACCAGGCATGAAAACATCACATACAGAGTTCTCTAGACCACACCGGGTTAAACTTATTTATAAATTCTTTCCATTTTTATGTCATGCGTGAACTTGATTATAAGAGAATGCTCCTGTAACTGCCAAAGAGAGACAAACATCCCTTAATTTTTATGTCTTTGGACTCTTCTAGATTAAGGATCAACTTCACTAAGATCCTCACATTTTCTTCCAAATAAAATTTTGCTCCCGAATAGATGTTCCAACATAAACCCTAGAAATCAATTTTCAAATTATTCTGTTAGGGTTTTAGGTCAACTTCTATTAGAATACAAGTATAAAGCCTAAGTATATGATACTATCCCATTAATAAGCGTGCATTTGGATGCATATTTGATAGTATCAAATTCCTATTGTCTGCAAAAAGTCTCCCATTTCATTATAAGAATAGTACTCCTAAATTGCCGTCCGTTTGATTAAGAAGTTCACTTGATTCACCGCGTTCACATTTACTTGAAATTTTAAGTAGCTATAGAGCTCGGGCGGCATAAACAGCTAACTTCATAATTTCTCAAATAAACCTCGACTAGTTTTGATTCTTTTCCGCAGTCCGCCGTCCTTATTCATGTCAACAATGTGGTCAAATATATGAGGTGTGATAGTTTGCATCACCGCGTTTTAATTTATCATTTTTTTAAGTACGGTACTTAGATTACTAGGACGAGATGATTCCATTGCGACAAATGTCGCAGTTTCGATCCCTCCCCCTTTTGTCCAAATCCCCTTGTGCTCTTTATTAACCACCGCCAAGTCACCACTACTATATAAGCATTGCATCCCATTCTATTTGAGAGAGAGAAATTGAGTAAGCATTGCACTGTAAGTCCACATTTTTTCTTCGAAAAATCATGATTTACGAGAAGAATATGTCGATCCCGCCACTCCTTGATCAATATAGAGCACTTCCCGATAACCCATGTTCCACAACACAATCCCATGAACTTCGGAGTGTGCAAGTTATAAAAGAATGTGATCTTCCCCTTATAGACCTTTCCGGTCTAACAAGCTTAAATGTACGGGAGAGAGAGGCTTGTGCAGCGGCTATTTCAAGTGCATCTTCGGAATGGGGATTTTTTCAAGTGGTGAACCATGGTATAAGTAAGGAGCTTCTTGGGGAGATGAGGAAGGAGCAAATGAAGTTGTTTGAAATACCCTTTGAGAAGAAAGCTAGTTGTGGACTTCTGAATGATTCATATAGGTGGGGGAACCCAAGAGCAACTTCTACTAAACAATTCTCTTGGTCTGAAGCTTTTCATGTCCCTCTTACTAAAATTTCTGAAGGAGCTTCTTATGGCGAATTTAGCTCTCTAAGGTATACTATCATTTTCATTACAAGAAAATGAAGTTGAATATGGAATGTTCATTCTGTAAAACTCTTAGAACACTACGAAGATTTTGATTTCGTGGCGATTCTTTCAAGTTTTTGTAGAAACCGTCTGTTTTGTTATCATCGATGTTGCTCGAGACACTATTGGAAGATAATATGTTTTTATTTGTTGCTTAAACTAGATTACTTTTTGACTTCATATAGGTCATATAATTTATATCATACTTTTCTCTTACAATTATTTTTTAGTTCTCTTTCTCTAACTCTATAAATCTTCTTAATGTACAGAAAAGCAATGGAGGAATTTGCTACAGCAATGTCTGAACTTGCCCGATTGCTTGCAGGAATATTAGCAACTAATCTTGGACACTCAAGGGGAGCTTTTGAAGAAATATGCAATGAAAGTACGTGTTTTATTCGGTTAAACCGTTATCCACGGTGCCTAATTGCGTCAGAGATGTCAGGTTTAGTAGCTCACACCGATAGCGATTTCCTTACTATATTGTATCAAGATCAAGTTGGTGGACTACAATTGATGAAAGATTCGAAATGGGTCGCTGTAAAACCTAATCCGGATGCTCTTATAGTCAATATTGGAGATCTTTTTCAGGTAATTATCTTTTATAAATTCATGAATTTCACACTATGAATATAAACTCCCCAACTGCACATGTCAGACCGTTGGCAACCCAATAGATACATTTTTACGTAATAATTTGATTTTCTTCTTCTTCTTCTTCTTCTAACGTAGGCATGGAGCAACGATGTATACAAGAGTGTGGAGCATAAGGTGATAACTAATGAGAAGGTGGAGCGATACTCGATAGCTTATTTTCTTTGCCCCTCTTATGGATCTTTGATAGGGAGTTGCAAGGAGCCTTCAATTTACAAAAAATTCACCTTTGGAGAATTTAGGAAACAAGTTGTAGAAGATGTCTACAAAACTGGTCACAAAGTAGGGCTTCCAAAGTTCCTCCTATAGATACTATATATGTATATTATACAAGGGTGTTTGGCATTCGGACGCCCGTTCGATTTATAATTTGGTTGGGATTGATATGTTGGGGTGCACTACGAAAACCAAACACTGATTCGATCCGATTAGCAATGAACAAACTAAAGGAATAAACACAATTAAACGAGAACACACATTTACTGTGGTTCGACAAATTGCCTACGTCCAGACAAAATAGAGAGAGTTTTATTCAATGATCTAAGGTTACAATTACTCACAAACCAATTTGATGTCTCTCAAGATTTCTCACCAAAAGATCTAACAAAAGGGTAGCAGATTTCTCACCAAAAGATCTAACCAAAGGGTGGCTACCAAATACTCAAAGTTTCCATTATATACGTCGGAGACTTATTACATCAACACGAATCTCGAGGCAAAACCAACGTCTTCAATTCAACACTAAAAACTGAGTTTACCATGTCTGGTCAAATAGACATTGTGTTTATTCAAACATAATACTTTGATCCTCTACATGATAATCATTTTTTATGTATGACAACAAAATAAAAGAGTCATTGACAAAAGAAAGAGAGATGGAAGAAAGGGAGAGGTACATTTAAGAGTAATATGTTTATATTTTCTTAAGAATATGTTGTAGAAAAATTATTTTTATTTTTGTGAATGTTGGTAAGTATAAATTATCACAACTACCTTGGATTTGAATTCCATACTACCAAACAGACCCTACGTAGAGCGACATCGACATCGACTATTGCTTAACTCTGACACCGATCAAGTAGAGGGATGACTCCTAAAAGAGATTTTTTTTTTTGTAAACTACAAAAGAGATCTTTGAAGTTTGTCTTGTCTTGGTTTTAAATTCTACAATGTGCATTCGATCACTCTGTCGCGATTGGGATCAGATCTCTTTAACTACATCATGCTTTGAAATAATATCTACAAACCTTTTACCTCAAGTCGCAGTCTAACTTTTAAAAGCAATCCAACCCTTTTATCAAAACTATAAGGAGTTGACAGCAAGGGTTCTCTTCGCCTCGCAAAACCTTTCTTTTAAAAAGTGCATCGCTCTTTTCATTACTAGCCACCATTGAATGAGAAGGAATTCCAATTGAACACGGAATGGAAAGAGAAATACCTCCAATGGCCTTACGCGTATCCCTTACAACCTTCTTCTTCTCAGCAAAAATCCATACATATTTCATGGAAATGCCCCCATAATCAAATCAAATACTATCAAGAATGTCCTTGAAGCAATTCCAACCGAATAATGCGTGCCTCCAAACAAATCCTTCCGAACCTAGGTCCCTATCGCCCTTTCCTGTCACCCTTCTTAAGGCCATTAACTTGCAGACATGCTTTCTTTTTCTCTGGCGCCATAATTGGAGAATATCAGTAATATTGTTGTATCCCACTGGGCAGTGGGCGTGTCCTTGCAGAAACTTGTGTCGGTTCTAATTTGCAAAATCAATTATGAATTCAAGTCAAAATGGTCGTATGATTAAATTACACCAAATAAGAGCTCCAAAATTGGCTCCCATCTAAGCATCAAGTCGTGGAACATCAGAGCAGAGCTCCATCTCCCTCATACTAATTTTATCCAGATATCCGCAGATATGCAATATCTTGGATATCCACCTACAACCCATATTTCATTGAAATTCCTCCAAGATCAAAACCATCAAGGACTTGATTATGCAGTGCAAGGCTTCATGGTATTTCCTGCAGTAAAGCTTCGCCTCTGTAAAGGGTTGCGTCTTTGATTGGCATGCCATACATAAAAAGATTATGTTTTTCATCTCTCTTAGTTTAGGTTTAGTACTAAACGATTTAGATTTTCAAAAGCCAGTCTTTCAGGACGAAACTACTCAGTGCATTCTGATTGTAAGAATCATAGACGACATCTCTCCAAATAAATGTATATTTGCAGGCTGCCGCTCTTAAATTTAAACTTGGTAAAAACCAGAACAAAACCCGTCTATCAAAACATCAATAGAGCCTCAAGGCTTCTTCAAATGCAGCCATCTTGATAAATTACTGGAGAACGCCAAAAAAAGTCCAGCTGCCTTAGCATCACGCTCCAGAAACAGACCCCTGGCCTATCCTCACAAAACAATATGGTACCCAGAGTTAATCCCCTACTGCTCATACAAATTGAAATAAACCGGACATGCCAAACTTATCGAATTTACAGTAAGATCCAACATACACACAACATACTTATTGCATCACACATGTGTCAACCAAATTGGTAAAAAAAACACAATTATCTTTTGAATCGAAGTGTTCCTAGTTCACCACATCTATTCCACGTCACATCAAGAGTTCAGTTTCTACATTTCCAACTGTCTGAAGTCACAAATGGACCTGGCTTTCATGATCCTATCAAAGAATCATATTTATAAGTAGACCACGCCCATCAATACAATTCTTATACATCAACTTAGAGCATCAGCCTGCTGCTCGGTATATTAACCAGCCACATAAACTTAAAATCAGAGAAAATATGACATGTAGCAATCGGTAAAAAAAATTATCTTTTTCTGGGTAGGAAGCAAGTTAGATAATATGTCAGTTGTTGTTTTATTTATTTATTTATTAATAATAATAATAATTTTAATAATTTTAATAATAATAATAAATGTTATATACACAGAAAACCAATTAAACAAACATTAAACTGTGGGCCTACTGACAAACTCTGAGCATCAGAGAATCGTCATATATAGAACCGGAGTGCAATTTGAGCAATGGCGATCCTGAAAAAGAGGTTTTTACATAATTTGGATTGCTAATATAGCTAATAGGTTTTTACATAATTTGGAGCAAGTGCAATTTTCCTCAACCTTCTTGTCAATGTCACCCTTCTCTTAAATCATAAACCTTAAATCATAAACCTTGAAATTGCTAATATAGCTAATATGTGATGATTTTTAGCCTCCCAAACCCATCACATAATATCAAAAATTCTACTCCAAAGTCCCTCTGTCAAAAATCAATTTGCCATTGAGAATCTGACGCCTTACAAAGAATACTATGCAACGAAGACTTTATTGTACAAAACACCGACTTCACCATCAAAAACTCAATCAAAATCATATACACACTGCCTAACAAAAACAGACACCTATGGTTCTTGCTTGCAGGTAACAATTACTATGTACAAGCACCTAAAAAAGACAAGAATGACTCAGTTGTATAATAGCACAATGGTTGGCATAATTATATTAGCTTAAGATGATAGTAATATAACAACTTTCTCTTAACTATAATTTCATACACAAACATTGTAGAGTATAAGAGCAATAAACTAGGTATAGACTTGACTTTACTCATACCTAGATGACAGCCACTTGTTAAGACAACATGCATAAATTGAGTGAATGATCTTCAGCCAACAAAATGCACAATTGATGAAATCAGAGCTTTAAACAACCTTTTCCTCGGTGAAGTAGAATTGCAAACTTTCGGAGCTGAATATGTTTGGAGCTACAACACTGGATCCAATTGGAGAGACATGCAGTTGGTATCTGATGAACCGCTGATTTAAGAAATATTATAAATTAGTAATAAACATAATAAAGATGTGTTTGCTTCGAGGAAAAGAAAGTAAAAAGAAAATCAGTTTTTACAAAAATGGTAAGAAATAAATGAAGAGAGATATCTAAAATATGCTTATATGCAACAAATAAATTTGGCTCCACTTTATGGCATCACGACAGGAAATGTTTAAGACTCCAAGTTTTTGATCAGAGGGACGGAGTTGAGGCCCGTAAATGCTGTAACGACACGACCAACAACAACAACATAATTTGCTACCCACAATAGAAAGACTAATTTTAAAATACCGTATTTCTCCAAATTTGCCACCAAATTTTTATCCAAATACATTCTCTCTAGAGATAATCTTCAAATTTACTCACTCTAGAGTTTTTCAAGGTATAGTTTTTCAATAGAGTTTGAATGGAGGGTTGATAAAATGCAAGAGGAAAATCTGATTTAAAAAAAAAAGTAAGTGGGGTTCCCTTCAGGTTTTTTCAACCAAATGTGGAAACAAATTTGTTCCCTATTATCCTAATTAGTCAAACACAAGGACATTAATTCTAAGAAATTCCTTTTTCATCCCAATCATTTTCCACGGACCAAACACGCCATAAATAAGAGAAAATTTGGTGTAATAGATCACTTTACAGTTTCTCAAAAGTAACCATAAGCTAGTTAAATCCAGAAACATACAGATAGTTGAGAAATTATCTCTGGATTAGTGTCAACATGCCACTCCGGTTCTAATTGCCGTACAAAAGATGACCGCCCACTTTCGGTACTACAAAACAGGACCTGCAGCATAATTATAAGCACATATTTTAGATTGATATCAGAGAAAGTTTGAATTAGCAACAAACAATTGAAAGTTATGTAACATGGACACTCCATATTCCTAAAAAAATCCGTGTCCAAACGTGTCGGACACACCGACACTCGTGTGGACACTCCAACGGACACTTCTTGCTTAGATCGTCAACTTTTTGAAAGTTTCTAATTCTTATGCATGCTATTCAACCCAACTAACTACTATCATTGTTTTATGTTAGTTTTTTTTTTTTTTTTTTTTTAAAGCTGGTTTTTTATAGGGATCCGCAACCCTGAGTTTCCAACCCCATGAGGTTTCGAACCCACGACCTCTCACTAGGTGGAGAGGTACTACCACCACTGGGCCAAGAGCCCAATGGTTGTTTTATGTTAGTTATTAGTTGTAAATCAACCCATAAGTTACTATCGTAATTATATATTCATAATGCATTCATATATGATAAGACACAATACAAAAACGTGATACTATATTTCTAGATATAAGGTTATGTCCGCGTTTTCACTTATTTTGAAACCGCCGTGTCCGACACACGTACCCGTATGAATGTTACATAGGTTGAAAGGTATTTAATGAGATATTCACAGGAAATACATTTGCATCTGATAAGCCAAAAGTAAGAGTTACCTTGTCTTTCATAATACCTCCATTTCCAAAAAGCCCAGCATTGTCTAAAGCCAAGAGTGCTCTTTCCTGCAAGCATTAACTTTATTTAGCTAAGTATTACACTAGAAGTAACAAACAAATGCATTTTTTATTTCAATTGATTTAGAGCTCATTAAACACCAACCAAACTCAGCAAACATGTTCTAGGAGCATTTTCAACAAAAAAAAAACACCAGATAGAATTGATCTAATTAAAGAAGAAATAAAATTTTGACAGTCGTATCATCCATATAAATGTTCTCAAAATATGGTAGTGTCGACAATAATTAAGTATCTTTTGGCATATAAGAGATCCAAATGGTCCTTGCATAAAGTAAAAATTATGAAGACATGAAATGATGTAGCAAGGGTTTGGGAGGCTTTTTGGTGCTTCAGAAAAAACCTAAATGAAGTAAGATTCATTAAGAAGAAATGACATGGAGGCATACAAATTTGAGGGATCTTTTCCATACTTTTTGTGTGGGTGGGTTGTCTCTGCATAATTTTGGTTTCCATATTTCTACATTATTATAATTTTGGAAGGAAAATAAACCTTAAACAAGAGGAAAATAGTATTTACTGCTCACCCCACTTTCATCGTCAAGAATTCTTTCCATGAGATAGAGATCACAGGATTTACTTATTTCTGACAGCACCTCTACTGCAGAAGGCCTAACAGTTGCATGTTCCTGTAGTAAAATAACAAATGAAAAATTACTTTGGTGGTGTGGTGGTGGTGGTGGGGGGGGGGGGGGGGGGGGGGGGGGGGGGTTAAAGCATCTTCAGAGACGCGAAAAAACAGGTGCCTTGAGTATTGCACGTCACCAATATCGTGAAATATTGCTGTGTCATCTGTAGGGCCATGCATATATCTCGCTTTTTGACACGTAGTTTTCCACAACATGAAAAAAATGAATATGTATACCCACCTGAAGTTCTTCAGGACTACTCTCCTCAAGGATAACACCAAGAAGCTGGCATGTCATCTGGTTAAAGAGTGAATAATTCATATTAAAACACCAAGGACTGTGAGAAAGGAAAATAGAGAGCTTACTTTAAATACTACAATCTAATTACTATTATGTTTTATTCAAAAATGTATAACTTATAGTTGACCAGTCAAAGGAAGGCGAGCAATCAAAAGCAAAAACATCAGAAGAATTATGTCTGGACAAAGATAAACATCACTGCAACATTATGTCAAATCTCACACCTCTTACGTCTTAGGAGGTGCATGACCAGTACTGAATAACAGTTCAGATGCCCAGATTGGTCGTGTTCAAGGGTTTTATGTTTCTAGCAAAGTGCCACGCATTCCGGTTCCAAATACCTCATTCACGCAAATAGCGAGACTCATAGACTTTTTTCAACACCTCTCCGAAAGGCTTGCATCTCCAGAAAATGACGAACCTCATGGTGTCAGGAAAACATACCCACAAGACACACCAAAGAGGCAAAAGAAGACTCATAAATCTTATACGAGAATGAACATTGCAAAATTAAGTTATCAATGGTTTTCTCCTTCACAAAGTAAACATAAATGGTCCATGTCGATAGTTCTTCTCCACAAATGTAGTCAGCATTAGGCACCAAATTATTCAATAAAAGATGAATGAAACTTCCCTTTAAAGGAATGCTCTTCTTCCAAGCCACCTTGAGCGGAGAGCTTGCAATTCTGTAAGCTTCAATTTTGTTCTTATTCTGATACGAAGGACGAGTTTAAAAAATATTCCGTTCTTGGACCAAATCCATTTTCAGAAACGCTGATCTCCCTACTGTCACGAATCAGACCAAGGTGAGTCTGTATGTTGACTTCTTGGTGGCATTAATCTGTCAACTATTTGGATACCTCAAAAAGTGAAAATTTCAATAAATGGCATTGCCTTATATGTCGTAAGAATCTGTAATCATCCCTTGCTTCATAGTGCATGTTATACAAATATCTCCATCAAGGCCCGATTTCAGCCACTCAACCATACTGGAGTTATCTATTAAAAGTCTGAGTGTATCTTTAATGTGATAATCTTGCCATCAACCTGTACATTAACCAAAACTACATAAACCCAAACCTATGTAATAGTCACTATCACTAAAGTCCCATTTCTTGAACAACATATATACCCTAATACACATGGGAGTTATCTATGAATATTTTTTCTTTGACTGTAATGCTTTTAAGTTGGGTTTGGGGATTCCAAAAATTAATTTGATGCGAATATATCTCCCTAAACCGTCAGCATGCAGTGTGTCACTGTATATAAAAGTTACCTTCAAATTTTAAAGGTGCTCTAAAAGAACTCGAACTGACTAGCTATTCTTAGCTGCTCGGTTACCCCTATGTTACAGCTACTTAGCTATTCCGAAGCATGTTAGCTACTCGAACTGTTTTAAGAGCTTCGTTACTATTCTTATGCAGGGCCTACTCGGCTTTAAGTAACTAAGTTGGCTAACTAGCTACTTAGATTCTCTTAATACGCCAATGCAACTGCTATATAGTGATTACCCAAGAAAAAATAAGGTAGTCACTCGAGACCGAGCCACTTACTGCTTTCTGCTAAACCACTAAATCAACCACTGAAGATCAGTGACCGCTAATAAATAGTAGGTCCCGCATTAAGAGTCACTTGTACATGACCCTTCTCTTTGACAGTGGCGGAGCTAGGGGGAACCAGTGAGGTCATTTGACCCCACACTGAGATTTGAAGTTTTGAATTTTTAGTAGTTTCCATCCACCACAACTTTGCTACTTGACCCCACTGAAATAATGTCTGACGCACATATATAAAATGTTCAAATTTTTACCATGATGTTAGAAAATAAATAACACCTAACACAGTAACATTCACCACTCTAAACTCAAAACTAAAGTAATTCTTCTCTCCCATGGTGCAACTTGACCTAGTTTACTGCTAAAGCTCTCTCGCCAAGCGCCAACAAATGAAATTCCTCTCCCCAATAAGACTATTTTCTTAATTTCTCTTTCACGATAGTGTATTCCTCGGCTCACGTAGGGGTTTCGGTGGTACTTCTTTTTCTCTCTCTTTCTCAATCTCTCAAAGGTAAACTTCTCACTTCAATACTTTATACAATGAAAATTTAGAGTTATTTTCTACTAGATTTTGCTATAATGATGAAGAACCGAGTTCAATTCATTTAATAAAATAAAAATGTGAAAAATTATCTTTTTGGAACACTTACAACTTTGTGAGTTTTAACTACCATTGGTTTATAAACTATTTTTGTATTATCTTATGTACGTGTTTTTCATATAGATAATCATGCATATTATATGCAAGATAATTTCATGCATAGGGTGAATTATTTTGGAGTCTGACCCCACTGAGCAGAAGTCCTGGCTCCGCCCCTGCTCTTTGAGCTCAAGCTTCGGGTGTGGAATAGGATGTTTGCTTACAGAGTCGAGCATTATCTGATTAAGATAAGATTGTTACAGCCTGAAATGGGTTTGATAATCCTTGATCGTTGGACCTTTATTGGACAGTATCACTTACAAACATGTTCAACACGACTGTATGAAAAATGTTGGCATTGATATTCATTTCGTCCAGGAAACGGTAAAGCGGAATATTTGTTTATTCCGTTTCTCATGCCATCTGATCAGTTAGTACATGATCTTTTGACGAGAGAACCAAAGTCCAGATTAGTGGAACTATTAACCAAGTTCGATGGTAAGGATATCTAATGTACCAAATTGAAGGGAGTGTAACAGTAAGACAACTTTAATCTTTTTACTTATTACTCTGTAGCATAAGTTGTGATACATTAATGGTCAATTACGTAATTGCAGGAATGTTAATCACCACTTTACCCTTGGTTATTCCTGGCATTCTTATAAATAATAACAGAGTTGTGGAAGTTAAGCAGATTATCACTTCTCTGCTCTTCATCTCTTGCACTTAGCATCTTTCTGCACCTTTCTCTCACTCTTAGTATTTATTCACCTATTATTCAATATACTTTGTCGTTTTATCTTTCACTAGTCTAGGTAAATTAATTTTCTGGTTCCTGCTTCATTTTGAGCTTTGGAGCAACACTTGCGTTGTTAATATACTTGAATCCTTTTGAAAAAAATTCTACAAATGTTGCAAATACTCCATGGAGAATTCTGAAAACATACACTTTCATAGATCAAGGCATACCTTTCGGCTTCCATTTAGCTTCTTCCTGACAATCTCTCCAAGTGGCAACTAGAAAAAGATAAAACAACATCTTTGTATAAGCATGATATTTAATGAACCGAAATAAATAAATCAAACCAAAAATGTAATATCCACCTTCACTAACTCATCATTTGCGCTTCCTTTGGAAAATGAAGCGACTTCATCTGTTCGAGTAGCGGTACTGCTTCCTGATTCAGAACCTCTAGATTTCCGTCGATTATGCTGTGGTCCAGTAGGGGGTCTTAAGAACTTCCAAGTGAAGATAATGGCAATAGCAAATCCAGCAAGAGCACCAAATGACCCTGCACTCTGAAGTTTTAAGACTACGTTAGCGGTCACCCAGTACAGCTTTTTTAAATGTGATTGACTTGAAAACTAAAATGTATAATTTTTTCAATCAACTAGATAAAGCTAAACCAACACTTAGAAATGAGTACTAAACCATTTAAGCAACAAGATGTAATAATAAGCAGGGGGTGGGGGGAGGTAAGAAAATTAATAGAGTTCTTCTTCGTTCAAACAATTATAAAAGAGATGGTCAAATATTTCTGCAGTCGGAGGGATGGAAATTGGCACTTCTTCCTGCATCGATGTGCTAAGGAATTTAAATGTCATAAAAAATCTAGATTCAAAATGTTAAAAAAATATAAAAATATCAATTTCTTCCATTGTATAGCCAACGCCCATAAATAGTTCAACGACCTTTGTAAGCTTCGAGTTGTTTGATGAGGATGACAATACATTTGCTCTCACGTTATTTTGACATTTTTCTTCTTACCATCATTTTTTTTTTTGCCTCTTTTATGGAGGATTTAGTTGGACTATTTCTTATTTAGAAGCGCTAATACGCTCTAATCAAACATGGTCAAAAAGGGGATTTTATATATTATCCAATGAGGAGTTGTGCGATGGTGCACAAGGTTTTAGGTCTAGTTTTTAAATGTTGGCATTATTAGTCTTAGAATGTTAAGGAGGTTTTTATGGAGTTCCACATGACAGCTTTCCTCGATTGGAAAGTGAGAACCACCCTTGCTTCCAATACCTCAGGACACCCTAAACCAAAGATCTTAAAGATAGTTGACCAATTTTTTGAGAAGGTTTAGAGAGGCAAAGATGGCAAGGGCAGTAGTATCTTTGAGAAAAACAAATCTTACTGATCATGAGAGTGATGAGATAAAGAGAATTGGATAAAATTAATAACAAGAAAAACTGGTTAGATGTTAAAGATCTTTTGTTTTGATCATTTGATGTAGAATAGAGATAGTTTAAATATGATAACCTGTACGTAAGGTTTCAACTACATGGAATACTTAGTTTGAGCATGATAACATGACTTCGATTTGCTCAATTTTTCTATAATCGTTCTATAGTCAACCGTTGGAACTATTCGATCTATACGTAAGCAACTAAGTATTCCATTCATTTGAAACACGACAGTTACAGGTTATTATAATGTTCAAATTATCTCTACTCTACATCTAAAAAAAACGATCTTTAACATCCAAACAGCTTCATTTCAGTTAATTTCACCCAATTCTCATTATCTTGCCATTCTTATGACCGCTAAGATGGGGTTTTTTTCTCAAAAATACTACAAACCCAAATCACTCCTTCCTTCAACAAGTACAACCCCCTTCCATCTCTCCTACTCAAACTACTCTCCTCTACATTGGGTCACTCGTTCTCGATACACCCATTAGTTATACAAGTTTGCATCTTTATTAAATGTTTCAAACTAAACACAGCATTTGCATTCAAATAAAACTCAATATCTATGATGAAATTGTACCTTGTGATTGCTCAGAATCAACAAGATTCCCGCAATCTTGCCATTGAAGCTCTTTATGATTCTCTTCAACAGATTGCCAACTTGTTGTGTTAGAGAAACCGCCATGATTGATATGAAAGAGTGCTCAAAACAGCCCTGAATTCATCATTTTTGGGGGAAATTTTCGATTTTTAGGCAAAATAGGAACCCTAATTTGGAGAGGTGAAATGAGCAAATTCAGATGAGAAAGAATGAAGGAGTGCAATTTGATGAGTACTCTTGAAGCTTCTCCAGCAGAGAGAGGTGTGCTGAGTCGTGGGCAGGGTAGGGACTTTAGGTTTGAGACGGTCAGGCGGACGGTGGTGTTTAAATGTGGCTGTCCAGCCCCAGTATGAATTAACGGAGTCAATAATAGCATGGCGAGCAGAGGGGCAAGTCTCTTCATCAAAATGAAAAGATACACCCTCCCAGCAGTTTAAAAGACAAACTGATGTTGAAGAGTAAATGTATTGTCGTGGCATTCTAATTTTGGTACGCGTTTCATGTATCTAGACCGTTGAACTATTGAGGCAGACTGATAGTCACGACACCCTAAGAGGTAATCATTAGAGGTTGATTATCTATGTAGGTTAGAAATGGTTGGCTTTAGTGTAATATAATTATGGTGCAATTGGTATGGTAAAAATACCAAAACGAACATGAACCAAACCGAAAAAAATGGTTTTGGTTTCATATTTCTTAGAACCGATAAAACCAAAACCAAAAAATACTATTTTTGTATAGTTAGTTTTGGCATGATAGTCTTAAAAACCAAAAATACCAAACCAAAATTATCAATGTATATAAATACCAAAACCATTGGAGATAATAACATGGAAGTTTGAACTCATGACAAGGTTTTATATATTCATAAGATTTCCACTATTGTATTAGCCCATATTAAATATCACATTTAGTATATGAAATCTCGTTATGATATATTATATTCTAGCTAATCATTATAACTTGGAAGGACTTCATCAACTTTTATTCCTAAACACTAAACAAATGTTATAATATAATGAGATTATGCAAAACCACCCAAATTTGAGAATACCAAAAATATCAAAAACGCATATGCCAATACCCAAACCATAAAATATACCAAAAATTACCGAAAAATCGATAGTTTGGTTTTGGTTTCTATACTTGGTAAACCGAACGGTTTGGTTTTGGTTTTGGTTTTGGTTTTGGTTTTGGTATTACCTTTAAAGTTTTGGTTTTAGTACTGGTATTTACGGAATACCAAACCAAACCGACCCCTAAATATAATGCATGTTTGAAAAAAAAAAAAAAAAAAAACATAGTGTCATGACAATGTGCATGAAACATTGAAACCTTACCAAAAACCCCTACACATAATAACCCCTCAAAAACATAATCCAAACTCAATACATGCAATAACCTTAACACTACTTACTCCAACCATCACAACTAGTTATCTAAACTTAGAGCCACTCCCCAAAACCCCACTAAGTTTTGTAGAAGAACCCCAACACTAGTTCTTTCCACAATATTTTTAGCTAGAGAAGCAATTTTCATCTCCAAATGAAGCTTATTGTTTTGAGTTTGGAATAACTGTTCCTGACCAAACAGTAAAAGAAGCTGAAAATGGCATTATATCTCATGCGAAAGATCTCGTAGATGTCTAGGATTTCATCGAGTTGGAGTCGTGGAGAGTGTTGGAGAAAATGCATGTCTTTTCTTTGAGGTTTGAATAAAACATTGGTGATTACTGTTAGTCCCACATTGGATAAGTGAAAGAGTATTTTCACTTTTTATTAGGTTACACATGTTAAGTAAATGGTGCCCTCACAAGTGTGTGAGGTGAGTGTGTGAAGGTTTGCTATGGGGACGCCCATGGGCTTGCATGCACGAACCAACTCATGACCCATTTGGACTATTTTATAGATTCTATTCGAATAAGTCTATTCGAATGAATTTGGCATTAAGAAATATATTCGAATATAAATAGATTATATTCGAATAAAACATGCAGTTCCTCTTCAAGAGACGACTCTTCTCATAGATGTGTCTTGGGAAGCTACCCCGTCTACAGGTGCTTCTAAAGTTCAACAGGCGTATCGACTTAAGTGCTTCAAGTCTATACGATTCGACCGTTTTATCTTGGAAGACAGGCACCGTGAAAACTGTGAAGTACCATACGCATGCTAAAATCTGTCTTAAGGAAATTACAGTACTGCCACGTGTCATCACCATGTGGTGACACGCATCACTGCTACAGTGGTACCACATGTCTATAGTAGGTCCTACTGCCACGTCAGCTGACACGTGTCTACTATGTCAGCATGGGCCTTCTGCCACATCAGCATGCCATATGTCATGCCACGTCAACAAGTTGTGAACCCCACCTGCTATGTCAACGAGCTGTGGACCTTACCTGCCACGTGTTATGATGCGTCAGCATGGTGGGTACTACTGCCACATATCCTTGACACGTCATTATAGTGGGTCCCATTACCATATGTCCTTGACGTGTCAGCACGTGTGGGTCCCATTGCGATGTGTCCTTGACATGTGTCACAGTGGGCTCAGTCCCTGCCACGTTGGCAATCAAATCTAGTCTAATTTTGTGGATCAGGTCTTCTCCAGGTACAATTTCCAAGAAATGGATCTGGATTTGATGATGTCATAATGATTTAATAAATATTAAAAAAAAAACCTCTAGCTGACGTATGTCAGCCTGACCTAATACGTCGTTTAAAAATTGATTTTTGGTCATAAACTGCCCAGTTTCTACACTAAATTTCTGGCGACAGGGATATCTCCCAGAGACGTGCAATATATGGATGTGATTATTGTGGAATAGGTTATGCAAAAAGAATTAAGAGTGCGTCAATCTGATAACGACAACGATCATTATTTTAGTTTGAAAACAACCCTTTCACAAGGGTAAAAATCACGAAAATAGCCCTAATAATTCTATAAAAAAACATATTAATCCTTATATACAGATCTATATCCTATATCATACATCAAATAATTAATACATAAAAATTGAAATTTGGTTAAAATTACCTCTCCGTAATGTTAAAAAATTCCAGAAAATACTAATTGGAGAGCCATTTTTATCTATTCTGATCCACTAGCACTTCGCAGTGCTGATATCGTGTTGGATAATATCTTATTCTATCAGTTAATCAAAGTATTGACATGAGAGAAGAGTAAGATATTATTGATAATGAATTTCATGTGTTCTCAGAGGCTAGGTTACAAGAACTTAACCCTTATTTGGTTATATACAATAACTCAAACTCTACCTATAAACCCTAATGGTCTATGGGCTTGTTAGGAGTCCAGTAGGATACCCTAACCCAGTTGGGTTCCCACCTTGGACCGGACCCAACTCCTAACAATACCTACTTAAAACGAACTTGTAGATCTGCTCAAAATGCACTAAGGTAAATGGTTAATATAGCTTCTTCATTAGTTTTTAGTCTAGTAGAGAGGCCATTGAGCCTCATTTCTTCGAAGGTCATGTATATGTAATCAGGGATGGATCTCGGGACTTTATCTAGGGGAGGCTGAGGTAAGTATAGGGGACCAAACTCAGAACCTTGAGGTACTTGTAATATTCCGCAAGTTATAAGCCATAGTTCTAATGTTTTACCGCTTACAAATCTCATAAAAAGAATGGGGGTAAAACTTTGTATTAAAATCCAACTTTAATAGATGTTGCCGTATGCGCGGATTGAACTCGAAACCTTGAGGGACGAAAACTTAATAACAACCACCAAGGCAAATAGCTATTTAAGTTTTCTATTGTATAAGAATATATAAGATTTAACCCTGGCTAGAATTATTGATTCACATTTACTACATGTAATTTTTTCCTTTCACCAAAAGTGACCCCGAGCTAGAGCCCTGGCCAAACCACTTCTAGATCCGCCTCTGCATGTAAAGAGGACTAACAAGGTTAAGTTGGTTCGACGACCGCGTGGATTAAGATGTACGTCCAAGATTTTTTTTAAAAATTTTTTTGAAGTAAAAGCATAATATATCAAGCAGCAAAATCAACCTGTTTAAGTTCAGTTACAGACACCTGAACACAGAGGGAACATGTTCCCCTTAAAATAACTATTATTCTCTAACTTCCCTAGTTAGCCTGAATTTATAATACTACAGTTGCATCAAATGATAGCATCGACCCCGTACTGTGAAATATAATACATTTTACTATTTACTGCTGTCTAACGAGGCCCGATTAGCCTACAGTACCAGCTATGAGCCGGTAACAATAGGCCTGCGAAAATAGTCCTCGGCCCGGCCCAACCCGCCCCTTTAAAAATAAGGCTTGATCCCTTCAAAGCCCTACTACATCTAAGGGCTGGGCTGACCCATCGTCCCTTACAACTGGTAGGGTAAGGTCAGGGTCTAATGCTTGCAGCCCTTAGCCCAGCCCTTTCACACTTAATCTAACTCTCATAAACCCGCCCGTACTAAGCCCTTCAAAATTTGAATTTGATTTAATACTATCTAGTATCTATATTCACTTTTTAGCATATATTTTGATAGACATTGTATATTTTAAATTTGTAATGAATACAAGGGATCTTTTCTTTTCATTTTGTAGTAAAATAGTTTATACTCTTACTCTAATATTTCCATTATAAAATTAGAGGACCATGAGTACCTCTTGACTATTTATTTTATTTTATTTTTTGATTCATGTTCGTAGAGAGGTAAGGCATATATCCCCCTCTCATGATTTTTATTATTTCTGATAAATTTATTAATGGTTTTGTTAAAAGAATTATATGTATAATATTTTAAGAGTTTAATATGATTTTTTTTTTTTTACATTCCTTTTTTTGTAATAGTTACTATAGTTGGCCCTACCCTAAGCCCAACCGCACTAACACTAGGGCTAATAGGTGGGTAAGGGTTCATATTATAGCCTATGGCCAGGGCCGGCCAAACCATTAACGCAGCCTGACCCTAATTTCATAAGGGCCTTAACCTTCCAGGGTCAGGCCATTTCACACGCCTAGGTAAGAAGTAGCTTGAGCCGGCTCACAAGGTGATGTTGTTGTGTTCCGCACACACGGGTGACTAGTACTCACGCTTTGCAAGGGTGACTAGTACTAGTCAAAAGAAAGAAAATATTTTACTACTACTACCGAACAGGTAACTTACTTGCCACATCAGCAGTGATATATACCATAGATTGTTTTCAATCCAACGACTGAATTTTCTAGAAGAGTCCAACTCCGATCCCTCTTGTAGCTAGATTTACAATTAGATTTTGATTTCCTTGGTAACCTTAGTGCTCTTCTGTTTTTTTTAAAATTATTCTCAAAATCAAAGCCCGTCAGCTTAAACTCTATGTTGTTTGGATACTTAAATTTTTGGGTTAGCCAAGGATAAACCAAGCTGGCCTATCCTGGATATGTATAAACCAGAACTAGTTCAGTTTAATATGTTGTTTGGCCATTTTTGCCTGTTATCCTGGTTCTGACTTGCATGTTGTTTGGATACTTGTATCATAAACCAGTACTTATAATTAATTTAAAATTTTTCTAATAAAATACTCAAATTAAATTTATTTAAAACATCAATACATGTACTCAAAATTTTAACAAAACACTCATCAATACATGTAAGTGATTGGAATATTACTTATTGCATTAATATTCAAATTGTTTCTACGAAAACCAAATATTTGTTCTTCATTTTCTTCACTTTGCTCATCATTCCACATTGTATTAGCAATTGCTTCTCTCAATTGAATTATAGTTTCTCGTTGTACCATTCGCGAAGTACCCCTAGTTCCTTGCATTTGCACTTGATTATCTTCATCTTCATCTTCACTATCATCTTCTTCCATTTCACTGAATAGCTGGTCATTCTTGTTCTCCCTTCTTATGTGGTTATGTATGATACAACATGTAATAACAATCTTCACCTATGGTTCAAATGGGTAAGAAGAAGCAATTCTCAATATAGCAAAGCGGGCTTTTAATATACCAAAAATGCGTTCTATGATATTTCTGGCCGATGAGTGTCGGTGATTGTATAACTCATTTGCATTTCTTAGATTAGCACCGCCCGCGAATTCGCTTAAGTGATATCTAACACCACGAAATGGCGCAAGAAAACCTTGTATGTTTGCAAAACCTGCATCGACGAGATAAAATTTCCATATATATATATAAAATAAATTTAGTATTTTTAATACAGCCAATATACGAGTAATCTCAATGGTAACCTAACCTAGTTGACTGGAGGATCCCAAGATCTAGGTTCAATAGGAAAACTGGTTGAGGGCTATTCACCCAAGCACTGAGGAGACTAGATCTCCATCTTATTCATAATGTAACAGTGCAATATGCAGAGTTTGTTAAGGTAAACTTCGTTTTTAATTATTCCTATAGCTTGTGTATACAAGTAGAGTACAACAGGGTACTCTTAATAGGAAATCACCTATGTGAGTGAGAAGTAAGGGCCGCTTCCGTGAGAATTGTGATGGTTGAATTCTCTAATAGAACTCATGAATCCAAGATTGTCCAGGGCCAAAATGGACACAACATTTAGAACTGTCTGTGACAGGAACAGAACTGTGTGAATACTATTGTCTGGGCTTACATCAACGGCTGAACAGTTTAAGACATCATGTTCACTGCTTAGCCAAGTATGTCCGATAGTGTTTCACTAGAATAGGTTCAAGTCCACAAGACACATTTTTCGATGCAGAGCCATTTCTACCATTACTCTCAAGATTCTTGTTCGTTCTCGTCTTTCCCGTTTTCATTCAAATGTGGGGGATTGTTGGAGAAAACGCATGTCTTTTCTTTGTGGTTTGAATAAAACTTTGGTGATTACTGTTAGTCCCACATTGGATAAGTGAAAAGAGTATTTTCACTTTATATTGAGTTACACATGTATAACACTGCCTCCGAGTTGCAAATTATCAAAGCTCTCTCTGTCGATTGCAAAATGAGTAAAGCTCATGTGGTTAAAAGCTGCATGTGGATACTACCCAACGTGAACGAAATTAAGTTGTGCTGTGATGGTTCGGCGCTGGGAAATCCGAGTCCTTCTGGCATTAGAATAGTTTACAGAGACTGGGAAGGAAGAGTCCTAGGAACATTCTGCAAATCAGTTGGAACAACAACTAATTATCTGGTAGTAGTTAATGCAATCATAGACGGGGTGGAAAAAGCTATATATCGAGAATGGAATAACCTGTGGGTTGTTTCGGACTCCTCGGCAGCAATCAATGCTTTCGTCACGCATAAAATACCATGGAAATTCAGAACTAAGTGGACACAAGTACTCAATTCTATGCAGTCAATACGGTTTAGCGCAACCTGGAGAGAAGCAAACTTTTCGGCAGATACCATGGCTAAAAGAGGATCCAGCGAAAACCTACATTTTGAGGAATGGACTGAGGGAAGACCGGTATTCCTTACAAGGATTGAAGACCCCCACAGAGAATACTTTAGATTTTGTTGAAAGCATTATTGTCATATTTTCTGTTTGTGGTTCTTTTGGGCTTTCCTCGTCTAATTAGACGTGGTCCCCTAGTATGTAAATAGTGTTTCGTTCTCTATAAAAGCTAAACTTTTTACAAAAAAAATAAGTAAGTGGTGCCCTCACAAGTGTGTGAGGCGAGTGTGTGAATGCTTGCTATGGGAACGCCATGGGCTTGCGTGCACGAACCAACCCATGACCCATTTGGACTATTTTATAGATTTTATTCGAATAAGTCTATTCGAATAAGATTGAATAATATTCTATTCGAATAAATCTGGTAGTAAGAAATGTATTCGAACATAAATAAATTATATTCGAATAAAACATGCAGTTACTCTTCAAGAGACACAACTCTTCTCAGAGATGTGTCTTGGGACGCAACCCTGTCTACAGGTGCTTCTAAATGACACCTTCTTCTTTATTTATATCAATCTTCCTGATGTGTTTGAAACACAGAAAAATATCGGAATCTCATTTCCTATTTTTCATTTCTTCCTTCTTGAGAATAAAATCACAGATAGTTCGACAGGCGTATCGACTTGAATGCTTCAAGTCTATACGATTCGATCGTTGTCTCTTGGGAGATAGGCACCGTGAAAACTGTGAAGCACCATACGTTGGGTGAAATCTGTCTTAAGGAAATTACAGTGACTGCAAGCCTCGATCTTCAGTGTTTTCAATTTTCTTTTTGTTCATCTTCGACTCAATTCTGAATACATGTTCTACAGAGAGAAATGCAGAAAGAGCTTAGGAGGAGCTCGTCGTTACTTTGATTCAACCTAAACCAGGGAACCAAAGGTCTCAACTGCGCATGCTTTATTCTGAATTCTTCAACAATGTAATCTGAATCTTACACAATGAGGGATATCGACATACACATAAACTTGAAATATTTTGTTATTGCAGTTGGATAAAGCTGCAAGGAGCGAAGATGCAAAACTGGTTCAAGAGTGCTGCACAAATATTGTTTCAACCCTTAACGATATATTGAACCAATTATTATTCTCAAGCTAAAAAAATTCTGGGATGACGGCTACAGTACATTAGTCATAGTATGTACTTGTTTCAATAAAATCTAATCGATAACAGGCGTGCTCCAATCATTATTACTCAATGAAATTTTCTAGCTGAGGTTGCACATAAGTATATATATGGTCTGTATTGGGGACATCCTGCCCCTTAAGCAGGGAGGCGGGGAGAGAATATACACAAGATACACATTTTTACTAAACAAAAGCAACATCTGCTGTAAATTTATATAGAACTCTTTATATCAACATTCATAAGTTACAAAAAGGAGTGATACACTTCACTAGGAGCCCAAAAGACAACGAGAACCACCTTTTTCTTGTTTTACGTGTTTAATGCCTCATAAACTATACAGATTCCAAAAAAATACAAGGTTTTTCAGTTCTCCTTTACGTGGAATCAACCCTGCGGGCATGTGTATCTGATGTCTGTGTACACCAAAAAGAAAAAGAAAAACTCGCCACGTACGCATTTGCAGAGATTTCTCTTTACTTAACAGATCAGAGGTCCATTGGAATCGTCCATCAACACCTTGGCTCTTGCTTCATATGGATCCTATTAGGCAAGACAAACATCACCTCCTGCAGTTCAAGACAATCCCGATTAGAAATATCATTTCCAAGTATTAGTGCTTACAAGAAATATTTATCCTCAAAATTTTCTAATAGAACAAGTACCCTCAGAGGCGATTCATTGTAACATGAAGTTTGATGAATGCACCCAATGGTATGATTTTAGAGTACAGGTGAAATGATGTGTAAATCACATTAAGTACTGGACAGTCAAATAACAAAAAAAATTGCATATGTTTTTTTTAATGAGTTCTCCAGTGCTGCTTAGGATTTCTCATAACACACGCTAATATGTTAACATGCTCATTAACTTTTACATTGAATATTTTTAGTGAATACTACACATGGATTGGATACTGAAGATTCACATATAGTAATTTCATTTATAGTGTGAGAATTGTGAGGCAAAAAAAGTGAATTTGCAGGAGGAGCTTACTTGAGATGTATTAAAGAGAACCGTATTGGCTAGTTCCTCATTAACTAAAACAGGCAATGGTCGCATCTGACTCATCACTCCTGGCATTTCTCTCATGCTGCATATATTGAAAATATAGCAATTTTACAGAAGTGAATTGTGAAATTTAAAAACGAACAACAACTACATGACTGAAAAGCATTAGCATACTCGTTCAGTATAGTTCTGATATTGTTCCTCGTACGGCAGAAGAGATCAATGTTATCCTGTACCTGTATTAAAAGCAAACGTTGGTTAGCGTAAAACTTATGTTGTTTAAAGGAAATATGTACCAAAGATTCTTTTGAAATGACGAATTACGGGATCTTGGGAGGGTGAGATGAAATTGTCCTCCCTCCAAGTGTGTGACACCCATAAGGGGCATCACTGATTATTATTAGTGAAAACACCAAAGGGCGGAAAATTTATGCAAGTTGTGTCTGATATCTATGGTCCAACTTGCGGCTGAGTACTGAAAGGGGACACCGATTCTATTTGGCACTAACTGCTCCGATTTTGCTCTCTTTCTGTCCGGGCAATACTGCCAATTTACTTATGTTCTACAAAGTACAATAACAAAAGAAGCATCATGAAAATATGCACAGAGTAATCTTCTTCCTATACTTAAATCACCCAGAAGAGCATTAATACACTAACCTAGATTACTACAAGTCTAAGCTCAGCCAAACTTAATTATAGTATAAACCAGAATGTATCAAACACAAAATAGCATCATAAATGCGAGTAACTTCCTTCAATAGTATGTCCTTTTCTAATTCTTACATACACATAACGTGATAATATATTTTAGGGAATGGGGATCAGTTAGCACGAGATATTTACCTTCAATGTTTCAAGATTAGCTGCAATCTGGCTAAAAGCTTTACCATTCTCGTCCAGAAGATGCCTAGTTGTGCTAAGTACCGTTGGAGCTAGTCAAAGAATAATGAACAAGTTAATTAATACATCTCCAAGAACAGTTGTAGAGCAGACTAAGAACAAAACAGATATATTATACTAAAGAGTAACAATAGCTTTTTGAGGTTTACACCTCGAGTGGCCCCAAGCCTCTTGGAGCAAGACTTTCTGAAAACTGACTGCTCTATTGAAGAACTTACGAGGAATACGACTCATCTAATGGACTGAAACAAAGTTCTTGAATTTTCAATACTTCCCTTTCGTATTCAATCAAACCTAAACCCTGTGACAGTTATCTCCACTCTTGGATGGAATGTAAAGTATTATTGGGCATGCCATCAGAAAGTACATTTACACCTCTATGAGCTTACTCGCTCTCGTGCATAATTCCTTAAGAAGACAAGCTAGCACAGGTCATTAAGAAACTTATGTTTTGTGAAACTATTTGTCTGGAATACCAAATCGTTGTAAGAGTATTGAATTGAAAACACCTAACAGACTAACTCTAAGATCATTCCCTCTCCCACTTGTCCTTGCTTCGAGATAAGAAATTGATGCCACTATATGTAGAACGGATGCCAAATTGGCTACTTCAAGCTAACCCACAACAGACAGCAACTCCCCCAACTGGAACAAAACATAATAACCGGTATGTCTCTGCTACAGGATTATAATCACACCATGTATCTGTCAAAAATGTATACTCCCTGCAATTCAACTTAAGGCAAATACAGTCCATGAAGTGAGATGAAATGCTATAAACATTCCCCCAAAACTGAATCAATAAGAGTTAGAAGGCAGACAACTCTGCAAACCATATTGGGTATAACCACCCGTTTTCCAAAGCTAAAATTCTCCATAAAAATTAAGGGATTAACTCAAACTACGTATTCAGTCATATTATCCAGTTCCTTGAACATTCTTACCAAAACAAATGAATGAGATCAAACGAAGGGGTAACTACTACGTAGTATCATCCTGAAGAAACTACATAAGGTTCTATTGATCCAAAGGAATAAAGTTAAACTTGATATGTGGATTTCGACAGTATCCACCAGGCATTGACACACTTCAAGAAATCAAGATACATAGGACTTACTTTATTACGTTCAACTCTAACATAGATACACTCCCAGGCACTATTACTTCCAGGAGCTGATTTTTGGTTAGCCATAATCACTGTTCTTGTAAATATAAGTCTTAGGGACCCATTCATCAAAATAGAACCTTTCGGAAAGAAAAGAAACTGAGAACCAAGAACAAAAGAAATATGAAGGCATCAATCCACCAACTACTTGAAAGAAGAATCTCTAAGCTACCTAAATCGAAGTCTAGCGCAGAATGCCATCTATGTTGAGAATCGTACCGTGAAACCAAAATTATTTTTACATTATCAAGTTAAATATGAAGTCATATTTTTGTTCTTTTTCATAAGCAATGCAGTAATTTCTTATGTTTGCCTTGGAATAAGACATTGGGAAATGAAGATCTTAATTGAGAACCTCAACGTAATATAAGATTCCATCTAAACTTCAGATTACTAAGTGAATCGCAGAAACAATCCATTTCGGACAAGGGCAAGTCCATGTAAGGAAGTCGAGAAGGAAAACGAAACAGAAGAGTGGTATAGAAGATGCTACAAGAGAACTGTAGAAGAAACCAAATACAGTATGTATTGACTGTTAGTTCTACATTTGTCTCGGTAAGAAAAAAATGAAAGCTTGCTAAAGGTTAGAATGATATGACCAAAACCAACCTTCTGATGATATTCTTTCATTGCGTCCAAGATGGTTCGTCATAAAAGAATGAGTAGCCATGTTTAGCAGAGGAACAGGAGGTGAAACTGCATCGAAGGAAGACCCTGGCACTGTTTCCTGAAGAACAATAACATTTGCAATCATGATTTAGAAAACACCTACAAAGGAAAAATTAGAACATAACATTTTCATATATTTAGATAGTGATATATATTTTCTGCCATGTTAGTTTGTTACTTACTAGCCATGAAATACTTAGGTAAAGTCTTCACCATGAGGATGATCTCTATAAGACTATTAACCATAATTCACGTCAAACCCGTGCATCGGGAGTCGTGATTAGATACCATGATAACCAAGACACACTAGTTTCTAAGGGAACTGCAAAGTACAGAGCAACCATCCTGTATATACGAAAATGCAAGTCATAACTAAACTCAAGAGTTGTTAGTCGTCGCCACCATTACAAGAATAGGAAACCATTAACTTGTCTTCTTGAATGAGACTCGTGATATTTTTTAGATATGACTATGTTCAGCAGTTTCAAACATTATATACAATCAACTCTTGGAAGCTCTGACCATAGTTAGGGGAATCGTGAATTGAAAAATATAGATAGTCAAACTAAATGATATTTATCACGATAGCAGCAGAAATACAAACTATTTATCTGCTTGCAATACTATTTATAATTTCTTCTCATCCACCCAGGGCTTTATATCTAAAATTTGAGGCCTATATGTCAATGTCGTCAGAGGCGCATAATAATGCAATTATCAACATTCCAGGTATTATTTTTGTATCAAACATGACCCTTCGTGGGACTCCCACGGAGATTAAGGGGTCACATATTTTTGAATATGAACTCCTTACATAATGATCACTCTTGGAAAAAGAGGTCAGGTGAAAGAACTACCTGTTCCCGTGCTAAGGGATGACTTACTTTTGGAATGAACTCCTCATTATGAATATCTTCCTCAAGAAAAGAATAGGTCAGATGAAACATCTAACCATTATATGTCGTCCATTTAATCTTAAATAAAAACACATTTGATGCTGTCAGAGATGGCCTTTTTTGTGAAGATGACCGCAAAATAACGAGGAGATCATATAAGTCTTCTCTATTGTAAGTCCCACGTAATCTGACTCACAGTGCATATTGTTAAAAGGCGTCATATATGATAACATAGATTCCAAAATATGATTATCTCCTTTTCATCTAATGCACTGAAATGTCCATGCATTCCATATAACCAAATGCATTGATATCCTCCACTTGAATGTAAAATATCAACCAAGGGTCGGATGTATGTGACTTGTGACCTTGTTATGATATAAGAACTAACTTCTCTGGACTGTCACAAGCATTTAACTTTTACCAGTTCTTAGGAAAAATATGTCAGCACGAATTACCTTCCCGCCGTTCATCTTCTTTTCCATGTAACGTCCTTGTTTCCTTCTTTTTCCATTCTAGAAACAGTAATGCAACCAAATAAATATCAAGAAACTAATAGAAGTGAGTCACTTGGACTGTATACAACTTTAGTGAAGTGTTAAAGTACATGGCCTATGTTCGCTTATATATGTGCGTGCATGCATATATATTTAGTATCTATACACACACATAAGCATTCATATACACAGATCAAACAGAACTAAATGGTAGTGAAGCACATTCAAAGATACAATTTTGTGGCAGGCCAACAACAATGGCCCTCCTTGGTAACCCGTAAAAGAGCATTCAAAAATTTGGTTTGGCAGGTTTTTGGTACAGCTCTACAAATAAAATAACTGTTTCCAGAACTAAATCCTTCGGAAACCAATGTGGAACTAAAACTTTCACAAAGTGGTCATGTTTCTGGAATATTATGTGAGACCACAGAAGATGCTCGAGGTGAGGCCAAACTTCGGAATAAGCAATATCTTTCTGCTCTTGGATATAGGATTACAGCTATTGGTTTCGCTTTTTGTATTTCCTTCCCTTTCGAGAAACACAAGATCATTGAAGGTATTGTGGTGAAGTTACTCAGTCTACTGGAGAAGTAAGGGAACTTCAAAGAAATAAAGAAGCATAGCATGCACTTCTTTTCGAATGGATGATATAAAGTGAAACAATTCGACCTACTTATGTAGACTTGAAACTTATTTTTATTTTTGGTTCATGCACTTCTCTACAAAACACGTATTCACAACGGTCCTGGGGATGTCTCATTCAGACCCGGATATTAGGATAAAGTGAGAGGAAATATTCAATTTTTGCAATTAGAATCAACCATGTGATGCATACTCTTAAAATAGCGATGTAACACTAAAGTGGCACTTAGAGACATGCCCACGACTCAGGTAATTGCTAAGAAGCTGCTTTCTCAACGAGAGGGTGATGCCCAAACGCGGATTTCACTAGTTTGTTTGCGTATTGCCTATTTCTAGGCGACAAGTTTGCTTTTCTGGTTGGTTTAAAATGCCACCAGTAGGCTATGTTTCCAGGCTACACTTTAGCGCGGAGCCAAAATGAGAAACTGCACTCCTATAGAAGAGTCTTGGAAAGGCAATATGACCTATGGCATCAGGCAATCTTATCAATAAGGGAAAAGTTCCCAAGACTGCATGTTTCCCCAAAGGGTTATTTTTTTCAATTTTTGACAGGCATATAAACTTTATAGATTTAGACGAAAACCCAAACAACAAAAGATCACAACAAAAAAGAGCCACATCTTTCTAACACCTAAAGAAAGAAGGCTCGTCCACAAAATAAAAACAAGCAAAAAGGCAATTACGCACTATCCACCCAAAAGCAATCAAGCAGTACCCATTATCACTTTTCTACTGTTTGACCATAAGAGAATCAAAGAAAACACCCACACATATCCAGGCCTCTTTCCACATAATTCAATAGTGAACCCCCATGTTTAGGAATTGAGTGTCAAAGGCTCGTGGAAAGGGGTGCCAAAAAATCTCTTTGCCTGAGATAACCAAATGCTTGTCGTAAATTCACACAAAATATGATTATAACAAGGAAATGAGGAATATATTTGAATGTCAAAGGCACTTTGAAAAATAAAGTGCCGAAGAGTGATAAGAGTCGGGTATCGGAGGCCTCGGTTTGCCAGGCATTCTAGTCTTGTCAAGAACTATCGTAATAACTTGTTATTCCTACTATATACAAATACATATACATACTGAAGAACCTATGTGAAGTCGCTTTGAACCCTTTTACACTTCATTAAAGGCACATTTACTTTTAGTAGCAAAATATCAACCACAAACCTACAAGCAAAACAAAATGCAAAAAGATATCGCACTTACAATCATCCACCGACATCTTAGAGCAACATCCCGTACAGTCTTCTCCCGCAACGTTGCCGCAACTTTGATATACTTCATTATATTCGACTCATTACCATACCTGACAATTTCACATTATATACAACAATGGGTACTTCAAATTACATGCATTAATGACCTTAAAACATAGATAAACACATAACATTACTAACTATACATGAAATCAAATACATACTTGTCAAGTCCTTCCACCAATTTGGATTGCTCCTCTAATGACCAATCAAGTGCAAACCCTCTATCAAGATTAACCCCTGGAGGCGCGCCGAATGAGTTATTCGTCGCGCCTGATTGGAATGAAATCGCATGCCCAGCTAAGATTGCATCGTGATGATGAAACCCTATATTTGAAATCAAACCCTTTCTCTCCCAACATCCAGAGTTCCCCAATTCTGCCCTGGAAACCATCATTAAAGCTCTCACTAATCAAACCCCAATTGAGAGATTGAGATTGAGATTGAGAGAGAGACCTAATTGAGACAAGGGCGGAACTTTCTTGGAGAAGAGAGAACGCCAATTGATTCGCCTTTTGATCTCTCTCTCTCTCTCTCTCACTCTCACTCTCACTGAAATTGGAGAGAGAGAGGTGTTTTGATTTGATTTGATTTTGATTTTGATTTTGATTTGATGAGAGGGTGACTTAAGATTCGACGGTAAAAATGATGGTTTATTTGAGAGAACAGTTTTATTTTTACTGTTGGGGAGGGCGAGTGAGTGAGACTGAGAGTGACGTCCACTCAAGAGAAGCTTTTTTTTTTTGCCCCAGCAATGATGATCAAAAGATACTTAAAAAAGGTCTAAAAATAGGGTCATTCCATCTTCAGTCTTCACTACTCTCTCTTTGTTTGTACGGAAATACTATGTAAAAATAAAAAAATAAAAATCTTTCGGTGGGTCTCTCTTCCATTCTCGACGATTTTTCTTTTTCTCTAATTTGTTCTTCATACTTGGAAGAGTACTAGGAGGACTTCAGTAATATTTTTGTCATTGTCATCTTTTTTCTTATCGTTTCTCTGGCCATATCTCAACTCAAAATTTGAAAGTTTATGACGAACAATTATAATTAAACTTGAAAGAGAAATATTAAAGTCAATTTGGGTATGTGATTGTGAGAATTTTGTTGGGGTGCCACTTTGAACGCTAAACCCTATGGCGTTTAGTATGTTACGGAAACGCTGAGACATTAGCTTTCAATATTATCTATCAACGTTAGGCCACTTAGTTTTAAAATTTTATGAGGGTTTTTTATAGTAATTTTTCTCATTTTGTTCCCCATTGACACTTAGTAGCATTTTATATGTTATAGAAACGTTGGGACAATAGCTTTCAATTGTACTTATCAACACTAGGCTCATGAGTGTTTTTTACGCAAGTTTTTTCCCATTTTTTCCCAACACTAGGAACCTTGCGTTTTGTATGTTATAGAAACGCAATGCCATCCGTTTTCAATATTATCCATAAATGTTAGACCCTAGCATTTTGTATGTTATACATACGCAGTGCCAACAAGTTTCGATAATACCCATTAACGCTAGGACCTCAATGTTGGGAACTCATAAGTTTAAAAAAAAAAAAAAAAAATTCATGGACATTGGTCTCTAGCGTTGAAAACTTAAAAAATATATTTTTAACCAAAATGTTGACTAAGCAAAGTTTTTGATGAGGTGCTCATCTTTTAAAACACAAGGACAACTAAGCGTAGTAAAATTAGCAAAACAGGTTATGTTGGGGTGTTCCTCTTTCTAAAGAGGATGACTACTGAGCGTAGTGATTAGCAAAACAATGTATTGAAATTAGAACGTCCCCTAAAGGTAAGGGTTTGGTTTAAAGATCATGCTCTCCCTAAAACATGTAGGGTTTAATGATTTAGGGGGCCAACTCGCGTGTAGGGTCGAAGTGTATTCGTTTAGAGTGGAATGATGTGCGACTGAAGCTTGGACACCAAAAATGCAGAAATTATTGAACCCTGCCCATTTTAAAATGACAAATCAGGAGGAATGAAATACGCCAGTGGTTCATAGTACGGCGGAAGATATTGTCATCTCTACCTCAACTAGCATTCCCTACCTATTTCTGAATTTTTTTAATTTTTTATTTATTGTTATCGATGAGCTTTTATTCTTCTTAGGAGATCATGGCTATTTTTTTTAATCCATTTTTGTCATATTTTCCCAACAAGGTGCTCTATCGATGATGCTTTTCGGGATCCATTAATGTTGAGGGACTTGGAGTTTAAGAATAAAGAAGTTTTAGCTGAAAATGGATTTTGGAAGGAGATAGACAGAGTTTGAAGAGAGATAAACATGAATAAATAGAGATGAGAAATTGAAGAGAGAGAAGCTAAACTTGGGTCTCAACTATGGGAAGCTTTATAAGCAAGGATATGTTTTTGCTAACAACAAGGATATTTAATCTCGGTTTAAATTTTGTGAATGCAAGGATGTGAGCCTCATCAGCCAACTCACTACAAATTCCCAAAAAAAAAATGTTTCTCTCCAAAAATAATTACTCTCTCTCAAAGAAAAATTCACTCCCTTTCACTAAAAACTTAATTTCATTATTGTAAATTCCGATCTTTATATCTAAAAACGTGAGGAATCTTGTTTAGTTGTCGTTCCACCACTAGATATCACATAATAACGCACACAATTTTTCCCCCTAAAATTTTCCCAATTAAAGCCCGTTGTTGGACCTGGACTCTTTGCTTTAAAATACTTGCATTTAGTCCCTAATCTCTATATGGCTATGAATATAAAGTTATAACAATAATCTCTTAAGATCATGTTTCATGGCCAAAGAAAGCAAAATGCAATGAATAAGAATGGGCTTTCTCTGCTATTGTAGTATTTTGTATCTAAAATCTATGAGGAGACAATTTAAAGAGAGAGAGAGGAGAGATTTTTTTTGAAGGGAAAAAACAATTTCCTAAAATAAGGAGTAAAATAGTTTCTCTTTTCAATGTTATAAATGGTGGGGCCCTCATCCTTGCAAAATATAAAAATTTCAAATAATAAATTTATCCTTGCCGTTAACAAAATATATCCTTGCTTATAAAGATCTCCTTCAACTATAGGTGCCATCTTGAAAATCTTGGGCACGGAAAAAAAAAATTGAGTTTTATTTTTTGACATGTGTTGGACTGTTATTGGATAAGGAGCAAAAATGCACTCAAATGCATGTATAAGAAAGATTTTTAGTGATCTAAACAATTTTGTAATTTAATTTTGTTATAACCCGGGTCCAAGCCCAAGTTATGGGGTTTGGGAGCTCACATATGAAAGCCCAATATGGGTTAGTTATTGGTTGGGTAGTTGTGTTAGTTATGAGAGAGTCACCCCTATATGTAATAACGGAGCAGATTCCCAGACACTAAGAAATGAAACACTGAACAAACCCTAAATCCCAACCATCCATATGTGTGGTTGAGATTAGAGAAACAATTCTCTCTCTTCACGTAATTTCTTCTAACTAAATTTAACCAAACCCTCTCTCTCCTCTTTCACCAAGTTTTTTCAAATTTGCATCTCTCACTCTCTTCACATAATTTGCTCTCACTAAATTAAACAAAACCGTCTCTCTCCTCTTTCACCAAGTTTTTTCAGATTTGCCTCTTTTTTTCTTTTTTTTCTCTCTCACATACATACAGTGAAGAACTAAAAGGATAATCTCAAATTGGAGAATGTTGCTCTCTGTCTCTTCCCCTTTCTCTTGTAAAGAACAATAACTCGGATTTGAATTCTTGCTCTTCACCCATCTCTTTTTAAATCGTTTTTGGCTTGTAGGAAGAATTAAATCTATCAAAAATCATCACAAGTACAATTGTGGTCAGTAATTGTACTTTTCTTCAATTTTATTCTCGGAAAATGTGCGTAGGTGAGCAAAGTTATCGACAACCTGTTCATGTCGACAATTATGCTGAGCAAAATTTGTTCAACAATATGTGTAATCGACAATTCGTAAGGCATTTACATGGAGAATCAAATACATAGGTTGATAAACTAATCCAAATTAACTGGTAATAACTAATAACCATAATACAATTTACATGACATCAATTCCAGTTTAGCATAAGTGTACTTAAACATAATCAAATACAGATTCAACACTAAAAGCTCTCTCAATCAAACTATTGCAAATAAATCAAAATCTAAAGAAGCAGATAGAGAAGGGTTACCTGTACTCCCAAGTTTGAAACCCAGATTTGTAAAGAAGAAAATGAAGAGGTTCCCAATAATTGAAAACCTCATCACAGTCATGGATGATATTTGACACGGACCAACTTAAAATCAAGCTTGGCACGTGCGGCACTCGAGACACCTGTCCCAAGTAAGCCTAATTACTCTTCTCTATCAATTATTTAGCAACACAACATCGCAAAGCATTACATAATCTCAACGCATCACAAACACTGAACAAAGGGTCTTTGAAGGCATCATTTCATTCAAATATCAACAACTATTACAAAGCACTATTACAAGCTTAAATTCCTTCTTGGGTGTATCGGATACTAGTCCTGTACATATATAGGAAATAGGAAAGCAACTAAGTTCTAAAAGGAAATATCAAAAGTGGAGACGAAGCGTACTCCCCCATTTTCCTAAGCTAACATTTACAAAAATAAATGAAAATTTGTACAATGCTCTTTTACAACCTAAGGATACTATATACAAAGTCTGGGCGTCACAATATTAGTCGTGACACTCATGTATCTTAATATCCCTAAAGCAAACAATGGTATAAACCAATTCAACCCTTTTTTCTTCTCGTCATCTTCGTCGCCATTTCTTCCTGACTTGTCGAGCTTCGAGTAAGATGATGTTAATAAAGAAGGGTTTGAGAGAGGAGGTCGTCTTTAACGAGTTGAACTTGAGAGAGACATTGTAGAAGAGATGCGATATTTTTATATTTTTTTTATGTTTTGTAAAGGTAGTTTGGGGAGCCAAAATAGACTTAGAGTCAGACTCAGCACTAAGCTGGCTTATTGGGGATGACTTTGAGTAACCCAAATCACTGACTCCACTCACTTTGACAAACGAATGAGTGAAGTCAGCCCAAAAAACAAATGCCACCTAAGGGGCCGTTTGTTTTTTTGCTTCTGAGTCTGAGTGAGTCTGAATCTGAGTCTGAGTCTGAGTGAGTGTCTGAGTCTGAGTCCACTTAGAAGCGTTCACTACCTGAGTGGATGCATTGGAGTGTTTGTTTTTTGTCTGAGTCTGAGTCTGAGTCTGAATGAGTGTTAAAATAGACAAAAGACCAAAACGCCCTTATCAGTTTATAAGGAACCACCACCACCACCACCCCTTCGTCAGCGCAACATCAACACCACATATACATAACATACACATAGGAAAAAACCTGTATATATAACAAACATAAATACATAAAAATCCTTTCGTTAGCGCAACGTCAACACCACATATACATAACACATAGGAAATAACCTGTATATATAGCAAAATGTATGACAGTAAGAGCATAAAATTTCCCTTCTCGCATTGGAGTTGTAGTGAATAATTTGTAAGAGCATAAAATTTCCCTACTATATACAATGTACAGTAATTCACGATGTATGACATATGTAGGTTCAATTTTAGTCATGGTAAATGCATCAAATCAAAGCTGCAGGCGGGGTAATACACACATAACTTGTATTGGAAAATCCAAAAACGTCATTTTACCGGCCTTTACTTAGATGGTAGCTTAAGGTAAAAGTTTATAAAGGGTATTCTTTTCATCCTGTAATCCAAAAAGACGTCTTTGGTATTTCAATTGCATTTAAGGATACTTGATTTTTGGAGAGGGAATGCCTGCCTTGAACAATATAAAATATACAGTTAGGATCTGATCTATCAATCACAGACATAAAAGATTCACAAAAAAATATCTATGGTTTACTTTTATTTATGTAATTGTCAGTCATCAATAATCAACTTGGGACCTCGATACATATTCATTAAAAGTTATGTACAATAATATGTTGATTTTATAGGTAAATCATAAACACCTTTTATGTCAAACGATTTCAGTTCACAGTGTGAAATGTCTTGGCTCTTCAACATCCGCTCTAGGATGTGCTGCAGTCAATTGTAGAATCTTGATTGTGTTCCTCTAGACAGCTTGACGTCAATATTCAGTATAGTAGAAGTCTCCGTCAACTGTACCACGATCTCTAGCTAACAACTCCAAGTTGCAGAAGACCCAAGAGTTTAAGAGTGTATTCCTTGTTTCCAACAGAGTTGTGGGTAATTTAAAAGTAGACCAAGATGTTGGGTGTAACCCCAAACTTCCCTTTATGCACAATAGATATCATTTTAAGGCAATGGTTCAGTCTGCGAGACACAAACTTGCTATACCATTCACAGTATTTGAGTCTCCCATTTTTACGGCTGCATGCTCCCATTGTCATAATTATGGCCTCCTGCAATATCACTCCGACAATTAGGTTAAGGTTAGAAAGGAGCATCTATCAGCTTCAGCTTCTGTACTTTCCTTCCTTTTTAAAATTTCACCATGGTCTTAAAGCTCATTCCATTACTGTTTTATTTTAATAAATCAATTTCTTGGGATCTAACATAAAGGCATATGGTGCGTAACTGTATAAACAGGCATAACAACATATCAGTTCTGTAGATAGACACAACTATACAAGCTTCTGTAAACAGATGGACATAATCTAATAATAGTTCTGGACAGGCATAACAGCATAACAGTTCTAGACATAACAACATAAAGCTATACTGGCTCCTGTACAAGCTTGTACTTTATAGATGGACATAACAACATAACAGTTCTGGACAAACACAATAGATTCTATGCAAGCTTGTACATAACAACATAACAGTTCTGGACATAACCTAAAGATGGACATAACAGTTATGGACAGATTATATACAAGCTTTTGTAAACAGATGGACACAAAAGATTATGTAAACAGGCCTCTTCTTAAGCATCCAAGTAGTTGATTTTGTAAACAAGCCTCTAAGCATCCAAGTAGTAGAGGCAGAATAACAATGAAGAAATTACACATGTTGACTCTTTGATTAAGTAACATGTACCCATAGCCTTTAAATGCTTATGTTGCCAGAATAACAATGAAGAAAATATTAACCATATGTTGCATAGAGTGAACTTGCCAGCAGATAGCAGATAACAGATAACACTTTATAACAGTTAGCTTCAATAAGCAGTGCATAGCTTCAATAAGCCTAGAAGACTGTAAATGGATGGATAGATGCTTTTAAGGAATCTTGAAGAGAAGGCATCCTATGTGTTATCCTATGTCTTCAATAAGCATTGCTCATGTTGTGACTAGACTGAACTACTTCTTTATTTATGTTGTAGCTAAAAATGTTAATAAAGGGGCTTTCTATATGGCTTCAAATCCTCCTGTTAATAAATAAAGATATGAAGAAACAAAGACATTAACACAGTAGGACTTTCATAGTATTAACAACCAATCATCTCAGTTCTGCAACAATGATAGAGGATGGGCTTTTTAAAAATTCAAAGACAGGCAGGCAATAGACCAAATGAAACTAGAGGTAACAGCTCTAACCCTGATTCAAGCCTGAGAAGGAGTACTAATTAACTCATTTTCTCTAAAGGAGCTATAAGAGGATTATCATATAAGCTCTGAGTACTCCACTCCAATGAGGTAACAATAAGAACTAAAATCCCATAGTTTTAAATAACCAATTCAAATGTAAAAAGTGCATACTATATATAGCAATCAAAATAAAGATAAAGAGTACAAGTAATAACTCATTAATAGTAAGAAGATTTGCTTTATAGATATCTATAGTAATAGGAGTCATGCAAATGCAAGTGCAACATCCAATCATTAATTAAAACTGAAATCTAAATACCCCCTCTATCAATAAGAAGAAAGGTAGGTAGACCACCAGGCTTAGATTTGAAAGAGATATCGAGCTCATCAAACCCTTTGCATGCCTTCGGATTAGCTTTTGGATAAGCAACAATTCCCACAAGTGTTCCTCCATACCAAGGAACCCCAAACTTACTAATTGCACATTCATAAGTATCTTTTAAAGAGTTTGGTGAAGCCACTTTAAAATATTCAATCATAAACACCGATAAAAACCAGATTGATAATAACAACCCTAACTTGTTCTCCCTCATTTTAGCTTCTCTCAACTCTTACCAATCAAGCAAACAAACCCCAAGTCAACCCAGTGATTTCTATCTATCAAATGATTCAGAACAGATGACACCCAGATAAAAAAAACTATAATTTTCTACTTGAAACATTCAATAAAGGCTAATGACAACCTCAGATCTTGAAACTCAACAAATCACAAGTACCCAAACATGGAAACTCAATAATTAACAAAACCCAGATCGAAAGATTGGATTTTTTCAAATGTTGAGATGAAGTTGAGATTGTTTGAGGAGGCGAGGATCTGCTGCGTTTGGAGGAGATGAGGAGGAGGCGAGGAGGAGTTACTGGCATTTGGAGGAGAGCGGTTGGAAGAGATTGGGTTCGTTTGGGGAGGTGCTGGTTTGGAGGAGAGACCTGTGTAGTTTTTTTTTTGTAATTTTGTAAGGGCAGTTTCGGGAGCCAAAATACACTCAGAGTCAGACTCAGCAGTAAGCTGGCTTATTGGGGCTGATTCTGAGTGACCCAAATCACTGACTCTGACTCCAGTGAGCGAAAAACAAACGCTTCTAAGTGACCAAATCACTGACTCCACTCAGAGTCAGACGACTGAGTGGAGTGAGCCCAAAAAACAAACGCCACCAAAGTCACTGGTTCTATTTTTTATTACCTCCATCTCACTCTCTGCGTTTGGTTTCTCTCTTCCTGATTGGAACAATTGGTTGAAACCCTAAGTTTGAATTGCATCGAATTTGGTAAGTAATCTGTAATCTTTATTTGGTTTGATTAGAGATGTTTCGTTTGAATTGTAAGTATATGGTTGTTGCAATTAGAGATAATAGTAGAAGAAACCTAATAAAAATAACTCCATTTTGTTCTAATTCTAATGCACCAATCATCCCTATTGAAAACCCTGTTGTGTTTGATTATCTTGTAAACACATTTGGGTTCTCAACAGACAGAGCAATCTCTGCTTCCAAACTCATTTCTCGCTCTATCTCGCCTTCTAGTTTGAGTATTGTTCCTCATTTCTTCAAACAGACACTAGGTTTCAACGATACCGATATCGCAACTATCATCTCTAAGCTTCCCAGATTACTCTCTTCGAATGTCGAGGAAACCCTTAAACCCAAACTCAAGTGCCTTGAAGATTTGGGTTTCTCTGGCACCACTCTTACTCATCTCATTTCTGCTAACCCAAACATTCTTAAGAGTGACATTGATAACACTATCATCCCCATTGTTGAATTTTTTCGCTCCTTGAAACTCTCTGATCAAGACATTATTAAGATGCTTAGGAAGTGCATTTGGATCCCTGCTCCCAAATTAGGGAAGAATGTTAGTTGCAATATTGAGATGTTACGACAATGTGGGGTCTCCGATCAACAAATTACTCAGTATCTGCTAAAACAGCCAAGGGTTTTTATGCAGAAACCAGAGTGGTTCAAGGGTATTGTGGCACGGGCTGATGAATTTGGGGTTAAACGCGATTCTGGATTGTTCTTTGAAGCTGTTAAAGTGATGGGAGGCATGAATAAAGCTTGTATTGAGGCAAAATTTGAGTTGTACAAGAGCTATGGCTGGTCCGAATTGGATATTGTTTCTGCCTTCAAGAGAAGTCCCAGTATCCTCAAGTATTCTGAGCAAAATATCAGCGCGAAAATGAGTTTCTTAATAGATGAAGTTGGATTCAAGCCTAAGGATATTACAGTTAGGCCAATACTTCTTGGTTGTAGTTTGGAGAAGGTGTTGAAGCCCAGGAATGTGGTGTTGAATATACTAAGTACAAAGGGATTGATAAAGAAGAAACCTTCTTTTCTTTCAGTGGCTGTAATGTCCAAGGAGAAGTTTCTACAGAATTATGTGGTAAACTATGCAGATAAAGATCCTAATCTTCAACAATTATATTCTAGTTTTCAATGCTAGATGAGAAGATTGAAAAAGTCCAAATGGAGCAAAGGCGAAAGGGTTCTTTTAATTTCTCACATCACTAAACCTATCTCAAAGGACTTAGTTTCTCAAGAAGTTAATCGTTCTCAGCTTGAAGAAGATGTTCAAGCCTAGAGTTATCTATGTCATATATTGATCTCCAGGATTTTTATACCAAAGATGTAACCTCATCTCCGCTCACCTTTTAGCGGTTTTTCAATGATAAGTTATGCAGGATTATAAGATCAAATAGCTTCTTTTTTACTTCTTTTTTTCAAGTTTCAATTGTTCAGTGATTGAGCTGTGAATGGTTTCATGATTGTTTTCTTATAGTTTGTCTTTGAAACATCAGATAGCACATTATCTCGTTTGAGGAAGCTATTCCAAAGGGATTGAAACATAGTTTAGTAATAATTGGGGAGCTTCGGGGACATATTTTCTATCCAAATTTTCTCGCTCTTGAAACCCCTTGGACTTGCTTTCTTGTCTAATCAAGGACAGGAAATCTAATAATGTTCAGCTTTTCTTCTTCCAATTACTATGTTTAGAAATATCTAGGACGCGAAATAAGTATAGTTGTTTGTGGAGGATTCTATGGTCATTTGGGGCAGATGTTTCGAAAGAAAAGAAAAGAAAAATTACAGGATATGGTTTAGCTTAGTTATGGACAAAGGTTGAAATATTACAACTCTTATATATACAAAACATCAGAGGAAAAAGTTGGCTAATCCAATTGTTAGCAACTGTCTAGATTTTCTTGGAAATCTTTCCAACGACAATCTTTTCCGTTGTACCGAGTGGAGCTTAAAGTAAGTAAAATGTTCATTGCTGAACCACTGTTAATGGAACTCAAATCCACCCATGGAAATCGGAAGAAATTAGACAAAGTAGTAAATTCTAAGAAACAACATGGGTGATTATAGAAAATGTAGGCTCGCCAACCGCATTAAGAAGTAGTAGATAGTGAAGAAGGGTCTCTGCGTTTGTTGCATAAACATGTTCATTATCAGAGTTGGGTTTAAAACTCGACTCCTACCGTAAATCGGACATAAAAATATTTATTGCATAAACATCTAATCCCTAAAAAGACCTAGAACAAGTTTTTCCTTTTCTCTATTAGGAAAAAAAAATGAAAATACTTTTCCACTGCAGGCAACATTGAAATGGTCTGCTGTACATCCAAACTCCCAAGACCCATCAAGAAGAGAAAAACACCAAGACAGAAAGATAATCTTTCTCCTATGAGAAAAAATATTTTTTCCTTTTTTTTTTTTTACCCTTCTCTCATTAGGAAGAAGATTTCACAGTGACACTACTACTGCTAGTACTACTATACTTGGATTTCCTCTTAAATATTGCCTGACCAGGAGCCAGCATATTTAAAGGATCATAACTCGATTTTCGTGCCTTAAATCTTTCCCATTTATTACCAAAATGTTCCCTCCATTTCTCCTCTTCAGTGTAATGTGGCAAATATTGTTTCCCTCCGATACCGTTCAATGGGTCAGTTGCAGTCATCGTGATATTACGGTTTAGCTTGAGGAATTGGTTGAGGCATTTGGTAGAACATTTGTTTGGGTTTGATGACCGGAGAATCCCCACTATGTATACAATGTTGTCAATGCCTTCCGGTGTGTCAGATTCCGGTAGGACAACCGAAGAGTTCGAATTCCACCTGTGCAGCAAGGAAAAAATATGATGGGTCAGTTTCGCAGTTAACATACTAGACCAAGCTACAAAATATTGAATCCGCCTTCGTTGAATTTATTGATGTGATCAATATTTAAGTGGATAAAGTACTTATAAAATCCAAACTATGGATCCGTATCGGAGACGATATAGCACATTGTATAAATTATATAAATCCCATATTATGGATTATTAAGAGGTCTAAGTGTCCCCATTAGTTTGTTTATGTGTTTTAAAGTTTAATGGAGCATTGGTCATGTAACTAATAGGGCAAATATTGGAATATTGGTCAAAATTAGGATACCCTACCCCCATCACTTTCACACAGTCAATGAATAATGAATATTAAAGAAATAGAATCCTATGTAAACTGCAATCTGGGAGAAAAGGCTGAGGTTTTGAGCGAGAAAAAGGGTGAAGTGAAATGGGAGATAAAATATTTCAGGATACCCATCTTGAGATGCTCATTTTAAAAATAAAAATATATATAGATATGATCAGTGATATGGGCAGATAAAGTTGATATCTTAAGGCATTTAAGTTGGGGAATTTGGCTTTTGTATGTAGATTGTTGCATAAATTATCAATATGAACTGGAAATATTAGAAAACATAGGTGGTGTGAAGGTAACAATGGAATTTTCCGCTCTCCGGTGCTTTGGAGAGGAAAGGAGGCACGTTTATGACATTCTTACTTCTTAGAGACAATAGAGGAAAGGTAACTACACTAATGACTTTAATTGTAAAACAAGAATCTGAAAGATATAAAATTGTGAAACACATTATAGAGTAAAATCTTTGTAGGGTCATTTAGATATGACTTGTAAACCTAGACAACAAACTAGAATATATTATCATCAGGGATGAAGTTAAGGGTCTAAAAAGCCAATGGACAATTTAGTTTTAATCCATTAGTACATACAATTAGCTTGGAAATATCTTGTTTATATACTAAAGACATAAATGACAGATAGGGAGGATTTGTTGTATCTTACTTGTCTCTTAGAATAGGATAGATGAGTACTGGGCCCTCGAATGATTGTGGGGAGATGATATCCAACAACAAGTCCTTGAACTTAGTAATCCCTGACCTAGGCACAAACATGTTGAGCCATGGATGAGAAACATCCCAAAGTCCTATCTTTCTTAGATGAATTTCCTCCATCCCCACTCTATTGAGGAAATCAAAGTAAGGCACTTCAACACTGAATAAAAGTGATGGCATGAACTTCATTCTCCTTGAAACCTCTTCCAGAACCTGAAAAATTAACGGTTTACAAATTGCTACTATCTCTAATGTAATGCAGATCCTGGCAAGTGCCTAGAGGCAGATCAAGTCATCCAACAAGTTTTCCTTAGTGACTATTATGTAAAGTACTAGTTTTTTTGGGTGGATGTCTAGGATAATCCGTGCGGTAAATCGACACCGTCCTAACGACCTAACCGTTGCCTTGTAATTTTTTATTATCAGAAAGTTTTTGGTTACTATAATTTTATAACTGGAGAACTTTCATTTTTTTTAAGTGATGTGCTTGCACTTTCTCATAGTTGGCCATTTGTGAACATAGTACATCCAAAAACTTTTGTAAACTATAGAATTGGTGGCAAAATATGTAGTATATACAATATGCATTATATAACTATAAGTCAAAAAAGAGAGATATATCTCCAGAGCAGAAAACAGTACTTTCAGATTAGTTCATGATGTTATGGCTTGGGGCAGAACAAAATCCTATCTTTGTTGTGATTTTTTGCTGCTATGGGAGCAGTGTTTTTCACTTTAGAAACAGTACTCCCCACATTATTTACAAAGGTCTAAACTGATGAGTTAAAAAGGGTAATCTTACTTCATCAAGATTGATGTCCTCTCTGCCAGGTTGAACATCATTGATTGCAAACTCAATACAATAGTAGATAGGAGAAGTGCCTGGTGGGAACAAATTTGGGATGATGAAGCTGAAATCTGCAGGGAAAGCAATGTTGGAACTGTAGAGGGAACCTTCATTTAACACAAAAAATCCTTCAACATAATCAACCAAATCTGCCATTTCCCCCACTAATAACTCTTGATCCTTCATAAAATCTTCAAAACTGTCATAAAATGCTCTCACCCATTTCACCTATCATCACAAAAATTACAAAGAAATATGATATTTGATTCAAAAAAAATATATAGAATCCAAATGAGGAAACCAAGAAAGGAAGAAAGTTTTACTTTTGTTGGAGTTTGTTGGAGCATTATCCTGGCACTTGTGATGATACCAAACTGGCCTAGCCCACCTAACACTCCATAAAAAAGTTCAGAATCTTGTGATGGTGAGCAGGTCAAAAGCTCTCCTAAACCTGTAAAAGAACACAGAGAAAAACAAACAAACAAACAAACCATTTCAGAAAAAAAAATGAGAGATGATGAGATTATGACAAAAATGGCATAATGGAGAAAGGGTTCACCTGTAACAACATCAAGTTGTAAGACATTACTAATTTGAGGACCATATTTGAAAGTCTGACCACTAATTCCAGCATTAGAGAGAGTGCCACCAATACTAAGGTATAAATAATCAGTCCATGAGAATGGTGCCAGGCCTTGTTTCAAAGTCTCCTCCAATAGTTGTGCCCAAAGAGTACCACCACTTACATCAGCAAAAGAGAGACCTTTATCATTCTTATGTATTTTGATTGATTTCGGGAAATAATCCATCTCCACAACAATGCCATTCAGAGCTTGAGCTTGGCCATTAATGGAATGTCCAGCTCCCTTAGCTGCAACTGTAACTCTAAATGATGATGAAGAAAGAACACTAAGGAGAAGAGAAATCTCCTTAGGAGACTGAGGCCTTAGTACCCCAGATGGGGTGTTGAAGTAGATTCTCCCAAAATCAAGTGATGCTGATTCTGTAGTTTGAAGGAGACTCAAAGGTCCAAAATCCATTGGACTCTGTATGAACTTACATGGAGATGATAGTACTAAAAGAAATACAAGAAACTTCATTTTCATACATAACAAAGATAACCCAAACTCCATGAAAATAAATAAAGATTCAAACTTTATTAGAATGGGGTTCTTGTTTCAATGAAGTTATTACAACAAGAACAAAAATCACAAACTTTCACCAAGAAAATCCAAATATTGGATTGGAGAAACCAAAACAAGGAATCAAGACAAACCCAAAATGGGTCCTCTCAGTCTACTACCTTTAAGCACATGAAATGAAATCTACAAGCTCAAAGAGATGACTCAAAAGAAAGAGAGGGAACAAAATCCAAAAAGATGGTACTTTGAAATCTAAGTGAGAGAGAGGAGGGACTAAAACTAGCTAGGAGGTTTCAAGAATTTAATGAGTTAAAAGAGTGAAAAATAATGAGAGAAGTTTAATGAGTCCAAAATGAGAAGTTGTCATCAGGAAAAAACTCATACCCATGTGAGGCCCCCTCTGTGGCCTCCTCTATTTCTCTTAAGGTTTAAAATGGTATATTTTAACCGTGTAACCGGCAGAGGTTGTTACCGTTATAATATCAAGTCATAATCAAATTGTTTAAAATTTAAAAATAATTATACAACTTACGTATTTCTATACGAAAATTATATGAATTACTTAACTTACACATCATTAAAGTAGTAGACATTACGACATTGTTTTATATTTTCTCAAATTTTACTTTAGTTTTCAATTATAACGGTCTATTATTTTACAAATAATAGCTTATAACACTGTTATAACAATATATATCTTCGTTATAAATGTAAAGGAAAATATTAAAAATAACACGTGTTTATAACGGTAACAAGATAACGGGTGTTATTTTTTAGAAGGCGGTACCGTTATATCGGTGTTATAATAATAACTTATAACCGTTATTTAAAACCATAATTTATCCCTGTATAGATATAGATAGATATGCTGTCTTTGTACAAAACACAGCCCCAACTCTCACATACACACAGAGATGGAGATAGGAGAGAGATGAATCGCATTCTCTAAAAGTCTTACAACTGTAGTATGTACTATTCATGGGGATTGGACGTGAGCATATCTAACAAAAGAATATGTTTTCATCATCATGCATCATCTATGATATCTATTTCTATGAAATATACAATTTAGTCCAAAACAAGAGGATGGTGGGGTGATTAGGACTGGGATTCTGATTATGGAGAAGATCTTACCCAAGATCTCCTCAATCAACAACTTGCTTGACTTCTTTTCATTTTATAAATACAACATTTTTATTATATTTCTTTCTATTAACCTTAAAAGTTTATCCTATGTTATAATTTATTTTGCCTAGCATTGCCCTGTCTAGATCAGTTTAGTCTTTAGATAAAAGGATGCTTAATGAAATATCCATATTTGTATTGGTTTCATTTCGTGTCAAAATTAGAATAAAGATGTAATAATTAGTCAGAGTCAATTCTGTAGTTCATCCTAACCAGAGATTGTTCTTGGATCAGCTACAACTGAACGTGACAATGCTAATTAACAACTGTTAAATCACTTTCAAATAAACCTAATTTAAGATGAATAGAGTATGAGTGATTCAAGCTTTGGAGCGTAACCTAAAACAAGGCGTTTCGAGAACGGAGGATTGATTGCGAAAAGATTTATTGAAGATAGGTAACTACAGGATGTATGTTATCTAGTCTGTAAGTAATTGGTTTCTTATAATTCTTTCTTCATAGTAGATTTTAGTTGTCAAGAATTCGATAACAACCTGTGGGTTTTTCTTCTAAGAAAGGTTTCCCACAGGGTTAATATCACGTGTTCTTGTGCTTAAAGATTATAACTATTGATAATTCATTATAGGATTAACTTTGAATTAGGTCGTAGTTGTTGGAAAATTGATTCTAGGTTATTGCACTAAATTAACACGACCTAATAATTCGATATTGATCAATCTTAAATTCCTAAAAAAAATCACTTAAATCTTGTTACTAATTAGTAGTTACGATGCTAATACGAATGTATTTGATTTCAACGCTATTTGCCAGCCTGAAGGCCTCAAACCCTCGAACTTGTTGAGATATTTTTGTCCTGCATTGGACACACAGAACATGCTGCACCTGAAAATATAAGATCACGGGGCTACTCTGCTTATAGCCAATTGGTTGAGATAGAACAACATAATGTTCTAGTAGAATACATGTAATGGTTTTTTTGGCATTGGAAGATCATTAGACATTCAAGCTATGACCATCTAACGGTGACAAGTGAAAGTGATCAAACTCGATGAACCTGGTTTGTGGTTTTGCTTTGGTAAAAGGTAGGTTGGTGCCCACATAATTTGGTCACGGAAACAAAACCAAAGAATCAATTCCTGAAGTGTCAGATCCTCGAAAAAAGAGTTATCCGTTTGCCAGATAGAATGAACAGTAGAACCATGTCAGCCTGGGTTGACCCACAACCCTGTTTTGGCTTTTTGGGTGTCAAGCTCTCCCTCCTTTGTCGCAATGCACCTATGTCAAGACAACGGTACCCGACCGTTGTCCTGACATAGATAGTGCGATAAATTAATTAATTTTTTAATATGCATATACTGTTTGACATAGTTCAGCAAATCAGTAATCACCAGGTATCTTTCCGATCACAAATACTTCTAGTACAACAAGCATAGCCAAGACACTTGACAACCAGCCAACAATAAAAGGCATTCTCGCGTTCCCTAGATCCAATTGCTAATTTATTTTCTCTTGCAAACCAGAGTGATTCGAGTTCATAATTGATCACTATTTGCTAGTCTAATCTTTAGTGCATGTAAGAAGGCGGCCAACCGCCAATCCACATGCTAGGTAGGCAAGTCCGGATAAATCAAAAAATTGTCCAGGCAAGTTGTTCATTTAGTTTCTCTTGCAAACCAGAGTGATTCGAGTTCATAATTGATCACTATTTGCCAGTCTAATCTATGGTGTATGTAAGAACGCCACCAACCCACATGCCAAGTAAGTCAGGATAAATCTTGGCGAGTGGCCCCTGATGTCCATAGAAACAACGTGCGAATTTTGCATGCCCCGAAAACAAAATTATGTATCATGAATCAAGCAAAAGATGTAAATGCATGTACTAACCAAAAAATGATACACATCAAAGAGCTATCTTTCCCTAATACAGAGAAGACCCTAATCAAGCTAGGTGAGTGGAGCAATTGAAGATTGAGGAGACCAAAGTATTTGTACTCCCGGACCCAATTAGATTCGAAAGTTCAGAGTGAAAAGGTCCCATTTCTATCGACTAGTACCTGGGTGGTCCAGACCTAAATACCACTACTACTACTACTACATACAAATACTTCAAATTTTGGAAGGAACCCTATGTGCACTTAACATGTACCAACCTCCCTATGTGGTCACCCATTTCATATTTACTTAGATTCACCTACTTATTATGTTTCTTGTATCAACGTATTAACATTAACTAGTGAATACAAACGTCGCACGTAGACAAACATTTTCATAGTATACTCGTGTAGAAGCCTGGCCACACGGGTAATGTAGGGGCATAACATCGTAAACCATTTATAACATGGTACATATTGGTGTAGCTGGCATTGCAATGGTTGTTATCAAGGATAACGATTTGTTAGCCAACTGATGGTGGCCTTTAGGGTCAATTTTTTCGTTTCTATAGTTCTTTGTAGGGTTTCGTCATTGACTTGAACGTCTACGGAGGAGAATTTGCAGGTTAAACTTTTGTATATATGTACATTGTAATTTCATTATCAACTGCAATGTAGCCCTATGGAATACGGGTAAACAATACGTCCATGCATAAGTAATACTTAGACGCACTTTAAACGTATTTTTAGTTATAAGAACACTTCTTCTTTTTGGTTTCGCTTTTAATTAACCATGATACAATGCAATACAAGAAAAGTGAAACACAATCAAATCCATGCTCTCTAAAGTGATGAAACTCAAGCAAAATGAGTGAAATGGGACATAATTAAACTAATAAAATTCATAATTGGTACAACTAAACAAATGACAAATTGTAGATAAAAAATATATATTTTTGGGGATTGTAGTTGAGGGATGCACCTAATAGGTATGAAATAAAAGAAAATCATTCTTAACTTGATTTTGATCTCTCTTTTGGGAGCATACATGCATGATCCCATTAAATAATAAAAATACCCACTTAGATTAAAGCTAGTCTTATTGCCCAACCATATCATTTCTTATGGTGCTCTCATCATTTATCTTGGACTTAAAAATGATCTTTAATTACCTATATTCACAATTTTACTATTTTACTTGCACATTACAACAATATCTTTTGAAAGCTAAATTGCTTGTGATGAAAATTGATCCCAGAACCTCTTGGTTTTCTAAGCACTAACCCTACCAACTGTCACAATAACATGCGACCAATGATATCTTGCTCAAAATTATAGGGCTTCAGTTGAGTCAGCTGTGTCTTATCCCTGTGATGTCCCAAGCGAGTGTACTATACTGGAGAGGCACCTGATCCAATAAAGATAGATAGTCATCAGGTTTAGTTCTTCGTACGCACGCCTGCCTGCTGTAGGGGCACTCGCCATTTTTCTTGTAATTTTTTTTTATAGCAGGATATTATTTATTTATTATTTTTTTTAAGGTTAACCCTCAAAAACAAAAAGGTTGAGAGGGGAAAATTGGAATAATTATTTTTTAATATTTTATTCTTAAAAAGGTAACAATTTCAAGAACAAAACGTAGAAAGAAAATCATGATTGGAGTGTTAAATCATACATGTTGATGTCTTCACTCTTCATAGACGTTAGACAAAGCACTCAACTCCTTTTGTAGGCCCACAAAAAGCCCAAACTTATGTGTCGTCACATAATAATAATAATATGAAGAAATTGTGTGTGGGCCCTATCCGATCAATCCAAAGATCTTGTCCTTTACTTGACAAAAGGGAGATAATATTTCCAGACCAAAAATATGTTTTCAGGCTATTACCCGATTATGTTTTTCCCGATGATAGCTCCGGTGATGTGCCGTGCACGCACCCGAAACTTTTATTTTCAAAGACGTAGCCCATCGGTATGTCGTGTAGGTGTTATTTTTTAATCATCTTAGATACAATGAACCTTTGAATGAAAATAATTAGCAGACTTCATTAAGAAAATTAGGTATGAGATCGTATGTTTAGTCACTGTCGAATCTATATGTTTATTTTTATTTAATAGTTAAAATTAAGGTAGGCTATCCACATACTACTATTTTATGCTATAACAGTTGTTACTGTATAAGAGCATCTCCTAAAGTGTTTGACTGTCTTGGATGTAAAAAAACCAAATCTAAGGTAGTCAGACTCAATTTCCTCCAAAAGTATCTGACTTGGATTTTAAACTAATTCAAATAGGCGCATAACACTTGTATTTTAACTTAGGCGCCTGTTTAAAAACAGAACAGGCGCACAACACTTGGGTGCCCAATCGCTACTTAAAACCCAAGACCGAGTCTTGGATTCCAAAGCTGAGACTTGGATTTTGGGACTCAAATCCAAATCAGTCAGGTACTGTTGGAGGACGAAAATCTGATGTGGCAGCTTAAAATCCAAGGTTGTGAGACACTTTAGGAGTTGCTCTAACAACGCATTATTTTTAGTATTCTCTTTTACATTTATGCCGAAGTTATATACAATTATTTCCCATTATATGGTATTTTAAATTGTTATTTATAAATATAAAACAATGTCGTAATATCTACTACTTTAACAGCCGATATGCAAGCTAAGTAATTCATATAAATACATAAGTTGAATCAGTATTTTAAAATTTTAAACAATTTGATTATCCTTGACCCGTCATTTGGTTTAAGAAAACGTAACACTGTTATAGAGACATCCCTCACTATCATTAGCGTTACATCCAAGGTAATTAAGACAAATAAGTAAGAAGAGGGACGCTTGGAGGGTTCAGTGCCACTTCGACCTTGGAGATTCTTCAGATCACGAAAATATAATGCTCATAATCTTTTCATTTGGTGTATTTAGCAGCTATCCTAGATATGGTTGGTTCTCTCAGTTGCAATAGCTACACCTCAGTCATTTTACAACCTATTGGAAATTTCAATCGGTTGCTCCTAGCCTGGCACTACTCACCACCACCGCTGGCCTGCATTTTTAGAAAACTCGCAAGCATCAACTGTCAATCATGAGAAAACAATTTAGAAAAGATCTGAAAACTTGTAAATTAGGAACACAACATCTATATTCAAGAAAACAGGAAAAAGAAGAAGAAAAATATTGGAATTGAATAGATACATCATGGTATAAGCATACATACTGGTGTACCGCCTTTGGAGACGCAAACACAATAAGTAAACAAAAAGAAAAACATACATCAACGCCTCAGCGTTGATGTTTTACAGACGTACATCAAGATTGAGTATGGAACACGGGTTTTATGTATATGACTATATAGTATACTCTACAACAATTACCAACAGGATATTCTTCTTTTTACTTTTTACCAGTGTCATCGTCGTCATCGAAATCATCGACCTGAGGTTTGAGTGATGGATACTGTGGCATTAGACATGGATGAACCGCTAGAGGTGGATGTGTCTGGACGAATCTTATTCGCGGATTCAATGAAGGTGGGTCTGGTTGGTTTATCCTCTAACGAACCATTACTCAAGAGTAAAACAACAATTTCAGACATTGTAGGCCTTGAAACAACTGATGACTGTGTGCAAGATAGAGCGATCTCTATAACTCTCTTTACTTCATCTCCATTTATGTCTAGGCTCTCGTCAACCAAATCCAATAGCATGTCATCCTCATATAGTCTCCATGCCTGTTAAGTTAAACACTGATTTAGAAGATGAAAGAAGAAACAGTATACTGTATATGCTCTCCCCTTAATGTCTTTAGAGAAGGTAACAGTGTTGCAGATCTACTAGCCAAACTTGGATGTGATCAATTAAAATTGTTTTTTTGGTTCATGTCCAAGTTACCAAATGATGTAAAAGCAGCTTTCGGGGCTTGCTTTCCTAAGAAAGTGACAGGGGCCAGGTATATGCCCTCCCCTTAGTTTTTATTCTTCATATGAAATAGAACCCCATATTAAACATACAGCTCAGGGTGGACCGTTGCCCACCCTGAAATTTGAAATCTCTGATTTGGCAGGTGCTTTTTTCCTTAGTTTCTAAGATTCTCCCCATAAAACTCATATTTGCCCACCCTGATTCATTAAATTACTGAGTATACCAAGTATTTGTCCACCCTTAATTTACTATTTTGAGGCTATTCTAGTAACTCAACAATATCTAACTAATTATCTCATTTCAATCAGTCGTCATTAAAATCTCCACTTTTCATGGTTAAAAACTAACAATTATCTCTTCTCCAGTTTTCTCTCTCATGAGATGAGGCTCTCTCTTCTCCTATCATATGACTAGCTGTACCTCATGGTTTCCACTTTCCAGTAAAATTTTGTTCAATATAAAATTTCTCACTGAACCAAAGTCACACCCCCCCCCCCCCCCCCCCCACCCAACAGAGCGTCAGTGCTTTAAAACATCACTTTCTATGACTCTTTTAAACTCGGGTTCCCTTTTCTCAGAGAGCTATAGCACCTATGATACAGGGATGTGGAAAATCGACCACTTTTTCCACATCTTGCACCACCAGCATCAAAGCTGTCTATCCAGCTTGGGTCTCTTTCAGAGTCGCTTTCGGCGTACGCAAGTTCTTGACTTTCATCCAACTAGGGGGGGTCTTCCCAAGGATCCTTAGCAGCATTACGGGTGTCCCTCTTACTTTCTTTGGTGCAGTGTATTTCCTTTCTGTATTTCTTTTCCTTGGTGCAGTGTGTATAGGTATTTTTTTTGGCCTTAGAGATCTTACTTGAAGGTATGGTTAGGTTTTCAGCCGATTCATGCTTGATATCCGCCACTGCACCCCCCCCCCCCCCCCCCCCCCCCCACACACACACACACACACACACACACACACACACACACAAAGAAAAGAGCATATTGGATATGGCAAAATAAACACGAAAAACTGAACAATCAATTATAAATAGTAATCATGTGAAAACAACACCTTCCAAAGAGAAAATATGGATAAAAGCACGAACCAGAGGCTCACCCCACCCCATAGAACAAGATTAATACGTGGATAACCTTATACGTACACATATCTATGAAGAGGACTAGAAAAGATTTTGAAACATCAATGGACTCAACGAGAATGGTGATCTCATACAGCTCAAGGTCATGGCTTGCATAAAGGGAAGAAAGCCTAATGATACTAAGAAAGAATCCCATTTGAAATCCGACTGAAACAGCAATATTTCACGCAAAGGTATTTGCCTATTTTGAATCTCTGAGTGCGAATTTTAAGCAGACAATGATCAGCAACTGTTTTATCCAGTTTTGCGGCATCATAATAAACAATTAATTGTGAGCCAATATTCAATATAGATCAAATCAACCCGATGAACTGATTTATGAGAAATGATATCACAAGACATGGCTTCCATAAGCTATACTCCCCTGTCAACTGACTTCGTTGTATATCTTTAAACTATCTTCCATCTAGTACTTTAAGCTTATTTTGCAACCAAACATGAAATTTTATTAAGTTATATTGCACCATTATCCTAACAACAAAGTGAATTACTTATCCGGCTTTTTGGGTGAGATAGAACATTAACGCTCCAAGTTGATAAACAGCATACAGAACCATATATCTCTAGTGTACTCCACAGCTATCCACATCGACGGAGCCAAAAACTTTGAGACTCCACTTTGTAATCCTTAAAAATACCCCCTAAAATAAATATAAGAGCTCCTATTGTATCCTCAATTACTATAAGAGTGTACATTATCCCAAAGACCTGTTCGGATTGCACTAAGATATAATGGAAGTAGACCCCCGGAATACTTAAATGCTGTCATGCAGGAACACCAAATAATGGGACAGGTAGCTCTGTACATCCAACAAGGATCTCAGATAACTTAGCGTAGACGGTCAGAGCCATGAGTTAGACATGTGCTACGCACGTGATAACCCAGTTGTAAACGCTAAATGTGCGATGCACTTCAACATGCAATTTATGCCGTCCCTAAAATAAAATGGCACAAAAAAGGAACAAAAAAATAAAACAGAAATGTTACCCATTGAAGGAGGTACTGAGTGACAGGTTCAAGCTTTACGTCATTGCTCTTACGTCCACTTATGATTTCAAGGACAACTATGCCATAAGCGTAGGTATCAACCTTAGTAGATAACTGCCCATGGATTGCATACTCCGGAGCCGTGTAACCCCTTATGCAAAAAAACTAAATTTAGCTTCAAATTTGAGGTCTAAGAGAAAAAAAATGTTAATATTTCCTTAAATTTTGTAATGTAAATAAATATAACCTTGCACTCTAATGATAGAAATGGATAAGATTGGAGATGGGAGTACAAAAATTGAAGGCATTTATAGTTGGGCACCAATGAATTGTTTTTTTTCCATGATTACTATCTTCACGCATTCCGCTGAGTGGTTAAAACTTTTTTCACTCTGGTCATATGATCATATTAAACTTTTCTTTGGCGGAAAATTGGAATTGCCTCTTACCATAAAAAGGAAAACATTATAAACTTGTGGTTCACGATATGACATTAATGCAGTGAGTTTAGTCTTTTCAAAAGCTCGAAATAACAAATCGGTGAGAAAACTACTTATATGAAACTAGTAAATATCGTACTTATATTGCTAGCCACATGGAAAGATAGAATATGATAACACTGTGTTTTGATGGCCCGATATGTTACAACACTACCCCTGAGTACAGTCATGTGCACTTTTTCAGAAGCCCGGACCAACATATTGGCAAGAAAACTTACCTTGAAGAAATTATGTAGACACGTGACAAAGTAATTTATGATGAAATTTCATGCTTTTCATTCCCTAAACTTCCCATATATTTTCTTATCAAATTTTCCGACTCCCAAATTTCCCTGTCAATGTATCCAATATCCACTCAATTATGCCAGTCACTCCAAAAGATCCAAATTCTTATTCTTCGTTTCTTTACAAAATCCCCGAGTTCAATCAATTCTCAAAATCCATGGCCTCTCCTATATCTCCGTAAATACTGCAATATGTTATGAGTAAATGTAAAATGATGTGCTGTTGCTCAGTAGATTACAATATAGTGTGATAATTTTGTGATATATTGCTAAACTTTATGATCTATCACAAATCAGTATAAAAATGACATATTTTCGGTAAAACACGAAAATCCAGAGTTCATGTATCTCGTCGTGACGAGAAATTGTGAACCATTGATAAACTGAATAACAAAAGGGAATACGCTAATCGCAATCCTAAAATGCCATTACTCTGTGCTTGGACTCTATAGTCTCTTTAGACATGATACTAGGGACTATACCGATCAATTAATTGCTTGCATGTTCACTTACAAGGTTCCAGCAAATTTGGTGCTGAGATGACTCTGATCTTCTGGAAGAAGTCTTGCCAACCCAAAATCCGCAATTTTCGGTTGGAACTCGTCATCGAGCAGTATATTACTACATTTTATATCCCGGTGAATAATACACACATGGAAGTCCTCATGTAGATAGGCAAGACCGCGGGCTGTGCCTATGATTATATTAAGTCGTTGTTTCCAGTTAAGAGATCCACGTTTGTCACCTATGAAGCATAATAGTATTAAATTAGACCCTGAAGTATAAACAAAGAGGATCAAACTGAATTTGGATCATTAATCTTTAATGGGCCAGGTCACGACTTGGTGTTTCCTGATCCTATGGGCTTTTGGATCAGATTGAACATAATGGTTCACCAGATTAGTAATAGAACCTGATAAATATCATAATCGCTCATTATAAGCCCTAAACATTGTGCAGTAGTTTTGATATCTGATCCAAGAAAATAACTTACCAAATAAGAACTTGTCGAGGCTGCAATTTGCCATGTATTCATAGACAAGTAGTAGCTCTTGGCGTTTACTACAACACCCAAGAAGGCGGATGAGGTTCCGATGATGAACATTGCTTATGAGTTTAACTTCGCTCTCAAAATCAGCCTTAGCTCTATTGGATTGGGTTATTGCAAGTTTCTTGATGGCAACAGTTTTTCCATTTGCCAAAATACCCTGTTATACGGAGAGAAAAAAGAAAAAGAAAAAAAATGGCATAAATTCTCTTAGAACAACACATGAGTTAGGCGGGGATTCTCAATATTTTATGAATAAGCATATGCATATTTTATTTCGATAATATTAACAAGAGTTAACATTTAATTTTTCTTTCATTTCAATTTTCTGCCAAAACTGGCATGAAATAATTATACAATAATTGAAAAGCATTGAATCATCACAAAGCAACTAGGTACCTTGTAAACATCTCCAAATCCTCCTTCGCCAAGTTTATTTTCTTCACTAAAATTTTTAGTTGCAGTCTTGAGATCCTTGAATCCAAAATTTACTGGGCCTCGTAGCTCGGTTGCCCCTAAGATATCACCTGCAAAATGCAGATTTAGTTGCCAATCTCTTTACATACCTTTATTTTCTCTACCAAATAAATCTACATAAAATTCCTTATTGTGTATAAATTAAGATACATGACACATTAGGCAAAATAAAGATTACAATAAATCAACTAGGTGGCTGAAGAATGAAGTTTGGTGCTTTAGCTTACCTTTACGGCCTTTCTTAGGTTTTCTTCGTAATAGAAGATATAGCCCGAACACAACAAGTAACAGAATTAGGGCAACACCACCACATATGCCTCCAATAATAGCTTTCTTGTTGCTTGAATTTCCTGTGACGATACACTACAAATACTAATCAAACAGTAAAAGCATGAAAACTGAGATAATGAAATAATAATTAAGTTTTATCGAAACAACGACCTACATGATAAATAAAAGGAAATACATAAACCCTTTATCAAAATTAAAAAAACAAGATGTTGATAGCCTTCATGTTTTGAAATCGTTTCAAGTCGAAAACAAAGTTCTTAGACCTTACACCACCGTTTGAGGGTATTTAATCTATTGAAATGTTTACTGAGGGAGTTGAGCACGGGTGTATGATGATGCATATATTTTGATGTAAGCTAAGAAAATGTTTTGAGATTGCGAGCGAAACAGAACAAAGCATGCTCGAAGCACCTGATTTGTTGGAAAGAAAGACAGCAGTATCTAATTCCAAATTGAGGTCAAAATTCTATTTTGAATGAAGGAGAATAAGACGAGTTGCGCCATGTTAATGGACGGCTACAGAGAGTCCAGTCCACCGGAACCTATGAAGATTGCATAGACTTAGTGCTTTACAAGGTTTTAAGGTAAGTGCTGTGGCGTAGTGTTCCAAATAGTAATTTGGTCGAAGGAAGTGATCTTATTCTATTTTCCTGCCACCTGAACTTGCGCTTATACACGTTACAATGTAACAGTTACATGGCATGAATTTCGGATTACAACTCATGAATGCGTTTCTTATTTTAATATTTCTACATCAAAAAGTATTTTAAAATGATTAATGAACATGCAAGATTGTTATAGGCCTAGAGAAAGTTACTTTTCGTCCTAGAAGTTAGTGTCAAAAGCTCACCTTGTTTCAAGAATGGTGTAAGATCAGTTGTTTGGTTATTGTTGAAGAATGAGGTGTCTGAATATCTAAGAAAACAGCCCGCATCCACAGCTCTCCCATCAGCATCAGGAGGACAGCTCTCTATATTGCTGTAAGCAACAGTCAAGCAATCCTTGCACCCACTTTCAGTCACTGTCTCCGCACATTGACCCACACCGTACAAAACAGTCCCACCCCCATTGACAATATCCCTCTTAGCCACTGCAAAAAACCCATGGATTCTCGGCGTTGCAACCAGAAGATCTCCTAGCAACTTATCGACAGCTTCATTAAAAATTGTCCCTTGTGAGACAGTTTTGTTTCCACAAACGCCAACATTGCCAGGGAGAGTTGTCTGGTCATAGAACTCATTGCTCTCGTACCTTAAAAATGTTCATAAGAAAAAAATGCTGTCAAGGAATTCAGTCTTGAAAAGATCAAATCAATGTCTGGAAATAAAAACATTTCATTTATATCTAGAAGTAGTATTGTATTCTGCTAAAAAAAAGGCTTATCTATTGGAAATCTTCATATAACCTAAGGGCCCAAAGCGAGGAAATAAAAACAGAAGAAAAGCTACATTAAACCAAACAAGAATCCCATCTCCACCAAATAATTAAATCTCATCCCACTCATAACCCAAAAAGGAAAAGACCAATACAACGAACAACGTAGTAAATTAGTCAGTTCACAAATATATCCAGCACCAAGCAATGAACAAACCCCCTTTCATCTCAAACTATAAAACATCATTAGACAATTGAAACTTACTCCGAATCTTCCCTCAGTGGACATGAACCACGAGAGACAATTCAACACCCCCAAACTCCCCATATAATATTCTGTAAATTGGAACATTATAAAACCAATTAAATTGGAATTAACATATATATCTTTAAAAAAATACTTAGGCTTCCCTTGGTCCGCCGAAAACATTTCCGTTAAAACAATTGCTAACCACTGAAAGAACTCATCTTTCCTCTCAAACATGAACCCAATCCTCTCAGTTTTACGGTTTTCTCGAATTCTAATGATATATCAAAATTAGCTAAAAATGAAACAAAATTAGCTGAAACTAAACAAACAAGTCTCTCATTACCTTAAGAAGCACCCATCATAAATAACTCGAGCACCATTCGCCCCGCCCCCGGAACAATTCCTAATCTGCGCTTCCGCGGTATCAAAGCAAGCAACACAGTCAGAAGTGGTTAGATAGCTCCTACACTGAGCCAACGCGTAAACCGGCTCCGCTGATCTCACTTTCTGAGCCGTAGCGAACCAAGAAGCGTTCTTAAGGTTGATTCTAAGATCTGATAACGCAGAATCAAGGTTTTGGAGGAAAATCGAAGGGTTTGTTGCTTTGTATTGACTACAACCCTTGTTTAACAAATTGATTTGAGGATCTCCAATAACTACTACAATGTTGTTTACAACAACAACAACTATTATGAAAATCAAAGTGAGAGATTGTAAGATCTTCATTTGGAGATGTGTGAGAGAGAGAGAGAGAGAGAGAGAGTGAGAGTGAGGTGTTTTAATGGAGAAGATAGAAGAAGGGACATGATTGGAATTTAAAGAAAACGAGAGGTGATTTGTGGTCGTCGTTTTCTTCTTGTAATTATTAGTAATTTTGAAGAGAAGAATTTAAAAGAAAAGAGAGAGGCCGGCAGGCATTTTCATCACTATCGATAATGATCTCAAGTTTTTCAACTTTCTTAACAACTTGTCCTCCTAAAGTACACCTTCGTCAATTGCTTTACAAAAAAATAAAAAATACCAAATCCAAGTGAGTGAAGTTCGAATAGTACTCAAAAATATGAATCAACCTTAGTTGAAAAACCAAGTTACTGAGGGGTCGTTGGAGCTCGAAAATACTACGTGACACTTTGGAAAGCAAGTCAGTGAGGCACTTTAGGAGATGCTCTAAAGAACATTCACTCACTTGGTTTTTCTACTCAAAAAACAAGGTTGAGATTTTTTTTTTTTTTTTTTCTAATGTGCAACCTTGTTTTTTTACGTCCCAACCAGGCACCTAATTGTTGAGCATTTGTTTGTTTTATAATCGGGCGGCTAAAGTTTGGGCGCTCAAATGTTTTTTTTTTTTTTTTTTAAATTCAAATCGGGTGTCAATTGTTGTTTTTTTTTTTAAACAAATCGAGCACCTAACAGTTAGGAGCCTGATGAGAAAAAACAGGCACCCAACATTTAGGCGTCTGTTAAAAAAACTGATTAAGGTACTCTTAGATGAAATTGGACCTCACTTAGAGTATTTGTAGTCGACTCCTCAAATATTAGCCACCAAATTAGGACTTATTGGCTAATAAAAGTCATAGTTTTTTTTTACTACATCTGACTACTCAAAAAGTACTCATCAAATGTAACATGTCAACTTTTTCTCTGAATCCTTAATTTTTGGGTAATTTTGTTTCATTAAATTTAGTTTGAAGAGTGAAAAAAATAGTCAAATTTGATGAACAAATATGACTTTAGGCAATTTGACATTTAATTTGAAGAGTCGGATGCAGGTGTTTTATAGAGTCACTGCATATGCTCTTAGTTGGATTTTGGTTTTTTTCACCCAACTGAGTGAAGTACTTTAGGAGATGCTCTAATACTATCCCTAATTGCAACATTTTTTTGAGGCAAGTATTGGAGCATCTCCAACAATAGTAGTAGAAGAAGTAAGAACTGCCCCATCAGAGTAGAGTGGGACTGAGAGGAGGGTGTGAATTTTATTTTACCATAGGAGCCTAAAATTTCATCGAAAATCGAACATTTTACCATTTGGAGTAAGGACGTTAATATTGGCTCTTTTAGTTTGGAATATGAAAGAACATAAATTGAGTGTAGGAAGAACTACTGCCCATGATGGTATTCGATACATACATGATATGAAATCATGCGCAGGGTGTAGTCTAATTGATGTTGCACCAATGGCTTATGTTACGAGATACAAAATATGTTGGAGATTGTTTCCAAAGTTATTAAGACGACCGTGTCTTCTAAAAGTGCGACTTTAGTGAAAATTGTCTTTATTATATGCAATTTTTAACTAATAACTGCGAATGTGGAAAACATAAACAATCAATTGCATGACGGTGGCGATCGATAAGAAAATGATTTTATAAACCCTGGTCAATGGGTGTAGGGGTTAAGAGCATCTCTAGTTGACTCTCTAAATTTGTTTAAAGTCAAATTTGGAAAGCCCAATCCCTTTAAAACACCTACACATAGGGCTGTACACGGCCCGGTTTGATCCGGTTTTGATCCTAAACCGCGAGCCGAACCGGACATCACCGGTTTCTGGGAATGCAGAACCAAAACCGACTGGCCTCATAAAGAACCAAACCAAAACCGAACCGGTTGGTCCGGTTCGGTTTTTTATATTCGGTTTTGGGATCTGGTTTTGGTTCTTTTAAATCTTTTGGATCATTGGCCGGGCCTTATGGCTGGGCCTATTAGGCCACAAGCCCATAATACCAATTATATCATAGATTCACAAGTAAAGCAACCACAAGTATAACAGGCAGCCACAATGGATATCACAAGTATAACAACCACAATGGATATCAAGTATAACAACAACCACAATGGATATATCAAGAATAACAACCACAATGGATTTCACAAGTATAACAAGCAGCCACAAGGGATATTGAATAATTTGGTTAGAACAATGTAGGCTACACATCTGACTCTCCAAATTAAAGTCATATTAGGTCATCAAATTTGATTATTTTTTTCACTCTTCAAACCAAATTAAATGCTTACGTTGCAATAAAATTTGGTTAGAACAAAAACAAAATTACTCAAAAATTAATAATTTTATGGAAAAGTTGACATATTTGACAATTATTTTTTGAGGAGCCCAATGTAGTTAAAAAAATTATTTGACTTTTATTTGGCAATAAAGCCAAATTTGATGGCTTCTATTTGAGTTGACTACATATGATCTAATAAGGTGTGAAGTTGCAACATTTTTTATGAGTATTGCTCACCTATTGTCCTATTCGTAGCATATTAGACTAAGTATGCAACATTATTCTAATCTAATCATCCATGTTAAGAATGCTAGAATAAACAACAGGCTGATGTCGATGCCATTCTTAACAAATTCAACGACTACGACCTGATAGTTTAGCCGCCATCGAAAAATTAGTTGTCCACGTTTCCATATCTCCAAACATTTGTTCCACCCCGTTCATCTAGTATGCCTACGGAATATCAAAACCAGACAGCCCTACTCTCAACTACATGAATAACAAGAAAATGTTAGCACAAACTGTATGCTTAAACAGAGTGTCCACAAGCATTATAGGCCTAAAACGGAGTTCAGTGCGACTGTTCTAACCCAAAAATATTCATAAGGGAAGCTGCCATTACTGATGCTCGAGCTTTGTAGTATATATGAGCAACAATTTGTAGCATAAAATGCAGTTTTGGATGTTACAACAAGATAAAATTTGCCAAAAATATTCATTGGGAAATGGAAAGCTGCCAAAACTGCATTCGGCTACAAAGTTGCACTGACCACTTCTTAGTTCTTGCCCAATTGTTACATGAGAAACTATTGTACAAGGGTAGCTGCATCGCATCGTGCATGCCCTTACAAATAGTATATACACAAAAGTAATAATCTGAGTATAACAGTAAAGAATAAAGAGTTTCAATCGTTCAAGCTAGCTTATAATAAGCTGATTGTGAGGTATATGTTGATCCTTACTCACCTTCCGCGAGTAAAATAAAGAGCTTCTCATCAGTTATAGCTCCCATTTCCATTGTCCTCTCCATAGCAGTTAGACCCCCACCATCTTTGATTGATGAACGCGCACCTCTGATCAATTGATAACATTCATTTATGGCATCGATAAAAAATAGTGAAATGAAAAATTATTAGAAGTAGAGAGCTTATATGAAAAAGATACTTTTATCATTGGAAAAAACTTATTTAATGTTTTTGTATTTAGTTTAGCAGTCACTGAAACAGTAGAACCTAAATCAAAGCTAAATCTCCATGATAGTCCAGGAAATTATTGTGAATATACAGCACTATATATCCCATGAACATAAATCTTGCTAAAATCGAATATCAAACTCGATAACCGAGAAGATGAATACGTGCAAAGTGGAGTATTTGAACCTTGACATATATTATCTCTATCTCAAAGATTTTCAGGCACTATTATGGCTTCATTAAAGTTTAATACCAAATACTACCTTGACATATACTGTTTCTGTTTAAGATATTTGTCTCAGTAGTACTATGGTTTCATCAAAGCATAGACCCTATCCAAAATTTGTTAAAACCGGAACCTTTTGGCCATCCAGTAAACTTAATCATCAGATTGTTAGGATTGCCAAATGACCATGGACTTCAGGCTACAATATCTACCAAGTCATAGATATTGTTTCATTTCTCTTGATCCATAAGCATGTCCAGTACATTTAAACTAAACAAGGTACTTCAATATCATACAAAATAGAAATATTACCTTCTAAGTAAATACTTTGCTAATTTATTGTCCCTTTTGAAGATGCAATGGTGTAAAGGAGTCCTTCCATGAAAGTCACGCATATTTATGTCTGCCCCAAGCTGTAGCAACATCTCAACCATCACAGGGTCACCCACATGGCATGCTAAATGCAATAAGGAGTGGCCTTGCAGGCAATTCTTTGGCTCACCTGTGTGAAAACGGTTCAGGTGTGTGGTCTATCAACAATGTGTGTGTGTTGAGTGGTGAGTGGTGAGTGGTGAGAGAGAGAGAGAGAGATTCCTGACTCACCTGAATCCTTAATTATCTGACATTCGGCTGGATCAGAAGCATTGAGAGAATCAGGTGAGTTAACCAGGTGAGACAGATTGCTGCCATCCACATCTTCAAAGCAGATGTTGATATTGACTTCTGAAGCCGCAATGAGGCGATAAACTGCACGTACATTATTAGTTTTAACTGCTTCCCAAATGCGAGTAGCACAAGAAGGAATGTCCACATGAGTTGCTTCTTTGACTACAAGGAGTTTCTCTACATACTGCATAAATCCACCCAAAAAGTATATGACTAAGAACGTATTTTGCTACTGTAAATACATATAACGACAAAGATAGCTCCATGGCCATTGTTATATATGCTTCTTATTTTTAGGAGGTAAACATAGAATACGGAATCAAAAATAGTGTTTGAATATGGAAACTGGAAAGCACTACACTGGGATATTGTGATTTGTGTCAAAAACAAAATAAACTAAAAAAGCTAAAAGTAATTCCATCACCAAAACAACACCATCCAACCTTTCATACTAAAATACAACACCTTAATAACATTTTTAGTATCCAAATGAAAAACAATTTTCAAACTAAGTAATTCGCTGAAAGACGGTCCCAAAGAGTGCTTTTCTTAAGATTGAAATTAATGAAGCTTGTAATTTCTATTTACAGGAGGATTCAGAAGAGTACCTTTGACTGAATATATTTCTCCCTTTTAGAAATAGCATCTTTGGAGTCAGGTTTTGCAATAGATAAATTTGTGTCTGGTTCATCCCTTCTGCACGTAATTATGATACTCAAATGGAATCACAACGCGAAGATACTTAAATAAGGTAAACAAAATCCAAGAAAAGTACATAAGTTTAGAGTTGGAAGAAAATGCCGGAGAATTTAAATTAGTGAAGACTTTGAGTAAAAGTACAGTAGAAATATGAAATATGTGAGTATCTTGATTGATGCTATTAAGGACAGGTTTCATGTAACTTTGATAGAAATAATTGAGCTCAAACAAGGGAAACTCCAGTTAAGGTTTCACACGGACTGATTCCTAGTGCAATGTTTTTTAATAATTGTGCATGGATAATTTGGTCATATATAAGTGGTCCTTGAAACTCGAGGACTAAGTGAGAATAAAGATTATGGAGTATATATCGCGAACTAACCAGCGGAAACACACTCAGTTGAATGAACGGCCATAACCCTATTAGGAAAAAAAAATACTACTACTAATTCATGAGAACTAGTAAAATGAATTAAATCTAGAGCTATTAGGCAGCAAATAAATAAGAAAAAAGAAAGAGGTGAGATGATGGTCAGTGATTTTTTTCTTCTAGGCATGGCACGTGACATCAGCAGAGAGAAAGAGAGACATCTCGAGACACGAGTAGCACGTGACTCACATAAGTTTACTTCGAACACAACACTGAATTTGATCAAATAAACAGTGAGCGGAAGAATTTTTATAAGGTTTTAGATGATTGGCATGTAGAAAAAAACTAATTAATCATAATCAGACCAGCCAAATACTATGAAGCTCAATGTTTACTAATAAACATGTAACTTCTCCATAGAATGAAGATTTACGAGATGAAGTAATGGTAAGACTGTTAGTATTCAGATATTTCTATCCTTTTATTTTAATATAATGTGTTGTTTTGAATCCCTCGCAGCTTCCTCTCTCCCTTGAACCTGGTTGACTGTTTGATACTACTGTAGTTTCTTCAAACTAGTATGCATTACATCAGGTGGGTATACTGGATAAAATTTACCAAAAGTCCTGATAATAATAGCACTATTGACTTTCATAGGTTCCAAGTTACTTTTGGAGATGCTACAGAACTACAAGTTTATGGCTTTCCATTAAATATTCTGATGACGAAAAATCCAATTTCATGACGGCCTAACACATTTTACATGGGGTACCATTCACCAGAAATATTACCTTTCATTCTGAGTTTGAAGAGATTCCTCCCACACAGAGTTACAATAAGCATTACCAAGGTTATGAAATAGATCCAAGATTGTAGGCTCCCAAACCTTCACGTCCAACTTTATTGACCTTACCTGCAGTAAGAAATTCATATACCAAATTATATAACAACGTGCTTCCATTAATGAAATCATAATCTGGAATTAAAGAGAAAAGGCACATATAGAGCATCAGCTTGCAAGTTCGAGGCACCGTAGTGGAATCATTACCAACGGCCCGCACTGCCTATGTGCGAAAGGAAAATGTAAGCTTTGTTATACTGAGACGGCGAGCTCAAATGATATGTTTTTTTAGGATGCTCTAGTCACAGGTTTTCAAAACGGTTGGGGTGGAGGGTTCTCAAATGTGAGCACAGCGCAGATCGTATTCTCCTAGAAAGGGTGGATCCAATACTAGGATGAAACGACTACAAAATTACATTTTTTTCAAAGGTAACCTCAAAGATACGAGAAGGGGGGACCAAGATACAAAAGAAGCAAAGATTGAGAGAGATTCAAAGTTTTCATAGCCAAAATGTGAAGTGGAATTATGATTGAATAGGTCATAATGGGATTGCACGGATTGCACGTGCAAGCAAACTAATTGTTTTATAACTACTTATGAGATACAAACATAGGTTTAAAGTCTTCAATTGCTATTTTTCTCGTCTCTTCCTCATCTATTCATCTTCTCTACTTGGGCGTCTTCAGAAAGAACTTGGCTTAAGAACTAATAAAAGCCTATCTTTCTACCAAATCCATGGTGATCTACTTAAATTCTACCTGGAAGCTTCTAAACACTGGTGAGTTTTATCACAATTGTCACACAGGGTATTTTGTTTGTCTCGAGGTAATTCTAAGGTTGAGTATCATTTGCAAATATTGGGGACACGTCACAATGCTTGCTGAAATCGGGGATTCTTATCCTCCCTATTAACAACTTAAGCGGATTGCTCTCTTCCCGCCATCAACTAACTAGTATTGACAATGATGTAACTCCTTTAATTTTTCAAAGGCTTTTCACTGAATACCTGGATAACCTCATGTATAAAGATTCAAGTGGATTGCTCTCTATTATATGCTTAAACGTTAACTGTTTGTGATTAATAGATTCTGGTAGGGGTCTGCCTAAACTCTAGCTTGCTATTACAAAAATTTCCTTGGATCTCCTGTGGATTTTGAACTGCCGCTTAAGCTGTTATTAGGCCAGCAGGACTAACAGGCCTAGTAAGGTAAGGCTAAGCACGAAGCTTGATGAAAAATAGATCTAGACCCGAAGCGTTAACAAAGGGGCTTGAAAGCCGCTTAATGTCGCATAAATAGCAAATCATTTTGGGCTGCGCTTCTAACACAATTAGGCTGAAGGGGAGGACCCACTGAGATCCAAGTATTTTTCACTTAGATTGATGGGGGTTTGGCATTCATAAATTATTACTTACTATTATCTGATTCACTTAATGTTTTCTCTATAATCATTTCTGATATTATGAAGATACTAGTGCGGAATGATAAGGCTGTAGCATAATAAGACATCACACCTTTGAAACGTGGACTCCAAGATTCCTATGAACACCAGAGCATTCAATGCAAAGCAAAATCCCGAGATTTAAGGAGGCCCATTCAGGTTCAGGAGCACCGCATTCAGCGCAGAGATCGTTGCCAGGGATTTCTCTGAGAACCTTGGAAACAAAATCTTGTCCTTTGACTTTCACTTCATCCTCCGAGCTTATGTTGCACTCCAGTAATGAAGAATCATAACCAGTATCATTAATAATGCTACATGTGTTCATATCCTATTGTGCACAAGACACTTATCAATATACACTTTATTCATGAGTATTCAAAATTTTCGTATATCATAACAGTCTTATTAAAATCCCTCCTATGTTCACATATCATTTTGCGGTACGCCCTATTCACTTATATGAGATTCCCCTTCCCATCAACGATCAATGAAGATAATGAAGGGAAAACGGGAGGGGGTCGCAGCTTTCTTGTTCGATTGTGAAACATAGGACGTTCAATACTATTCTACACGAATATGATCTCCGCATAAAAGGGAAAAATTACAAACCTGCTCTAAATATGGAGAGTTTAAAAGGGATGTAATAACTCCTCTGATTTTATCAACCCATTCCATCCTATCTGCTTCATTCTCAGCCTGCCAAAATCAAGGCCGGGAGAGATAATCGGTGTTAATGTTCCTTAAAGAAAAGAGAAGGAATAGTTCATTTTATTAAGAGATTACTCTGAAAGAATACAAGTAAAAGCTGATTTTTAACCAAACCTGCATTGAAATTTGACTATACAAAGATTTAGCTAGTTAATAAAGATCGGCCGCCGTGAAAGAGAAGGAGAATGCGGCCTAGGGCTGCGACCCTCCATAGGTGCATGCCCTTGTATTTCTGCCAGTAATGAGTGGGCGCAACCATAATAAGAAAATCTCTAAGTTGATAGCAAACATTTCTAACCAATCTTCTTTTGGATGAGCAACAAAAAGATATAGAGGGACCAAATAGTAGGCACGGGCAACTGAAGTTCTGAACAAGAACCTAGAACTATCAACTGATCAATGACTCAGTACCCAACCCAATCCGTAAGTAAATGAATTGATGTTTTGGACAGATACCTACGAAAGTATCAAAACATGGAACTAAGGACACAATTGATGAATCGGTCCAGGATGCACCATATACTGATTCAATGAGATCCGAGCTAATACGTATTCTTCGTATGTAGTCTTCTACAACGCAATACAGTATTATCACCCATAGTTAGTTTAAATGTTTATCTTTAGCACGGATATCACAAGCATTGCCTCGTTTAGTGATCCGTGGTATGGCTATCAGGTTTAGGTTTAAAATCCCATATATAGCATTTATTAAATTTTATTCAGCTTGTTGATAATTCCCATTGATTGGTTCAATGGAGGGACCAAATCAGACACAGATACACAGCATTTGAATCGGCTTGGAACTGATTAAATCTGAACTCCAAATAATAATGAATCAAATCAAATCAAGCCGGATTCTGTTCAACCAAGTCCAAAGTCGGATCATATTTTAGACAACATTTATCCTTATCCACTAAGGATTCCATCAATTATCAACCCTTCTACGACCATTCAAAAAGTAGCTCACCATCCATTAACGAATGAGTGCATAGACAAGTTGATGAATGGATAGGGAAGCTATATTATCCACTGGGCTGTTAAGAAATCACCTGTAATGTGTATGTTTTTGACGGAGAAATTATTCGAAAGCAAAGTCGAAGGTCTGTATGCTCTGCATCAATCTTAATGGTCGACATACGAAGATTAACAGTACGACACCCGAGGTTCTCTTCACCTAGTAATGAAGCCCTCTGGTACCTCGCTCTAAATCTCCCAAAGACACCACCACCATGTTCAAGTGTACCAGTTGATTGATGGGATAGAGGACCCTGTTAAAACAAATAAAAGCATTTAGAACATCAGATCTAACAGCAAATATATTCTTTTTGAACCTTTTTCATGCAATAATATCTTAACTGAGATTTTGGTAATGATTAGAGCGAGTTTGGCTAAACGTGGGGACAAAAATATCGAATTTTGCCCAAAAAAAATATTTTAAGAAACAATTAACTGAAGGAACTTTTCTGAAGTGGGCTAACAACCCGAATGCTAAGGAAAAACAAGGAAGCCAAAAAAAAGGTGAAAACACTTAGCATCATGTCGGTTCCAAAAGATCCAAATCCCTTCATCTCAATTCTTCAACCCCCGACTCACAATTTTGGGGGAAGAAGACAAATGCAATACACTCACATAAATGTCCAAGATTGCGCTTCCACGGTCATTGCATTCTTTAAAAATGTCTATTAGTTCTCTTCTCTCACAATACTAATCTAATAGCTTACGAGGTAAGGTCCCAAAGTACTATTCCGATCTTTCCTTTAATAACATATTAATTTCTAACTACTGGTTTCTAAAAGATAGAAACTAGTCCACTAAAGGTGAGGAACAGCCCTGCATCACGCATCAGACAGTCCTAGTAGCACCAAAAAAAAGAAAAATCTTAGCTTCAATAATCTAATTGCACTAACAAATCAGATGCAAATTTTCAGGTGCAGCATAACCAAACTGCACCCGAGAAGAGAAACCACAATGAAGCAGATAGAAGAGAGATAAATTAACTAAAGAAGAAATTGTAACAGCTTGCTGAAAGAAGGAGAATCCTCGAGAGTTAAAGGCAGATCTGATCTAGGAGCAAACATCACCGAGAAGTTAGGCTACCCAAGATGAAGAAACAGATAACTAAAGATGGCGGTTTCAAAATTGCACCATATATGAAATCGCCACAACAAGTTAGAGAAGATAAGCACGTCGCCGATTGCAGATCAGAAGGCGGAAACAGGGATATAAATCGCAGCAACAGATTTTGCATTAAGGTAAAATAAGCGCATTAACAGAACCCAATTGCAGAACCCAAAAAGAACAATGAATGTCAAAAAAAGACTGCTTTGGTGGTCCAGCCGCTGCCGTTGACGCCGTTGGCAAAAGGAACATAACCTAGTTTTTTTGAAGAGTTGAAGATGCTCTGATACCATGTCAAGTTTTGGTAGATAAAAGAGAAAAAGAAGAATATGGAAAGAAGGGTTGGATACACAATAAACTCTTAAATCGTGCACTTGTGTTTGCACTTGTAGTTGCTTCGAGATCAAGCAAATAACGTGCAAACCGTAACTTAAGAAAGTATGAACTACTGAACTGTTTACTTAAGCATTTATGTTGACATAGAGTGCGATGCGACACAATGTCATCCAGTTCAATTTCACATAATCTGTTGTTTTATTTCTTTCTTATTTATCTTTTATCTTACTACAACTGAAGACTACAGGAAGATGATGTTACAGTGATTAGAGCCATTAACTGACTCCTTAGTCACATGGAGTTTTATATTCAAGTGAAATCAATAATCAAAAGAAAGTAACAAATATACTGTACTGAGAGAGAGAGACATACCATGGGTTTTGTCCCCTTAAGTCTATAATAGTATAAAGTCCCATGACTGTCAAGAACAAAGAACCTCCTCTTCCAGTCTCCTCTTAAATTTGAAGAACGATTCAAGAGATACCCTTGCTTTATCGTCTGGACCTACAAGCAAATGAAACCTCAATACCGCGAATACATTCACTTAGAGAAAAGAGTTAAGAAACATTTGATAACTGTGAAGGAGATGATGAAAAAAAACTTTAAGTCCTACATGAATATTACATGCCAAAGCTAGGCCAGTGACAAACAAAATTAAGGAACAAAAGAACTTTCAGTCAAAAATTAATACAGTATGATAAAATTACCTCACCATTAGCAGTAGATTGCATCAGTGCTTCTATACTTTTGTGAGAACTGGTATCAAAACTATGAATACTATCACCACTAGTTGAGGCATCCACGTTAGTGGAAGCTCGTAAGTTGTCTAGTTCAACTTGAGTTCTGAACTCCTGAATTCTCTTTGCAAATTTGTCTTGTTCAATATTGGCCATTTCTTTTGACTGTAGTGCATATGTCAATACCTGATTTCACGACAAATACTTTATATTATAACCTTTCAAGCAATAAAAATGCACACCTAGATGTGTCTTGAATAACTTTATATTATAACCTCTCGAGGTAAAAGGTTCCCCTTCACCCAGTTACAAATATTTTCGTGAGCATCCCCTATCTCTAAGAAATGAGCAAGTTCGGAAACAATAATGATTACCTGGTGAATGAATGGTTCCATCTGGCTAAATAATTCAAATCCCTACAATAATCGTTCAACTTAGTTCAGAACCACATAGAAAAAAATAGGAAAATAATCCTAAGATTTAGTTGTCTCAATGTAATCCTAAGCGCACCAGCTTAAAGTATCTCAGATGAGCATCCATAGTGGCACTAATAGATTCCAAAAACTCGAACTTTTTCTTGGCTTCTATACTTGTGAGCACATTTACCTGAAATCCTTAGAGCCAGAGAAAATAATTCCTTAGAAACCGAAAGATCAAAGAAAATGACTAGTTAAAAGAAAATTAATGTTTACATATACAAGTATATATAGCACGTACTAGATTAAAGCGGCATCTTTCAAATGCTGACTTTGAGTTTTGGAGATCCTAAACAAAATAAACATAAGAACCACTTAGCTTCAGATAAAAGTAGGTGTTATAACCAATATATCTTAAAGATAGATATACTTGGCACTGGGCATGTCAAACAAAATACTGTATAAGAAAGTAAGTGCTGTGAACTGATATAAACGATGTGTTAATATTTCATTACTTCACGAAAAGACAAATAATTCTCAGAGTAATTTTGTATATGAGATAAATACAAAACTTAAATATAAAGTATAATGACATGCTACAGTTCCCCAATCAGATACGTTGTTTTTTGTCATACATGTTAATTTGCTGAAACCTTTAGTAATTGGGCAGAGCTACAGTTCCAAATGGTTAAATTAATTTACGCAAATTAGCCTTATCCCGAAAAGACGCCCAAACAAGTCTACACAAATCAAATTAACCAAGAATTCAGGGTACCCTAATTTATGTCCAAACTGGTGGCCGAATTATTCCCAGGAATACCTTTGTATCCTATAAGAGGAGTTAGAATTAGGGCTTCCAAGTAAGTTGATTAAATTGAAAATAAAAGTTTGAGTTTGAAGAGAGAGTATATCTAGTCTTGATTGACGAGCGAAGTTGTCGAAACTTAAATCGACGAAGATACTTAAATTTAAGGGTCAAGGTTGCCGTACCTTTAAACCGAAATAGCTCTTGGATTTCGGGTTCAAGTCCATATTCTTGCAACTAGCTTGCATCAACTGGTACTAAAGAACAAGATTTCAAGCCTGTTTACTGCCTTTTGATCCGCTTTTTCTACCATTGCCAAAAGAAGTCCTCAAAGGTTATCCGACTTCCGCTGCAACAATTGCGAACATGGCTTCAAGGTTAATAGTTGATCTAGAGTTCCATGGTCAACGATCTCAATAATTACCTAGATTGGGAAGGAGTGACTGACGATGTCTTTGCGAAAGATGTACCCAAAGAAAAGCAAGTCCCGAGTATTATGACGTGATTTAAAAATCGAGCCTGAGTTTGGTGGTAGACACAAAAATAATTGCTAAAGGAGAGAGTTATGTTTTTTTACTGAAGATGGGAAAATTTGAAGCGTATTATGCGTCTGAAATATCTTTCACGCAACCATCGAAGCATGCAAGATCAACCTCTTACTACTCGCCAAGGTATTAATTTTGCCGATGACTCAATTATGGTGTATTTCTTTTGCTTATGTACGGAGTGTTTTTTGAGAGAATGAGAAAGTTTCAAGTTTCTCAGTGAAAGTTTCAAAATTTCATTTAATAAGGGACTCATGGTTTTTTACCAATGATCAATATATAGCAAAATACCTAGAACAATATGTGGGTGGTTTTAAATTTGTGAGTTCATAGTCTATGGAGAAATCGATTGATATTGAAAAGCCTAATTGTGAGGGTACATTAGAAAAAGAGAAACTACTTCTGAAAGCTCTTGTGATTGGACTAGCTACTAAGTACAATGTGTTTAGGCATTATAAATTATATTGTAAATATTTCCAGTTCATCTACCGTTGGTTGTTGAGGGCGATCGAGACGTGGAGGATATCAAAGATATAGAGGTTAGAGTTATTGGGTCAGGCTCTTTATGTTAATAGTGGAAAAATTTGTATATCCCCTCCACAGAAAAGTGTTGAATCTCAAATAAATATTTTTTTCGGCACCATCAACATTGTTGGTGCACAATTTAGTAGCCTTGTAATTGATCTAAGAAATTGTGAGAATCAGATTTCCTCCGCGGTGGGTACCAAGCTTGGATTAAAAATAGTACTTACGATTTTACATGGATGCACGACTCCACAAAGACTATGGTGACTGAACTATGTTATGTCACCAGTTGGAGATTATTTTGATAAAGTTTGGTGTGATGTGGTGAAGATGGATGTAGGTGATACTCTACAAGGTCGTATGTGGCAATGTGTTCGGCATGTAATTTTTGATGTTCGCTGAAATACCAACAGTTTCTTCTGGCGCCACAAAAGGTCAATCTTGTACCTTTCCTATCAATAATCATGCAAAAATTGTGGGTGTCTTTTTGATAACTGAAGATTTCAACAAGAAGAAGAAGAAGAATATGAATCGCAAGTTTGTGGCAAACTTTTTCCAAGTCGGAGAGAATTATGCAAATTAAAGTTTATAAGGATGAGCATTAATTCAGGCAGCCAAAAAGACGCTTGAACGAGACTACACAAATCGGAATAACCAAGAATCTAAGACACCCCAATCTGTGCCTGAATTGGTGCCCGAATTATTCCTAAATTATAATATGAGTCTGTTTTATCAACTGCAATTTCGGGAGCCCATTTGGTCACCCCTATGGGCTAACATGATTTGATGCTTTCCCCCTCATTTATTTATTTTCTTAGTTTCTTTATTCCATTAAATTTGACTTTAGGATGATGTTAGATGGTTGATTTTTTTCCATTAATATATTGTATTCTATAATAGAGAATAGAATTAGGGCTCTATAGTTAGTTGATAGAATATAATTAGAAGTTTGAGTTTGAAGAGAGAGCGTTTCTTGTATTTTTGTCTGGAGAACGAGGTTGTTGAATCTTACATCGACGAAGATACTTTGATTGCGGATTCATCAAGGTCAAGGTTCTTCAACCTTTACACTAACATAGTTCTCAGATTTAGATCCCGGTTCCCATATTTGACACTAAGTTGAATGGTTTATCTAAAATAATTCTTAGAAAATTAAATATAATATTTAAAATCAGGATTTAGTCTATAGGAGGGGGTGGGGGTATGAGGCACATTTTTCTGATAGAGAACTCAAGCTTCTTTTTCATAAGGAAATCTTCTTTTGTCTTCTCTAATAGTTTTTTCACTTTCTTGGAAGTTTCCACATAAATTCTTGTATTGTGTAATCATTATTTCTTTCTTCTTCTTCTTTTTTTTTTGGGGGGGGGGGGGGGGGCTCTGTGTTTTTCATTATTTGACACGATTTGCGGGCTATGCCGCAACAACAAACCACCATATCCATAACCATAGCACCAATATGAGGATCTTTAATTGTCAGAGCTATTGGTTTTAGTTTTTTTAGCAACACACAAGCTGGCAAAAAGAGTAAAATGGTTTAGATTGATGGCGAATTATGTCTAACGAGCGAAAATTGAATACTACACTGCTCAATACTTGTGTTCCAGAATAATATAGTAGTTTTGAATGTTTCTGAAAAATAACTGGGAAAACGTATTAAACATATCTAAGGCAAGAAAACGAAAAGAAAATGTAAGAAATGTAACTTCAGCAATATAGATATCATTCTAAAAATTAAATATGGCCCCTGCTACATGATCATGACAAACAATTATCATTTTGATGCCTTATCATAAATATTATCTGGAGAAGCTAAAGTAAATCAAACCTCTTCTAGCTCAGCAACAATATCCGCTCGTGTTCCCTTCTTCAGTGACATGAATCTTTCACGCGCCTAATTACAAGTACTAAACATCAATGCCAAACCCTGTCGTGTATGTATAAATACATGTATACCAAGTTTGTGTCCTAATCCTAACAAAAAAAGAGTATTTCACTATTAACAAACAAATCATGTATCACATATGCCGTGTCTAATAGGTGCGCCGCCTAACCACAACCATCAGACAGAGCTTATTCACATGATGTTGAAGCAGAAAGTCAGGCTCATTGTTGGTGATGTGGTAGAAGTTTGTTAAATATAGACTTGCAGATGTTAATTCCTCGACCCATACCTAGGTTATAAAGAGTTAAGAGATTCCAAAAACTGATATAATACTGCACTACCAATCTTAAAAATTAAACACCGCTTATAGTTTTCTTTGGATATAGGTCCCAAGTGCAAGATCCATCTTGAGTTTACCAAGTAAATGTTTCAATTTAAGAAATAACATAATAGAAGAACTTGAGAAACCATTGGGTACTTGTCACCCTCCACCCAGAGAGGAGTCGTGGGTTCGAAACCCCATGAGGTTGGAAACTCAGGGTTACGGATCCCTATATAAAACCGGCTTGCCTTGCAAAAAAAAACAGCACTTGAGAGAAGAATAATAAAGGAAGAAGATGAAAAAGGAGAAAGGAAAAAAAGATTAAATTGTTGGAGTGAGATGAGCTCTATTATTTTACTTGTATATAAATATATCAATGTGAAATGTACAGAAGTAAAGAAAAGTCCCTGCAATCTGGTGTGGAGAAATCTATTATGCCCAGCTTATAATGTAGGCAAATACTACCAACAGTATAGGCTTCAATAAACTAAAAAATCCACTTCGACCGAAAAGGCATCTGCCATAGGATGCTTGAGTTCGCAAACAACATGGTAAGTTGTTTGAATGTGAAATGTATGGGATGTGTGCATAAGCAGACTACAAAACTGATCGTGAACGCAATACAAATTAGTGGCATGGTTGTAATTGTAACACCCCGGCTAAGCGGGTATTGGAGAAGCGCCTAACCCAAGTGTGGTGATGGTTGCACCAATGGTTTACTCCTAGGTAACAATGACACGGATACGGGTGTCAGTGTCGGACACGGGTACGGGGTGTCGGACACAGCGACCCAAAAATATGTAAAAACGGGGACACGGCTGTAAAAAATTTATTTCTTATTTTCTGCTATGCTTATGTTGGTTACTTAACCTATCTAACACACTACCCCACAACATTAACTCACCCAACCACTAAAACATAATATACAAATCTCGAGGAGAGTGAACAACTCTTATTGAATAAACCACAACTACTCCTAACCCTAGCATAACACAACAAACTTCTAAGACTTAAGAATAAAAAACAAAAAAAGCTTTGTGCTTGTCATAGCGGCGGCTAGGGCTTAAAAGAAATTCTTGCTGCAACTACAATGTCGATTCTTCCTCTTCAAACGAAGCTACACCTGCTGCAACCTACGTAACAACGACACTCCTATCTCCAAAAAAAATTGTGTCCATACGTATCGAACGCGGATATACGTACGGACACGCGTGGACACGGGGTTGGACACAGCCTTCCTCAGAAACCAAAAAAAAAAAAGGGAAAAAAAACTTGTTTACCTCAGATCTGTAGTATATACATCTTCTCCATTTTACCTCAGATCTGCAGTATTTAACTAGTTGCAGCAGGTGTAGCTTCGTTTGAAGAGGAAGAATCGTTATTGTAGTTGCAGCAAAAACTTCTTTTAAGCTCTAGCCGCCGCTAGGGCAAGCACAGAGCATTCTTTGTTTTTTTTAATTTTAAGTCTTAGAAGTTTGTTGTGTTGTGCTAGGGTTAGGAGTAGTTGTTGTTTATTCAATAAGAGTTGTTCACTCTCCTCGAGATTTGTGTATTATGTTTTAGTGGTTGGGTGAGTTAATGTGGTGGGGTAGTGTAATAGATAGGTTAAGATGTATTGGGATTTGGGAGAGTGGATGGGTGAGTTAATGTGGTGGGGTAGTGTGTTAGATAGGTTAAGTAACCAACATAGGCATAGTAGAAAATAAGAAATAAAAATTTTACAGCCGTTCCCCCATTTTTACATATTTTTGGGTCGCCATGTCCGACACCCCGTACCCGTGTCCGACACCGACACCCGTATCCGTGTCGTTGTTACCTAGGCTGCAACTAGTTAAATACTGCAGATCTGAGGTAAAATGAAGAAGATGTATATACTACAGATCTGAGGTAAGCAAGTTTTTTTTCCCTCTTTTTTTTTGGTCTCTGAGGAAGGCCGTGTCAAATCCCGTGTCCACGCGTGTCCGTACGCGTATCCGCGTCCGATACGTATGGACAGTTTTTTTTTGGAGATAGAAGTGTCGTTGTTACGTAGGTTACTCCCACATCGCTTAAGACATTGTTGGGCGAATGGTCCTTAAGTTAGGATCTTATTCTACTTGTCATCGAGGCCTCTCCGTTACAGTCCCCCCACCTTAGTGACAAGTGCAATCTCCAATACTCCTTGAGATTATCCCCTATAACCACAATGTCATCAACATACACAATGAGAGTGGTGGTGCGGCTTTTCCTTCTCTTGCTAAAGAAAATGCAATCTGCCTTCTTTAAGTATATCACTCTTTTTTCAATTGTACGCTGAGCCTTCCAAACTGGCTCGAGGTGACTGCTTTAGCCCACATAAAGCTATTTTCAGTTTAATCATTATCAAGTCTGAACCTTGAGAGACATACCCACATAAACCAATTCCCCTTGCTAGTACTATCAAAACATTATTTACATTAAAATGATGTAATGGCTGAGATACGTTAATTTTTGGAAACAAAGAACCTGTTCTAATTTCATCTTAGCAACTGAAGCATTAACCTACATTGACCCACTGACAACCGATCATGCATTTGTACAACCAATAACCACCACTCTGAAAAACACCTACAGCCACCAACTACGCTTTATATGCCTCAAGCGGCCTATTTACGTTGGGTTTTATCCTACAAACTATATGCAATTCGATTTCATTCCCGTGGGATATGCCACAAGATCCCAAGAGCAATTCTTCTCAATAGTTTTTATCTTCTAATGCATAACTTCTTTCACTGAGTCCGAGCAAGGGCATTTGAAATGCTAGAAGGGTAACAAAAGTTACGGGAAAAGTAAAGCACGGTGTATAGGATGATTTGAGCAAGTAAGAAACATCCTCGTAACCGACGACGAGGACTTCAAGGTCAGTTGAGGTGATACTAAGTCTAGTAGAACCATAATTAGCATAATACGAGTGGAATTACAATGTGATGCTACTGGGAGCAAAAACCATCACTGAGAACTCGAAAAATATTAGCAGACAGTTGCAAGTTTTTTAGGCAAAATACCCCCCCCCCCAAAAAAAAAAAAAAAAAACTACCATCTCTTCTACGATTCTCAAGATCATTAAACTATTACGAAAAAATTTCACTCCGTAAAGAAAAGCCAATATTCTCTCTGAATAACCAAATAAATTATTACTTTCAAGAAAGCCAACTTGCTATTTCAGAAATACTACCTATGATTTCAAGCAAGTCTCCAATACTAATTACAGACAACACACTGTCAAGAAATACACAGCCATGGATAGTCATATTTCAAGCATTATGTTCAAAAGAAGGGGAAAGCATAGTTGCCTTAGACTTGGGAAATATCCAAGCAACATTAGAGTTCAGGAATGAACTGTAAAACTATCGGTGTTTACTTTTGGCTCCTATGCACAACTAATGGTAGGACAAGCAGTCTAACTGAAAAACATATGAACTAAAAAACCTAATACCTGATCATAAGCATGTGTAGCTTTATCAAAACGCTGTCGAGACTCCTGCAGTTTACAAGTAAATAAACATTTTAAGAGTAGTCACATGAATAATACATAATAATAATAAAAAAAGGTATTAAAATCTTGTAAAAACTTTTCAGGAACCTCTTTATCGGAGAAAATTAACAGATTATAATAGAAGAAATAGAATGCATTACAGAGAATAATGGACATATATCGAGACAAAAATCAAAAGCAAATAAAACACTAGATTAAGATTTTGACAATAACTCTGTTAAATTTAGGGAGGAGAACAACACTATTCAACTAATTCTACCTCACACATCAAAGGCCCATATATCGGCAACATTAAGACTCCTAATTCTAGTACAGAGGTGAAAAATCCCCTTTTAATAGGACTGTAAGACATTTCTTTCTTTTGCAAACCAGGGTAATCCGGGTTCATAATTTATCATCATTTTCCCGATTAATCCCTGAGGGATGTCAGAACCCCGGCAACCCACATGCCGGCTAAGTCATGATAAATCCTAGCGAGTGTCCCCTGGTGGTGGTAACTCAAACTCATAACCTTCGCTTCCTGAGTAGGAACAGGAAACATATACTAGCATTGATGTAACACGGTCGTCATTCACCGTTCACGGATACCTAGAGAGAGGGCGTCTCTCTCGCTTTTGTCTAAGTCAACACCGCTTTCTCTACAGTTTAGTATTTTCCGTATTTTTTGTTATTTACTATGGGAAGTTATGTAGATAGGAAATATAAGTTATGTAGATAGGAAATATAACTGCTGGAGAGGTTTCCTCACTTTTAGGAACTTCTAGTGTTAGTGGGATTCGGGCTTCTCTTTATAAAAGCCATTCCCTAGGTCTTTAATTCCTCAGTTGTTATTTTGATTATTTGGTTAAAAAAAAGAGAGAGTTTAGAGTTAATGGTTTTGATGATTTGATTTACATGTTACATTAGATTTTTGTATCAGAGCCTAGGTTTTAAGTAACCAACACGATCCTGGGGAAGAGATCGGATCGAAAACTGCGGAGAAATATCGAGGGAGACGAAGACGACGATGTGGTGATGACAAAAGCGACGTTGACAAGCCGGGTAAGAGATCTCACAACAGCTTTTGTTAGTATGGAAGAGATGATGAAGGGAGTGCAAGTCGCGTTAGTAGAGAATTAACGTATTAACCACGATTTATGGGGGTGTTTCGTACAAAATCAACAAACCCTTGCCGTTGGGGATTGACAATCAAGCGGGTTATGGGAGAGAAGTGGTAAGTGGGTTGATGAGGGATGCGCAAAAGGGTAAAGAATCAACACCAGTATGGGGTTTCGGTCGAGGATGGAGCGTTGGGGTGATGGATTATCGTTGGGAAACCGGAAAGAAGAAGATGCACCGTCGAACGTGGGTTTAGGAGAGAAACCCGCCATCGATGACCGTTTCAAGGATTCTTAGTTGGAGGTAGTGGAGTCGGAAGTCGTACAGTTACACAAGGTTGTGAACATGACAACTAGATAAGAGGGACGCAACAAGCAAGTAATGGTCGACTCTGACGGTGCGCATCCCGAGATCAGGTCAACACCGAACAAAATACGTACATACGAAGCTAGGGGTTTAACAATTGATGCATATCCCGAAGCTGTGGGAACGCATACGAAACATGGTACAAATGATAGACTTGACCCCACAATCCAAGCAAGTAAGTGAACCGGGTCAGCACCCAAACCCTGCCATTCCAACCACTTGTTATGGGTCTTCTTCACGTACTGGAACAAAATTTGGGAAAAAATTTTTCGAGAATTTGAAGGTGCTGAACAATCATCTTGAGCCATCGTTCCTCGACGCATCTCTGGCCAACAACGATGATCGTTCCGGTCGCAAAGACCTCTGACCAAATGGAATTTATATGGGCAACAACAAAGATGACGCTAAATCGACAAAAGAACCCACGATTCCTGTTGGGCCATCATACAAGGTACCGCTCGGAGGCCAAGGGTTTCCAATGACACCCTCATTTACTGAGCATACCAACGAGCGCTTCAATGATTCTAGAAGAGGAAGAGGAAAGCTTCATTAAATTGCAGAACCACAAACAAGGTAAGTTAACGGTAGAAAAGTACACCGATGAGTTTTATCTATTGTTATCTCGCGTCGGACTACAGGAGTCCGATCAGATGAGGATCAGATTGGGTCTATCAGAGAGTATACAGGCTGAGTTAGTTATACACAATGCAAGCGAATTATTTGAAATAGTTGATCTCGCCAAGAAAGCAAAGTTAGTGTTGAAGAAAAAGGCAGAAACTAAACGAGCAGCAGCAAAACCGTTCAAACCTCACTCGTCAGCTGTGCGTCCACCTATTAGTTCAAGTACAGGAGGAGTTGGATCTACCTGTTTTAAGTGCGATAAGTCGGGTCATATGCGTCAAGGCTGTCTGGTGGCCAAGAAAAACGTAACATTGCTTGTTAACCACTTCCAGGAGCACTTGGTTGCAGCGGCAAAAATAATCTATTTGGGGGATGAAGATCAGAGTTCAACAACATAAGCCAAGTTGGAGAAAGTCTCAGCAAACCCCTCGCGAGGGGCACCATTTCTTTTTCATAGGCGGAGGGGGTTGATGTAACACGGTCGTCATTCACCGTTCACGGATACCTAGAGAGAGGGCGTCTCTCTCGCTTTTGTCTAAGTTGACGTCACTTTCTCTACAGTTTAGTATTTTCCGTATTTTAATTACTCAGTTATTATTTTGGTTATTAGGTTAAATAAAAGAGAGAATTAAGAGTTAATAGTTTTGATGATTTGATTTACATGTTACATTAAACGTGATACAATATATGTGATTATTCCCTAACTATGGTGCTTCACAACCAATAAGTACATGCTCTTAATACGTCCCTAAAGCTGAAATATACGGACTTTATATTTCCAACTAGGAATTCAATAAAATAAAATAAAGAATTAAAAACAGAATTCCAAATAAAATAAAGATCCGTACTTCAATATATTTTATAACATATCGAGATCCGGATTGATAGATACATTAGAAAATTCCATATATTGATCCTTGAAGGAAACAGGAGATAAAAAACTGCAAAAAACAGGTTACATTTCTCTACTTAGAAACAGACCTTCAAATGTACACCATCAAATCTCTGTCAACTGAGTCAAATAACATAGTAACCTTTAAGCTAGAGTCTGTGACACTTCACCATTTACCTTCTAAATATGGGACTGCACTCTTCTAATAGGTGTCTCCATATCGCGAGAAATAAAACAAAAGATTTCATAGAAGGATGCTACTAAGGGAGCATGCCATCTAAGAGCTCAGAAAAACTTAATTTAACGTCGTTTATGAGCCATCAATATACTGGGAAAAAATCCACAAAATATTTTAGACAACTATTAATGGCTCGGTGCATGAGTTAAGATTTTTGCAAATTGAACAGAGATTTTGGTACAAATGGAGATTGGCACCAGGAAGTTCTTTGGAGATTTTACTCCAAGAAAATAGAATTATTTTCCTTTCGATGATTAAATTGTTGGCCAATAAATGCTCTTTACCTGAAAATGCCCTATTATTCCTATTGTCCACAGACCCCAAATGCTTTTAAAAGCGACTATTTTCCACAAACCAGACTTTTAAGGGACATGATTAAGAATAAAAAAAATTATTTTTTGAGTAAATAGGGGTTTGTATATATGAAGAAATAAAGAGTACAAGAAGGGGACATGGAGCCTGACCTCATATCAATACATAAACATCAGTGTCTTATAGCAGCAACCCCTAATTTTTCTAGGAATAGAAAACTAAGAATAATATCCACCACACTATCTCACTAGTATGCATATGTCCAAAACAAACTAGTGTGAATTACATAAAGAGTGAATGTTTACTGCCAGAAAAGAGTTAATGCTTGAAAAAATCATGAGCAAAAGAAGGAAGGTAAACAAATTGCCTTAGCATCTTGAAGATCAACAGTCATGAACTGCATCAAACGGTCACTTAACATATGCTCTACCTGCAATTTGGACACCCAGACATTCGTTAGCAATCTGCCAAATGATTTACAGCCAATAAGCAGAGATTACGCGTTTATTGATAAAAAGTTAAAACCATGTGTATCCAATAAAATATCCAATTACAGTCTGATGAATTTCCAAGAAGTACTATATGTGTTTCAATGTATTATTCCATTTTATTCACAGCTAAAAATAGTAAATTTCGGGTTACATCTAGAACCAGTTTTTTTTTTTTACTTTGCCACAAAACGTACATTCTTGCACCCTCATATTATTTAATCAAGCAGTAGCTTCTCATGGTGTATCCAAGGAGGTGTTTGGCAAAACTGAAAAAGTAAGAAAGTACTCTCTTGAAAAGTGAGTTAACATAAAAAGTTAAAAAGCATGTTTGTCAAATATCCTAGTTTTAAGGTAAAAAGCAAAAAAGATAGTTTGGGATTTACGCAAGGGAAAAGTTACTTTGCAGTTTGGGAGAGAAAAGTAGAGGGCAATGTATTCTCACCTCCTCACTCAATATAAATCGGTTTCATTGTCTAATAGATAATTGGACATCAACACCAATACATCCATGCTTTCACAAAGAATTGAGAGGCAGATAATTAACGCCCGCTCTTCCAAAAACAACATTGCCCCGCGAAAAACCCATGACAACCATGTTTGTCCAAATCACAACTTCTAAAGAGAAATTCAAAGAATGAGTGAGACAAAGAGGCGACAAAGATTTGATTATCTTCTTCTTAATTGAAAACTTGAGTAAGAATTTGCAGACTTTTTTTTTACATATCTTTAATCTTGAAAGGCTCAGATATATCTAAAGTGAACATGGCAGAATTTTAAAGATGAAACCACTCATCAAAGCTTAGCATTTCATTATTTTATAAGCTTATGTTTTATTGGAGGCTTCACATCAGTAGTTGGGAAACCCAGAGAGAGAGACACTAGAGTAAAAGCGATGAGGAGATGAGATATTTGTTGCGCATTCACAAAAGTTTGAGAGAAGAGAGAGAGGGAGATATATATATGACCTTGTGAGAATGAACTCAATTATGTTTGTGAAGAAAGAGATAGGAGGTGAAAGAGACTTGTGTTTGAGACTCTCTATAAAATAAAAGAAGCTCTAGTAGGTTTCTGTTTTCGCAAAAAGCTCTTCACACCAAAGTAGAAAGTAAATAGTTTTAGCTTTCTCCCAAAGCTCTATTTTTCTTTTCAAAGTTGTTTTTGTAGGAGATACCAAACAAGCTTTTTAACTTTAGAAAACAAAAAAAAACTACTTTGTTTTGTGCATTCAAACATGCACCAAGTACCCAAAAAAAACTGCTAGACGTATTATCCCCTATGAAAGAATTCACGGCAAAGGCGCGTGTTGCTTTCTAGTGCCGGGATTTGATCCTAGCAAATCACATGATAGACATTACCACTATGAAATCTGACGCAAATCGCTCCAACCTATAGACCTCAAAATAAGGACTGGTAAAAAAGAATTCACGGCAAAGGAGCGTTTCGCTTCTAGTTCTCCACTTCTAATTTGACGCTAAGTCAATAGCTAGGGCTCGCGTTAGCTCGTCGAAAATCACACTATAGGCCCACTATGAAATCAAAGGTAGATCTGAAGACTGATCTCGCTAAAAAGTAAAGATGCAACCTAAAAGCATGAATAAATATGAATATGTATCATTTTTACGTAATATCAGTTGTACGGTTTGTAAAATCATGACTTTAGGGCATAAATCAGCAGGTTTTGATAAGTTAGTGATGATATCTGATATCTCACAATTCCTTAACATCAATAAGAACAGTCTACACAGAGATTAGAAGCCTGTACACTTACTTGCGAACGAAGGAATTCCTTGTAAGTACCAAGCTCACGAAATGCGGTAATAAACTTGGATAGAACAGGTCCTACGACAATGAAGGCTCATTAAAACCCAATGACAACACAAGCTTTGCATATAAGTCAAACAATACTTTCATTGACTATACACAATGAAACTACGAAGGATGTGCATCATTCAGAAAATGTGACAAAAGTGCAAGGCAGTTCACTCTTGAATTCCATCTCGAGGACCTATTACGATTTAAACAACAAATTGGATCATTATGTGGTAGTGGACCACGAGTAATAGCAGACCAATTCACTAGAAAATACACATGTAGTAGTCAATTGTAAAAGGCAATCATTCCAGAATCCTACCACGGTTACCACTTATGTAATAGTGCACCAAGTGTTCTATAAACGTCGTCCATCCCACTCACCCACATAGCTTTTATGTGAATGGGAATAGTTTAGTCATAACTTATTATAGCAGTTTATCCTAGTTGGGTTTTATAAATAGAGCATAAGCAGAGGTCTTAAGTGGTAACAACTCAAGCCTCTCAAGTTTCCCCCTCTCTCTAATGTTCTCTCTCACACAAAACTCATAAACTAGCTTTCTTTCTTTTTCTTTTAATCTTCTTCCTATGTTTCATCATGGTATTGGAAGACACATTCAGGTGTTGTAAAATGATCGCGGCATCAAAGCCATACATGGATCAAAATCAAAGGTACATTGTCGATGGTTGAAGTTCATGGTCTAAACTAACTGAATCAGAGGTACCTTTTCGATGATTATCTATCGCCATGTATAATACTTACAAATTTGTCTCATAAATTTTGGGAAGTCATGCTCCAAAATAAAAGACTGAATAGGAACCAGTTATATGTCGGGATAAGAATCCTTGAGCCAGATTGACTTGATGTCTATATGTATCTACCCATCTACAAACCAATAAAGATACATATAATATATAATACATACATAGAAGTATATAGAAGTTAAATATACACAAATAGTTCAATCAAAATTGAACCACGGTGTCCAAGTTGGTCCAACTAATTAGACAAAATCGGTTCAATCATTTGTGCGCTTTATAAAACATTATGGAAATAATGCGATAGCGTAAGCGTTGGTTCTTTTCATAACCACATATGAATAATAAATTTGAAGAAAGGATAGATGGAATAAACAATAACCTCCAACAGAGACACTAACAGGATCATCACGTCCACCGCCAAACGCTTCTAGAGACTCGGCGAATGCAGCATCCCCTTCACATGCTTCTCCAAGTGCTGCCCTGCAAGAAATAATATGAGGCATTAGCAAATATAGTGCAAGACACGATAAACAAACTAAAAAATTGCTGGCCATGCATAACAAAAGGAAAATGAGATCGTTTTTACTCACATAAATTTCTTACATCCTTTGTAAAGTTTTTGGCAACGATCTTTTAACTCCTCCGTTGTCGTTTCAAGAAAATGTAGCTGCAGATATAGAAAATAAAATCATTTCAACCATGCTATGTCTAGAACATTACAACAAAGAGTAGCTGCATATATAGAAAAGGAAATCATTTCAACCATGCTATGTCTAGAACATTACAACAAAGAGTAGCTGCAGATATAGAAAAGAAAATCATTTCAACCATGCTATGTCTAGAACATTACAACAAAGAGTATTAATAGACTATAATAGGACCCCAATTGTATATAGAAACGCACATAAGATGACATTTCAGGCTCAAAACTAACTATAACTTGACCCGAATTAAGTCCAACCTCTATAGGCTTATAACACATTTCTTGTTTCTAAAGACCAGAATCCAAAAATTTCAGCATTCCCCTTCAAAAGCATTAATCAATTGTTACCTCTTCTCTATCGACCATTAGGAAGTCTTTAACCTTATCATCATATTTCTACATTGACGTGCTTCCTATAAAACGAAGGGAGATTTCTATATTTCTACATTCATCGTTTCTAAATCTCCTTCATTTCTCTTTCATCTCCAAAAAAAGCCTCTACAACACCTTCCTTCTCTTTCTAATCTCTCTACAGAAATCTCCAACGTATAACTCTCCACAATTTCAGCTTCATATAGCTTCCCAAACACCTTGAAGATATTCCCATGCACTATCAAGACTAACTCTTTATTCTAATTCGAACTTACTACTCGAATATCTGATTCAGAATCTCGACAAAAACCTACAACTAAATGCAAAAGATGCACAATTTACATCTCGAATAGTTATTTACAACGTACAAAACAAAACAGACTAATGTGTGTACTTAATCAAACTGGGATACGATAAATTACTATTATTAATCCAAATCTCCAACTTTTTTCGATATATAGACGTAACCGCATACACAAATCACTAAAAGGGTCACATTTGAGTCCCAAATTGTAGATAGTAACCATGTTTGAACTTCATTTGAGCTCAAACACTCTTACACATTTGGTGGTGAAATGGAGATCAAACCAAGATTCAATTCTCACTAAACTAAGATTTCATACTAATTAATCAAGAAATAACGTTGAAATTAAGCAAAACCTGTTTTCGAAACATTGGGGAATCCTCAAGCTTGATGAAGCTCGCCATTGATGAATCTCTGGAGAAACGAAATTAGGGCAACGAAGTATGACTATTTCGTCTCTCAGATCGGATCGAACCAAAACTTTCAAGTTCCAACGGTGTTGTCTATTTCCGGTTAAAATAAATAAATGAAGTTATGGAGGGACTTGAATTGACATGTGTACCAATGTAATAAGAGCGAGCATCTCGAGAAGGGGGCGAGTTTGATGAGGTGGCATTCGAGTAACCCAAACGGCGTATGGCCGGAGGATCGGAAAAGAAAGTCGTAACTAAGGACGTTGTTTGAGATTTTCTCCTTGGTGATTTGGATAACTATTAGACGAGAATGGTGTAAATTTTTATTTGTTCGGCTGAAATATTAGAGCAACTCTTTAAGCAGTGAAAAGTTATTTCAGAGCAATACGAGAGGCAAGTCATTGGCCAAATAAGCAACAAAATGAGTTGGGCAAGGAGCGCGTAGTGTGATCGCTTGATTAAAAAGCAAATAAACAAAACAAAACATGGCGTTCATACCAAATCGTTGTTGCTTATGAAATCACATGGAATTTTGATTTAATTTCTTTCATTGATCCCCGTTTTATTGCTTAAGAATTTTTGTAGATTCAGCTCGAGTGTGGTAAATCATGGATGCTTGAGAAGTTAAAACCCAAGTACAACAACATTTGAAACTTTGGAAAAACTACTAAGCAGCTTGATGTTGTTTAAATATTTCATTCATCTAACTCGATGTTAGTTCAGACATCTACAACAAATGGTACATGTTGTTATTTAAAAGAGTATCCCTGTTACGATCGTGCACGACACACCATGCACTACATTTATGCTCATAAATTAAAACTAAAGATATTCTTATAATACTTTACAATGTTCACCTACAATACATCAAGATTGTTTATCTGAAAACATCTTCCGTTCTTAAATTTGCATAAAGATGGTTTGTGATTGTGTGGGCTTCTTCAATCAAACTCAATCAACAATAAGATCATTTTAGTTATTTGGTGAAGCTAGGGGTTTTGGTTTCCTCATTTTCGATTCCTTAACTTCATTGAAACCTCTCGACGATTAAAGTAGACCAAGGTTTGTAGAAATAAGTTAAGGAACCTATAAAATAGCTTTCCCCATAACGGAACAGTAACTCTGTGTCGCAACAATAGAGTACAACAACAACAGAACAGTAGGTCGGAGTTACCACAACAATAGAACAACAGGTTGGAATTACAACAACAACATAACAGCAGCAAAAGAAAGGCTCGAGGCGTAGATTGCACTTTATTTAAAGAGTATTTTGACCTACCCCAAGTACAGGTAATAACAGTCTGATCTCTTCCTAGTAAATAATAAGCAGTGATCGGTGATCGATACAGTAATCTCAGTACCATAAACTACAAACAATTGTAGTATTACACGCCTCAGCGAAACTGAGAGAGAGAGAGAGAGATGAGCTGTCGAGAGTAATGACATAGAGATAAAAAGATGAATTGTGATTAAGTTATATGTTTTGGTATGGAAACAAAGGAGGTATTTATAGGGCTTATTTACAACGTCTCTTTCCTGAATTTACTCCAAAGTACATGAGCTTTGAACCCATTCGTGAGTACGTGTCCCGAAAGATCAGGTCTACTAGCCGTTGGAAAGGAAAACGTGTACGAGAGACCAAGACAAGTCAAAGTTTAAGCCCAAGCCTAAAATGAATAGATAACTTTTTAATAAAAATAATAAGGTGAGCCTAGCCTAAGCCCAAAAAGCCACAGGGCCTCTAGAGCAAGAAGAACCAATTATCCAAGCCCGAGCCAGCCCCGCCCATCGAGCTACCTGAGAGAGGTCCAAGTGTGTCAAGGGTATAAAATTTTCTCACACTCTTACACACATATACACTCTCTCTTAGTCACATGTTGCACACATGTCGTGTGGTACTTTTGATATGTTTAGTTCCACTACTACTTACAAACAATATGAGACTAAATTTGTAGGCTATAGTTTGGCTATGAAAAGAAATTATATGAAAATGACCAAGAGGTAAAGGGGTCAAACCCACATGAAGTAAACATTTGTTTTATTCTTAAAGTTTTTAAAAATCCAACAAAGTTTCATAGTGATACATTTAATGTTATGGTGTTTTATTAGCTATAACCATTTACGCCTCGTAAATGAAAATTGATCTAGAAGGATCTAAACATTTAACATCTTCAAAAGATGTTATGTTGTTCGAACGAGCCTTGGAACCGTTCGAACGAGGTTGAAGGAACATAAGACCAATTATAACTATCTCATTTTCTATGCATAAATTGGCAAGTCGTTCAAACGACATTTGGAGTCGTTCGGACGATTGGATTCCCAGAAGATCAATTATGACTGCCTCTGTTTTTAGGCATAAATTCGCATGTCGTTCGAACGACTGGGTTCCTAGAAGACTAAATACGACTGCCTTAATTTCTAAGCTCAATTGAGCCAGCCGTTCAAACGACCCATGTAGGCATTTCAAGGGCATTTATGTCATATATATGTAATAACTAGGAATTTGTAAATTTTAAGAGAGCAAGGCTAGGCAATGTAAAAGCGATCTAGAGAGATATCAAGAGAAGAATTCATTGTAATCAATTTTTGAGCAATTGAAACTCTCTTTGAAAAGTTTTACCCACCAATTTTGTGTTATTCGCATTAATTCTTAGATTATGTCAATCTCAATTCAATTGTGGATTAAAAATACTTTGAAAACATGAAAAATGATGTACATGTAAAGAAATACTCGGTCTGTAGCGATGATAAATATTTGTGAAATACTTATTTGGTACTCAAAAAAATAAAAAGGTCACATGTAGATTAAAATCAAAGCTCGTAAATTTGTATAAGTAAATCATTATGCCCATATTTGGCCACTCCTCTTAATAGTCGAACGACAATGTATCACCGTGGTTATTGATATTGATCAAGGCAGCCTCCACGACAGGTGGTTTTAAATTCACTACGTTGTTTAAATAGAGCTCACTACGCTTAGTAGTCCTCATCTTTTGGAGATGAGCACCCAAACAAAAACTTGTTTTTGCTAATCTCATTATCCTCAACATTTTGAATAAAAACATATTTTTTAAGTTATCAACGCTAGAAGACCTAGCATTTATGGAAAAAAAATGAAAACAATTTTTTTTCTTAGTTCCCAAGAATAATATTTAAAATTGTTGGCATTGCATTTCTATAACATACAAAACTCAAACCTAGCGTTGGTGGGGAAAAAACATAGGAAAAAAAATACTACTAAGTTTTCAAAGCTAAGAGCCTAACGTTGATGGGTAATATTAAAATCTAATGTCCCAGCGTTTTTGTAACATACAAAAGTAGGGTCCTAGCGTTGATGGGGGAAAACCCTAAAAATTAGTTTTCGCAAATTTATTCTCAAAAGCTCATCCAAACATAAATTTTAACAAACATTCTCACAATCACATACCCAAATTGACTTAATCATTATTTATCGAGTTTAATTTTGATTATAAGTAGTGTTGGCATACTCAAACAATGTAGAACAAAGTATTATTTATTGCATGACAACTTCCATTTGAATTCAAGCTTGGGGAGGGTTAGATGTAAAAAGCTTTTTGAAATCAATATCATGGGAGATCGTAGCTTGAGGCACTGTGTCCTTTATAGTGGGCTTCTTAACAACAATTGTTTGGCTGGGAGGACCATCTAGAGTTCGATCTCGTTTCCTCTTTTTATTTATGATAGAATCGACTTTCACCACATCTTCCTCATTCTCATAAACTAAGTTGAGCTTACTCATCGAAGAGTTCGATGTTCTGACATATCTCTTGACAACTTTTTTCTTCACGACACCTGCGGAAGGGGTAAGAGGAGCAACCATTTTCCTACTGAGTTTAGACTGTCGAACTATGTGATTTTTTTATTTTTATTTTATCTTTTAAAAAAAAAATTGTCCTGTAATCCCTGACAGCAACCACTCCAACCCCCCTTTGAGCTATTCAATTATAACTCAAGACCTTAACAAGACTCTATAATGTCAAAAATTCAACCATAAGAAGATCAATTTGAATACCCAGACATCAAATACCCCAAATATTCAAACTTTACTCCAAAACCGACTAAAAGCTAAAATGTTATTCACCCCAAAGATTTGATCTTTGAGCCTACATTCCCATAAACAACAATAATTTTAATAAAATAACAAAAATACCTAAGTATTTGGAATTGAGGACTTGCTTATAAATTAAAATTGTTTTCTTTTTGCCTCCAACTGACGTATCTTTTCTCTATCATTTCCTCGATCTTACTCCTCTCTTCTTTGATTTGGAGATTATGATTTTTCTCCACTGAAGCTTCTAAAATCAAATTACAAAATCAGCCCTATCGGTAGGGAAAACTAGTCAAATCTCCAAGAAAATCGAAATTGGAGAGACAGAGAGGCGGATCTTCTATGATTAGGCATAGACGATTGCCAAAAATCTGAAATGACTTTTTGTTTTGTTCATATTTTAAAGATTGCCATTCAATTTAGTTTAATAGACTAATATTAGCCCCTCGAGGTCGACTTGGTAAATGAACGACTGAGATTGATTTTTTCGGACAAATGTTTAGATTCGACGGTCCAGGACCCGTTCTTTCGGGTAAATTTGCTTGCATTTCGGAAATAGACGGCCGAAACCAAATAAAAAGGATGACTTATTCATCTCCCAATACTTTTTTGAGCCCGTCTCCCTCATTGGCAACAGCATCGAAAAGACAGTCTTTGTTACACTTCGAGTGACAAATACTTGACAACATAGAAGTCCAATATATCCTGGGGAACGAATTATCGGGGATTCCTTTCATTCCTTCACTTAACGTTTAAATGGTTACATACATTCAACATCTCATATATAGTGGCGTTCATATGAGCTGGGCGCGCCTCAATTAAATTCATAAAGCCCTTAGCAAGATTACTTAGGAGAAAAGTTAACCCGTAATCGAGCTACGTATGATTGCACAAGAATTCGTCTGGGAGATCACCATTTTTATCACCCTTGAAGTATTCCAGAGAAATGGTTGAAAAAATGTTTCTAGCTACTCTCTCCTATTCTAGATCTGGACTTGAAAGTAGGTTAGTTTATTGTTTTTATCGTAATACTCTATGTACATTCACCCATCGTGCTCTAATATCCTCATCTTCTTGAAGACCGATCTTATCTACAACTTTTTTTCCCTTAGTTTTTTTATTTTATTTCTTCAACCTCTACAAAAGTTTCTTTTTCCAATATTTCATTCGATCTTAGATTATCAATAACCTAAATATCCATAACACTTTCAATCACATTACGACGACCATAAATAGATGCGTCCATATCGAAGCCTGTTTCGAATAAAAACGACTCCTTATTAGAAACTTATTACGCATTTACACCTACAGAAAAAATGAGATTTTTTTTGTTATCCCGAGAGATAAAAAATAGACCTCTCACTCTCCAGAGTTTGACACTTGTTAACTTAACAACAAAAGCTAAAGAACGTTAGAAAGATAAAATAGTTATCTTCCTCAATCTCTCTATAGAGTCTAGACTTTCTTTCTCCCTAAATATGAAGTTCATAATTAGTTCATGGCACCCAAAACTCCACAAAATATGCAAATAACAAACTTTTGAAGGAAATGCTGCTACCCCATATCATCAAAGGGTGAGAGAGAATAACTGAAATGCCCAAATCTTCAAAACTTGTCAATAGCTTTGTAAACCCATGAAATGGTGGATATACAATAAGAATTCTAAGTTATAATAAGTAAGTGATCACCAATTGAATTTTGAGTTACGGGTAAATTATCCATAGATAACCTTAAATAAAGATTAACTAAATTCTCTATAAAATAATAAATTTGGGTTTTGAATTAGCAAAATTTGCAAAATCAAAAGGTTTTGCTAGGAAATGCATATAAAAGATAAAGTTGGTATTTAGATCAACGCAAACAATTCCAGATTTATGAAAAAGGTTGCAATAGGACACTTCAAGTAATTTTTGAGAGAGAGAGTGAGAGAATCAATCCTATGAGAAGCTTTTTCAGTTTTAACGTCTCTTTAAAGTATAAACTTTTTTGTCTGTTTGCAGTAAACACGTGTCATTTAACTAACTGAGGGTGAGAGATATTGATTTTGATGGCTCTAGAGAGGTTTAAATTTTTTCAAGATTTTCAATTTTTTATTTTATCGATCTAGTTAAAATTTAAAATTTGATTTTACTTATTTTGTTCCATAATTAGATTGACTTTTACCATATATATCGAGCTCGAAGCCGGAGTTTGAAGAACTATGAAGAAAAATAGTTGGAGAGAGTGAGAGAAATCCATGAGAGATTCTTTTTATAATTAGTCTTCCCTATTTTGAGTATAATACGTAAGGGAGGACTCTCTAGATAGTGTTTCGAATAAAAGGGGCACCGAAGATAGAATGACCCCTCACACTCATCGCCCCATGTCTCAGGCGCATCACTTTTTGGCCCAGTCATTCTAATTTGGGCCTCGACCTCATAAAGCCCACTGTTGCATACTTGCGAAACAGCTCACAGAGAGTTTCTGTAATGGCGGAAGCACCACCAGCTCTTCGAATACTTCTTCACCAACACCAGAAGGACCGAGTTCCACTTCATATTTCAAGTCATGCCGATATCGATCGAATCACTGTAAGCACCATTCAACTCCACCCTCTCTCTCTCACTGCTTAACATCACTCCAATCAGTAATTAGGTCAACTGGATTCATTAGTTTGATCTTAATTTGTTTTGTTTATTTTTACCAGGAAATGTTCGAGAGTGCGATATTGCAACGCGGTCCCCCGGCAGATTTTGCACTACAAATAGTTCAAGATGCTATCAAACCTCAGGTTTTTCCCCTGTCTTAGTTCAATTTGAATGGTTATGGTGTCAGTTGTTTTTTTAACACTAATTTATGAATACCCAATGTGTTCAAATGCATGAATTCACTGACGCGTTATGGTTTTGTATATTGGTGCATAAGACGTTGAATTTGAAGAACTAATTTATCACAAAGGGAGTCTAACCATGTCATTAGGAGTAATCTCGTATAGTTCTTGTTCGACGATGAACCTTATTTGATTTGAATTAGTGAAAAATATGTCCCCCGTCCATTTCATTAGGTACTAGTAGTACATCTCTCCTTGTTGTTCTGTACCACCAGCAGATCGACGCTTTATTATAATCGGTGACATGCTCTTGCATCGTCTCCTTCCCTTCAAATTCTATTGGTGAAAAATGCTATTGTCAATATTACAACGCCATTGTGAATATTGCGACTAAGTAGGTGAAACTTCTCTCTATTCATAATTTATGTGCATATAAATCTCAATATGCCATATAATCACTAGAAAAGGCAAATAAAAGTTTTGTAGAACACAAATAATATTTATTGAAAATGCAAATAAATAACTGAAATAATCCAAATATACCAAGTGGCCAAAAGAAAATTGGGTACTCATTTTTGTAAATATAGATAGGGGGCCATATTATGGTTAGCTTTAGGCCTCAAAAACCTTAGCACCGGCACTTGGTTGTCACATAGTATATTTTGTTTAATTTTATGCTTTTTACTGTGCTTTATTTGGTTTCTAGTTTTGTGACGCAATATAACATGTATCACATTAGAAAATGTGACAATATGTTATGGTATGCGACAATATGCAATACTTTTGCAACTTGTCGCATTTTAGGGGCAGCAATGGAGATGCGATGTGATCCCAAGTCGCATTACTCGCATATGCGGTCATATTTGTTCATTTGACTACCTTGCCTCCCCGTAGGTCTAACTTTCCAGCAATCGCTATGGTATCCTTCTGACTCTTACACGGTTTGCTACTAACAAAAGACTATAAGATGTTTAGTTTCTCAGGATCTTGTGATTGTTATTTATTAAATACTTTTATTTTGGCCAAAAGTGAATCTTATACTCCTTTAAAGACAATTGAGTTTTATGACATGCTGATTATATCGGTGTTTCCTCCGGCAGTATAATGAGTGACTTTTTATTACATATTACCATGTAGGTGAGGATGTTATCTTAAAAGTCGCGTCCTATTTATTTGACTTAACTATGTTATTGGTTGTTGCTTTACAGCGACGAACTGTATTAGTCCTAGACGAAAATCAATTATTGGAAAATGCTCTTCGAACATTGCTGAGAAAACTGGTGGTAAGTTCTATGTCTTAAGTTATGTTTTCAAGCTTGTCACATATTCATATCGGGGAAGCTAAAATGCAAATATTTTGTGTATTGCTGCTTTCCACGCCCTCGAGTTACTAAACTTGGGTCTGTTTTGTGTATCTCGATGACACTTTATGACCAACACACAAGAGGTTTGTGTTTTGGAATTTGTTAGGACGTGCAAACATATTCCCTTTGAAAACATGCTATGGGCTCTTCTATTTGCACCTTCAGTGGTGCTGACCACCATAGCCTTGAAGGTGATGAATTAAATAGAAAAAAAGTAGTTCTTCCCCCCTTATTGTGACCTTCAGTTGGCATCCTTTTCTTCGATTTGCAGTCTTCTGCAGTTCAGTCTGGGGAACATATCATGCAGTATGGGCAATCAATTGATGACAAGGAGAATGCCCAGGGTCAAATACCACGCCTCCTTGGTTAGTTAATATCAGCTTTTAGTAGTTGGGTAATCATTTTCAAGGTTTATTATACTCATATATAGATGCGGAATGATTATTAATACTAAAAACATGGGTACATCACTCCATTTGCGTAATTCATGGCATTGAGATGAATCATGATCATCCTTATAGTCTATCTATTGCATCCAACTTTGCTAGTTTTTATTAGTATGAGATTTTCCTTATCATATTTTGTATTTTACGTAGTTTTCGCCTTCATATATATGATTACCATCTCCATAGCTTCTCTGGGTTGATCATAGTGATTATTTGATTTCTTCAGAAACTTTAGGTATTGTCATTAGTTGTTCTTATTGCAATGTTAGGATTATGATCAAATCCTTTATTTAGTGGTGGATGAAAACAACTATTTAGGATACGAGGGTCGTGTTCTTTGAGCCCTTTTGGGTAGGTTGAAGGAAATTATTTAGGGGGTCCTTGATGTGTGGTTCTTTAGTGTTGACTGTCTTTGCTCCTTGTTGGATTTTCCATTTCAAGTAGCTGTTCTTGGCCCTATCCCTTACGGCTCACTATCTTCTTACGTATATCCAGTCTCTGGGAAACTCTTTCTTAATGTCCTAAGTTCCAATAGATCTATACTGAGATTCCCAAGATATGCCAAGAAAGATACAGCATCGCAGGGAATCCACATCACACTTGTGATCTTATCTAGCTCTTGGATATCTTGGACCTCTCTATTGCCAAAAATATTTAGAAGTTTACTTTCAGCCCAAAGCAACCTTCAGACCAATACAGCAAATTTTCCAGGAAAAAACAGTCTAACTCTTGAATCAATTAGTTGGTCATGGTAAACTGGACGTGGATGTCACGCCCCAAAATCCGCCTTCTGATAAAAATCATTAAGCAAATCCTAAGGCCTAACAAGTCGGGCATCCCACGGATGAAACCCCACAGATATTAAATTTCTAACGATATTAACTACATCTACTTACCAAAGAAACGCAGCGGAAAATAACTCAATTATATGAAAATGAATAGAATTAATAAAATTCTCAACTAACTCTAAAAACAAGAATTAGACTACGACGATGAAATATGAAATTATTATTATAAATACCCTACGACAGCTCAGCAATCCAAAGAACTCCAAAGAATCCCGAAACTGATCAACCAAGCCTCACTAAGCAAAATCCTACCGTGCTCGACCTCCTGTAAAAATATAGCGCACAGGGCGTCAAGCAAACACAATTATTACCGGTCACTGAACATGACAGACCGATCTATTATACAAAAGTACTAGTTTGATATAATATCCTATAATTATATATAAATGATGCAATGCATTGAGGAAATGAGGTTCAATTATTAAGGTTGTTTTTAAGCGTCGGCGCCAACTAGTATTATAAAATAGTTATAAAGTATTATTAGGTGTGGGAGATAACTAACAAACGATGTACACAGGGTCACTTTTAATTCAGTGGGACCACACTCTCGCACCCTTCTGTCCTCAACAGAAGCGTATCCCTTATTGGCGAGCCAGAGATTGGCGGATTCCTTTTTAGTGAGCCAGGAATTAGCGGGTAAATCACCGGATCAAGGTGGTCAAGGATTTTCAACCTACAGGTCTAAAGCTTATTTTATTTTTACTTTCAGGGATCTAAGCCCACGGGATGCTCGCATAGCATGCAGCCGAGAAGTAACAGGGAAAGAATTTTGGGACTTGCAACCCGGGAACGCTAATAAACAGTTACCTCATATTTTGTTTAGGGACTCGAACCCAAGGACCCTGACAACATAGCCCTATTGTGTACATGACTCTAAGTTATCCTATGCATGAATGATTTACGAGACCGACACTCAATCAAAATGACTTATCTGTCCTTGCTCCATAGGCAATGAGACTATATCATATGATTGGCGATCTTATACTCAATGACCTTTTTACCCTCACATATATAGGAGTGGGTCTCAGTCGCTGATATTATACTCTGACTATTAATGATCTTCTACCTTAAGTTATTAAAGGATATATTAGTAAAGTCCTATAATCGTGGCTAAGTTAAGCCGTATACTACACTTGACATTCACAAATTTAGGCATTTCTAACCCGGATCAACAATTCGGTTTTAGATGTTTAAGAAGAAAAAGAGAGGTGTCCTCTAGTAGGATTTACACTAGATTGTCTGACCCCAACATATCTTAAACACACTTGTATATAATACTACAAATCCAGAAGTGTATTTTACAACAAGGTCTTGCATAACTACCCCCTGAATTGACTGATTGTGATATAACCTGTGTATATGTGAGTAATGGGAATACATAATAACGCCTATTAACTACCACCAAAGCTACTGCTAGGTATGCCATATTTGAATCTTTACAAGATTACTATATTCCCTCTCATATATTCTAACCACAAGACCTCATGATTATTACTCAACTGACCTAATGGAGATGTAAAAATAAGCTACTGCATATGATTAGCTCCATTACTAGAGTCCTAGCATGGTGTATAATATTGTATTAGAACTCATATAAGCCATGTTTACATTATTGTATATTCATGTTAAACCTAGGAGTTAAACGAAATCTACATTACGAACGTAGCCACAATGGATTTATACAATTTGTAAATCAATAAGAATATCCATTTGGATACCTAACATCATACAGAAATTTCTCACTTATCTATATATCATATCATAATATTATGTTAATCTGCTGTTAAGCTTCCGGGGATAAATGTATTTGTCTTATGATGGAACTCTAATGAAGAGCAATGCAAAGATCCCTCCCTAGAACAATCGATTATCACTCTCGATCTCCCGTTCAAGAATTTCCAGCCACAACAAGAGATGAATGATTTGCAATTGTAAAAGGAGAAGAGATAGGTTAGGAATTATGGGTTGGGGTTTTCTTTTCTCCTGATTTTGTAATGTAAAAGGAGAAGGTTGATGGAGGATGAATAGGGAGAAGAAGGAGAGATGGAGAGAATCGGGGAAAATATTTCGGTGGTGGGTTTTGAATGGGTTACATCTATAATGATTTGGGGAACAAGAGTTAAGATCACGTACTACCGGGTGCAACAAGTTTAAACCACAACTACTACACAACTAGTTATAACAAAAAGCGGGGCACTACAGTGGAAGATTTCCAGACCCACCCCTGCCAAAATGCTCTTAACTCCTCCCTCGCCACCCTTTCTATTCATCATTCTAGTTAGAGAAAAAGCTTGAGGAATGCCTTTGATAAGAATGGAAGGAAGCAGATGTAACACATTTCTACTCCGATTTCTTCATTTCATCCCTAACCCCCATCTTTACAAGAAATCCCAGTATGTATTATGTCTCCTTTCAATAAACACATTCTTTAGTGATTATGCTAAGTAAGACCAATCTGATTCTGGTTGCCTAAGCTTCAAAGCACCGTATCATACTTTTCGCCAACAAACTGGAACATACATAATCTTAAAATCCTCTGCACCTTGAACCTCGAGAATGAGCTTAAGAAACGTGACATTGGACACAATGTAAGAAAGACAATGAAGAACAAATTTATATTAACTTGTTGTTAATATGATAGTGTAACAGAGTACACCATAATTGGTCCTTTACAAGATACTCTCTCATACACATACCATTCGCAACAATTAAGTTCGTGTATCTTTCAACTTGGGTCAGATGAAACTTGTAAGGGGTTGTGATACCCACTTTTTGAAAGTAAGTTTCTTCATGTCTTATATTCCCGTTTGAATTTTATTTCCTCAAGACTTCGAAATTAGTTGGATGCCAAAGGTGATGATAGACTAGAAACAAAATTTCTGTACATGAATAGTACTTCCTTTTTGTTTTTTTATGTAATTATGTATTCGCAAATATCATAGGAACACCTTTTAAAAATTGAAAAGTTCTTTTAAAATCATGAAGAATTTCCCAACAAGCAATATTTGGAAAGTACTCAAAACCAGTTATAAGCTTTGCCAAATAAGCCCTAAGTACTTCTCAACCACACACTTAAAACTCTTACGGATACCAAACAAACATAGGTGTATGGTTCTTGTCTCAAACACGTCAGCCCTATGAAAGTGAAGCATAGACACCATGTATCTGATGGCAAAACGTTACACGAAGAAGTATCCTTGATAAATAGCTCTTATCACTAGGTCATTTGTTATGGTCTTTCTTGTACCTTCTTTCTTCCTTGATGTATACTATTTTTCCTTTATGTATTTTAAGTGAATTTGCTCTTCAGTTTGCATATCTTGACTTATTTTATTTCGTACTAGATATTTTGTTGTATCTTTGTGAGGGAGGCCATGTCGAGGGGGGTATGATATTTCAGCTTTTAGAAGATTTGACAGAAATCTCTACAATGAGAGACTGCAAAGAAGTCTTTGGTTATATAGAGAGCAAACAAGATATCTTAGGCAAGGTGTGTTAATCATCGGTTGTTGTGCTACTGCTACCACATATGTTGTGTCTAGTCAAAATTACTAATCCTGTAGTGAATACCTTCCAATTTTTCTACTTGCAGCAAGAGCTTTTTATGCGAGGGAAGCTGGTAATGTTGAGGACATGCAATCAGCTTCTTCGGCGATTGTCAAAGGTGAGAATACCTGGTATCGTATATATTACACACGCTGATATTTAAAAAGGCGGAGGCGTTGAGTGTTTAGTGAGGCGGAAGGCGGTGCGAGGCGTAAGCCTCACTAAAAGCGAGGCGTAAGCCTCCGTTTTCTTTCATACCCTAATGATTTTTTCCATAAAGATCGTGTAAGAAATCAAAACTTCAGAAGGGTTATTTGTAGACATTGTTAATGAACACAATCCTAAGGGGTATTTTCTAGTAAAAATAATAAGTAAAGGGTTAAAATTTCAATATTGAGATTTAAGCCTCAGTACAAAAATCTTTATGAGGCGATTTGGAGGCGTAAGCCTCAATGCGTTTTTTAAAACCATGACACACGTACATACTATTACTCCAACAAAGGTATGATTATTGGTGGATTGTAGTACACGTTGGTTGTCCAATCTTAAAAAAGATACTCAAATATCGTTTTATGTAGATCAAAACATCTATTACTACGTAGCGTGAATTTTTGGATTATTGATGCAAACTATTGGCGGAAGCTTCAAAACTCTACATAAAGAATTTGAGTTAAGGTTTCAAATAAAAATCCCCTAGTTAAAACATCTGTTTTAATCCCCTAATTAGAACATTCATTTTAACCAGCTTCTCTTTATTATTCATAACTAAACTCAACTCAAATTAACTGATTGTAATGAATTTTTGCCTTTTAAATTAACTAAACTTCTCTTTGTTGAAAGAATATAATTACAAAGATAAAAATTCTTAATAGTGCTACATAGATTGATGATAAGAATGTGTCCTCGAGCTTTGCCTTTCTACTTGTTCTCTTAGCTAAAGTGGACAACTCACAGTGACTGGCTTTTCACGGATTCTGTTATAGCAAATAATGTATGCATTATACCACATTACTATCAGGTTGACGTTGCTAACAAAAATCTGGGTCTACGCGAGATATTGTAAGTGCAATCTTAATAGAGAGGAGTCAGACGCACATCATATCGAGCTATAATCGTTTCCTAAAGGAGATCGACAAACACCGAGAGATCATGGTTTCTTCTTCAAATACTCGTCATAAATCGGCTTCACATTTTACTTACTTCGTATAGTCAGTAATCATCTTAGTATTCATCGAACAATGGGGATGGCAGAATAGCTCAAAAGTACTAGTAGCAAAGAAAAAAAATCACCAAATTTACCCTTCTCTTGAGAAATAAGAAAAAACTCACTAAAACTTCGTATGGTGCACTCATGCCGCTTCTTAGTAAACTTACAATATAAGTTGTTTCTTATTTTCAAAAACTGCAATGAACATTGTAGAATATTCTGCTTTTGTAACCACACTGATAAATACTATTTGTTTTAGGCAAATGATGTGGTATTCTGTGGACGAATTCTTATGTTTCTCGCTCATTTCTTTCCCTTGTCGGAGCGTTCAGGTGAACTTCGTACTTTTTGTATCCCATCCTTATCACACTTCTCTTTTCATTGCCTTATGCACTCAGGAATATATTTCTTATCAGTTCTTAATGCTTACAGCTGTGAACATAAAAGGTGTTTTTAACACTTCCAACGAAACAAAATATGAAAAGGACGCTCCTGATGGTACATTTTGCCCTATGAAGAACTTGAATTTCCTACTGTTTCCAATTTCTAATTTCAAATGAAATTTGTATCTTCTTTTGTTGAATCTGCAACTGCTTTTCAAATCTTATAATGCATATGCTAATCCTTCGAGTTGGATTTTCAGGCATTTCTATTGACTTCAACTTCTACAAGACCTTCTGGAGTTTACAGGTCAATGTGTGTTTTATTGGATAAATAATCCAACTTTTGATTTCAATCACTCATCCTATTCGTTTATTTGGAGTTTCAGGAGCATTTTTCGAACCCTGCTTTTACAACAGTTACTCCTATAAAGTGGCACAAATTCAAATCAAATTTGATGGTATGTGTAGCTCAACTTTCATGTTTGTTTTCCTTTTCAAATTTTCTATGACCTACATCTTGTGTCAAGGGAAATTTGAAAAATGTTTTACATATCCTGAAATGTGAAAACAGGGATATTTCGTGTGTTGCCATACTCAGTCATCACTGAGAAGTGAGAGCTGACTTGGGGTATTCTCTATATATCCCTGCAATCAGCCACAAAACCTTCCAGTTTTTGTCTCACTAAATACGTGTAAACAACTATTGACAAAGCTCTAATTTAAATTCGAATACATCAAACATCAATGTTAGATTGTGGAACTTCCAGGTTGTCTTAGACACCTTTGAGGCTCAACCATTGAGTGAGGACGATGGAAATGCAAATAATCTTGAGGAGGAAGAGGCGGCATCTTTCAGCATAAAGTATCTAACAAGCAGTAAATTGATGGGGTTGGAGGTAAAAAGAATTGATCAATTGAATTTTTGTTCAACACTTTTTGGTTGGCTGGTTAGTTTATGATTATTTGTTTATTTTGTTTTCATGGCAGCTGAAAGATCCAAGTTTTCGACGCCATATCCTTATTCAATGCCTCATATTGTTCGATTATTTGAAGGTAATGCTGCTATCTTTTTATATGTAGGTTATGCATACCTGCTATACATAGTGTAAATAAGTATACATTTGTAGATATAAGCAATTCACTTATTCAAAAAGTGAATTACGAACTTTGAAAGATTCAATCCTAGATGTGGCTAAACAAGTATTATTAATGGTAAAAGAATATAAGAATCAGGGAGGATATATAACGCAGAGAAAAGAGAAAGAAAGGACCTATGACTACAAGAGAAAAGGACAAGGTCTGCATTGACGTCATACCTGTTGACTTCTTTGGTATTTTAGCAATCGTTGCCATGTTTGAGTTGATCTATTTTGAGGGTTTTAACCCTCGTTTGAATTACTATATAGTGTTATGGTGCCTGGATACCCTCAATGAGTAAAATGATCAACTGCAGATAAAATTGTTCTCGGCATTTTGACTCACACAGCTTATGTGTGTTTTAACATTTTGTTCTTCTCTCTCCATATAAATGGACTCAAACCATGTACTAAGTATCACTTATACTCTATTTTAGGTCCGAAACAAAAATAACAAAGGAATTTTGGATTGGATGCCTTTTTCCCAACCGACTGTTTTGCATCTCGTGAAATATTTTTTATTAACATGTTTGCTGTTAAGTTAATGCATAATGGTGATATACACTTATTGCATGCCTGTCCCAACATCCCCTATCAAGTATATAATGGTCTTACTTTTTCTTTTCTCTAGGCCCCTGGGAAAAATGATAAGGATGGACCTCCTGAGAGCATGGTTAGTGCTTCTTTCTTTATTCAGTATAAGTTCATGTGCATTCCACCTCCAGAACGATGAAAATCTTACGGGCGAATAAATAGGCTTTCTTTCTTTTTTATATATTTGAGCTGCCTAGGTTTCCTTATTAGTAAGTGAAGAGATTTCATTATTTAAAAGCTTACTTCAAGGCAGGCAGATTCGGAAGTGCAAGGTGTAAAGGGACGGACATCACAGATAGCCCCCTATCCAAAATATATTAGGCGAAACCGAAGCAAATTACGGACTTATGGTACATATAGTCCTACAATCCCCAAAAGAAAAAGGAAAAATGTTGAAAGCAATAATAATAGATGCCAAAAGATGTTCCAGCTCAAAAACATGAAATCCTCTATCTCCTTAGATTAGCCACTCCTAATATGAAACAAGTAATCTTTCGCCTCTGCAATGATGTGATGAAGATGGTGCAATATGAACCAAATAATACCAGTCCTGATCTTTCTCCAAGTCTTCTCCTATATGTGAGAAGCTGTGCATTTTATAAACATTGATGCAGTCTTACTTACAGATATAAATTCTTATGATACCAGAAAGAGGAGATCAATTCTTGTGAATCACGTGTAAAGAAGCTTCTTGAAATGATTCCACCTAGAGGCAAGGAGTTCCTTCATGCTATTGAGCATATATTAGAACGAGAAAGGAACTGGGTGATCACTCTTCATCTTTTCCACATTTGTTTATTCCATTTATATGTTGTGGGTGTAATCACCACTAGGAATACCGTTTATTGCTGCTTCATAATGATCTCCGGCGTTTTATTATATATTAGGTTTGGTGGAAACGTGATGGCTGTCATCCTTTTGAGAAACAACCTTCGGAAAACAAAACGGGTCATGATCGAGCAAGAAAACGGTGTGTCTTTACTCTATTTTTTTGTTCTATGTATATCACTCTTGATCTATGAGATTTATGGCCTCAATTTTTTTCTTCGCATTTGTCCCTTTACTTAGTTTCATATGTATTTATGGAGTAGACAGTTGATTATTGTCTCCTAATAAAATTAATCTAAACTCAAGAGTAAATTTGACCGTTGGACGGTTTAAAACATTGAACCGTTGAACGCCGTAATTGAACCATTCAATTCATGCTCTCATTTATATTTTGTTTCTTTTGTTTTTTTGAAGCCATTTATATTTTGTTTCTGAACCACATGTTGTTGTGATCTATAGTAGGCCTCGCTGGAGATTGGGTAATAAAGAACTCTCGAATTTGTGGAAATGGGCAGATCAAAATCCGGTATGTTTGATTTATATGTTGTTTTTCTTTGGAACTGTTGTCGATATTGGACTATTTTTCTATCCCATTTACGGCTATTCGATCTTTAATTGCAAATCTAGAATGCTTTGATGGACTCTCATCGTGTGCGCACTCCTTCTCTCACGGAGTATTGGAAACCCTTGGCCGAAGATGTGAGAAATCTTAGTCACTTCTTCTTGAAATTGGGTACCATATTATTATTGTAATATTATCAATATTACGGTAATAATTTTTTTATTTTTTCTAGACTATTAAAATGTATATACAATTCTCTCATTTTCCCATTTTTTTGAGTTTATCTTCTGGAAATCACAGATGGATGTATCTGCTGGAATAGAAGCTGAATATCACCACAAAAATAACCGGGTGAGTTATAGTTTGAAGTGCGCTTTAAATTCTTGGATAACTAAGATGGGCAGTCAAGCTTTCAATTGTTGCTGTTAAGATTGGGTGACAGAGTAGCGTATATTGTCTTGAGTGGTGCAGTGGTGGAGCCAGGATTATCTGCCGGGAGGGCAGGAAATTTGGGGGGTTAGGCAGCCCCCGGATTTTTTTTTGGGGGATTCGAAGGGTATTTCTCCCATATATTCAACCAATGTAACCACAACGAATCCCTCAATTCAAAACAGCATTAAACCTAGGTCACCAAAGTGTTCCAACCCTCATTGTAACCCTCAAATTTATCCAAATCAGTGCAAAACTTATATTAGGGCAACAAAACAAACACAAATTCAACCTAATTCAATGGGATGGAGGGTGAAATTACATGTGTGTGTGAGAGCGACAGAGAGAGAGATATTTACCCTTAATTGCAACCCAAACTGGAAGAAGAGAATAGAGCTACGCAGTTTACTTTTTTCTTTTTTTAACAGGTTGCCAAATTACAGAACTAACCCTATTTTTCTTAAAAAGTGAGTGGGAGCAGCGGTTCCACGTGGCTCCACCACTGATATGGTATAACAGAGCCACATGCTTTTCTTTTTAAGGCAAAGGATAATAGTCGATGCAGGCCAAGCTGAAAAGCTCATAGGGGGAATACAGAGGAAAACTCCCGCCAAAGCTAAGCGGGAAAACAAAAATAACTCGAGAGGGTTACAAAGGAACTCCAAACACTGCTATATCGGCAAATATGATCTTCAAACCTTACAATAAAATCTATTTTTGTACATCTTAGAGGGCGATGTAAAAGCAATATCAATTGGTGCCAGATTAGATAAACAACCATGTCTAATACTTACTAATTCTAGGACGTTCCACATGCACCATAGTATACTGTCTCATTAGTTGCATCATCAATAAAGTAAAGAGTAATTCATAGAACATATCCGGGGATTAAAATTCCATTCCATTCTGGCTTACCGACCTTTGCCTAGTGGTGTCTTACCGCGATATTTTCAATTTATCACGGCTTTTTTGCCATTCCATTTTTTAATCCTTTAATGCAAAACGCCGGTTTAAACCAAATTATCGCAATATATATGTGTTTTTCTACGATATTTTGATAAATATTACGATATATTGATAATATTACTTAAAATGTGAGGAAGTCTCTAAAAATATTTGAACTTGAAAAAGGATTACAGAAAAGCTAAAAAAAAATGTTAAATAGGAAATTGTGAATTAAGATGTTTATTACAAGAAAATACAAGCAATTCAACTACAAATTACAACTTGACATTTGGGAATTGTCTGATAAAGTTATTGATATGCTAATAGTCTAATACATATATGAGGGACCTTCCTCAAAATCATTATTTTCTAACTGTGTGTTGGCGTTAGAAACAGTAACAATATTCCTCCCACGTCAAATGCTTGAAATAAAGGTCACATTGTTCTTATGTGGTTCTCATACTTGTGTTGGATTAAGTACAACATAATCCCACAAGGTCACTTACAGCTATTATTCCTAAGTTAGGTCCCAGTTTCTTATGTTTACAATCACGATTTAAAGGAAAAAAAAAAAAACACGATAATGTAAAAAAGCCCAAAATATCGCGATACATTCGCGGTATTTACTTAACTTTGGTGGTTTATTGCCAGTTTTAAAAGTCTAAGAAGCCATTGATAATATCATGAAATACCATACCGAATTTTTATACCTCGGCTTACCGGGCAGTATTTTGAAAAGGCCATGGCATTTTAAACTATGCCAATTACTAAAGAAAAAGATACAAATGACGATAGGTGTTGAATATCTCACCTTTTCGTTCAAAGATTCACCTTCTGCTTGCTTAATAAATAAGTCACAACAAACTTTGAAAAGACATTCTGAATATTCAACTGTTTTGCGAGAATGCCCTGACATGCCAAGACTGGAAAAGGTCCAAGAGCATCTCCAGCAAGATGCAGGTCGGGGAGAACCCAACCGAGCCTAACGCAACCTAACAAAAATATCCTCCCAGCAGTATGCCTCTCTTCTAGGTGGCGTTGAAGAAATCCACTCCCGGTTTAGGCTTCTTCAACACCGTGTAGGTTGATGCCTTGTGGTTTTTTTGAATACTGCAGAAATCTCGAGTGATCATAGATTTCGATAACCCTGTTAATCTCAGCCGTTTGTTACAAAACTAGCTAATAAAATGTTTGGAAACAAATCTTTAGGAGTGATTTTCTTCTCCACGTCAGCAAACTGCTGGGTGAGAAAGGGTTTAAGTTAGTAAAAGATGGTGGACCCCGTACGTCACCAGTCTATAGCATTGAAATGTATTACTGTTTAAGGGGTCGCTCTCGTTCATTCGTAACTCGTGACGGAAGAATGATAAGTACTAGTATTATTCTACATGCTGGGGGTAACACAAAAAGACCAATTCATAGTGGAGCATTTCCGAAATAACTCATAATCTGTCTTGTTTCGATGCTGTCAACAAACTCTGCTTCACTTTACATATAACTGTATCTTTAACTTGCAGGTTTATTGCTGGAAAGGTCTTAGATTTTCAGCTCGACACGACTTGGAAGGATTCTCTCGAGTATGCTTTTCTTGATATAATTCTAAAAATTTGAATTAAGTTTTCTATAGCAGTTACTGACTTGGGCAGAATATCCAGTTTACTGACAATGGTATAGAAGGGGTTGTACCCCCAGAACTTCTGCCGGCTGGAGTTCGTTCCAAGTATCATAATAAACCTAGTGAGAAATCCAAGCGGGCTAAGAAGGAAGAAGAATCAAAGGAAACTACACCGCAAGGAGAAGATAACCAGGTAACCCCTTTCACAAACTCTTATACACAATACTAAATTGCATTATATTTCCTGTCTAAGAATGTGTTTTTTAACTTTGATTTGTAAACTTGGCATGGTAATTTATGTTAGGTACTTTATCATTATGTCAAAATGTTTGTGTACGGACAACTTTGGATTGTCCTAGGCCCTGCCATGAGTTGAGATACGGCTATATTTTGGCCATGGGACAATTTGGATAAATTCATCTTGGAATACTCAGAAATTAGGTCATCATGTCTCAATATCTGATGTTCATTTTGGTATGTCATCGTGTTTTTGCAATGGATAGAAGATTACCTTGAATGATATTAATTTCTTCATGTATTGCAATCTTGGGATATAAGCTATATCTATATCTAAATATTTTGTGTTTATGTTTTGGAACAAATATTATTTACCTCTGCTTGCCATACATATCTTTCCTTTTCTTTTGCATTGACTGGGTTTCTAAAGTCTTATTTATATCTGTTCTCATATTCTCATATGGCCGGGAAGACTACATCCACTGCAACCCATATTGATAGTGGGGCTATTAATGCTGAAGCTGAACTTGTAGATTTTACTACACCAATGGATGCGGATGCTGATACTGTGGCTGACAATAATTCGCATAGTGATGATCCAACGCCTGATGATGCCCAGAAGATGAGTCCCGAAACAGACTTGGGTCAAGAAGCTGACGCAGAAGCTGGGATTACTGATGGAGATATTGATCCTGAGGCAGAAATGTAGGCTAAATGCAAGAAGCTGAGATTCATGAAGTGGTTTCGAAAATATTTAAAGTTAAAGAGAGAAAAATTGCTCTTTGCTTTTACAGAAGGGTAAAGAAAAAAAAAACTTCTCTTACCGGCGAAACCTGCATCAGATTTCGGTTATGGGAGATATATACTGTTTCAGAGTTGGTGGTTAATGCTGCTGTTTCCATATTCTCAAGAATGTAAATTTGCACGCTGACATTTGTTGATCTAAACAGGCTTCAGAATGTTGTAAAATGAGGATATTTATTTCAATTATTTAGGCTTAGAAATCTCCAAGTGTAAAATAGTCCTGAATTTGTTATACAAGTCAAGTTATTCTAAATGTTAAATGCCATATACATGTATTAGTCCGACGTGTTCTCAAAATGCAGTTCCATTTTTAATAAGTGTATCTTACTTTATGTTCCTTAAAAGTCATTATACTTGGCGAGTTGAATTCAGTAAGCTCTTGGTTTCTTGACCCTCATTTCAGTTGTTGGCCGTCCTATCAGGAGGCATTCCATATTTTTGTTGTAGTGTGGGTATATGAGAAATGACAGAATCCGGCATTCCAAATTACAGTTACTTTAACGATTTTACTTGTGCCCGGCAGTATAATAAATAACTAGCTATAACTAAGATGTTTACACTACAGAAAATCAAGAACTTGAGTTAAGGCAAAGTAAGAAAACATAATTATGGCAATCAACACTAAGATTATGTTCTTTAACTTGGTTTTGGTTGTCTCTGCTCTTCTTCTCATCTCTATGGCTGAAGGAAGAGTTGTCGATCGTAAGTTTTATTAGACAAACCCTTTAATTAATTCTATAACTTACAACAAACTTCGCTTCGTGGTTTCGCTTGTTAATGAAATAAATATTCGATTTTACAGAACCTATTAATTTTTGATTCTCTAACATCTTTCTTCTTTATGTTATGTGCAGTTGTGTCTGCAAAAGGGCAATCCGCTCCAAAATGTCAGACGGTGTTTGCAGTGGAGGCAGATGACACATGCTTTGACGTCGCCCAAAAGTTTGGCTTAACAGCTGAATTCTTTACTGGGATCAACCCCAATCTAAACTGTAACGCTCTCTTTGTTGGACAATGGCTCTGCATTGAAGAAACTTTTTAACTGAGGCGGTATTGGAAAAAAAAAAAATGCTAATAGACTCAAGAAAGCACACCCTATACATATATTTATATAGGTCTCATATTATTCTCTTTTCAGGTTTTAGATACAATGTCTGTCTTCCATAAACTATCTCCGATTACTAACTTTTTTCCTATTCGCCATGGTTGGCAAGCATGATCTGAGATACTGGAAAACACTTGCAAATACGCAGAGTCGTGCATAGAATGCACTTTGAAAAATGAGGAATTTTATGTCCATTCTCAGTAGCATATTTTCTTCCATAACAAAAAAAGAAGAGAGAAAAACAAGAAAAGTCTGTAAAGTAACCAATTAATATCACCTCTTCCGCTTCGTAAGGTTTAAACAATTTCATATTTTACATGTTTGTGTGTCGAGACTATAGCCGCTAACGAAGACCAGCTCCCATTTCCTTGCGCGGTGGAGCGTCGGGCTTAATACGTGTTGGCCTGATGATACGATCTATAAGACCATACTCTAGAGCCTCCGCAGAAGTAAAGCGCTTAATATTATTAGAACTTAGATCCTTGTGAATCTGCATCAATCAAAAGTAAGACAGTGATTTAGAGATACTCCCTGGTGACAGATAATTCGTAGAAGAACAAAAAAAAAAAAATGCTAATGTAGCACTTGCTAATCACCCAAAGATCTTTGCAGATTTATACATCTAAAGTACTCAAATCAGCCAAATAAATCTAATGTCCCATCAACCCCCAAAAATCAAACATAATAAAATTCCAAAATAGACAACCCAATCTTATGTATCTTTAATATAGAAGTATATCAAAATTAGTATTAACGTATGAACTTGTTGAAGGGAGGCAGAAATAAATCGTTTCTTAAGACTCAAACTGCTAGTTATTTACTGAAGAGAAGGCAAGGAGTGGTGATCACAACTTATCAGCCATTATTGGTACGAAATCGTCAAAATCATTCACCTTTGGATGCTTATGTTTTCACTTTTCAGTCTTAGAGATCAATCTCCGAGCTTCCTTGCTAGACATCATTCATCTTTGGTTGCTTTTCACTTTTCAGTCTTGGAGATATATCTCCGAGCTTCCTTGCTAGACATGTAGACAGCATTGATTTCAAGATGAGAAAAGTGAAAGAAACAAGGTTTTGTCTGGAATATTTGTTAATGAGTTTGGTGAATACAGGACTCGTTCCGAATTGGAATCTTCACTTGAGCAGGAAAGAAAATGATTGAATGGGGTGGGGGGATGTCTAGCATACAAGATAAGGCGGTTGTTTTGTGCGAAGTTGCAATTAGTGGAAGTGGAGATGACTGGTATTTGAGGTGGCGAGGCTTTATCTGTAATTCGGCTATTTTGGAAAGCCTCTTCTTTCTTAAATTAATTTATTTTACCTTCCCAAAAAACAACCTCAATCCAAATTTTCCCTTAGATTTCTCCCAAAATCTCTCACTGCAGATTTACTGTTTCGTTCTAAATATTTTCTTACACAAGATTTTCTCACCCACTCCACTCTTTAAATTCACTCTTTATGTTTCTCTGTGAGACAGTGATTTCTTTAAATGCTCTCAATCCATATTTTTCTTAGACTCTCTCTTAGGATGTTTCTAACTTCCACTCCAGCTCTCCCAAGATTATCCATCTTTTTGTTTACTCTCCAACTTTTCTCTTCTATATCTCTTGGGATTTCTCGCCCCAAAATTTTCAACAAAAAGATTCGAGAAAGAGCAAAAGGAAAATCAAGAACTCATTCTATGAAAGTGAAGTTGGTTTTCTTCCGTTTCAGATCAATACAAAAGTAAAGTGGGTTTTCTTCTATTTCAGATGAATAGAAAAAAACGCCATGTCTTTCTTGTCTAGATCTCCAGTATAAATGCTTATTCCAAATTTTTACTTTGATTCTCTCTAAATTAAAACAAATTTAGAAAATCTTTTTATTCTCTCTCTATATAACCTCTGTTTATCTCTTTTGCAGTTTTTTTCTCTAATATTTCTTCCCTAGTTTTCTTCTTCTAGATTGTCTGGAGTAATTTTCCCACCATGAATAAAAATCTATAAAAATCTCTCAGATTTTCCATCTCCAGATGTCTTCCATTCTCTTTCCCCAAAATTTCTTTCTTTCTTCAGTTCTCTCCCTTTTCCTCTGAGCATGAAGAGTTTTCCTTTCAAGAGACTACGTCGAATGTTTGATAAAGAGAAATAAGAAATCAACTTCTTGACTTGGATAAAGTTGGGTTTCTTCTGTTTTTACAAATGCTAGAACTGATTTCATTTTCTCGACTTTCTACCATATCCAGTACAAGAAAATTGGTTGGCCTGGAACTCTTCTTTCTTTTTTTCCTCCATTTTTAAAGAACCAACACACACATTGTTCATTCACGTTCACATCAAAATACAGTAATTTGAACAAAGGGGTAGAAATTCACCTTCTCAACAGATTGGCCTGTCATCTGAGCCAACTCTTTGTATAGATAGTCTCTTATCCTAAGAAGCTCACTTGCTTCGTTACGAACATCATCAGCCTGTCAGAAATTTTAGGTATCATTTCTGAAAATGTGAAAGAAAATAGAAAAATTTTGGGGAAAAAATTACAATGTCCGAGAGTAAAGCATGTAATATGGCATTTCAAGTCATACCTGACCACGAGCAGCGCCAGCTGGAGACTGCAGTGCGACTCTTGAAAGAGGGAATGCAGCACGACTACCCTTTATAAGGCGAGAGAGAAAAAAAAAAACTAAGTTACATGAAAACAGGTTACCTACTCAAAATAATGATAGTTAACAAGAATAGAAGTATTCAGATTTATTCACTTATGAACTCAAGGTAAAACTCAATTGGTAATGTTCCCCTCTTTGTTTCCGAATAAGATGCGTCATTTTGTGCATCAGTGGAAGTATGGAGGGCAGTCCTCAATCCTATTGACAATCTGAAATATTAGCGAGCTACAGCAGTTTTTACAATTTTTAAGAAGCATGATATTTGTAGTGCTTCAGCATTATTCGAGAAAGATGAAATCTGAGGTCACCGACCACTTTTAGTTTATAGAACACACTAACGGCTTTTACTGAACTTCAATTTCGCATTTTGTGTAGTGCCTAAAGTAATTACAAGTGTTGACATTAGAATTTGGGTTTTTGTGGTGCCTTTTACAAATTACTGTAATTTGAATATGTAACCCTATGTCTTTTACGTTTTCAAAAAAAGATGGAAAAGTTTGTTAGACATGGGGTATTATAAATGTGACAACATTCGTGCACAACCCAAATGTTCTACCTTATAAGACTAGAGGTTTTTATCATTTAAATTTTTTAATGTAAATGTCGAAAAGAATGTTCATACCTTGACTCCAGCTGCAAGAATAAAGCCCGCTAAGTCGTAAGCATAACCCAAACAAACAGTACCAACAGGACTTGTTAAGCTCTGCATGGTATCAAATAAACCCATGCTTGGACTAATCTGCAAGCCACGAAAGTGCTTATTAGAATAAGGTACAAAAACACAAAATACGATTTGGGGGATTATCAATGGGAGTTATTTGGAGATGCAGTTCTCAGTTATGGTCTTGACCTTCAAACTTCACCCCTCTTCATAGACGTGATGTCGAGTGGACGGATTTAGTTATAAGGGGATCCGACGTGATGTCAAGTGTAGTAAGTTTTTTTTTCTTTGAGTTCAGGTTGCACTCTTTCCACCCCTATAAGAAAATTTTCTTCACATTATCTATAGATTGTGAAGGTATTTCTTGTGCGTGTGTGTGGGGTGGGAGGATGAGGAATTTCCAGACATCTGGTAAGCAGGTATTTACAAATAACTCAAAAAGTAGAAAAATAGGATATATAAAAATTAGGGATTGATGATGATAAAAAACACAAAGTAGTGACAGTAAAAACCCAATTTTAAAAGAGCTCACATCTCCTCCAGGGCAACTGATGTATAGAAACATCTTTCTTTGATCAACACTATCCAGATACAACATTGTCGCCAATATTTGATTGCTGAACTCTTCATCTATACTTTGTCCAACGTAGATAACACGCTCCCGATACTAAAAGTCAAAGATTCCTAGTTAGATTTCAGATCCAATAAACAAATATAAGAAGACAAACAACAAACTATAAGGAAAATGAGGTACCAGGGGACCCATTCTAAGTAGAGACCTAGAATCCTATAACAACATTTGGCATAATTCATGACCATATCATCTCACCTAGGTAGTCAATCACAGTAACAAGGCCATATGAACATGGATGAATAGGTTGGTTGGGATGATCCGTGTAACATTTTACAACTATGATATTACTAAACTTTCTGTATGGGTGACTACAGACTCCTCCACTATGGTTACTCTTATAAGGGGCAATGCTAAACCTCCTTGGAAGCGCAAGGCTATGCTCAAGAACATAAAGAGGATGGGAGGTTCCCTAGAACCTTTCAATGTAGATCACAACTACAGAGAAGCTAACAACGGAGCAGATTTTTGTTCCACTTTTCGTACTGTGTATGATGAAATAATGTCCCCTAGCTCCTGCCTCTTTCCTTGTATAAATTTATTAAGGAGGATTCTAGGGAGGGGAAGTATCCTAGATTTAACTCTTACTTTTTTATTCAATTACATCTGATTAGGGTCTGCCTCACCCTAGCTTGCTTTGCAACAAAAAAAATCCGTATACTCAGCACTACAAGTTTATAAGTTATTCAATTTTTTCCTCATTCAGTATTAGAATAGTAGTTGCTCACTAAATGTGTAGAAGAGTCTTCATCAGTAAAATATAAGTGATACAGCAGGCTGCCGAGCATTTACAGTGGGTATAAAAGAGCTCAAGTTAAAGAATAGAGGATATGATGACTAGATGATTTTCTAAGCTGCAATATGAAAATGCAAGTGTATCGTATCACTGAGAGTTACACAGTTCATGTAGTTGCTCAAAAATGAGACCGTAGAGTCTTTAGAACATGAATTCAACACAGGAAATAATAGGTTCAAAATAAAGAGATCACTGGAAGTCTCTTCTTATGACTTATTTTACTCACTTTAATGTCTCATGAGCCATATAAAACTATGCTTTATATTTCAAAGTACCTAAAAAATCTTAGAGAAGAGAGATGTCGTCTATCAACATATTTTATTTTATGCTTGTCAATATCATATATTATCATTATAGATTTTTTAAATGCATAAAGATCGATGAACATGGGTTTTTCATATATGGTGAAACCTCAAACGAGGGACCCTAGATCAAGATAAGGAAACACATGAAAATCCACCATGAAGTATGTAAGCTTCTACGAACAATTGAATGTTTCAATCCAAATTTTGTATGCTAGATACCTTCTTTATATCAAGACACTCTATTATCGTTTACCGCTATTGTCTCAAACATCTTTGGATAACAAAGATCAACATTGGGTTTTGCTCTACAGTGATAAAAATACTCTGTGAGCTTCTACAAACAGTTGCTTCAAACTTGATATATTATCTATCTTCCACATCAATCTAATATCAAAAAATTCTTTAATAACTAAGATCAATTTTGGAGTCCGTTTACCTTTTTTCCTGCTGTAATAGTGAAGTAGTCGCTATTGTTTTCTTAGAGCTAACGCTTAGTGTCTGGGTTCTAAGCAAATAGCTCCTAGTGCGAAACCTTTGATTTTATTTGGTAGGCCCCTTCGCAGAGGTCGAGGCACGAAGCGTTCGCAAAGTGGCATGTGTTAATGCAAGAAACCAAATACCAAAGGTATCGCACTAGGAGCTTATTGTTTCCCAACTAACATTAGGTTAGTCAGTCCATGGAAAGTGAAGTAGGGTAAGTCTTCGACGGCCCTGCACTATTGCTTCGGGTCTCGTTCACCAAAATACTTCAAAATTAAAACATTACATAATTTGTCCTCTCTCACAATTTACGATAAACATTCCCACGCCCACTTTTGATTTACGGTTTAGTGTCAGCATATCTATGAAACTAGAAACATATACGAAAATTAGAAACATGTTTTTTGGCGTACATGTTTCAGTTTCAATATATATGCAGACACTAACCACGGATCATAAAGTTGGCGTAAGAATGATTATCTTAAAAATTGTGAAAGATGAACAAAAGCTGTAATGTTCTTCATTATTGGTGAATGGTAAATATTAATAGATTGATAAGTTATGTCGAAGTCACATGTGGGGCGGGATGTACATATGAAAGGTATGTAATATAGCAAGTCTAAAATGTTTTATTGTTTATAAAAGCTTACATAAAGTATTTTGGTCCATGGTACAACAAAAGTCAAGGTTGGTTTTGTAAACCAAAGATGCTTGAAACATAGTAAGTGATAATATAGTCTTGATATATGGAAGGTATGTAACATGACAAGTTCGGATTGAAACAATCAATTATTTATAGAAGCTTACATACTTCATGGTGGATTTTCGTGTGTACCCTTGTGTAGGTTCCCTCTTTTGAGGTTTCACCAAATAACAAAAACTCTCGTTCTTCAATGTTTATTTATTTTAAGTATTTGTAATCGTAACAGTTAATATTGGTATCAAACAAATCGCAAACAAGTTGGGGGTTTCAAAATGACTTACAAGGGCATTCCACAAATCAACCCACTGCCAAGCTCCTTCACCCGGACTTTTGATGGGAACTCTTGGTACACCTATAGGCATCATGTTGATACGTGCTCGTGATGGCTTGTTATAACTTCTGCAATAAGTTAAAAGTATCATTAATCTTTTACACTTACCCAAGAAAATTGTAGTTGTAGATAGGTAATACATGTCTATCCTTAATCATGGTAAAACTACAAGGCCCAATAAGGATACTAGAGATTGAAGAATCGCTAGATAATGCTGATCTTGACTTCCAACTAAAGAGACGGGAATGTGAAAATGTATTACCGTATAACGACTGATAAATAGGTAATACATGGTCTTCCTCGATCTTAGTTAAACTACAATACCCACTAAGGAATACTAGAATCAAAAGACTTGTCGGATAGTGCAGATCTTAACTGCCAACCTGCCAATTAAACAGGCAGATATCCTTCATTGCTGAAGTGAACAAATGTATCCTCATAAGCTACATTGAACTGTTGACAAGTAAATACAGGTTCACTCTGGTCTTAGGTAAACTACAACACCAAGGAATGGTAGCGACAAAAGACTTGCCAGATAGTATTAATTTTAATTCCCAACTAAGGCTCTGCTTGGTATCTCATTAATAAACGTGACTCCACATAACGTTTTTATTTACGATGATAATGTTCACGATTTAGATATTACCAGGTGCTTGGTATGACTTTGTTGCCGTTAATTTCAATGATGATTTGTTTGCATGTGTTTTGGCTTATAGGGAAGTTTGTCATTCGCAAGCTCTAAATATCACTCTCAAAAATTATCCTCTGCATCAACACCTCAATGAGGATGATCCGCTGTAGAGCAAAACTCAAGTTACCATTACCCCAGTGATTTCCACCAATCTTCAGTTTAAAACTAAAACAAGCATCTAACAAAATATGGGTATGAGTTCTATTGGGTAAATAATCAAACACATACTAAGCAAACTAATTGCATCTACAAAAGGGCAATTCCTCTGTTTATAAGGACCCAACAACTTCAACAAACACCCATTAGTGAAGAACAATGCACTCACCTCATGTTCAACTTCAAATTCATGTAAAAACACACAACACCCATTTTTTACAACAACAAAAAAAAAAACAACAACATTGCACCCATTTTGAATGTTGATTTGAACTAACAAACAAACATTCCTCTATCTTTTGAGCTCTTCTTCACTGGGTTCTCTTCCAAATTTGCAAATTTGGACCTTTTTTCTTCTAAATATGGATGATTTTGAACCCACCCCTATCACTCAAAACACTGTTCAAACAAGTTCTTCAATGATTTCATTGATAAAACTGTGTTTATCACTAGAATTAGAAGTACCCCTTCAGCTGCACTTGAGTAGACAATCTCTGTTTGAGTAATTTCATAAGGAGAAAGAGAGAGAGAGAGAGCTTGATTTGAGAGAGATCTCTGTTTAGTCGCAGATCGAGAGAGAAAGATGGAAAACCTTCTCTCCATTAGTTTTTTTCCTAGTCTAAAAATAGTCGGGATCGAGAGAATTAGATTTCGGGAACCATTTGTGGAGGATTTTTCTCCGCATATCTTTCCGACGGATTTTCTGCGGAATCGGTTATATTTCAGATGTTATTTATTTGCGGAGGTGTACCAAGCATCTGCAAACACCAATATCAGAAACAAACCCGATATTTCCTATTTGTGGAGGTTTTTCGTGGGATATCAAGCAGAGCCTAAATACCCACTATATCCTTCCCGGATGGTTAGATTTTGTTTATTGATAACATAAAAAGAGAAATGATATTATGATGGATCTCAAGATAATGAAGAAAACAGCACGCAACCCAACAACAAAAAATTATCTGACTTACCACATTCACAGAATCTCGTGGTATCACATCCAATATAAAAATATAAAACCTATATGCCTAGATCTCAAAAGCTATAAAAAACATCAGTTAGATAAAATTTAATAAATTTCAATGGTGCAGATCCATGAAGACAAGAAAAAAAAACTGGAGTTGCTAAAGCAAAGAGGAGAGTATTCATGAGAACAAAGCACATAGCCAAGCATTGCTTGGACGTGTTATGAATTTACAGGCAAGTATAAGAACTCGGAAACAAGTGGTGCTTCTGTAACTGCTGTCAACAGGACAGAGAAACTAAAAACGACAACATACATAAAGAATATCAATTTGAATCATAAGATGTGTTAAGTTCTTAAATGCTATTAGATAATAGCATTTCAAAAATAAAAAAAAATGAAGAAAAAAAATTACCATGAAAGTGTTAAGAGAGATAACAACAAAAAATAACTTTCAAATAAATAAGCTTGCTATAAACACTGAAAAATACAGAGGGCCACAAAGTTAAGACATCAATCCTATGAGACTAATATGCTATTTTATTTTCATTGTTTAACTTATAAATAAGCGATTATTCTTAGAGATTAAAAATCCAAATAGGTGGCTAAGTCGAAAAAGACAAGAGTGTCTAGAAGGAAGAGATACAAGAATCCCTTGTGCCATAAAGAAGAAAAAAGACTACAAGAGGCCAGGAGCAAGGCTACCTTCCCATTAGCATGTAGTCCTACCCTGCCATAAATTCATCGAGATCTTTCTGAAGATCTCATTGACTTTGCACCTAGTCTCAAACATGAGGACATTTAAGTTTCCAAAGAGCCCATGTAAGCGTGAAAGGTGCCAGCTTTGATTGAAAATTTTCTTTAGTAGAAAGCCTAAGAATGAGCCAACAACAAAGGAGGAAAAGATAGAACCCTGCATTGCTGTGACTCGGTTTATAAAAATAATCCCATACACCCCTCTTGCTGTTTCGCAATGGAATAACAAGTGACCCCCCCCCCCCCCCCCCCCCCACCCACACACACACACACACACACAAACACACACACATATTTTTTGCATATAAAAACATACTCACTAGAAACAAATTCGTAGCTATGAAGTTATCAGCCGTTTAATATATTTCCAAGTTAAAAAATAATATTAGAAGGACCTATGGACCAAATCCGTGAAGGTGGTTACAAAATAAGATAAGTTATAGGTAAGGTTTGGTAGAAGTTCACAGTATAGATACTCTTAACGTGATGAACCCAAGTCCTTATCTCCTTATTCGATTCAGAATGGATCGCTCCAATCTCTTAATAAAGTTTGCATCAAGGATCATTTCCCCAGCAAAGAGATGCCTCTCAGGGTTGTGATTTTAATCCATCGTGTAGTTGTGGTTCCACACAATAAATGACAAGACCAATCTAAGCTTGATTTAGAACTAAATACAGCTCTAGACTGCCCATTTTTAAGGATGTAGGAGCGCACAAAGAGTTCTACCAGAACCTGTACATCCACTCTCCTGGTGAGTAAACTAATCCCCTGCTTGAACTTCTGATTGACCTCCAAATAACATTCCACAGCGAGCACCCTTAAATGATCCCTGCTGGCTCCGTGGCCCCTCATTGCCCTTCCTACTTTGCACTGATGACATTTATCAAAACTCGAAAGTTTAACGACCTCATCGTTAAAGTCCACAAGGATTTTACTTTAATATCAACTTTCCTGATACTCAACCCACTCTGTTCCCAGAGTCTACATGCTGCCTTCCACTTCACCAAATGTGACACATAAGAGTTAAGACCATGATTTGAGCAAAAGAAATTTCTCATCAAACTCCTCAGCCACACTAGCCGGAATGGACAAAATAAAGGGACACAAATTGGATGGGAATGCTAGCTGGAGTAATATTTAAATGGATCACCCTACCGCCTTTGGAAAAAGATCTATCTTTCCATAGAGCTCGCCTTTTAGAAACCTTAGGTGCTATCCTAAATAGCTTTAGCCCAATAAGGGTTTCCAGAATAAAAAGGCAAAGGGGAAACTCTTTGAGGTATTAATGTCCTCTCTTGGCATATATCTTATTCTTTCCAAATATTGACCTTAAGCCAGAAAAAAATTCCATAATCCAAAAAGGCATCTAAGAGCTATGATATGGCTGTGCTAACTCCTCTCCACGGAACGTCGGGAGGATGGAGCTGGGAGACGCTTTCGTCCTAGGCTAGGTTTGTCTATAGGTTGGGTCAAGTGGTTTGAAAAGATTTGGTGTCATCCGCAAATTGAATATGGAAAATCAAGAGATCGTTTTCTCCTATTCTAAATCCTCTGCCAGCCCCTAAAACAAAAAATATAGTCAAAAGCCAGCTGACACATACCCCTAATGCTCTTAAAGTATCCAGATGGAGATCTGTTAACAAGGAAGAAGAGGGACACGTCTGAGAAGCACATGTGAACCCGCCTCCTCTATATAGGGCCGAAACCCACCATATCTAACAAATAAACAATTAAACCCCAACTGACATGATTATAGGCATTCTCCACGTCGATTTGGTCTTTATCCAGGATCTTCTCTCTCTTTCATTTACGTATTTACCAAGTTAACTTTGATCCATTCTATAACAGAAAAGTCAATAGATACTTCAGGAAGTAGACATTTAGCCTCTAAACAAAATGAACTTCTGTTACCTTTTGTCTACATGATGACAAAGACACACAAGTATGTGCAAATCTCAAAGTGATGGGCATAGCTAGTTCACTGGCCAATACATAATTTGAGGTATACGCGTCATCAGATGAAGACCCCAATCTTCACTGAGGTTACCCAATCATTCAAACTGCAAGATTTTGCAACAAAAAATATATAATCGGTAACATAACAGTAATGCTAAGAATTACTGATAAGCTCGAACTTAAGACCCTAAACGCAAAAGGGTTGAGCCTATTTTCTTATTTCCCTTGCCCACTACCCCGCTACATATTTCCACTCAGCTACATGAGCTCAAACTTACAGCCCTAAACGTCAAAGGGGTAGTGCCTCTATAAAATCAAAATGATTCCATGTTTCACACTCCCCCATTAAAGGGGTTATTCCTGCTTGGTTTCTACACCCATTTAACATTTCCAACTTACTAATGGTGTTCATGTAAGATTACTCTAACAACGAAATAACACTAAATGTTACCTGAAATGAAGACTTTTATGGAGCTTAGTATGGAATCCAACAGAGAGATTAGCACTTGTATACCCCAATTGACCTGAAACAGTTGAATTATGAAACAAAAGAGATAGAAACAGTAAGATTATAAGTGATTTTTAGGGTTTAAGAAGAGGTCTCACTTGAAGATTGAGATTTCAATCCAACAAAACCCTTACTTGCACAACTTAAAGAAGCTGTTGCCACTGCCATTTTCGCCCAGAAACAGAGCAGAGAGAGAGATTGGGGGAAATCTAATCTAAGCTCAACTTTAAACTTTGAGAGATATAGAGATAGAGAGCATTTGAACATCTCCAGCAGTGCTTATGCTTGGAAAATGGTTTTTGTTTGATATATTCATTCATTTATCAGTTTTACTCTTTAAAATTATCTGATACTCTCCCTTCTTCTGATAGAAGCTTCATTATTAGATCTCACTTCTATATTATTTGTTGGGGTTGTGGTCAATCGGGTCATTATAGATCGGATTGCAAAGCTGGAAAATGTAAATGAGCAAGTTCGCCAAATGGCTCTGAAAGTGATACTAATAAGCTGGCGACGGTTACTAGTGATGATGGTGACGAGTCGCTCCTGTGGTGGCCGCTGATGGTCCACGCCACCATAGAGGATGGGTGTTTGATAGTGGGGGTATATTGCATGTATGAGCACACAAAGCATGGTTCGGCAAATATGCAACGAGACATAAAGTCGTTCGAACGAAAACAGCGTAGGTTGTTTTGTAAATTCGTTTTGGAGGCGATGGTTTGTCTCGTGATGTGTATGTGAGAGAAAGAGATAAAATGGAGAAATCTAGGGTTTTACTCTGAGAGATTTATTAGGTTTTCTTTATAGGGTTTTTTGCTGGGGATTATCTGTAAGGGTAGAGGTGAGGTTGAGTAATCTCTGAACTTCTTGTAACCCTAATTGATAATAGATTCGTCGTGATTGTCGGGGTGGTTTTGATCATTTGGGGTTTCTACCTAAATTTAAACCTTGTATATTTGTTTATTGCTTTGATTGAATTCTCTTAGATCTTCAGTTTTTGCTTAATCATATCGTGCTTCCGCGTTGCGATTTTCCCATTGGTTTCCTAACACATGTATCAAGTGCAACAACTTGCAGCCCCAAAAGCTCCGCACGCACTGTGATGCAATGTAATACAATGCACTTTACGCCGGCTTGCAAAATGCATCCGCTTACGATGAACCAAGCATAGCCTGATTCGAGTATGTTAATAGTAGGAATTGTAACAAAGAACCCCATGCTATTAGCTGCCTAGCCATGAGGCCGGGATCTTTGTTGACTATGTATAACCTCTTAATTGTAGTAATTGTAACAAATAAATTTCTCAAGCTAATGACCAAATTTTTAAAATCAACCAAGAAAACACTTTCCCTCTTAAACCAAAAATGTCTCACCATGAAACAAATCAAGCAAATTCAATCCCATCTTATTGTTTCTGGAACCATAAGAGACCCTTTCGCCGCAGGAAAACTTGTAGCTTTCTGCGCGATTTCTAACCGAGGAGATCTTGATCATGCCCATCTCCTCTTTAGTCACCTCCCCAACCCCTCTACCTTCATTTGGAACACTATTATTCGCGCTTTTTCAGAGAAAAACCAACCCTTTACAACTATTTCTATTTATAAGCAAATGCTCCAAAATGGGGTCTCCCCCAATAACTATACCTTCTCTTTCGCGCTAAAAGCGTGTATTGAGCTAGTAGATGTAATTCTCGGGAGAGAAATGCATTCCCAAGTTGTTAAACTCGGGTGGGAAAGTTATGATTTTGTGCAAAATGGGTTGATTGATATGTATGTTGATTGTCATTGCGTTGTTTCGGCGCGAAATGTGTTCGATGCGAGTTCTAACCGGGATGTTGTTTCGTGGACAGCTATGGTTAATGGGTATGCGAAAAGTGGGAAAGTTTTAGTTGCTAGGGACTTGTTTGATCGGATGCCAGAGAGAAATGTGGTTTCTTGGGGTGCTATGATTAATGGGTATGTTGGGATTGAAATGTATAATGAGGTTCTTGAGCTTTTCAATGAGATGCAAGTTTCCGGGATAGAGCCTAATCACGCTAGCATTGTGGGTGTACTCTTGGCGTGTGGGTTTATTGGGGCACTTGATCAAGGTAGATGGATTCATGCCTATGTCGATAGAAATAGGTTCGAGATGGATAGAGTACTGGGGACTGCTCTGGTAGACATGTATGCCAAGTGTGGGAACATAGAAACCGCTTCTCGGGTTTTTAGTGAGATGAATGACAGAGATGTATTTGCATATACGTCTATGATTTCGGGACTAGCAAGTCATGGTAGAAGTGAAAGTGCAATCGAGTTGTTTCATAAGATGAGGGAAGAAGGTGTTAAGCCAAACGAGGTCACATTCGTATGTGTCCTAAGTGCGTGTAGTCGAATGGGGTTGGTGGAAGAAGGATGGAGATTGTTCAATAGTATGGATAAAGTTTATGGGATTGAGCCAAGGGTAAAGCACTATGCATGCTTGGTTGATCTACTGGGACGAGCTGGGATGTTAGAGGATGCAAAGATAGTAGTAAGAGAGATGCCCTTTGAACCCGATTCATGTGTTTTGGGAGCATTAGTGAACGCGGGTAGAATGCATGGGGATGTTGAATTGGGGAGAGAAATGGTAGAGAGTTTGGCAGAGCGGAGTTTGGACCACAGTGGAGTTCATGTTCTTCTTTCAAACATGTACGCATCGGCTAATCAATGGGGAGATGTCGTGAAGGTGCGAACGGAAATGGAAAATAAGTGTGTGAGGAAAATACCTGGGTGTAGTGTGATTGAAGTAGATGGTGTGGTTTGGGAGTTTGTTGCAGGAGATCGATCTCATTTTCTTATGAACGATATTATGTTGTTAGCACTTTTGATCAACGAACAAGTTAGGTCCTCTGGATATGATGACAATGATGTAGTCATTTAGAAGCTTGACAGTTCCTATTTCAGTATCTCATATTCTCCTCCACTGCTGGGCACTTTTACAGTATACCTCAACCAAGAGATGAAAGCATATGCACTGTTTTAAAACCATTAAGGAATGATCAAAAGTGGACTCGCAGAATCCGCAATGGTCCAACACCTGAACATATTGATACTCGTGTTCCCATTTGCAAGTCTTGGTAACACTAACTAGTTCATGACTAGTATCCTTCAATTGAGATGTAAAGACATGTATTGCAGCAGAACCATCACGAAGCGATCAGAGAGGACTTGCAGTATCAGGGGTGGAATTCGCAGTGGCTACCGCAAACCATAGCAGCTAGAGTCGAGGAAGAATAAGACATGAAGATCCGTGCTGGCAGGGTGATAAGAAAAGGATGTGAAATCCATCCACTTAAATTGCAGATAATTAGGGCAGGCCGTGAAAGAGGCGCAGAGAGCGAGCCGGAAGGGTCATGCAGCAAGTCAGCATATGTATTTTGATGCTATTTTAGTTATTCTGTGAAGTTGAAAAGGAAATCACGTATTGTCCATCTCAAACACATATCTTATGGGGAAGTAACTTATTACATTTGAAGAAGTCTTTCGCAAGAGGTTTAACGAATTGTGTAATTTTTTTCTTCTGTTACAGAGTGACTGGAAAAAGAGAAGGTAACCATAACCCGTGAGGTATTTGAATGCAAATCTTAACTTCAACACAAATCGAATTTGCAAAAGACCATTCTGATTTCTGAAGCTCATAACCAGTGAACTATTTGACTGGAAAAAGTGGTTGATTCACAAAAATAGTACTGGGTCACACTGAACTTATTCTAGCCTGAAGTTGAGGTTTTTGAAGCTCAGAAGTCAGATCCATGTTTTGATGAACTTGGTTTTCTCAATAACCTTGCTTTGGAGTATCATGAAAAAAACCAGTTTGTACACATTTACACTAGTACATTTACAGTTAATATGTTCTCCAAATACATCTATTGCTCCCCTTGGTAGGATGGAAATGTATGATGGGAAGGATTTCTAGGGCTACCAGACTCTGTTTAAGGAGGTTTTAGCTAACTCAATGGTCCACAATGCTTAAATCACAATAAATCTTACCAATCACAAGCATTACAAAGCAGGGCCTGATATCTATACGGCCAATAGTTCTAGGTCAAGTTGAACAAGCCTCATGTACTCTTAAGAGTAACATCCTCCAGCTTAATGAAGGAATACAGTTCAAAAGTTTCCAGTAAATCAAAAACATAATACCTACATGATGAAAAGAAAACTAGAACGATTTCATAAATTTGAAGCTGGGTATGCACTGATCAGCATGAAGATGGGCAAACTACGCGTTATGTAAGCAATATAATGCATATTTTAAAATGTCACAAAATAGATGTGGATTCCGAGTCAATACCAGAAAGACCAGATAACCTCACTAAAGGTACAGTTGATTAACATAAAATTCATTCAAAATCTCTCCTAACCAAAAATAATATAGATTTTCTCTACTGCAAAAACAACAAAGAAAAAACAGCCAAAAGGGAGCTCCCCCCTCATTTCTTCTTCCCAGCCTTCGCAGCCTCTGCAGCCTTGGTCTGCAGGCAACAAAATCAAAATATATAAATATCAAAATTGAAGGTAAAGGATGAAGCATAAATAAAAGAGAGTTATCGGCTTAACCTTTTTGACTCCTCTAATCTTCCTGGCTCTGTTCTTCCGCTCTTTCATTTGCTTTCTAGACTTGTCAACCTTGGTGTCCAGTCCATTCTGTTAAAAACATGTAAATTTAGGTTAATTTAGGTTAGGTCGAACAAGCTAATCAACTAGATCAAAGAATTTTTTACACTAACGAACTACAGATGTGTACTTATATCAAAATTATTGGAACTACGGTACACAAAAATAAAAATCAAATACGAATGACCAAAAGGTTCAACCTTCATTTCCCACTTAAGGGAAGGTTCGGCCTTTCTTCAATTTCCACTGAAGTTAGGGATGTGGTGGACAACTCAAAAAAATAAGAAAAATAAAGTACTTGGTGTAACCATATATCCCACTAAAGATGCAAATCAAAAAACATGAACTGCATTGCATTGCAAGAACAAGCCTGAAAAAAGAGAAAAATAAACTGCATATAGTTGTTGTACTCCATAAGATGTTTAGACTTTTGGAATAGGTTGGAGACACCTAACAAAATGATTATTAACATAAAACCTAAACAAAAAACAGTTGTGGAAATAATACTAAAGTCAATTTTGGTAATAACATTAAAAATAGTATTATCATAAATTAACACTGGAACATATACAAGACTAACTAATTCATGCATGGGAAGGTTTCAAAATAAAATACGGGACTGCAGTAGAATTTGGAGATGGCTTTGTGGGTTAGAAAGATGTTAAACATAAATACAATCTCAGGCTACAATGGTTTGGTGAAATCAGAGCTAAATATGAAATAACTCTTACCTAAAACTTGCTCCTTTGACAAGCAAGACAATGGAATAATTTACTAAATCGATACACTATGTTTCTAACCAAAACTGGGATAGATATAATGGCTGAAGAGACAACTATCAAATATGAAGTATAAATAGCTAATAATGAACACCAACGAATATGCAGAGTGCAAACACAGAACAAATGTAAGGCTAATCGTGCAATTCCAATGTCAGGAATAACGACAGGTCGTGTCGTGGTATTTGGAGGCGGGTTTGTGGCTAGTGGGATGTTGAAAAAGATACAACACCGATATCCATCACGCAACCCGTACTATGAAACCACTAAAATATTGATATTGGGATATAATGGTTGGGTTCCTACAGAAAACCTGCAGGCAAATTAGAGTTCATTAAGAGAGCTCTCCCCTACCACTAATCCCTTTGCACCAAAATGCAGAAAAACTGGAAAACCAAATAAATCTCATTTTACCAAATTTGGAAACACCGCAGACCAACTAAATTTAACAGCCAATAAGAATAACATTATTCTAAATTCTTGGCATTAACAATCACAGCATTGAAAAAATTTATAGTTATTACGTAATACAAACATTTGACTTAGCTCCTGTAGTGAAGGTTTAGAATGGTACTACTATTGGCAGCTGTGCAAATCATTCAATGCACCTAATGAAATAAATTACCCAAAAATGTCAACTTAAGGAAATCTTAGGTAATTATTTTAACCCTATGCAGTGAGCTATCCACCAAGTCAAGATTTGCAATGTACATTTTTTCCGCAATAGCAGGGAACAACTGGTGACACCCAAAGGTTCACGGCAGACCCATTTTTAAGTGAGATATCAAAACACAGTACATAAATAGAAACTCGTTCTACAAGGAGCCACAGCAAATTGTTGATATAACAATTAAGCGCAAACCCAATGTCTTGATAAAACACAATATCTTCAACATTACAACAAAAATGCTCATATTAAGCAAAGTAATACAATAACAGATCATAACATAAAAAATAAAATATATACAACGTATAATGCAAGTGTGAGATTAAGATTGTTACCCTAATAAGCCTGTATTTAGGCTCGAATTTCTTTGCATTATCAACCGAGTCGTAAATCAAGCCAAACCCAGTCGATTTGCCTCCACCAAAATGAGTCCTGAACTTAAACACGAAGATTGAATTCGGGTCTTTCACATCATACAACTTCGACAGCTTCTCCTTCAACTCCGCCTTAACAAATCAACACAAAAAATCAATAAAAATCAAATTTTTAACACAACCAAACAAACCCCAGAGATCAAAATCAAATAACACTACCTTTGACACATTGGGTCTCCCGGGATGAAGCACATCGATAACCTAATCATCAAAATACAAGTTTCAAAGATCAAATGCTATGGTTTTCTTCAAATTTGAATCGAAATCACAATAGTTAAGATGAAGAAGAAGAAAAGAAGAGGGGCTTACGAATTGCTTCCTGGAGAGAAGACGATTGGTCATGAACTTACGAGTTCTGATTGTAACAGCTTTGGTGTCCGCCATGATTACTTCTTCTCGAGCTCTGAAACCCTAACTCTAACCCTAATTTAGTCCGCCGCTGTTGCTTTGTAAAAGAGAGGAAGAGTGAAGTGAGGAAGAAATGTTTTAAATACTCAAATGTTGGGTTAGGTTAAACCCTTGGGTTCCGGGTTTGGATATGGTATAAATTGTGCCGAAGGCCTAAGGTAAGAGTTTTTATGCGCCCAGCCCACTGATTCACCGGTTCAAAAACTGCGTAAAACTCGGAAATGGTGAGAAACGCATAATTGTCAATGGGCAAAAGGTTGCACGATTATATTGGTTGCAATAAGAAAAGGTTTGCATTTAGAGAGGCTGTGCATTTATACAGAGTACATTGTTGTCAAATCGTGAATCGTATACCTGATTTGGATTTTTTAACAGGCGCCCAATGTTTCATTTTTCTTGGAAATAAAATAAAATTAATCAAGTACCAAAGACTTGGGCGCCGATTTAAATTTTTTTTCAAAAAAAAATTGGCCGCCTAAGTCTTAGGCACCCGATTTGAATTTTTGTAAAAACAATTGGGCGCCTAATCGCGACGAAAAAAAGCAAAGTTGAGTTTTGGATTCCTAGACTCTACCTTGCTTTTTGATACTCAAATCCAAGTCAGTGAGGCACTCTTGGAGGTCAAAAAATCTTATGTGACACCTTGGATTTCAAGGTAGTGAGACACTTTAGGAGATGTTCTTATAATTCAGGATTCATGCATGTGTATGTAATTTATGAACTTATATTATTTCAAAATTTTAAATATCGTGAAAACAAATATTTTTAAAGCTAAGTGGTTATTGTGTTTGTATCATTAACAATTGCATATCATTTTGTGTGGACTAGTTTGGAGAATAGAATTATTGAGAGAAGGTTTCTTGCAAGGTTTAAGTTTATGATGCACACTAATCAAAAGTAAGAACTCCTAAAAAAATCTATTAAATCATAATCAACCAAAAATAGAAAGTTAATTTTTATAATAAAGTTTTATTTTTCATCAAAAGCTTTGAAGTTAAAGACTTCCCAACTCGTATTCACTGATTTGAATCACCGATTCACTCAATTTATGGTGAATTAAACTCTAGTACATGTCAAGCTCCCATTTAGCCACGCTCTAGTGGCGATGGTAGGATAACACATACGAGGAGGTCAAAACCAAAACTCTTAGTTTGGATTGTGCGAGTCCTTTACAATAAATGGAATGTCCTAATGGAAGTTTCTTATCGTGGTGAGTTTTTCCTAATACCCGAGTAATGCTCTAAGACAGATTCTATCGTCATAAAACAATATCATCAGATAAACCTGGTGAACACAGGAATAATAAAATATCTGAAGCAAAAAAAGGAAAAATCTCACACACCTTCCCTCCCCATGAATCATTCAGGAACTAGGGAATAATTAATACGCGTTTTAGTTTTATATGTCCATTGAATTACAACATGCAAAATGAATAAAGATAGTGATTATCCTTACATCTATAAACATAACAACACTACAATACAATACCAATTAGAATGTTGCTTGATTGAATGCCTCAAAACCCAAATTCCCCTAATTGTTGTAAACTTGCAATGCCCTCCAAGTCAGTTTATCGGGAGCACAAGTTTCTAGATTAATATTTTAACATGCTTACCGATACTACTTTACACCAAAACTCTAGAATCGGCTTAATGAATCTCACTCATTCCGTGTTTAGTTGTATATGAGCAATGTTTCAAATAATCTGTGAAAATAGTCCCAACTAATATGCTACAATAGAAAAATGGATGAAAGGAAAACCCAAAACCTATCATGAAATGACTAGAATTTGGATCATTTGTAGACGATGCATTTAATGAAGCTCATATGGTGCCTTTCAAATAATTGTTGCATTGTTCCCCTCTGCTAAAGTTCCTGACCCATAATACAAACATTAGAAATCAAAATTATGACCAAATAAGATCAGTGATTACTAACATTATAAATCAAACTAATCCCTTGAAGATCAAAATAAGAAATGAAAGACCTCAAGTTACATAAAAACACAAAGATTGGACCATAAATATATGGCCAATAATGGGGCATAAATTGATCTTCAAGGGACTCACACTGAAATTAATAGGTCTTAATCTTGAAGGAAACATAAGAGGTAAGGTTTCTAGAAAAGTTACATCAGTTTACATCAGTTCACATGTAAGCCTCATCGTGATACAAATATCGTCGAATATGCCTCGCAGGCCCAACACAAGTCCGTTTAAGAACTCGAAACGCATAACCATTATATACTGCAAACGAAAAGAGTCAATCTCTGATCTTTGATCCCCTATGGGAGGATTCTATAGATCTTTATCGTAAATAGTTGACTCCATTTTTGAGGAATCGTGATGTTATTACTCCACAAGTACTGACAACACATCCCGCAGAAGGAATCACATATTGACAAACCTAGAGTTGATATGTCGCGCCTACGGAGGTTCCTACCATCTCATGGCCTAGTGAGCATTACACGAGCTTGGCACGGTATCTCCTTATTCTAAAAGATTCTTTATATTTTTATTAGAAGTTAAACTGTTTTAGTATTTCTTTTTCTACTAGTATTAGAACAACCACAAGTAAATAGGTAAAACTTCTCTTAAATAAATCTTCCAATAGATTTTCAACCAGTCACATGCGGTTAGCTAGCTTGAGGAGTTTGATTTATGAGAGAAAGCAAAGCTCCCCTTCCACGTCAATCCACTAGCCATGAAATGAATAGGCTACAGTGGATGATCTTAAGGCTTCAATTTCTGTTACGTTACCTATTATATTGAACTTTTTTCTCTATAAAAAGGGATTTCCTCTAGATTATTATTTTTATGTTGGTTTAAGTATAATTTTTTTTTAGGATTTATGTTAAGTTTGGGAAAAGCTATAAACCCTAGATCTTTATATCTTAGTTTAAGTGTTCTAGATTTAATGATAAAGAGTGTTTTTCTAGTTTTCATATTGTCCTTGTCAAAATCCCTTCCCTACAAGATGATCTCTTGCTTCCGTGGATCATTTGTACAATGTACATTTACAATTTTACACTCTGATAGCCATGAGTTCTCATATTGCTTTGAATGCGTAAATGATTATTCACATGGCATATCTATGCTGGGTTTGATAACTTCCTAAGAATTGATCAAAACAACAAACTGGACTCGAAATGGTCACACTTTGAATTTCGTTTCAAGATCTGATTGTTGGCGTCTTAGGGTGGAACACATGGTACCTTCGTGAGATTTTCGCCTCTAAAGCCTTGTTTCTCAAATCACACCATGTAATGTATGTATATGCCTAAAACTGTAGGGACTGGGGACTGGTAAAAGGTCATTCAAATTCTTGTGCGATATAACAAGGCTTATTTAGGGAGAAGGTCTAGTAGTAGTATGCAGAATGAAGGTTTTTTCAGGCAGTATGACTTAAACCTGGACGAATGCAGCATAGATGTAAATGTTTATAGAGATTGGATACGAAATCTGAGGGTTGAGTTAGTGGGAGAAGCTAATAATCCAACCAAAAACAAAATCACGAATGGCGTGGTTATTGGTGCTTTGTACTTTTTGGGCTTGAGAGTTTTTTTCACATAACAATCTATCTTCTCAAACAAAATTTAAAGCTTCCATAACTTTTATATAACTCCATAGTGATCCAGAGATATATTATTAATATAGTGGATTCAATCTATAGGAAAGCTTATGTCTGTTTTTGAAGAGGCCAAGCTCTTTCACACCTACAAAGAGGCTAATGCTTGTTCTGTTTTTCTATCATCCTATCTTGATGTAATAGGTGTTGTTTGTATAATTCCTGATGCTATCCCTCAAGGACTGTGTGCTCTCTCTAAGGATGATGCAGATGGCAAGTTATACTTTAGATTCTAATTTTTTTTCTGTCGTTAAGGTATAACTTGCCCCAAAAGGTTTTAAAACCATGAAAAACAATAGCAAACCTCTAAAAGGTTTAGAATTCAAAATTCACACACAAACCATAAACACAAACATTTTGAAAATTTTAAGTTAAGACATGAAACTCACCAGTGAAATATGCTCTTCCAGTCAGTAGAACCCTTGATAGTTGGTCTGATTAGGTATCCAAATCTATGCACAGGAAATTCTGTGAGAAAGATTTTGCAACAAAAAGAAGCAGGAGAGAGCGTGTTATTTATCAAAATATTATTTTTTGAAAGGGTTTTAATCAAAATATTTACGGCTGAAATTAAGAGAAATAAGCCAATAAAATGTTTGGAAGGGAGCTTACTGAAAGCCGTCTGACACCAACTGACACGGCAGATTAAGAGGGACAGACAGAGGCTTCTGAACACCAACTTACATAGAGTTGAGGCAGCTTACACACTATTTGAGCTCCCTACACTCCATGTAGGAGATGGAGTGTCTACAAAATGTGTGTAGGTATTTCTGGTCCTTTATAGAGATAGAGAAGGCAGATTGTAGATATTTGTAATTTTTAAGAAATCTTATATCATTTTGGAGAGGAACAATAGTCTTTCATTGCTACAAATATGGATTATTGAAAGGAAAAAAAAAAAAAAAAAACATGTATTTGGATATTTGCCTTCAATCCCGCAATATTGTATTATTTATTTGTATTTGATATCAATAGTTGAGTTGAAGTGGATTCTCCGAAGAGAAGATGGATTATGGGAGTGTGCGACTTGAACTATTGATTGCCCGTGCGGATCTATTATTTTACCCGCCACATCGGAATTTACAACCAAATGTGTTTCGATTCCAACCACCACGTAAACCCCATACAGAGGATAGGCTGGTTCACTTTAGGATAATTTTTTCTATAATTAGGCCTGAATCATGTCATGCATGAACAGGCTCCGTAAGATTCAGTAGAATAACCTGAACCTTGCCGGATTAAGCAGATGGGTTTCTCTTTTTCATTTTTTGTTTCTCGGAAGCTCTTATTTTTGTGACTTCCCACATTAATACTCTTATGATTGAAGAAATTTACGTTATTTCCAGTCCAGTTAAAATGATTACATGATAATCTATTTTTGCAAGAAACTGTGAAAACTCTCCTTTCTCCAATTTTACTAAGTATAGATTGCTTCACAAGTGCTGGTCGTCAATTGGTGTCAAATTAAAATCTTGACGTTGATGGAACTGCCGCTACTGTTGTTTTAATGCCAACGACTGTCGGTGTTACTCTATTGTCTTTCTTTTCTGATGTAAGATTTAAGTAACTAAGATCACAAACTAGGGCAGATAAGACTTTTAACAGCAGCATTGTTAATGGTTACTATAATACCTAGAAACATCAGTCATACCTTCATATCAGATCATTTAGCCAAGTTTCCATTTCGCCACGTCCGTCAGTATTTACGGCTTGGAAGCCAGCAGCATTAGCGCACCTGTAACCTGATTAAGCAGTAGTAGATTCAGAGTTACATATGATTTATGTTCTCTAATGAAAGCAGTGTTTCAAACAAAACGAAGGTGTTTATTGCAAAACTGGTGAACAGGATTGTTTCAAACAAAATGAAGGTGTCTGTTACATAACTGAAGAAAAAAGAACCATACTATATCTAGATTACTACTACCAATTAATCATAACCATGACTTAAGAAAAGAAGCAAGTCTCTTCAATATATGCTTTAACATTTCCAACTCCCCTTCTTTCGCCTAGAGTAAACAAACCATCCATCTTCTGGTTCAACTGTTGTTTTTGATTCACAATCCACATCCATTTCTGATGCCTCTTCCTCAGCTTTATTGATCACAGGTTTACTTTGAGAGACAACTTTGGAAGGGGAGGAGCTCGTTTCCTCAATTTTTTCACACTTATAATTTCCTTCTAAAAACTCTTCATGTATAGTCATCAACTCTAGTGCCACATCCTCCACACTATCATCCTCGGCCCAAGTATTAAAGGAGTTGTCCATGGTTGCATCGATCAAATTTTCTAGATCATCAATACAAAGTGAGTCTTTGAATTTTAAGAACCAAGAGAATATATCTGCTGCAAGCTTCTTTGCTTTCTGCCGAGATTCTCTACCACCCCACTCATTCTCTACCGCCATCTGAAGTACAGTCCATTGGCCGAGAACAAGGTGAATTCGCTCGTTGAAGAGGGGTAAAGAGTCCTGTTTCAAATACTTAGGAAGAACGTTTCCTTCATTGGACCCCATGAAATCTTTGCTCTAAACAGTAACCTCTGTTATTCCCTTGAGTGTTCCAATTGCAGAGCTACAAAGAAGAGGGCTAAGTAAGAATAAAATGTACAAACCACACGAGGGTTAACGGCAAATAAATGGATTAAAGTTTACATTAAAACTCAATGCCAAGAGTTTACATTAAAACATGACTAAATCTTCATTAGATTCAAGCAAGTTCTTGGAGCATCACACAACAGGTAATATAACTTAGCAAGCCACATATGTATGCACAAACCCTTACAAGTAGTGAGGGAAAAGTAAAATCGCTTTACAGATAATAAATCTTGAGCTTGCCACCTAAGAACCACGTTCATTGAGAGGGCGTAAAGGTGAAATTTGCAGTACAAAAGGCATACTCTCTTGTGCGCCTTTAGCGAGAGGGTGTATAATTCTTTTACTCTTAAAAAAAAAACTATCAAAACAATAATCACATACGCTCTCTAAGTAGGCGCACTACTTTATTCCCTACCATATCCCTAGTCACCCAGAAACTCTCTCTCTCTGATTTTCTCTCAAATGCAGTTTTTTCCATCATCATTTATCTCTCTTTATAGCACTCTTATTTTAGAATTCAATGATATTTTACTTCTTATTCATGGATATAAGATTAAATCATGAACAAAATAAATCCATGGATATAAGTTACCGCTTAGAACCACGACCTCTTATTTCTTCACCTAAACGCATTACAACTTCATTTATCCAAGCTCTTCATTTACAAAATAAATCCATGGATATAATATTGATAACTATTTGTTTATAAATCCCTAAAAATTTTTTGTTAAAATAGTGATGAATTTAATCGCTTTAACAATAGATTGCAAACAATAAAAACGAGGTAATTCATGACCTAATTAATGCAAACTAAATTGTCTAACTCTATAATCACTAACAAGAGAAGTAACAAACAAATGCAATACCAAAACTAACAAAGTGTTACTTACCTGTAATGTAATCAAGAGCAATATCAGATAAATTTTCAATCAGCTTAAAGCTCGAAATTGGACAATCTGAAATTGTTAAAGTTGGAGATAACAAACTTAACTGAGTTAATTGATCATAAATAAGAACAATTTCAAATCCTAATCAAATCTTAAAACCTAAAACTTCAAGTATTGAAGAACTACAAGCTTACGACATTGGAGAAGCGTGAGATGCGAGTGCGAGTGCGAGTGCGAGTGCGAGCGGAGCGGCAAAGAATGGTTTAGTTTAATAAGAGTCCCCTTAAAACTGAAAACTGAGGGATGCGAGTGAAGAAGCTCATATTATAATTAACGATCAAAAGCTCACCCCACTTTATGCTCACCCATTTACCATTTTTTTTTAGATGAATTAGCTCACCCAATTAGGGATGACAATTTAACCCGCCCTGCCCCTAATGAGGCGGGTTTGTATGACTATATAGCGGGTTTGGCTTAAAAAAAATCATTTATTTAATGGGGGCGAGTCTAGTTTAAGGCTTAAATAAATGAGGCCCCGTCACCCGACCCAGTTATACATGGTATGATGTGAATACCCTTACATACAAGTTAAACGTAATTCTGATTTCTGAACTCTGAAGACAGAAGACATGTTACTTTCTCCTCCCCTACAGTCCTGTCTTCATAACTTCATTTCAACTTTTGTCTATCCATCAACTTCTATTCTTCTTATACAGACCTATCGAAACTAGCTGGCTTCATTTCAACCTTATTCTGAAGACATGTTTTCACTTATGGCTTAATGTAGAAGTGAGGGTTAAATTGCCTTTAATCCTCAGTTGGCTCAAGTGAGGGCTAAATTGCTTCTAATCATCAGCTCATTTTTCCTTATTTTATTGAAGATTAAATGAATAATTATTTCAAGCTTATTCCTTGCAGCTTGTGTTTTTTTTTGTACATGTGATTTATGATTTTTAAACGAGTGTTAAACGGGTGTTTGGGGAGGGTTTGGTATAGGAAAATTTAAACGAGGCGGGTTTGGGTATTCCCCATTTAAGTTAAATGGTATTGGGGCAGGTTTGGAGGTAGGGTAATTTGGCGGGTATGAGGATGGTATTGCTCCACCCGCCCCAAACCCGACCCATTGCCACCCCTACACCCAATATTTTTTAAGAAATAATAAATTAAGTTAAGATCAATATCAAATAAGTAGTTTAGCCCACTTGGCATTCTTGCATATTTTAGCTTCTCCCTCTTTTGTTTTAGGGTTTTAAATCTTCAAGTTTGGGAAAAAGCCGTGTTTTCTTATCTAGAGATGTCTTAGATATTTACTAATAAAATGAGTATTTGTTTTGATGAGTATATGGATATTTAATTATAAAAATACGCGATGCATTACATTTTTTGATGTTATTTTGAGGTTGAGAAGCCATATTCTTATGAGGAGTTACTTTATTTTGAGATGCTTGAGTTATCTTCCCTTTTACAAGCTTATAAAAAAGAAAGCAACAAAAATGCCTTAGGAAAATCCAAATTATTTAGGCTATTAGAGAAAAGATCAATTGGAAGATGGGGCCAGGATGGGCGAGCTTTTAGAATGAAATATTGATTTATGTTTTATTTTGAGGGTATACTTGTCTTTAGATGTGAAGAATTGTTACGTAACATAAAGCTGGTTGGTTGGGGTGAGCTTTTAGAGTTTGGAGTGTATTTAAAACTTATCTATTTATATAGATATTTGACTTAAGTCCTACCATTTAGCAAAAAACAAATTATAGTTCTTTATTTTCAGTTTGACCATGGTCAACTACAATTGACCGTAATTGACCCAGTTCAAATCTGGAGGTCGTTTTGCAAAAACTAAAATATCTTTATACTTGCACGTGCAAATCACGTTTTGTAAGAGCGAGATTTTTATTTTCTTGGTATTGTTTTTAGAGATTATTATTTTTAGAATAAAAGAGTTGTATGCCCTCTTACAAAAGACGCACAAGAGAGTATGCCCTTTGTATTGCAAATTTTACCTTACACCCTCTCAATGAGCGTGGTTCTTAGGTGGCTGGCTCAAAATTTACTCATAATAAACCTCTTATCACATACAATAAGAAATAATCAAGTAAATAAGAGAAATAGATCTATACACACCGATAAAGGTTTTAAATACTCTAAATAGGTTCTCAGACTATATCACAAGAAAATATCACCAAACAACTAAATTGTCTAACTCTATAATTACCAGCAAGAGAAGTAACAAAACAAATGTAATACCAAAAACAACCAAGTATTACTTACCTGTAATCAAGAACAATATTAGATAAATTCTCAATCAGCCATTAAAGCTCGAAATTGAACAATCTAAAATTGAAGAAGTCCACAAATAATCAAAGTTCGAGATAACAAACTTAACTGAGTTTAATTGCTCATAAGTAAAAACAATTTCAAATAAATAGAGAGAAATTTCAAGTCCTAATCAAACCTTAAACCCTAGAATTTAAAGTAGTGAAGAGGAGAGGCAAATTGATTTTTTTGGGAAAGTGAAAAGAGAGTCTGGGGTGTTACTTTGTTAAGCTGGGCTTCAACTTTTAAAATCCTTCCCATGGGCAACCCTAAAATCCGCCATTGCAATTGCAGTTTCTTTTCATAAAAAAGGGTACAATATATTTTTTTTCTTACAATTACTACTTTACATAAAAAAGAAGAAGGAATAATCGTTTTACCCAAAAATAAATTTAATTGTTTGAGATTGTTGAATTAGAAATCTGAGAAGAGGATGGAAGACGGTGAAAAGATAAATTTTGAAAAAGGCTTATTTGTATAATAATTGTTTATGAAAACCCTTTGTTAGACTTAGAGCATCTATACTCGACTTGTCATTTTGACTTTAAGTCATATACAAAGAGCGAAAATTGTAAAATAAGACTTACATCCGATTTATTTTGCGTTAACAATCTTGGGGTATATCGTAGATTACCATGACAATCTAAGGAACCAAAACCTGTTAATATATTATGAATATATGGCATCGCAAAAGCTTACATAATATAATGGCAAAAAAATAAAAATAAAATTTGGGAGCAAAAATAGAAATACATATCAGTCTTGGGGGGCGAATAAGAGTTTACAGAGTTAACCAAGTTTGCTACCTCCGTAGGCTCAAAACAAACAAAAGAGGAGAAATGGGCACCCTTATCGGCTAAAACATGTGCCTCAATATTACATAAACGATCAAAATACTCAAAACAAAAATCCAAAAAGTGGGACGCAACAGGCAACATATCAGGCGCTAGGGTGAGGGCACCTCATGAGAGATCTGGAAATTTTGCCTTAAAAGTTATAACAAGACAACGACACTCAGTGAGAACCAAAACTCACTTCAGGCTAATTTTTAGCGCTGCTTCCATCCCTCTGATCACGGAGATCACCTCGGCTTCTTCTAGGTCAGCCGCCCTAGAAGATTCGAAACTTGCACCAATGATAAAAGATCATGTGAGCCTTAATAACAAAACTGGAGTCACTCTGAGATTCTTTGTTATGCCATAAAGCATTCACGGCAACGATGTGCCAGCCTTCCCCGGCAGAAGGGGGGAACTGTACTGGTCGGGATGTTGGTGGAAACGGGGGTTTGAGTGGTCTCAATCAAGTATTTTCTTGCAATTTTTAACGACTCTTGTGGATTCAATTTTTTATTTTTGAAAATAAGGTTGTTTCTGCTTGCCCAAATAACATACATAATGCTGCTAATTTTTTCCCAAAGGGATAAAATGTTATTTTCGGAACAAGTTTGATAAGGAAAAAATTGTAAAACTCACTACGTGAAAAATAGTTATTAGCGACATTTGTGCACACCCATTAACAACAATTATAAATGTGGTTAACCCAACCAATTTCTTGACATATATATATGTCATAAATTAATAAATATGTCGTATTTTATTAAAAATGTGATCTTAATTTACGACACAAATAACTGTCGAGTTTCAAATGGTTTGCGACAGTTGTTTATGTCGTAGTTGAAATAAACTCTTTTATAAACATAAAATTCTCCTTTCAATTTTTTTTTTCTCTCTCTCAGCCCAGAGATAATTTGGACTTCACGCCTCTCTGCTAAAACTTCGAGAAAAATTCCCCTTCCTACCTAATTTCACACTTCATTACGGATGCAAATGTTCCCACTGTAACAGCATGAAACCTGATTAGCCCTCTCTCACTGACTTTTAACTGTTGTCTCCTTCCCTGTATATCATAAATGAAACTCCCCTTTGCCGTTTCAAATTAATCCCCCATAGCCTCCATAATATAAAAGGCTACATCGGTGTTCAGCAGTGATATGTCTTGAGGTGGAGGTTTCAACTTGTACTACTTCTAAACTTTCTGATTTTACTTAACATTAAGATTTTACTTTCTTGACAGACTCCTTGCATTCACATTATCTTCCACTTCCTTGATCATGTAGGTCAATATGTAGTGCACTTCATTGGTTATTATGTTCACTGTGGTGTCACAGGTCCTGGACAGTGGCGGATCTAGGAATGTTTTTAGGGTGGGCAAAGTTAAAGAGTAGTTGGGTTCGGGGCAGTAGCCGGAGTAGCCTTCAAGGAGTTTTTTTTTGGTCCCTTATGAGATGTTTAAGCGAATTTTCAAGTATTTTGACGCAACATAGTAAATTGTACATGAAAATTGACTTGCTCTAGGGAAAGTTAACGCCTAATTGAATAACATTTTTTTTAATAATTGCATGCTTAAAGGCAGATTATTTTGACAACCTTATGTAAAGACTCGGTGTTACGTTGAAAATTTTCATTTTTGGGCATATGAAACAAGATGCATTGTTTAAAATAAAACTTTCTATACCTCTGGTGCCATTATATCACAAGATTCACAACTACTAGTAAAATACCCCACTATTTGGAAAGAGATGGTACTTTTCTTTAGTAAAAGAGATGGTACTTTTCTTTAGAGTATGTTTGACCCTTTATGAGGGGTATATAGGTTAATTTACATATGTGCCTAGAACAATAGAAGCTAGGTGGGCATATACTTGTCTAATTTAAAAAAATCAGGGTGGGTAAATGCAGAATTTTAAGGAACTTCTGAATATTTAGGTTTTAAAGTACCTGTGTTATCATTATTTTTGAAAGTTGAGGGTAGTACCTAGGCTTTATGTACATCCGCCACTGTACCTGGACTTGTTCTCAAGAGCTCTATTGTTTCTTTCTAGCCATATGTGTATCATTGAGCAAAAAGGCATGATTATTATAAGGGTATTGTGGTGTGGTTATTATACTAATAATAAAAGTTGTGTGTGTGTGGTAACAATGTGGGCATGTTATTTCATGGATTCACAACCTGGAATCATAACATGTGGGTTATTATAATACTTTTGCAATTGACTGAAAATCACAATAGGCTGAGCTCTCACTACTGCTGCTCCTAGTGTTGTTGGGCTACAAAATATCCAATAACAGTAAAAGCTATTTTTATTAACTATATGATATTTAATTACAGACCATCAAAGTTTATTTGTTTATATTTTCACTAAGTTTTATTAATCAAGCCTTATGGCTAATAATGCAGGTATCAAAGTTTATGACGCAGTCAATGATCAATGGATTACATCTATTGAGAGGCCACGAGAGAAGCCATGTCAGGAGTTCATGCTCCTTCTTTTAGTTTAGCAGGTTTTTTAAATTCTTATATAAGTAATGTTGCTAGGATTTGTTCCAACTCTCATCGCATTACCCTCTTGTCTATTCACTGGTGAACATCAATAAGATTGTTGCAATCAAGGGGAATATATAACATCTAATGGTACCCAATGACATGCCCATGTATCCAACACGGTTTCATCACTCCAGGTTTTTCTATTTAATTAGTATTTTAATTATGTCTGAACGTACCAAACTTTAAATGCCAACATCTGTGATTTTGTTCTAATACTTTTGAAATCATTTTTGTTAATTTAAGCAGGATTCTACCGCCCCTTTACACCACGAAGGTCAATGCCTTTTCTCCATAAGATACTTTCTACACTTCTATGTTTGATTTTTAGTGGTTCTAGATAATCTATTTTGATATAATGTATTTCTTTTTTTGGGGCTATAACATTGACCATTAAGATGTATTCCTTATCAGTTGATTTTCCTTTATGAGCTCCAGTATGTTAGTCTATAAATCTTTAGATGTTTAATTTGTAAATGTAAAATTAGTAGATTCGTGACATGCATTTTTTGCTTTGATATAATAAGAAATGGTGGGAGCTCTAGGTTATGTGAATTGTATGTTTTAAGTTACGATATATGTTTGGATGTATTGCATGTCATTGAACCTTTTTTTTTTTTAGGAAGTCATCGAACCTTTGTTGATGCAAGGGAAACTTTATAAAGCTTTTTAATAGACTGTTACCTTCCTGATTTGATTTTCCTTTTAATGGACTATAGCTCAAAATAGATAAAGTACTCATTTTTTTTAGAGGTTGGTGGTCAAATCCATCTAGCAGTTGAATTGTAAATTTCTTAGAGATGTCTAAGGTTACATGACAGGTAAATAAAGTTTGACTTTAGAGTATAACTTCTTGAATGCTTTCTTAATATTTAATGGACTATAAGCTCAAAATGAATAGAGTGTTCAAATTTTTTGAGAGGGAGATGGTTCAAATCCGTCTAGTCCAGTACAAATAATTTTTTGTTTAATGACGAGTATATCTCTTGGAAACTTTGAAGTCAACTAGTCTTTTTCTAGATAGGGACACTTAATTATTACTGCCACATTTTTTTCTTCTAAAAATTCACCATATATAGTTTTCATTTATGTTTAAATTAAACGACATAAAACACAACATTTATAAGCGTTGTATTTTTTTTTATCGAACAACATATTTATATGTTAGAAAAACACGACATTTATAACCGTTGGTAACAAAAACGACACCCTTTTTAACGACAGTTGTTAACAACATAATATATGTCGTTAATATAGTATTAACGACATATATTTTTGTCGCTAATAGCCATTTTTCAGGTAGTGACTTTAGAAATGGAGTCAGAGTAAATCCAGTTGCTACAGTTGATAAAAAGGTCAAAAGCATACCAGTACTCCTTAATATTTTTAAAAAAGAAAAGAGCGTGTGTGGTGGTTTCTTCTTCTTCTTCTTCTCTGCATCTTGGGTAGGTAGTGTTCCATGACTCTTCCCTGTGCTATAGGTTCATCTTTGTTGGGATTCTATCCTATAAAGCTTTCCGCATAAAGAATTGGATTAAAAAAGGTATCTTTATTTTCCAGACGGTGTCCCAGGATTTATCCAATTGCTCAGTGGAGCTGGTGGGACGACTGTTACAATTTTGGTCCTGTGTGGAGGATTAGTAGACAGATTTGACCGTAAGAATACCATTTTTTCTCCATCTTAGGACGTCCTTTGCTGGGTTTTTACTGAGTGGGATATGAATAATGAGATCGGAAAGCTCTTGATTGAGAAAGGAGAACACAAGGTCCTCTCTCCAGATGCCGCCGCATAGGGCAGATAAGATTAGATACTCTAGAGATGGTTATGTTGAGTGGGGCAGGCCCTACTAGTTTCTAAATGGAATTCCAGGAATCCATGGTTCTAGCCAACAGTCCACGCTTTCTTCATTTCTGATGTGCAAAATGAGGTCAGGCCAAATTATGTTCCTTGCCTTTAAAATACCTTTCCAAATCCAGGAGTCTAAAGCTTTAAGGGAAAAATGCATCGGATACTCTTTAGGAGAGTATTTTTTTTCATGTTGTGAGCCTAGATTTTGTTAGGTTCTTTTATAAATATTCCAGAAGGGCTTGGCCATGAGGGCATGATTGTGAGGAAGGGTAGCTCTGGTACTCAAACCTTTGTATTTCTTTGGTCTGCAGATTTTCTTCCAGCTAATGAAGTGGGCCTTGTTTTTTCCTTCATTGTTTTTGCCCTACAGAAAATTAGCGTTCATAGAATCCAATTTGTTGTAGATTTTGGTAGGGAATGGGAAAACAGGCATAAGAAAAGATGGGATTGCTGAGTTAACAACTTTTATAAGGTAAGTCTAGCTGCTTTTGAAGAGGTTTTTCGCCTTCCAGCCCTCAATCTGTTAGAGACTCGGGAGATGAAATATTGAAAATTAAGGCTTTTGGATCGGTCGAAATTGAGTGGGGCTCCTAGGTATTTTCCCCCGGTTGAATCTTTTTTGATATGGATGATTTTTTGAATAAGCTTGTAGTGTTTATGGTGACAATTTTTGCTAAACACGATGCATGATTTTTTGAGATTTATCTCCTGACCCGAAACAATTTTGAAGGTGTCAATGGTGTCTTTTATGGCCCTGACTTCCCCGAGGTAAGTTTTGCAAAAAATGAAACTGTCGTCTGCGAAAATAAGGTGGGAAATAACGATGCTGCCTCTAGCCGTTTTGATACAGTGGATATCATCCTTGATCTCCGCTTTCAGGATGATTCTAGAGAGAACCTCCGAGCAGATGATAAACAGGAAATGGGAGAGAGGGTCTCATTACCTGATGCCTCTTCCCGGTTTGAGGAAACCATATGGTGTACCATTCAGATTGAAGGAGAGAGTTGAGGTGGAGATGCATTGGTGAACCCAATCGTACCATTTGTCACAGAAACCCATCATTTTAAGGGTGTCAATAAGAAAACTCAATTCAACTCTGTCGAAAGCTTTGTTAAGATCCAATATAACTGTCATGCAACCTGAGATTCCTTTTTTTTTAGAGAGTTGAGGATTTATTGGGCCATAATGTTATTATCGAAGATTTGCCTGCCCAGGATGAAAACATTTTGAGCGGAGGAGACGAGTTTGTCAAGGAGAGGTTTCAGCCAGTTAGTCAAGATTTTAGTAATAATTTGGCACTTAGTTCTCTAATGCCCTCAGTTCTCCCGGTTCTACTTAGGTGATATTGGTGTCGTTAACATGGTATTAAAGGAATTGATTTGTAGATCATTTGTTTTTTACTCCTATCCTCTTGCCATTTTCACGGTTGAAGTCAATATTCACTGTACAAGCCCAACCAGATAAGTGTGAGGTCCAATCAACCACCGAAGGTAAAAGTAAAACTGTAAATAATTTAAACATAATTATTATTTCACATCACTATCGCCGTTTCTCGGAAACATCACCCTCTCTCTCAACACGTAACTTCAAACACAACCCCTTACAGTCAGCTCAGGTACACCACCTCCCTAGATTTCTCTCTTCTCACAAAGAGTACGGTACACTTTAGCTGACACCAACAAACCCTCTAAATTTCAAATCTAAACACAAACACAAACACAAACACAAACACAAAGTCCAATGTTTCCAGTCTTATTTTCTACTTCATGTGTGTGAGTGAGTGAGTGAGTTAGTTAGTTTCAGACTTCCGGTGAAGCCATTTTCAGGTATTTTAGTCTTTCATGTTCCTGTCGGTATCTTAATGTCTAAAGAATTCATTTACATATAGCATTTGGACCTCAGGCCTCAAACTGGGGTCCTAAAGCTCAATATGTATCGGTATCTTACTGCCTAAAGAATCATCCGGTATACAATTTGAGTAATAATGTGAGATATTTGAGGGTAGTTTCGGTTTTTCATAACTCTTAGATATAAATATTCTCTGTTTATTTACTGAGGCGGTGGTGAAAGATAATAAATGTATTGGGATTCAACTTGGCAGACTTGGGGTAATATGAGACCAAAAGTAATTAAATTATTTAGAAGCGTTAGATGTTTGTGATTGCAGAATTTGGATGGTTTAGAGAGTGACACGTTGAATGAATCTGTTGTTGTTGCAGGGATAGAGAGAGATGGTGAAGGAGGGAGGAGATGGTGAAGATGGTGGTGGGTCTGTTGAGTTATGTGCAAGTTATAGGTGCAGCAGTAGTACTAATAGTGGTAGGCCTTCTTGGTTACAAGTAACCCTTGCAGGTATTGTATAAATACTATCTCTTTGTCTCCTCATTTTGTTGTATTCACCTTCAATTATTACTATACTTGTAAACCACTCTTCCCTAGTTAAATAAATTATTTGTGATTAAAATCATCGGATAATCGCCGCTTGGGGTCGTAAGATGACCTTGTAGAATGAGAGAATGGACTCACTTTCTTTCCAAGGTGCCACGTAGGATTTTCGAGCTCCAATAGCACCTCACTCACTTGGTTTTTCAACTCAAAAAGTAAGGTTGAGCCTTGCTTTTTTACGTCCCGACGGGCGCCTAAGGTTTGGGCGCTCAATTTTTATTTTATTTTTCAAAAAAAATTCAAATTGGGCGTCTAAGAGCATCCACAACAGCCTCTCTATAATAGGGAGTACTTTTGAAGAGTTTCAACCCAACTTTGATGTTGTGAATGTAGCAGACTCCCTACAAAAAGGAGCCACATCACAAAATTAACTACCTAAACCACTTCAAATTAGTTATGTTTAAAAATAAGAGGCAAAAAGTGATTTTTTTTTTTTACTTTAAACCTCTAAAGTAACTTTACATCGGAATATAAGAGTCCTACGAAACCATTTTATTACTTTTTGCTTTCCTAAAATAAGTTTAGGGAGGCTGTTGTGGATGCTCTAAGATAAAATAATTCAAATGAGACGCCTAGCAGTTAAGCGGTTAGGCGTCTGATGATTTTTTTTTAAAGGATTTTTCAAAAAAAATGAAACAGGCCGCAACACTTGGGCGCCAGTTGAAAAGTTACTGTTGGAAGAAATAGAACCTCATTTACTTGGATTTAGGTTTTTTTCAACCAAGTGAATGAGGTACTTTAGGAAAGACTCTTAGGATGTCCCGCTGGACTAATGTTATTAATTACCTAGATGGCTCAAATATATCTAAAGTCATAAGTGGAACTCATTATTTATGCAACCCAATTACCGTTCATTTGGTTGCCTCGTTAGGATTGTCACCTTTAAAATTGAATTGTGGATATTCAACAAGTTTTTAGAGAGAATTTCTGGTTTGAGAGTAATCTCGGCGGAAGTCGTTGGCTGACTAATTCCTCAATTATGTGCAAGGCACATTTGAGTGAATTATGTTAGAAATCATTATTAGGACTTCGATTTTGTGAGAGACAATCTGAAGCACCGTTCCAGATCCCCCGCACTTTAGACTCGCCAATGCAACGTTGTGGAGTGCTGTTTATTTGTTTGTGATAAATGTATTATCATTTGAACGGATCGACCATCCCGACCTTAGATTTGTCGTGTCAAAAGTTTCACTAATAATCACAAATTTTACTTACACCTTGAGATACCAGAAATTACAACTTGTACACAAGCAAATTTAAATTTAAATTTTCCCACTTTTTTTGTGTATTACTATTCAGGGATACTGTTGTCTTTTAATGTAACAGATTTGGATGTGAAGATGAAAACATTGGCACTAAACCTCCATGTGGAAGACGATTCTGACTCGTTTGGTGAAAGAGCTGAAAATTACTACCTAAAACGCCCTCAGCTTTTGAATCTCCTCCAAGACCTCTATAACGGCTACCTTTCCTTAGCTGACCGTTACTGCCAAACCCTAATCAAACAACACCCTCCTCGCCAATCATCAATCTCAAACATCCTCTTCGAGATCGAAGACGACAATGGGACAGTTATCTCCGACTCTGTTTCCGAGGCCGAAAGCTCTCTCTCGTACCAAACCCCACCTCCCACGGTCCAGCGTGCGCTCGCGCCCCTACCGCCACCGACCGATTCCGATACCATCATTGCGGAACTTATAACCAAGACTATCGACTACGAGTTCCTCATCCATGAGATCCAAGCCCTTGAACGTACCAACACCGAGTCATCAAGAAAGATGGACCTTCAAAAGAGCTTACTCGAAGTCTTGGAATCCGAAAGACTAATTCTACTAAACGAGAATTCAAGATTGGGGTACCGGGTAACCACATTATCCGAGGAGAACAAAGGGTTGGCATCCGATTCAATTATGATGAAACGGAAAGCGGGTGAGCTAGCAAGGTGTGTTTTAAAAATGCGGGAAGACCATAGAATGAGCCTACTAAATCATAAAATTGAAGACCTCCAAGGTAAAATTGACGGGTTGGAGAAACGGAACCAAGAGAGGGAAGAGGAAGAGAAGAAGCGAAAGAAGAGAGATGTTGTTGCTTTAGAGGTTTGTTTCGAAGTCGAGAAGCTTAAAGTTGAGAATCAAAGGCTCAAGGAGGAGAGTTTGATGATGAAGAAAGGAGGAGTTCTGTTTGAAGGGTTGAAGGTTTCGACTTCAAAATGGTGGGATCGAGTCAAGAAAATGGATTTGATGTTTGTTTGTGGACCTAATGCTACTGGTTCTTCGAAGTATAGTTGTTGCTAGATTTGCTCATTCATCTTTTGTTGCTGTTAAAAGTGGAGAATGCTAAATGTGTTATTTTTTGTAGTAGAAGATCACTTATGGTGAAGTTGTGGTTTTTTTTCTTTTTGATGACAGATTAGTAGAAAGTTATTTTGTTATAATTGTCGTCTCTAATCAAATTCGGTAATGTGTGTTTTTTCCGAATATGCTCTCTACTTCTCTATCTCTGTTGCCTGTTGATGAGATATGTAAGATGGGGCGGCATGCCTAATTTTATCAACATGTTCATGCTCATTGCTCTGCGTAATGGTGTTTGAAGCTACTTCACAACATGCCTTGCCACTGAGCATGGTAAGCAAAAACTACTTCACAACTCAATAGGGTAATTTTAAGTACTACAACCCAGTGTTTCTAGATTAAATAAGATTATGGTTTTAATCTTGTCTAGATCTAGCTCGTCAGATTAGGCGCAAACCTAGAGTAAACAGAAATAGACAGAGCTAAACATAATATAAAACGCCCCGGTCAAGGAAATATATCCTTAAAATTGCCTCGGCCCTTCGCCCGTATATTTTGAAGACAACATGCAGAAGGAGTATTTTGTGATAGATTTTGGAAACGAATTTGTGTGTGTGAAAGAGAGAAGAAGATGTCTGGTATGGTAAGTAATATAATTTCAGAATGCTAAATTTGTATTTGATCTTGCTAATGTAATTATTATTTTGATAAAGATTTGCTAATTGGATGGATCTTCTTCTTCGTATGAAACAGATTATGATGAAACGTACAAAGTAGAGTTTTATGAAGACTATGATACCTCTCCCTCCACTGATGAGTTTTATGCCAAGTTTCAAAGCCTCATTCCACTTTTCGCCTGCAGGCTCCGTGGTACCGACGAATATGATTTGATTTTAGGGCCACCGCGGCTTCTTTTCATAAAAAAAGGGTACAATATTTTCTTCTTCTTACAATTACTACTTTACATCAAAGTTTTTATTTAATCTTCTTATTACTCTTTGAGAGAATGGTTGTCTAAATCATACGATTTTTATGAATTGTTTTACCCAAAAATAAATTTAAGAATTTTTTTAACTTTGTCCCAGTACAAAATAATATTAGCCTTTAGATCCTGACTTCGTCACATATTCATTTTTTACCCAAATTGCCTTTTACTGTAACTAACTTGAGCTGACCCAGTCTTTTTTAGTTGTTTCCCTCTATTGCCCCTCACGTGTCATGTTTTTTTGTTAAAATCTTCTTACATTTCCACTTCACCACGTGAGGGAATTAACAATTTTTTATAATTTAAAAAATAAAATAAAATGCGAGATACACGTGTGGGGGCAAAAGAGGGAAGCAAGTAAAAAATTTTGGGTCAACTAGATTTGACTTGCAGTCAAAGGCAATTTGGGGTCCGAAATGATTTTGTGGGGAACTTGGAGTCTAAAGGCAAGTTTTCATTTTCTAGTAGTGGCCAAAGTCCAAAGTTTCTCTAAATTTAATTGCTTGAGAGTGTTGAATTCGAAATTTGGGAAGAGGATGGAAATCGTTGAAAAGAGAAATTTTGAAGGAGGTTGATTGGTGTAATAATTGATTTTGCAAAACCCTTTTGTTAGACTAAATTACCATGACAATCTAGGGAACCATATTATGGATATATGGCATCGCAAAAGCTAACATAATATGATGGCAAATAAAAGATTTCATTAACATGGGATTAAAGGAATTGATTTGTAGATCATTTGTTTTCTAATCCTATCTTCTTGCCGTTTTCATGATTTTGATTGGTATATCCTCATTAGTTGCATAAGAGGGACCTTATTTTGGTGTATTGAGAGGATAAGCCATTCAATCTTTTGGCTTACATGAATTATGTTCATCTTTTGTATTGAATCATGAAACTGTTGTAGAGATGCTCCCTTCAGAGAAACTTTAGATGACCCTGCAAAGAATATGTTTGGACTTCTGAGGGATGAAATTATTTTGAATGGTTGGTAACATCTTGTAGTGCCTGTATAAATTTCCCGGGAACTTGCTGCCGCTCTATTTCTGAAGTATACATTAAGCAAAGATATCAAACTTATTATGTAGCTGTTCCCAACTCACTAAGTACTCATTTAAGGTTGGAGGATGGAACCAAAGGTGAAAGTAAAGAAAGGCCAATGCCTTAATTGAATTGTGACTGTGAAGAAAGCAAAGAAAGTCCAGTGCCTAAATTGATGCGTGGCGTTGAGGAAGTTTCAAACAAGGACTAAGAGAACAATATTGCCATGCGAACTAAAATTTATATTTTGTTTGTTTTTATTTTTATGTAGTTTTAAGGATGTTGTATTTGGTGATTTCTGCTAGTTTCGATATATCGAAACTCTTAATGTTGAGTTTGTTTCTGATGCATGGAAATCTAGGTCTTTATATGTTTTGGTCATTGTATGAAAGTTGTAGCACAAATTTGTATCTTTTATGTAATATATGGCTCATTAGGTCCCCTGGTAAAAGAACAAAGAGCGGGACTGTTGGAATTTTTCTTAAACTTCTTTTGGGCTTGGGCTTGGGCTTGGGCTTGGGTTGGGCTAGACTAATTTTTTTCTTTTAGGTTATCCATTTGGGCTTGAGTTCTGGACTCTTGCTTGGTCTTTCCACCACTATGAAGTGGACCTAATCTTTACGATCACGTCTCCTCTTTATTAGTTCAAGAGTTCAAACTTCTTCTGACGAAAATAAAGGAAAAGAGCTGTTGCATCTTTCCTTTAAATACTCTTTGTTATACCGCCTCCAAACATAGAAAAAAATAACAGTCCACTCTTCTCTCTCACTCTTAACACATAGAAACCAATTTTTATTAAACTCAATCTCTCTCTCTGTTCAAACTCTTTCAATCGTTGGAACGGTTTACGTGAGGTGCGAAAATACTGTTTGTTGTTGTACGTAGACTTCCGATACGAAGCTACCGTATATGCTTGTTGTTTCCTGGGAGAGATCAGACCAATTACTTGTGCCTGAGGTAGGTCGAAATACTATTTAAAGAGAGTGCGACTCACGCCTCGAGCTGTCATTGTTTTACTACTTCTTTGTTACAGGAGTTGTTAACGTGTCGATTACTGTTCACTGGAGTACAAGCTGCCTCTTGTAGTTGCTGCTGTTTACTACACGTTACTTGTTGTTCGCCGGAGTAGAACATTCCTTTCTATTGCTGCTGAAGCTGCATTTCTTTGTTGCTGAAACTGCCTTTCTCTTGAGCTGAAATTTGTCTGCTCGTACTGCTGTATACCTGCAAATCAGACCTACTGTTGCTGTTTGTTATTTGTTGTTTAACTCGTTACATCGCTACTATTATAACTGTGTTACTGCCGAAAACAAAACTTAGTTGCTGCTTGTTATTGCTTGTCATACCAATTACTAACAGTAGTGCTATTGTTCAACTGTTTACGTTATGGGAAAGCGATTACAGGTTCATAAACTATATATTTTAAAATTTTAAAGAGTAAATTTTATCTGTATTATGGCTCTTTCTTCTAAAGTATTGAAGTTTGATTCCAACAAACTCTCTAAGTTTGATAGTCTCAACTTCAAGTAGTGGAAGAACAAAATGTTATTTTATTTCACACTTAAGGAAGTTGCATTTGTTCTGGAACAAGAATGCCCTGTTGAACCTCCCGTTCCCGTGCCTACGAATATGACAAAGCCTTAGAGACCTTTTCAAACTGGACTAAGGTTGATTTCAAATGCCGTAACTTCATTCTGAACGGTTTAGCGGATGAACTGTACGATTACTATCTGCAATCCGTATGCCTTTTTTTTTGCAGATTCGGACTATAGATAGTAATCGTACAGTTCGTCCGCTAAACCGTTCAGAATGAAATTACGGTATTTGAAATCAGCCTCAGTTCAGTTTGAAAAGGTCTCTAAGGCTTTGTCATATTCGTTTAAAATAAGATCAGGGTCTACCGCAGGTACGGGAACAGGAGGTTCAACAGGGCATTCTTGTTCCAGAACAAATGCAACTTCCTTAAGTGTGAGATAAAATAACATTTTGTTCTTCCACCTTTTGAACTTGAGACCATCAAACTTAGAGGGTTTGTTAGAATCAAACTTCAACACTTAAGAAGAAAGAGCCATAATACATATAAAATTTACTCTTTAAAATTTTAAAATATATAGTTTATGAACCTGTAATCGCTTTCCCCAGCTGCGATGTTGTAATATGCAAGTGATAAATTATCCTTGAGAAATCCTGCACGTCCACTGAGTTTCTGCTTGTTTGTAGGAAGTTGAACCTCCCCAGCAATATTCTCTTTCAGACTGCCAATTGTCTCGGATACTGGACAGTGATTTCCAGAACCTGCCCTTTAAGGTTTCCTTCATCAACATTTGGAACAGAGACGGTGATTCGGACAGGCCCCTGAAAATAGACAACGTAATCATCCATAGAACTTGGCGGAAATTGCATTTTACTGAATTTGATGCAAAGCAGTTCCCTTATGTCTGGTGATACTCTGCCTGCGCTGGAAAACGGTAATCAAATCTATGTCAAAGCACTCACAACATCCACTAATTCTGCTAACTGACATGCATTCAAATTTTGCAACATAGAAGAAGCCAGGATGAGGACCATCTCAAATCAGGTTTCATCGACTTACTTATACACTCTCTGTAGCCATGTTCAAAATGGTCTCCACGAGGAAGGTTTAGGACTCTTCACCAACTTAAACTAGCGTCTTAAAACCTGCGTTTAGGACCCTTAACCTAGCGTCTTAAAAGCGGCAGCAGTCTTGGCTTCTATTGCACGGGCAAACAAATGTATTCTTTCAGATCAGAGTTCATGTAAAATTTGTGCAGGGAAAGTACTCTTAGATGTCCACGCAAATTGCTGGTTCATACAGAACGAACCAGAATTTCAAAATGATGCCACATCGTACTGTAGTGTCTTGGAATGTTTTAATTTAAGCTAATTTCCGAAATATGAATGGTGTGGGACATGGGAGATAATGTGCTACAAATGTTGCAGAAATCTGATGAAAATGTAGATAAATGAAGACAAACCAATAACTGCTACAGACTAGAACTAATATATATACTTCAGAAACATATCTACGTCCATCAAAATCTCAAATATCAGGGAAAGATGATTAAAGAGACACAAACAATGAAGGGTAATTATACATTAAGAGCTACATTTGAACAAAAAGATTTGACTTCAAATTGTTTGGAACATTTTAAGTAGGCTAATACAAGGTGACGATCATTTCCTTCTTCCTGGTAAAAAGAAAATAAATTCAAATGACAACCTTTACTTTAAACATCCAACTCAACAGCAGTAACAATACCTTCCCTTTGGCGCTTTGATTCAATTTTATCAAATGTTCCAGTAAGCTTAGAATCTGGTCCATCACTTGCATGCAGATCAACTATAATAGATGTGCTTTTTGCATCCAGAGAGAAGTCCCTTTTCACCATTTCATTTCGAAGTTGCTCTGCTTTGTCGAGTTTTTTATTCTGGAGCAGTCCCCGAAACATAGTATTGTATGTGAGTTCATTTGGAGTAGGACCCTTGTCTAACATCCTTGCAAATAAATCCTCTGATTCTTGAAGCAAGCCTTTAGTTAAAAGTCCACTTATCATTATAGTGAATATCATAGTGTCACATTTCAAGTTCTTAGACGGAAGACTGTCAAAGAGTTTCTTTGCCTCATCGACATTGTTTGATTTGCACATGTTATCAATAACTGTACTGTACGTAATAATATCAGCTTCTAATCCTCCATTTTCCATCTTTTCAAATAACAGCATTGCTTCCTCATAACTACCATTTGTAAATAGGCCATCCAATAATGAATTGTATGTGTAAACATCTGGAATCGGTCCCTGAGCTTGCATCTTCTTAAAAAGCTCTTGTGCCGTTGCAACTCTCCTAACCTTGCATAAGCCATCTATCAGGGAATTGTATGTAATGACATTGGGTGCTAACCCCTTGCTACGCATATCTTCAAAAATTTGCATAGCTTCATCTAACTTCTTTGCTTTGCAGTACCCATCTATCAAAATGGTGTAGCTTATAACACTAGGCTCACAACCCCTGACCACCATTGAATGAAACATTTTTGCTGCCTCCTCCATTCGATTGTGTAAACAATATCCATCCATCAAAGCGTTGTAGGTGATTGTGTCTGGTTCCACGCTTCTTTCAATCATCAAATCTAACAACTCATGGGCCTTTTTAACCATTCCTTCCTTGCACATAGCGTCGATTAAAATGTTAAAAGTATATACATTTGGTGAGATCCCACGGTCTATCATTTCACTAAATAATTTCGTTGCTTCTTCCCACTGGCTTGAAGTGCATAAGCCATCTATCAAAGAACTGTAAGTTACTACATTGGGACTTACACCTCTTGTAGACATCAACTCCAATAGAGTTTGTGCCTTTTCTGTCCTCCCATCTTTGCAAAGAGCATCTATCATGATGCTGAATGTTACTATGTCTGGAGAAATTTTAGAATTCACCATTTTGTTGAAATAAGATTCAGCGTCCTTCCACATGCCTAAACTACATACACCTCGAATTATACAACTGTAAGTGAAGACATTTGGCGCAACACCTTTTTCAATTATTTCTCGAAAGAGTTTTTGAGCTTTGGGTATCTGATTGTCCTTACAAAGACCGTCAATGATTGCACTATATGTTACCAAATCAGGCTTGCGATTTCCGCTCTCCATATTCTGAAGCAACTTAATAGCTTGATCAACATTCCCAGTTTTGCATAACCCATCAATCATAGTTCCATAGGTAACATCAGTACATGAATACCCAATCTCTGTAATTTTGTTAAACAACTTGATTGCATCCTTTACTCCATTCTTCTTGAAAAGCCCTTTGAGCAAAGTGGTGAAAATAACTATATCTGCTTCAAACCCACTCTTGAAAATGTTTCCAACAACAGCAAACCCGAAACCCACCTTACCCATTTGACAAAAACAATTAATCAAAGTGCTAAATGTAACTAAATCAGGTTTGATTCCCTTGGATTCCATTGCTTTAAACATTGTGATTACAGTGGGATACTGTCTCAACTTGCATATGGCTCCTAACAGTTGAGTGAATAGAAGAATCGAAGGCGAGGGTCGCATTTGAATCGCGTTATCGAACAAACCCTTGGCTTCTTCTATCCCAAGGTTTCCTGATTTGCACCTATCTCTCACAAATTGCTCAAAATGAGTTATTGTAGATTGTATCTTGGAATGATGGGAATGAAAAGATGAAGTGAACGTACCGACCTTATTATGAAGCTCAGAGATCATCTTCTTCTTCATAACAACAACAGCAACGGATCTTTCAAACAACTTTGTTATTTTTCAAAAACGACGGTATTAACCTGTTGGGAGTTAGTTGAGCAATATAAGTCCTCATTTGCCATTTCGCATTTCTAGAACATTTAAGCAAAACTTGAAATAAACAAACAAACAACTGATAGAATTGGATTACATCATGATACTCGATGCTCAAGATTCTCTTCAAAGGGATTCGGGCAATAAACAAACAATATGAACGGACCAAAGCAAAACTTTAAATAAACCATTATTTGTTGCCAGATTTTTTTTCAGAATATATACATGTAAGGACTTATTCCCACTCTCGATCTTATAGAAATTTAGATATTGACCCTATGTGCAAACAGCTCGAATCCATAACTACGCGAAATCGTTAAAAAAAACCGTTACAAGAAAGATGAGTCAAACCGTTACACAACCATTATTATGAAGGTCCATCAAAACTTTGTTGTACGCTTGCCATTAAAGATGATAATTGTCATAAAACGGTCAAAATATGAGACCTATAAGTAGGACCAAGAAATAACATATTAAAGACAGATGATTGATTATATCTACAAAGTCTATACAAAAACTATTAAGAACGTTCGTTGTAATAGCTAGTCGCTCAATCCATAAAATCACTATTTTTAAATCCTCAAAAGAGGTAATGGTATTCAGAGGTTTTACACGCTAATTATTACGTGTTGGTGATTATTTGTTATTGCTAGCGTTCTAATCATATTCGGTGTGAGATACTAAGTTCGAGGTCTGAAATTATGTTTTTACATTTAGCACCGTCTGTGGGAATCGAGATAATCAGCCACGGTTCTAAAGGTCACAGATATTTTTCATCGTTGCATAATGCCGAGCTCAAGTCAAAACCCTTTAATTGGATAGACGGAAGGAGCTGGCACGGGAGCAACTCAAATGGCAGAATATTACGCGTCACTCTAAATTCCGAGACAGAAATGCGAGCTATTCTGGAACTACAATTGACAGAAGAACGAGAAGCATTGAAAGTCCTGCAAGAGTAGTAATCCACAATACGAATTGAGAAACCCTAATTAGTATAAAAGTACGAAGAATACACCAATTGGTTGGGAAAATTCCTTTTAGAATTTCAATTGCTTAAATCAATCGATTACAATCAAATTTCACTCAAGCCCTAAGTCTCTATCTCAAAACTTTTATTAATCTAACCCTCTAATCTTGCCTAGCCTTGCCTCTTTAAAAGAGTTACAAGTTCTTATTTACAAAATATGATAATTATGCCTTAAACGCCTAAACAATAGGTTGAATTGCGCCTCTGTACTTGTTCTGTTCGAACAAAACAAGTCTCTGTTCGAACAGAAAAAAGTGTATTCGAACAGACATTAATGTATTCGAATAAAACTACTCTGACGCCTGTTTATTCGAATAGACCTCAAGTCGTTCGAACGACTCCAAATCTCGTTCGAACAACTTGGTCAAAAATCCATAAAAACACCCCAAATCTCTCTGAAATTTTGTTAAACAACTTGATTGCATGCTATACTCTCTTCTCCTTAAAAAGCCATCTAAGCTAGGTGTTGAAAATAACCATATTGATTCAAACCCACTCTTGAAAATGTTTCCAACAATAGCTAACCCAAAATCTACTCTGCCGGATTGACAATAACAATTGATTAAGGTACGAAGTAGGTTTAATTCCCTCAGATTCCATTGCTTTACACTGGCTTCCATTTAACCGAATGTATGTCTTTCGAGTTATCTATTTGTATTGATCTCGTCGAGTTTGTAAATAAATTAGTAGGGCTCGTCATTGAACGCTTTTTTCACTCTAAAACACATGAGATCAAAAAATCAAGTAGTCGTAATGTGTAAGAAAGTCTTCGTCAATACAAGGCCAAGAACCTGTGAACTAGAGTAACCCAACCCAAATTATCAGACGACCTATAACTTTAGCCCGACTAGACTTTCCTCAGTATTTTGATTACAAATACTAGTGTTGTTGCATGCCGGGGTGCACCCCGTTTTCAGGTGCACCTTGCATGTAAAATTGAGTATCTTCACTTTGTGATATGGTCTCACACAAAGTCCTTATTCGGTCAAGTTGCTTTTGAAACAAAATTACCTCGTTTTGATATTTTTGAGATATATAGTCCCACATCGAACACATAGAGCCTTCCACCTCAAAATAAAATATCGTGGGCTACTCATCTCTTGGTGTTCCAATATGGTACAGGGGGACCTTTCTTCCACGCGTTAGGGGGCGTGTTGACATGTAGAGTGGAGAATGCTTAAATGTGTTATTTTGAGGTGATAGTTGTAGTTGTGCGTGTGTGTGTTTTTCCGGATATGTTCTCTACTTCTCTAGCTGTTGATGAGATACGTAAGTAAGACGGGGTGTGCCTAATTTTATGAACATATTCATGCTCATTGCTCTGCGTAATGGTGTTGAAGTTTGGGAAACCCACTGATAACATGGTAAGAAAAAAACTACTTCAAAACTCAATCGACTAATTTTAAGTATTACAATCCAGTGATTCAAGATTAAATAAGAACATGATTTTATGGGAATGTTCATTTGATGAAACTTGCAGCGACTGGTTGGGTTTACGGTGGTGCATGACTGGCGTCAACGATTGGCATGCCCTTGTTACACAGGTTTTGCTACGGCAATCGATCCAAAGAGAAGTAGTTTGGGAACGATAGTAACTAATTGAAGCAAAATATTAATGTCTTTATTAAATTATTATAATTACATACCGCATAACGAAACAAATTGATAGAAGCAGGAGGCTCAACTCTTTTCCTTAGAAGTAAAATGGCCTTCAAACATTTGAGCAAAACTCGTTATTTGAAAAGCAGGCAGGCTTATTTCTAAAGACGGGGTTCTATCCAAAACAATTCCAATGGAGTAAAAAATCCATTCCTTCACAGTGTTGAAGTTCATAGCATCCCCACTATCCTCAATCAATTTATAAGTGTCACTTCGGCCATCTTTCAAGGAGTAGAAATCCATTTCATGAAATTTCTTATAGTTCCAAGTATTGTATAGTGCACAAATACGGAGGTTATCGCATACCCCATCTTCCATTCCTTTAGGTGTTGCTGACTGGAACTAAAAGATGTTTATTATCATTCGACCAAAATAATACTCAACCTCCTAAGCTTTTTACCTCCACCATTTTGTTGTGAGAAGGATCTATCCTGTAACAATAGACTTTAGAAGCAACTTCCGGGTAGTATTGTTTTGCAACAAACAATACATCGTCCCCAGCATCTACTAGAGCCATTATGCTAAATGGATTCAGTTGAACTACTGTTGCAATTCGGCTCAAAGTCTTTTGTGCAATATCAAAAATTGCTAAACCTTCACGAACACCCAAACATTATAGCAAACCGCCTTTATATACTAGTTTGTTTCTAGGAATTACCAAAATATCGGCATTGAATCTAGTAGTCGTCCAACTTTTGTCCTTGCCACTACATGTTCTTATAAGATATGGTGGTACTTCTGGAATACAAATTTGGTACTCCACAGCGCAGATAATGTAATCGTCGGATGTAGGGGGGCAGTCGAAGGTGATATCAAAGGACTTGTATACTCTTTGATTGACAGGAAATTCGATCTTCTCAAAAGTAAAGGGATTGTATAGGAAGAGTATTGTTTCTGACCCCAATAGTAGTAATCCACTCTTGCAACAGTAGGTACTTAGCTGGGGAAATCCCTTTCCCTTGAAAGAATAAGTTTTTTGTAAAGAGGGTCGTAGAGATTATATGAACGGATGTTTTGCCAAGGTTCAGACGACAAACATGAACCCTGATCATGGTGCTATGGTTCGAAGGTCATTTGCCAGAGATCCAAGACGGATATCTAGGATATTGAAATAGACAACATAATTATCCATAGAACTTGGTGGAAATTGCATTTTACTGGATTTGATGCAAAGCAGTTCCCTTATGCCTGGTTATACTCTGCCTGCGCTGGAAAAACGGTAATCAAATCTATGTCAAAGCACTCACAACGTCCACTAATTCTACTAACTGACAGGCATTCAAATCTTGCAACATAGAAGAAGCCAAGACGAGGACCATCTCTAATCAGGGTCATACCATGGTTTCATCGACTTCTACACTAGCCATGTTCAAAATGGTCTCCACGAGGAAGGTTTAGGACTCTTCGGCAACTTAAACTAGCGTCTTAAAACCTGCGGCAGTCTTGGCTTCTATAGCATGGGCAAACAAATGTATTCTTTCTGATCAGAGTTCATGTAAAATTTGCGCAGGGAAAGTACTCCTTGATGTCCATGCAAATTGCTGATTCATACAGAACTCAATCCAGAACTTCAAAATGATGCCAGATCGTCAGTAGTGCCTTGGAATGCTTTAATTTAAGCTAATTTTCGAAATATGAATGGTGTGGACATGGGACTAATATGAATGTTCACTGCTACAAATGTTGCGGAAATCTGATGAAAATGTATATAAATGAAGACAAACCAATAACTGCTACAGACTAGAACTAATATATATACTTCAGAAACATATCTACGTCCATCAAAATCTCAAATATCAGGGAAAGATGATTAAAGAGACACAAACAATGAAGGGTAATTATACATTAGGAGATACATTTGAACAAAAAGATTTAGACTTCAAATTGGTCTGTGTTTGGAACATTTTAAGTAGGCTAATACAAGGTGACGATCATTTCCTTCTTCCTTGTAAAAAGAAAATAAATTCAAATGACAACCTTCACTTTAAACATCCAACTCAACAGCGGTAACAATACCTTCCCTTTGGCGCTTTGATACAATTTTATCAAATGTTCGAGTAAGCTTAGAATCTGGTCCATCACTTGCATGCAGATCAACTATAATAGATGTGCTAGAGAGAAGTCCTTCTCCACCATTTCATTTCGAAGTTGCTCTGCTTTGTCGAGTTTGTTATTCTGGAGCAATCCTTGAAACATGGTATTGTATGTGAGTTCATTTGGAGTAGGACCCTTGTCTAACATCCCTGCAAATAAATCCTCTGATTCTTGAAGCAAGCCTTCAGTTAAAAGTCCACTTATCATTATATTGAATATCATAGTGTCACATTTTAAGTTCTTAGATGGAAGACTGTCAAAGAGTTTCTTTGCCTCATCTACGTTGTTTGATTTGCACATGTTATCAATAACTGTACTGTATATAACAATATCAGCTTTTAATCCTCCATTTTCCATCTTTTCAAATAGTAGCATTGCTTCCTCATAACTACCATTTGTAAATAGGCCATCCAATAATGAATTGTATGTATAAACATCTGGAATCAGTTCACCAGCTTGCATCTTCTTAAAAAGCTCTTGTGCCGTTGCAACTCTCCTAACCTTGCATAAGCCATCTATTAGGGAATTGTATGTAATGGCATTGGGTGTTAACCCCTTGCTATGCATATCTTCAAAAATATGCATAGCTTCATCCAACTTCTTAGCCTTGCAATACCCATTTATCAATATATTGTAGCTAATAACATCAGGCTCACACCCCCTAACTACCATTGAATGCAACAATTTTGTTGCCTCATCCATTCGGCCTTGAAAACAATATCCATCCAACAAAGCGCTGTAGGTTATTTTGTTTGGTTCCACGCCCCTTTCAATCATCAAATCAAACAACTCATGGGCCCTTTTAACCATGTCTACCTTGCACATAGCAGCGATTAAAATGCTAAACGTATGTACATCTGGTGAGATTTTACGACCCATCATTTCTCTAAATAACTTTGTTGCTTCTTCCCATTCGCCTGAATTGCATAAGCCATCTATCAAAGAACTGTAAGTTACTACATCGGGACTTACACTTCTTGTAGACATCAACTTCAATAGAGTTTGTGCCTTTCCTGTCCTCCCATCTTTGCAGAGAGCATCTATCATGATGTTGAATGTTACTATGTTCGGAGAAATTCCACAATTCACCATTTTATTGACATAACATTCAGCTTCTTTCCCCATACCTGAATTACATAAGCCCTGAATTAATGAGCTGTAAGTAAAGACATCTGGAGCAACACCTTTGCAAATCATTTCTTCAAAGAGGTTCTGGGCTTTGGGTATTTGATTGTCCTTACAAAGACCGTCAATGATTGCACTATATGTTACCAAATCAGGCTTGCAATTTCCGCTCTCCATATCCTGAAGCAACTTAAAAGCTTGATCAACATTCCCAGTTTTGCATAATCCATCAATCATAGTTCCATAGGTAAAATCATCACATGTATACCCAATCCCTGTAATTTTGTTAAACAACTTGATTGCATCCTTTACTCTCTTCTCCTTAAAAAGCCCTCTAAGCAAGGTGTTGAAAATAACCATATCTGGTTTAAACCCACTCTTGAAAATGTTCCCAACAACAGCAAACCCGAAATCCACCTTACCCATTTGACAAAAACAATTTATCAAAGTACCAAATGTAGATACATCAAATCTAATTCCCTCGAAATCCATTGCTTTAAGCATTGTGATTACAGTGGAATACTGTCTCAACTTGCAGAGGACTCCTAACAGTTGATTGAAAGGGAAAATCGAAGGCGAGGGTCGAATTTGAATCGCGTTACCAAACAAACCCTTAGCCTCTTCTATCCTAAGGCTCCCTGATTTGCATCTATCTCTCACAAATTGCTCAAATTGAGCTATTGTAGATCGTGGGTTGGAATGATGGGAATGAAAAGATGAAGTGAAAGTACCGACCTTATTATGAAGCTCAGAGATCATCTTCTTCTTCATAATGGGCGAGTTCATGAGAAAACTCTTTCTGAATTTAATGAGAAACTTATGTTCGACTTGAACAAGACTCGCAAGGCCTTGGAAAATACTGCGGAGCTAAATATGAAAATGGGGTGGGGTTGAGTCAATTGCAAGGTAATGTGAGTCACCTGACCGAGCCAACAGCGAAAAAGGAAGCTGAGTTGGTGGGTGCTAAAGATACTGTGAAAAGTTTGACGGAGCGTATCAAGAGAAAAGAAGCGGATTTGGCGAGTACACAGGGTTAGAGGAGTAATCTTGTCGAGCGTGTGAAGAGAATGGAAGCAGAATTGATAAATGCGCAGGGTAGTTGGACCGATCTGGTTGAGCGATTGAGGAAAAAAGATGGTGATGTGAAGAGTTTGACTAAACATATTAAGAAACTCGAGGCTGACTTGGTATGCGTGGGGTGTGGTGAGGAAGTCGAATGAACGACCAAAAATGGGTCTTCCCAATTTTCTACTAGCTTCCCAGCATTCAATTTTTATTATTTTTTTTTATTTTTCTGTTTTTGGGGATTTCTTTGAGTACCAAGTCGTTGATTTTGAATTCCCGACTTCGAACTCTCCTATTGTAGGAGTTGACCAATATATGATGATATCGACCCAAGTTTGCAACAACTCAATCTCGTGTTTCATCTATCCAATTCATATTGCATGCTAATTCAAACTTATTTTCTTCATCAGTTAGTTCGTGATCTTTGACGGGATAGTGATATTCTATTGGGATTACATCATTAGTTCTATAAGCAAGTAGAAACGGGGAGCACCCTGTTGACTGTCTAGGGTGTAGTGTGATATGCCCACAAGACATGTGGTAGCTTCCTTATCTAATTCCATTTCTTTTCTAATTTGAGCCTTTTTTTGAGTCCATCTACTATGGTTTTGTTCGTGATTTTGGCATGCCCATTAACTTGGGGGTAGTAGGGATTTGATGACAAATGAAAGATATTGTATTTGTTGAGAAATGCTAGCACTTTCTCTCCAACGAACTGGGGTCCGTTATCGATCCGAATCATGCGGGGGCAACCAAATCTTGTGATTATATGTTCCTGAATAAATGAGATGACTTCTTCTTCCTGAGTTTAACAAAGGGGGACTGCTTCCACCCACTTCGTAAACTAATCCGTTGCTACGAGTAAATTTTTTTTGTTACCCATTGCGTTTAGGAATTCTCCAACAAGATCAAAGGCCTACCGTTTAAAGGGCCAGAATATTTTGCTGGCTGGAAGTTCTAGTGCAGTAGCTCGTATTTGGTGACCATGGCGCTGGGAAGCGTCGCATTTACGTGAATATTCCTCTGCCTATTTTCTCATTCCTGGCCATAACACTCCTTGTGTGATTGCTCTATTGGCGAGCGATCGTCCTGCGGTATGAGAGCCACAAGTCCCTTCATGTAAATCCTTCAACATTCTATCGGCACCTTGTTGCGAAAGGCATTTGAGGTATGGTCCAGTCACTGATTTTCTGTATAAATTATTCTTCTGGACCGTGTAACGCTTGGAAATTTCAACCAACTGTCTACGTTCTTTTGGATCTTCGAGAAGGGGCACATCATATTTATTGTTTAAGACAATATATATTAGGAAAGATTTTCTCCAATCGTCGTCCTTCTCTTGATCGCCCCTAGTGTTGATCGCACATAACAAAGTGTGATCGATACTGGGGGTGGATATCACTTCGATTTGGAGGTATCTTGTCTCTGTTCCCAATACTCCAACTAAGTAGGCTAAGAAATTGGCGTGGCGATTCTCTCCATGAGGTAGGTAATCAAACGTAGCTTTATCGAGCATATTCATTATGTCGGCAACTTGTACTGCATAATCGATCATCTTGTCATTATTCTTGTATCGCTCAGAGTAATAATGAACTATCAGTATAGAGTCAGTATAGACGGATAGTTCATGAACTTCGTATTATGTGACATTGTTCGAGACTTCAAAATTTAGCCATATTGACTTTTCGATTATGTCATTGGAGGGTGTAATCAGTACGATTCTTATCTCCCACCCTGCGGGTCCTGCTGATCCATCTGTAAGTAATATCCACCCTTTTTGTGTGACCCATTCAGCTCGTTCTTCGAAAAGTTTTGAGGGTGGATCATTTTCGACTTCTTCTGTTAGATTGGGATCGTGCTCCTCCCAATCTGAATGTTATTGGGAAGTCTGCTAAAAAGTCAGCTACAGCTTGCCCTTTTTCTGAGACTCTCTGTTCGAATTTGATATCGTGTTCTCCCAAGCTAACCGACCATTGTTGCACTCTTCGTGATTTCTTCTTCTTAGATATCACTTCTCGAATGGGATAGTTAGTCATGACTCTGACTGAATGGGCTTGGAAATAGTGTTTGAGTTTTGGGGAAGTGTAAACAAGTGTTAGGAGGAGTCGCTCTATTTTGGAATACCTTGTCTCTGCTAGAGTGAGTGTCTTGTTTATGAAATAGTCACGGTGAACCACAAAAGGTGGTCGTTTGGGGTTCACCATGATGAAATGTTGATCTTTTAATAACTCTCTGCCTTAGGATTTCGTGGAATATTTTTTTTTCCCACAGACGGCGCCAAATTTAAGGGCCTACATTCGTAGCTCGAATGGCCTCTCACACCAAATGTACCTGTGACACAAATATAGTAAAAAATAATAATATAAATTAACACAGGTGTTTAATGTGAAAATTTCTAAATTGGTAAAAACCACGACCTCAGTTCGAGAATTTAGTAAGAATAATTTTATTTCTTTAATCTGCTAAATATTATATACAATTTGAGATTCTTTGAATCGAATAATCTTGGTCCCTTTCTCCTCCGTCTATTATTCATTTTATAGGTCTTACCCCAGTTCGTTTGTGTGTCAACTCGTTCTCCTGGGTTGGGGGAATAGTGGAGGTTTTTCCTGTAACTGCTAATTCGTGGGGACAAGTGTCCTTTGACTCGTTCTATTCTGTTTGGAGTGCTCGAGTCACGTTCATTCTTTTGCGTGAGTCTGGCACTGTATTTGTTCATTTTAACTCTAGCTCGAGGGACATGTCCCTAGAGGAACGATAGTAACTACGTAATGGTAGTAACTAATTGAAGCAAAATATTTATGTCTATTAAATTATTATAATTACATACCGAAAATAAGTAAAGCATAAAATGAAACAAAGTGATAGAAGCAGGAGACTCAACTATTTTCCTTGGAAGTAAAAAGGCCTTTAAACATCTGAGCAAAACTCGTTACTTGAAAAGCAGGCAGGCTTGTTTCTAAAGACAGGGTTCCATCCAAAACAAGTCTACTGGGGGCCTCACAGTCTAAAAGTTCATAGCATCCCCACCATCCTCAATCGATTTATAAGTGCCACTTAGGCCATCTTTCAAAGAGTAGAAATCATTTTCATAAAATTTCTTGTTCAAAGTATCGAATAGTGTACAAATATGGAGGCTATCGCATACCCCATCTCCCATTCCTTCAGGTGTTGCTGACTGGAACTAAAACATGTTTATTATCATTCGACCAAAATAATACTCGACCTCCTAAGCTTTTTACCAACACTATTTTGTTGTGAAAAGGATCAATCCTATAACAAGACTTTAGAAGCAACTTCCGGGTACTATTGTTTTGCAACAAACAATACATCGTCCCCAGCATCTACAAGAGCCACTATGCTAAATGGATTCAGTGGAACTACTGTTGCAATTCGGCTCAAAGTCTTTTGTGCAATATCAAAAATTGCTAAACCTTCACGAACACCCAAACAGTACAGCAAACCGCCTTTATATACTAGTTTGTCTCTAGGAATAACCAAAAAATCGGCATTGAATCTGGTAGTTGCCCAACTTTTGTCCTTGCTATTACATGTTCTTATAAGATATGGTATTTCTGGAATACAAATTTGATACTTCACAGCACAGATAATGTAATCGTCCGATGTAGGGGAACAGTCGAAGGTGACATCGAGGGACTTGTATACTCTTTGAATGGCTGGAAATTCGATCTTCTTAAAAGTAAAGGGATTGTATAGGAATAGTAATGTTTCTGACCCCAATAGTAGTAATCCACTCTTGCAACAATAGGTACATAGCTGGGGAAATCCATTTCCCTTGAAAGAATAAGTTTTTTTTGTAAAGACGGTTGTAGAGATTATATGAACGGAACTTTTGTTGTTCCCCAATATAGATCCATGGAAGTTGTTTTGCTGGTTATATTTGACGTAGGGATCGCCATATCTTACACACTGCACGAACACAAGCTTGATCAGTGAATACGAGCTTGGACATGATAACTTCCACGAATTCTTCTGAAAGATCATACCACCTAGGTTTCATCACTTTGTTGTTCTTTGGTTCAATCACATTCTTAAACTTGGGTTTCATGACTTTCTTAAACATGGGTTTCATGACTTTTAAGTTTGTAAATCTGAAAAAACAAACAAACATATACCAATAATAAAATTAGGGTTCAGGATATTAGGTAAACACGAACAGAATATGATCTACCAGGGCTGTAAAAAATAATTTGGACGAGGGTTGAACTAAAATTTGTTTTAGGCATCATATGTTAAAGTGACAAAACTTGTTACTGTGATGAAATTGAGACGATTAAAGTACTTAACGAATCTCATAGTCAATAATGGTTAAGTTGTAAAGGAAAGAAATATTAAAGCTTTAGCCTCTATCGTTCTAAAACAACTGTGTGCGTGTGAGAGAGAGAGAGAGATCAAACCTCTGAAACAGATGATGTTCCCATTCAGAAAGAAGGGAGCAAAAGATGCAGCAGCCGGGAAGGGAGATGGAAGAGAGTACCTTAGTCCTTAAAATATCTACTAAAGTACCTCACTCACTTGGTTTTTTTCCTCAAAAAGCAAGGTTGAGCCTTGATTTCCAATGTGCAAACTTACTTGGTCGATGCTTACTGTCCAGGAAAAAGGAAACTTTAAAAATGTTCTCCGCCTGTTTCCTACAAAGGCAGCTACAGATGAATACAACCTCACCCGTTTGGTTGAAACTGGAAGGCTTGTCGCCCGTATGCCCTCCACCGATAATTGTGCAACAGCATCAACTGCTTCTTCTGACGATGCAAAGGGGCTGGAGAAAATTTTGTATCTCTCTATTGGTGCTCGTGTGATGCTACGCTCAAACCTTGCAACACAGTACGGACTTGTTAATGGTGCGGTGGGCACTGTTGTGAACATTGTCTACTCTTAATCCACGAAACCGCCAAATGACTTGCCACTTGCAGTTATGGTGGACTTTGACAATTATAGCGGAATTTTTTTTCGTGAGGCCACAAATATCATTCCCATCCCACCCCAAACTGTAAACTGAAAAACTTCTTGCTTCTATGCTGGGCAATAACAGTACATAAAAATCAAGGACTCACCCTCGATCGAGCTATCATTGATATCGGCGACAAAGAAAGCCTCGGGTTGACATTTGTATCAATATCTCGCACAAGAAAGTTATCTGATATTGCTTTTTCCCCAATGTTCAGCTTTGAGCGATTACAAAAAATTAGCAAGTGTGCGGGGCTAAATGCACGGCTATTAGAGGAGAAACGGTTGGAACTAATGTCTCTTCAAACAATACATCAAGCTTGATGAGGTATATTATTTATTTATTGACGATCCTTATTATTTATTTGAATTTGTTGATGAAAGTATATCTTTATTATTGACTTGAATAATTTAATCATTGACCAACATTAAGCAATTACAGAATGCATTATTGCCACTTTTGGTCCTTCTTACACATGTACAATTAGGAGGTGTTGTATGAATTCTAATGTCTTTACTTACTGTTTATTTTCTTACAGTTGTGCACTGGTTTTGGATGCTTCATTTCTATTAATTGGGGTCGACAAAGATTCTTTGATAAGGAAAACTCCAGCTGTTTGGTATTTCTCCTAATGACTTCCTCTCTATTTGTTTGAGATTAGAGTTCTAACTTTTTTTAGACATTAGACCTTGTAATTGTCTTCACCGGTACATTTCTTATTTTTGAATTCATAGCTTGCGTTTTTCATTCAGCTGTGTCTAGAAAATTTATGCCGGAAGAAGCAGTGCAAGCTACACTATCATCTGTTTGATGAAGTCATGGATACTTTAGGCAGGACAGGTTTGGCATCTGAAGTTTCAGTTCCTGGGAGGAGGAAATTGGAGCCCCTTGAGACGCAATAACTTATCAAGGTACCTTGATCTGTTTTAGTGAACGTATCCATCTTCTACTTGCAGTTCAACAAACATTTCCAGAAATATGGTTGTTATTGTTCTCAAAATGACTTTTACTAGAAGCCCAGATTTTAGGCCATCCTTCATCTGTATCTTTAACTTAATGGCCTCATTGGTAATATTTCAGTACTTGGAGTTGACTCCCTTTATTTCTCTCTTTATGTCAACATATCATGCAACTTTAGGCACTTTGAATTTGTAAATATATGTACCTATAAGGCATTAAGTCTGAAACTACAAACTTCTTATCAACATTAATCTGTTATATTAAAATTTTCTACTGTGTTACTTAATTATAGGAGGGAAAGGAAGAAATGCAAGTTGGACGGGCAATTAACCAAATTGATGTGGCTTCAGAGGAGATGCCAATGCCAATGGAGAGAGACGTACAAGAGCAGGTGGTTGCAAAAACATTAGAGAAAGAGGAGCAGCTCTTTGAGGTCAGTCGTGCCTTATCTGTCCTTGCTTCAGCCTCTGTAAGATTTGGGTTACAAAATTTTGTAGTTGTTTTAAATCTTTAGCATGCTCTAAGAAGTAAAGATCAAAATATCAAACTATGGTGAGATACCTGTATTTATTAGTATATCAGCTGAGATTTTAAACCAGGGTTTCAGGAGATGCTATCTGCTGTCAATCTTACCTGGACTCTTTTATTTGCAGTCAGTGAGTGGGAAATATGAGAACTTTCTGGGACTTGTTAATAAAGAGGTATGTGATGAATATGACTATAACTATATTTCTACAGGATTCTTGGATTTGCTTGTATGGTTCTTGTTCTGTGGTCACCAGTGGTCATTCCACTGTTCCCAACACTAGTGCAGGGGTCAGCATCAAGAAATTCCACTGGCATTGCTGAATACGCTTGTGTAGCTGGTCTCTACACTGCTGTGACGATTCTCATGGGGTAAAAGAATTCGAGGTTACGAAAACTCATTCGAGCAATACGGGCTAGACTTTACATCATCACCAAAGGTATGCCCTCTATGAACAAACTTCTTTTTATATATGGGATACATGAGTAGTTCTTTAAAAGGAATGGAGGATTTTCTGGATTTTTCACTGAGCCTGGAAATATTTGGAATGTTATTTTCATTGCTTGCAGCTTATGGATTTGTTTAAGGGGTTCATAGGAGAAGTTATGGTCATTGTATCAATACATTCTATAAACTCCTGGCCTTCAAGCCTTTCTTCATCTTCAACAAATGCTATTGTGTGGCTAAATGCATACGGGAAGATACTAATATTAACTATTCGAGGAATAATGACTGCAACTGACTGATGTTGCTATTGTAGAAGAATTTTCAGGTCATGGTTACATGAGGAAATTGCTATGGATCTTGGGTATCAATGAGCATCTGCCTGTATTCCTGCGTGATCCATCATCAATGAACATCTGCCTGTATTCCTTTGTGATCCATCAATGTACATCAAGGGGTTATTTGATATTATGAAAAACTTAAGACATGGCATTAAAGTGTTTTTGTGCATGTTGTATGGTGTAGTTGTGCTGAATGATTGTTATACAGGTTTGTAAATAATTTATAGTCTATGAAACTAGGGAAGTGTTGCCAATTTTTTTAAAATTTGCCAATTGAAAATTTTCTTGTGAAATTGAATTAGTTTCAAAGCTAAAGAGGTGTAGTGTCAAAGGCACGCCTTTTTAGCTTTTTTGGCTTTTAAAATAACATTACGTCGGTCTCCCTACCGTTAGCGATAATACTAGTTCAACCCATGTCTAGCCCAAGTTCTGAGTCTTCTGACCCGCACAAGATCTAGCTAGTTTAACGACACCACATATGTACTAACTAGTACTAGGTGATATAATACACTCATTTGAGTTGAAACATGTTAGAGACTTGGAGCTAAGCTAGGCATAGCTTCCACATATGTAAGTTTCTCTCCCTCATTCTCAATTGCCAAATTAGCAATTGTTTGCTTTGATTTCTTCCTAAATTTCAAGCAAAATTGTATTTTCATGCAAAACCCCTTTAGTTCCCAGAAGGTCAAAACACAAAAAAATTGTAATTTTTTTTCATCCTCAATTGCTAATTTAGCAGGGGGATATTAATCTTATTTGGTTGAAAATTTAGTTCAAATTGTTTGTTTAACCCCTTTAGTAGTTCCTATGTGAAAAGAAGTGTTTTTCCCCCTACCCTCCTGGGTACAAATTTATCAGCTTTTAACTTTGATTATGCTTGTGAATTGCATTGAATCGGGTTTACAATTTCTCATAGGGGATAGGAATGTCACTCGGGGGCAACAAACAATAATCGTAAAAACAGTTTTAAAAGAATTGGTTCTTCAAACTACTTGGAAAGACCTGTTGGCGATTTTGGAAATGTTTCCTCCCAATCAAATCTAAGGAGGGCTCTTCGCCATACTACACAACCATTAACGTTAAACAAATGCTTCTATGGAGAATTGGGGCGGTTACCAAGTTTCAAACATGCATCATAATGGGACTGATAAAAAAAAATACTCAAAATGATCGCTTCGGAAGGGTAATCAATGATGAAGGTTTTAGTATTATATTTCAATAATTATTACAAAATCTATTATGAACCAGTACAAACTTAAGCAGCAACTATCACCAATGATCTCCACATCAAAGTCCTCCGAACATAATTAGTAAAACAGGTTCAGTAAAAGCTCTCCATCCACTAACAGCAGAAAATAGCAGCAACTATCACCAAAAGAATAGTACATCAATAAACTCCCCTCACCATAATCACCATCAACTATTACCAACACAACAGCACATCAATAAACTCTCTACATAAAACTCCTCCCAAAACTACACATTTTCTTATCTTCTCCGCGATGGCCTGATCTGAGGAATACCCATTCGGTCTACATATGCAAAATTATTAATGATATCCCAGGTATCAGGTTCCAGATCATGCTTACGTACGATGCAAAAGTTGGCATCAACTATTTGATACCAAGGTTCTCTATACAAGCGGGCAAGATGGCCTGATCTGGGGAATACTCATTCGGTCTACATAACCAAAATTATTAATGATATCCCAGGTATCAGGTTCCAGATCATGCTTACGTACGATGCAAAAGTTGCCATCAACTATTTGATACCAAGGTTCTCTATACAAGCGGGCAAGATGGTTTGAAAGCTGATTTACTGCTGAGGACACACTCAAATACCAGACTGACGAGAAACGAAAAGCAAATACTCTGATCTCATAGCGGATGTTATCAAATATGTAATTTGGAGGGTGCGATGATATCAGAGTACTTGCTTTTCGTTTCCGGTCAGTCCGGTATTTGAGTGTGTCCTCAGCCGTAAATTAGCTTTCAGACAATTTTGCCCGCTTGTATAGGGAACCTTGGCATCAAATAGTTAATAACAGCTTTTGCATTATACGTGAGCATAATCTGGAACCTGATACCAGAGATATCATTAATAATTTTGCATATGTAGACTGAATGGGTATTACTATTCCCTAGATCAGACCATCCCGGAGAAGATAAAAAAAGGTGTATTTTTGGGATGAGTTTTCTGTAGAGAGTTTATTGATGTGTTGTTGTTTTGGTGATAGTTGATGGTGATTCTGGTGAGGAGAGTTTATTGATGTGCAATTCTTTTGGTGATAGTTGTTATTCTCTGTTGTTAGTGGATGGAGAGCTTTTACTGGACCTGTATTACTAATTCTGTTCGGAGGACTTTTCTGTGGAGATCGTTGGTGATAGTTGATGGTGTGATAGTTGCTGCTTAAGTTTGTATTGGTTCCATAATAGATTTTGTAATGATTACTGAAACAAATATCAAAGCGTTAGTTTTACAGTGAACCTGCTTTAGTTTTTCCTTATTCAAAATAGCAGTTCCCCAAATAGTATTTCTGAGATTCTATATTTGTCAATTCAAATTTTGTATTTGAAGATCAAATGGTTAATAAACCTGTTGTAGATTTGTTAGTTCAAAGTTAAGTTTCAAACTTCCAATGCATGTATATCACCAACCAACTTAATAATCACGAGTATGCGAAGCATCAACATGAACAGGGATTACATAATCCGAAGGGTCGGCGTAGTAAATCGCCATATTTTGTGATTCAAATCAAAACAATATTAAAAGTTAATATGGCTGACATACAGTCATCCTCTTCCAAATCAGTAAAGCAACGAAACAAACAAAGAGCGTGAAACTACACCATTCTAAACGGTAGCAAAACGAAGAAGGGATGGGTTCTCTTATTACACTTTCCCCTCACTAAGATTATCTCATTTTATTTAACTAAATATAAATAAATACGACGAAACCCGTATCTTCTCTATTTTGACCTCATTCATGCCAAAAATACCTACATTATCGTATTTCTCTCAGTACCCCATTGTTGATCTATCAAAACTTTTCTTTAACCCTAAAACACTTCAAAAAACTTCAAAAAAAACCCAAAGAAACAGAGATTGTATCCAAGAAACTCAATTTTTTTGTTGAGTGAGAGATAAAGAAGATTACAAACCTTAATCAAGAATGTGCGATCAAAGAAAGTGACAGTGAAGAAAAGAGATATATAGAGGGATACCTGTTACGTTCGTTCAAGAAGAAAATGATTTTGAGTGGGATTGAGAGACCCCATTTTCTTCCTTTGTGATAAAATTTTTCTTTGATTAGCTCTCAAGAATGAATCTGTAAATGATTAAAGATAAAATCTTGTAAAAGGAATTCAGTTATAGAAAAAGAAGAAGAAGAAGAGAGAGAGAGAGAGAGAGAGAGATGGATCAAACCTCTTAAGATGATGAGATTTAGCAATGCTCCCTCTCAAGTTTCTTGACTGATGCAACGCTTAGAAGACAATTCTTGCTCTGTTTTGTATGTTGTAACAAAGAACAGAGGGGGGAGAGAGAGTAGGAGAAACAGAGAGCCGTTGAGAATTATAAATAGGGAGGGAAAAATATAAAATTGTTACTCTCCAGCAGTTGGGAAATAGTTTTTGGAATTGTTCATGTCCAGTGTTGACACAACACAGAATGGTAGTAATGTAATCCATGGTGTAGACTGTAGACTGTAGACTGTAGGCATGGGCATTCTAAATAAAATTGCCCTGTAACATCAAATCATATGTGCAAAAAACCCGACTGAACGTCGAATAGGTCGTCAAGATGTATTTATGCAGTTTAGTTTTTCCTTCGGGCAAGTAGTAGGTCGTGGAGAACCTTGCCACACTAACACTCTACTACACAACTTTTTGGTTATTGAACGACACCGTTCAAAAATTGGAAAATTATTGAGGCAGATCCTACAGCTTATATCTATTTGATTCGATGGAAAAGCCAAATATAGATGACAAAATTCGAACCAGAGACCTCTCTTCAACCACTAAACCAAGCCTTTTATAATGTCCATGCGTTTTAATTTGATTCGATTATAATTTGGAACGGCCATGCTTAAGTTTGCTAAGAACCTTAGACCAGTCTCTAGTAAAATGTAATGTCTTAGGTTTCCAGTACCTCTTAATATGAAATGTCGTACGACCAAAGGGGATCCTTTGAGTTTCCCGGGACTTGGCCGATTTTAGGCTCAACTAATCACGCGACATGTTCTAAAATTCTTGTAACGTATCTCTAGAACAAGCAGTAGGAGTAACCGAGTGCTGGAATTTCTGCAATTCACAAACTCATTCTGAAGTACAAGTTGCAATGGATATCTTTCATCCTCGGCTCTAGAGCTTGTCAGACACTGCGTGAAAATTTCTTTATTTTATGAACCATTGTTTTGATTTACAAGTTGCGGTGGACATCTTTCATCTTCGGCCCTGGAGTTTGTGATTTTCTGAAGAGAACGGTATTGTAGGCGAACACACTCACCACTGTCAAGAATTTTGAGGTGGTACCTGGAGACAGATAAGAGAGCCAATTAGCTTTATCAGTTCAAGAACATAATAATGGGGTTTTCACAAGTTCAGCCAATTTGTGCACTCACATAAAAGCATAGTTCAAAATATTGCGATTTGGGAATAAACAGCATTGCATTCAGCACAGTTTTACCTAATTTGTCTCATGTTCATCAGATATCTCTTAAACAATTGGATAATTAATCAGAAAATAGAAACACAATGCATACTGTGATCCACAGTTGGACATTCAATATTGTCTGCATTTTCTGAGACCAACATATTTAGTATGTAAGAAGCTCGGACTCTCACCCAGATTTAGGATATGAGTAGTGATACTGATATAACATTTGCTTTTAACGAGTCTCCAATTATTTCTTCTCTAGCCAACAGTTTTTAATGCTTGGTCTAATCTTACAAAACATATATTTTTGTAAGATAATATTACAGAATATACATGAAAAGAAATACATCTAAACAACATGATCTAGTAACTCACCAGCCATTTAGGCCCTGGGAAGTGATAATTGCTTCGGTTCCAACAAATTTATCTAGAGTTCTCCTGTTTCCCTGCCCAGCTCATATCGGTCAATCCTTCTATAAATCTTTATTTTCGTCTGTTTTACTTTGAGAGGGAAAAAAGGATCAAAATAGATGTTTGTTTTGAAAATGAGAGTGTAAGCTGTTACCTTAATCAACACTTTTTCATTAACTAAAAATGGATATTGCACTCCCCTTTGTTGAGGCAGACTATCACCATCAGTAGTCATATCCACATTTTCCTGAAAAGAATTCAATAATGTTTGTGTAAATTATTTTAGTTTATCATCATCATCAAATTTAATTCATGCTCTTTTATTGAAAGAAAGCAACATAGTTTCACCCTGGAAAGGAAATTTATATCCTGCACGATAATAATAGGTGGCTAGCTATAGGCAGGGTTACAGAGATTACGTAAGTGAATGTCATTAAATTGATTTGCGATTAAATACTCACACAAGATATGGGTTAATTAAATATTAAAGAATAATGATTTTCCCACATATCTTATATAATAACGTTTGATAACACTTTCATAGAAATAATAATACTCAAACTTGTCGCAGTATCGCTCACAAATTATGATTCAGGAAAATGTTGTGATATACTATCATTACACAATGATTTAACCTTGGTCCTCGGGTATAAAGTCACACTATGCTCTTTCTAATTCACCAATGACACTTATCTATGTAGATATTATATTTACTGTGAATTTAAATGGCATATCCTCACCATGAAGCTCGGTATTTTTCCCTCGTATATTCTTTCCCTATATATGTTTTTAACCTTTCCACTTACTATCTTTTAATCAAATGAATAAAAATGCATCTACTTGTGCTAGTATAAGTAAATATTAACGCGATCTTTCAAATTGGAGAAAGGCCATCAATTAGAATACCCGGTTCAATCTCTTCATAATGTCCATGTGTTCACCCACTACCTTCCGGCGCTTTCGAAGAGTTGCATTATGGAAAAGTCTTCGGTCATCTTCATGTTTGACGGCAGCAGCAGCAGCTCTCAATGCTATGAAATATTCAATAGAAGGACTGAGAAAGATGTGCTAAACGAAATTAAGGGGAAAAAAGAAAGAAAATGGGACGTACCAAGGTTAGGTATTAAAGACCTGCCCCCAATTTCTGCATTGCAAATACTACATCTGGACTGCATTACAAAGAATAATTAGAATTCTCCCCCCCTTTCATCGTATTGTTTATCTTACGCAAATGAAATAACTGAACAGAAAAAGAAAGGAAGAAGATGCATAGTACTATAAACAATTATGGAGCCCGAGCACATAGCAATTGATTGAAAGCTTTATTTACCTATGTGTTTTTTGTGGAGTGTGGATATAACACTGAATAAGATTTCCCCAAAATTTCATCTTTGTGTGTGTGTGTTGTTGTGGTGGTGATAGAGGGGATGGGTGTGTGTGCAGATGTGTGGGGGAGGAGACCAGAAAATTTATATTAGGGGGGGCTAAAAATAAGGTGGGGTTTGGGGCGGAGCCCCCAAAAATAAAAAATTTACAAACTTAGCATAATTTACGACTAAACAAAATATTCATGACTATCATCTAATTCTGACTTGGCTAAATATATATATCGGGATCTAATTTGGGCTACTGTAAACAACTACATTACTTCACGGTTTTTAGAAGAACAACACTTGGTCATGCTTCCAAAAGGAGATTTAAACAATTGCTCACTTTTACAAACAATGTGCAAGTGGTAGTATTTAATTGAGAGAGGAATTTGTGGAGGGATCTAATAATAACCACTAAGTCTTCTAGTGGTTCCGCTCCTGCAGTTGATGGTCCTTCATACACCTCTCATGGAAACACTCATTTATCTCCTCTCCTCCACCACTCCCACCTCACTAGTTATCCCCAAAACCTCAAACCCCAATTCCTCTTCTCCTACTCGAATCACCCTTTGCTTCTCCACTAAGAGAAACACCACCACTACTACTAACTCATACTGGGACTCAAATGCAGAGTTTGTAAGAACTGGAAAGTTCAAATTCAGCTTTGAAGATGATGATGATGGTGAAATGGGGTTTGGGTTTGGAAGGAGAGAGGAGAAACAAAAACGTAGTTGTTGGTCAGATGATGATGATGATGGTGATGAGTTTAAGAAATATAAAGTTATCAAAAACAGTCTTACAGTGACACCTGGCGTAAACATAGTACCTGAGACTTGAAGAAAACATTATTGTAATTCAAACTTTGACTTACATACACCCTAAATTGAGAGAAACTACTAGAAAATAATAAAAAAATTGAAGATTTACCCCGGGCTATAGCCCGGGTGGTTTCGCCCCTAGAGGGGACTGAAACGATATTCCCCTCAACTACCTCTAGGTTTCTAGTGTCAATTTTCTAGAAATATTCCAAACTTTGGAAGTTTCAGCCGAGATTTCTCAAAATCTCACGAAATATCTGAGATTTTAAAAACACTACCCGATTTTTGTTTATTTATTACTTTCTGCATGTTTTCGTATACCAAAATATGCTGAAATTCATTTATTTTTGAAAACGTTCAAGTATTAGCTTTTCCCAAATTTTCAAACAATATTTCCCTAATTTTGTTCTTCCGTGTGCCCGGAATTTCCGCCGAAATTGAATGTTTCAACCTTACGATGTACACATAATTACTTCTAGATTTTTATTGGTATTGCACATCTTTTATGGATAATCCAATTATTTATCATTCTAGTGTTTTTAATACCAGCTGCAAAGATGACTCAATTTGAGTCGGGTTGAACTGATTTGCTCCTACTAATTAGAAAAATAAAATCTGTTAGAGAGTTCGGAACTCTAGAACACTTCAACATAAACTCCAGTAGTACACTCCGGTATATTATCAGATTATATTGAACCGCAATCCCTCGGTTGAACAAATTTGTGTGGCATCTTTCGCTTGATTAAAATGGATCATAGGTATTAGGCATTTTGTAACACCCTGGCTGAGCGGGTATTGGAAAAGCGTCTAGCCCATTAGCGGTGATGGTAGCACCAATGGTTTAGTCCCACATTGCTTAAGATCCTGCCAAGTGTATGATCCTTAAGTTGAGATTTCACTCTACATGTCACCGAGGCCTTTTCTTAGGAAGAAAAATCCCACACTGCTGGAGATCCGCAGTGGTTAAGTGGGGACAATATTGGTGCTCGTAGAGTGGGGTCGTGACACATTTGAACAACAATATGTTGGATCTGAAGTCGAACTATCTATGGACAACAGAGTAAGCAAGAAGTTCCAGCAATTTATAAAAACTCTTAACCCCCAACGAGAAATTGAGACTATGATGTGTAGCGCCAAAATTTTGGTAAGTTGTGCGCCTTACAAATGTAAGTGTTGCTTGAGTGTGTTGCTAATGATGAGATTAAGATGTGTGATATGTAACATGTGTAACTTGTAGTCCCTATATATTATCAATACATATGTAGTTATAGTATGACTATTCAAACTCCTTCCTCCAGTAAATTCTTATTAATCATGAAAAAAGAGTTGAGAATAATTTAATAAGAATTGTGTTGTGTTAGTTAAAAAATAAGGATCGGAGCCACCATGTTCTAAGGAGCAAAAAGATCTTGGTTTGCCGTTTTCCCAAAGGTGGTCACCACCAAATGCGCATCATCTTCAATCCTAAATCCACCTTTATTGCTTTAAAGTTAGAATTTATCACTTTTATCCATCCCAAAATATTTTTCCTAGATTTTGTTACCTATGCCATTTATTGTTACATTTATATTAATTATAAGGGATCACACATATGGTTATTCATCATCTTGTTGGCCTCACGTTGTATTTGACATTTATCACATCGATAGGTATTAATACCTTCACAAAGCTTCTTTTTGTTGAGCTATTTGAGCCAACAATAGTCGCTTCTTCCTTTATCTAAAATGACGGGAACAATGGATCTAGCTTCTCTATGTCACACGACTAGTTCTTCTCTGCATGTTAAAGGGCAAGCCCTTTGTAAGGACGAGGACGAGTTGTTGACTGCAAAGAAGAATCCATTCAAGTCATGGATCAGTCATTAGTTCAATAATCAACGCCCTTAGTGGGCTGAGCTGTTTTTTATGTGTAGGTGGGAGTGCTTCAGAGTTGCAATTCCGTGGATCCCTCCAAATATACACAATTATCCAATACATATGAATTATGAAAGCTAAAACTATGCTGAAATAATCTAAAAAAATTGGATGTTGTTAGTCTTACCACTTCAATGACCTTCTTCAACATAAGTCCTCCAAATGAATGTCCGCATGAAACAACCATAGCATCTTGAAGAAAAGCACCCCTGTGACATTAACAAATGAAGATCAATACAATTCCACATTCAGCAGCTTAGGTTGTCAACATCATCTCATGTATTAGAATAGCACATACAAATACATCCTAATGTCTCAGACAAAATGAAAAAAAAACAAAAACAAAAAAAAAACACTTTATCCAAAAACAAAAACAAAAGAAACGAGGAAGAAAATGAAACAGAATTTGACTTACGATAAAGAATCGGAGAGAACACTTCTTAACGATGGTTCCTTACTCAAATTACTTTGAGATTCCTGTACACCAAATCCACAATAAAGTTTACAAGTAAGATAAATGTCCAAAACACTAAATCCTGTACATTTTGTGGTAAGTCCTTGATTATGATATTAATTTTTAGATATACAGTAAGAAAACAAAAATGTAAGAAAGATATCATTGCACATTAAATATAAAATGACATTTTTTTACAAACAGATGTAAGTATTATCATTTTTGATGGCACGGCACAGTTATTTTTACCGCTGTGGTCATCAGTAGTCTAAAGCGTCAAAGGGCAGTTCTATTCTAAAGCAATCATATCGCTGCACTCATCTTAGTCTAGAATGTTATGAGGGCTTTTGAAGTTTAAAGTGATCTCCAACTTTCTTGTACTGAAATTTAAGATGCCTTATCCAAAACAAATATTGGCAGTTTAATTTTATCCCTTATGAGTTTTATATTAGATTGATAGAGAAAAAACATCTTACATGAATATTATCTGGGCGGATGCACATAATATCTTCCTCGGCTGAAAGGTCATCCATGAACTGGCTCACTGAAATTGGTCCGTAGCTTTGGGGAATTACATGACCAGCCGCCGCAATCGGGGAACAATCTAAAATAGCATTGTTCTGTGGCATGAGCCTAAAAGCCAGTGACGTTCTAAAGAGAAAGAACAAAAGAAACAAACTCAAGAGGATGATTTCTTGCTAATTGAAATGGACTTTAGAGAAATGTAATTGAAAATAAAATATAACTTGATTCAGCCATGTCAGACGTTTTGACAACCGTTGTTATTATATACTATGAGGCCGATAACCATTAGAATGCAGCATAATGAATTGTGCTAGTCATTTCTTGGTTTAACAAAATAATGAGAAGAATAACTCGTGAAGAATCACATTTATATAAAGAAAATGAATCCCCTTCCTGGTTAAGTAAACATCTTAGCAACACGTGGTGAGATCGTTATCAGCCCCTCTATCTAATCAGCAGTAAATGTTTTTTCTTTCCTGCAACCATTCGTCCCCAAATTTTGCCAGAGAAGTTGAAAAGAGGGTGGTCAGTCTAGGGTTACCAAAGCTTACAGGCTACCCAATTAAATGAAAAGAGTGTGGTCATCTTAGCAACACGTGGTGAGATCGTTGCGCCTATATAATCTAATCAGCAGTCTATGTTTTGTCTTTCCTGTGACCTTTCTTCTCCAAATTTCGCACGAGAAGGTTGAAAAGAGGGTGGTCAGTCTAGGGTTACCAAACCTACAGGTCAGCGAGTTTTTTCCATTGAGAATTTCTTTTTGTAGGAAAAAACTGGGGTTAGGCATCCATTGAACCAAATGTTTGTATGCCGCAGGTCTCTACGTGCACTTGGTCAAATATTTCACAAATATATTATGGGATCCTCTTCTTTCCATTCCTTTGAGATATTAGAGATCCAGAAGAGAATAAAAAGAAGTCATTCGAGAATGGGTGCTTACTCATGAGATTTAGGCAGATCTTTTTATTGTCTTATGCTTCTTTGGGAAAAATATGGGATATTTTGAATATGAGTTATACGAATAAGAAATACCAAACCTTCCACCTCATTGAGGTTGGTAACTACGATATCGTCACCTGTTGGTTAATGTATTGTAATGCAGTAGGGGTGTACTCTGAGGTTTTCACAGGGTTATTTTGGTGGCAGAAACGTATTGGTCAGTGACCCCTGACCTTGGTCATTGTGACCAATTAAGTGGGGTGTAAGCCTAACTGCTCCAGCTTTCACTGTTTAAAACTATATGACTAGAACAATATATGAAGAGATTGGTTGCCTACATATGCCTTGAATCACACAAAAACTATGGAAAAGTAAAGAGATAAAATTTAAACCTTCCAGTGTTAACGTTGCCAGAAACGAAATCAGGAGCAGCTCTGTATGAGCCCGCAGGCCGAAGGCCAGCTGTAGCATGGCTGAGTGCTTTACCCGTAAGAAGCAAAAGATCCCCAGGTCCTGACACACTGTCTGCTAGGTACCAACGACTATTGGGATCACACACCTATGGAGGAAAAAGCTGAAAAGAATGATTAAACACATAGACACACAACAAACCAAATATATCAACTTTAATGGCATGAAGTGGGCTCTTTGTGACAGTTTCATCAGTTCTCATCAATCATGGCGATGCTCGGCTTTCAGAAAAAGGAATGGCAAAATTCGATTGGTGATCCACCCAATAAGTGATTGGAGGGGATCCTATTCAGTGATTAACTACTGGGCCTTTAGATTTCCCAATATGAGTGATGGGAGAATTGAGGATCTAGTAGTCAGGACACTTAATTGATGTTTTTTTTTGTTTTTTTTTTCTCCTCTTATTGTTCTTCTTTCCCATATGGGTTGTACATAGCTTTCTATCTTAGAAAGCTTTTTTATTAACAGAATACCTTCTCAAATAATTTTTTTACAGATTTTAGGAAATTGATATTTTGAGTAGGATTCTTGATAATCCAAAAGGCTTATTTAGGAAAAGACTACGTTACTCTTTTTGAAGTAAGTATTGTATTGATATAGAAGTACTCTAGAAGACAGGAAGCACTTAGTCTTTTGTAAAAAGAAATATGTTGGACAATTTAAGAACAATGTAGAAATAGCATTTTCCATCTTTTCTGTAACTACTAACCACACTGACATAACTTTTCACGCATTTCAAATATAAAATATGTAGACTTTACCCCTCACCTCTTTTTGGCAATAATATCCCTTCTTCCAATTAAAATCTCTAAACTATGAGGAAATTTGAGGAGGGGGATGGGGGTATCGAATCTAAGAAGAGCTAAAAGCCAGATACCTGAAGACCGGGACTGTCTGAGGAAATTAGTGTCAACAATCCTTTCTCAACTTCAGTTTTCATTGAAGACTTCCCTACCCCAAAAGCCCCCTTCTCATTCTGCAAAAATATGTGAGAATAGGCTGCAAAGAGCACCGATGAAGACACTTCAGTGGCAGACAATGGGGTATCATCAAGCAAATGATTGAAGACGCTGCCAGGAAGAATATCACACAAAATTATTAAAAATACAAACAGATACAGCAGTAAGATATCTGCATGTCTCTAGAGTTGTGAAAACGGGGAATGTCGGTTGAGCGATGGTCGTTGAGTGTCATCATGATACACTAATACACATAACAAACATGTATGTATCTTGAAGAAGATGTCCGACAACAAAACAAAGACGGTAGTCTTTCCAGCCACCAGATACACTAAACTAGTTTGTGATAAGAAAAATATGAGAAACAGACACCAATAGGATCCTTACTCGCTGCGCAAACGAAGATGCCTCCCTATTGCGCACAGGGCAGCACGAGCAGCCTTTCCCATACATCTATAAACATCGGACATACACGGAGGACATGAATCCTCTTCTTCCAAAGATCTGCATTGAGTTTAACTAACATTTTAATCAAACAATTCAAACCATGTTCCCAAAAGAAAATGAAACACATAATACATGTACAAGTTTGATGGAGAATAAGAGAAGAGTGAAGGAATTGGGAAGTCAAACTACCTCTGGTTCCTTTCTAACCAAATAACAATGAATAGAATTGGGAGAGCCCTCCACGTAAAGTTACCTTAATCATTCGAGGACGACGCTAAAGTAAATTATTTAATACCCCTTCGGTTTCCAATGCAAATAGTTCCAATACATGGAACTGAAATTCGTAGGCCTTTAAATAAAGGAAAGAATTCAAATAAAAAATGATGCGTCTCGAGGAGAGACTACAACACGAATCGTTAAAACTTAACATGCTCTTCAAATATCAGCTTAAATAAAAATAGATACAAGCTACTACTGGTGAGAGAAATATAAGTATAGTCACTAAATTAGGTCCCTGGAAGGGTATTCTCTTTCTGGTTGTAAAAGTTAAGCTCATGTCACCAGTGATTTAAACAACTCTACAACCTCTTGAAAGTAGTATCTCTTAACTCCCTATAAACCTTAAGAAACGCAGAGCATTGTGTTAAATCAAAATGAGTAGAGTCGGACCTTATTCTTTCCCTTCAATCACTTTCTTATTCATCTCAATCCCCTTTACTGACTTAAATTAGGCCGACTGCATCAAAGCATACTAATTGTATCCGACATAATCCAACTACAATTATCACCTCAATGAGATACACACCCCCAACGCACCCCACAATGAATACCACGCATAATCACTATTAACTAAGCACTAAATATTAAGATTTAAATTATCTGCATTTAGTAATCTTCCTAGAATAGTTGTCTTGCAAATTCCGGGATGCCAGATTGCGTGGAGCTGGCTTAAATATAGATTTAGTAAATAGCGCTAGGTAGAATGAACACATAGTGAAATAGTATATCTATATGTATGAAAGTCTCAAGGGACACTCTATGTCTACATTCAGGTGTCCACCCTACAATGGAATTACAGATTATGGAATTAAAAACGATGGGTGGGAATGTTTTCAGTGATAAGAAAGTCATCTTCATAAAGCTTTATCGCAATCAGATAGTAATGAACCCATAAAAGATGTAGTTCAAGTTAATGGTGGAGATTGACTTGAACTAAACTTCTCACTGCGTAAAGCGTCTACATGTGGGAGTCAATGTATTACAAAATACAAACCCTTGACAAATCGATAATATCAGTACAGTTCTTAGCTAGCAATCTGCCATATGACTAGTGCAAATACAAACCTATACTTCATTCATGTATTTTCGCATTAACTTCATATTTCCGACTAAGTCCACTAACACTAAAACTAAAAGCTATAATAACATAAATTTATGCATTACCTTCCTGCTCTATACATGTACACTCCTCTACTCTGCTTCCCCCAAGTCCCGCCCGACCTCGCCCTAAAATACATCCTCGCCGACTCCAACCCACACCTCATCAACGCCGTCTCCTCATTTCCCAACTCAATCACCGCCGCATTATGTCTCATTAACGACCCCGAAAGCGCTTCAACTGACTTCATATAAGTCCCACACAATGCTCCATCATAAGGCACAATATCACACAATCGAACCCTCGCAATCGGCGGGGTTTCGTGATCAACCGAGTGATTCGAAGGCGCAATCGAAGGGAGAGGAGGGAGGAGGCCAAGTGAGAGTGGAGGAGCTGTTGTGGGAACCATTGAAGATGAAGATATCATCTTAGGGTTTCTAGCTCTTCTTCTACTACTACTAGTGTGATTGAAGCTCGTTTGGTAACAATGGAGATGAAATCAAACAAATTGCAGAGTTTGCTTAAACAATATAGATTGATCATGTTAGGGTTTTAGAGCTTCGAATTAGGGTTTCGGAGCTTCAAAATAGGGTTTTAGAGCTCCAAATTATTAAAAATCGATTAAAAACGGAGTCAGAGTCCGTGGATTATGGATTACGGACCTCTGCCGAGTGGCAGCTTTCTGTGAAATTTTCCATTTATATAAAAGTTTTTTGGTCACTCTATTTTTTAAATTATTTAATGCAAAATGCAGTTTAAAGTTTAAACTGAATTATCACGAAAAATCGATAGGTTTTCTCCATATTTTGATTAGACCCAAACTCGAAACCCAAGAAACCGGGCCGGGCCGACCAAACCGATCGGTCCGATTTTGAGTTACGGCCGGATCAATTTCAATTTTAATTTTACAAACCGGAGAATTACCGAATCGGGTTAGGTCTCGGTTTAACCGACCAAACCCGAATCGGGTATATATACTGGTAATCTCTCTCAAACTCAATTTTTTTTTCCTCACTCACATTTCCTCCTCTCCTAAAACCCTAACCTTAGCTCTCCTGATAGGACGAGTAATTCGAGCTCTACGTAAGATAGGAGGCTCCATCTTTAAGTCTCACACTCACCGCCGCAAAGGCCCTGCTCGATTTCGGAGAACGCAATGGGTATCTCAAGGGAGTTGTCACAAAGATCTAGATTGTGGGAAGAAAGCTAATTTGATGGGGGTAATGTTTTGCCTTTGAGATCTATCCCTGAAGGATCTGTGGTTTGTAATGTGGAGTACCATGTTGGGGATCGCGGGACTCTCGTAAAGGCTTTGGGGGATTACGCTATTGTTATTAGTCATAACCCTTATAATGGGATATCTAGGATCAAACTCCCCTCTGGAGCAAAGAAGATTGGACCAAGTGGGTGTCGTGCCATGATTGGTTAAGTTGCTAGTGGAGGTAGGATTGGGAAACCTTTACTCAAAGCAGGTCTACCACAAATACATAGTCAAGAGGAACTGCTGACCCAAGGTTCATGGTGTTGTTATGAATCCTGTTGAGCATCCCCATGGTGGTGGTAACCATTGGACATGCCAGTACTATTTTTTGTGGTGCACCACCAGATAAAAAGGTTAGCCTCATTGCTGTTAGAAGGACTAGACAAGCTGATACTGCTGTTGCAAAGGCGGTCAAAGCTTAATGATGAGTTGTAATTTTGGTTTTTGTTTTTCTGTCTTGCCGTAGTTTGTTTTCTTCTATTGCTCATTTCAACTGTGATGTTGCAGTTTGGATAAAGATACAATATGATTTATTTTCAAGTTGGATTTTATTGTTAAGATCACATCCTTCAATTTGGATTCCCTTATGTTCTCTCGTAATCCCTTGTGTTGTTGCCTTGATGGAGAGAGTTTGGATACCCTTGTGTTGTTGTCCTCTTTATCTAAGTTTGTGCAATATTCATATTCTTCTCTCTTTATTGTTAAGGGACTGTTTGGGTATGTTTGTGTTTAAAGGAAAAAAAAAAAAAAAACATTGAACACGAGTTACATACCCGGCCCGACCTGATTATTTCAGCCCGGGTTGCGGACCTGGTCGGTTCGGGTCTGGGTTCAGCAATCAAAACCCCAATTTATCTGGGTCGGTTCAGGTTCAAGCCTTAGCCCAGCCCGACCCGACCTGTCCCGACCCGTGAACAACCCTAATTTTGATAATTATTACGATATGTGTGAAAATGTGGAGGAAGTCTCCATAAATATTTGAACTTGAAAAAGAATTATAGAAAAGTAAATAAAAATGTTAAATGAGAAATAGATTATCAAGAAGTTTATTACAAAAAAATACAAGCAATTCGATTACAAATTACAACTTAACATTTAGAAATTGTTTCATAAAGTTATAAATATGTAATAATCAAATACAAATATGAGTGACGCGATTTCTCAAAATTATTATTTTATGACTGGGAGTTGACGTTAAAAACATTCTAACAATATCCCTCCCACGTCAAATGCTTGAAATAAATGTCTCAGTTTCATTTGTGGTTATCATACTCTTGTTGGGTTAAGTACATCATAATCCCTAGGGATAGGTAGCCACTTACAACTATTATTCATATACGCTTGTCTGTGTAATGTTCTCGAAGACTGTGACGATTCACTCTGACTATGTCTTGTCTTATCATTTTTTGATTATGTTGGAAAGTTTGTGAACAATCAAATTACATAAAAAAGCCTAATGTTTGTAACCATGGTTTAAAAGGAAAAGTCGCGATAACATAAAAAATCTCAAAATATCGCGATACATTAATAGTATTTACCAATAAATTAGGTAAATGCATGATATTTTGGTGGTTTATTGTCATATTTAAAGGTATAAAAAATCACTGATAATATCATGAAAATACCAAACATATTTTTTTTTCGGCTTACTAGGTTGTATTTTGAAAAAACCCTAGCATTTTATACTATGGTTATCTCTTATTTCAAAGCCCTACTTGGCTTCCAAAATAATTATATTAAACTCATCCCCGGTTCAAGTTTAGACTGGACCGATTATTATAAAATCCATATCCAAAATTTAGTACGTACATTACGTGAAGGTCTAGGATTCTAAATTTAGAATTTACAGAACTATAAGTTCCCCTATAGTTTAATCATCATAAACCATAGTTTTTCTTCTTTAGTAAAAAGTTTGGAGAGATGAACAAAAGAAACTGAGAACAATAATAACATAATTATTATTACAAGGAGATGAAAGAGATGGAGATTAAGAAGATAAACAACACGAGAGACAATGAGAAATCGACAATTATTCCGCATGAAATCGTGAGTGAGATATTCTCAAGGGTTCTAGCTAGATCGTTCTTAAGGTTCAGGTTTGCTTGCAAACATTGGCATTCTTTAACTTATGATCAGTACTGTATTGATTTGCACCGTAAATGAATGAAACCAAGTGTTCTAGTTCCCTATTGTCCTTATTTACCGGAGAAGGTAACAACACCGTTAATTATTTTTTCTCCTTTGGAAACTCTTGTAGGAAACCCACTTATTCCTATTGATGCCAGGTACCTAAAAGCACTATACAATCTTCATGATCCTGTCGTGTTTCCTCCTTATAATGGTTTAGTATATCTTATTGTAAATTACAAGCGCTTTGAGTACTCTTCTCAAAGAATATATGTGTGCAACCCTTGCACTAGAGAAGCCACTATGCTTCTGCGATATAGTCAAAACCATCATCCAAAATCTAAGTTTTTTGTAAGCGGATTTGGGCTTGATTTCTCTAGTAAAAAAATACAAAGTCCTCTGTCGTTTTAAAAATGATATGAAGGAGGATGGGTATGAAATTTTTACCTTGGGGTGTAGAGCTGAAAAATGGAGGGAAATTGGGAACCCCCCTTACCGGGTGCGTACACCTCTTTGTTGTGTAAACGGAACGGTGTACTGGATGATTCCACCTAAATATTTTGAACCTTCACTTCTTACTTTTAGTTTCCAATATGAGAAATTCGAGTTTCTTTCATTCCCAAAATCCAGTAGTTGGAAGTGTAGGGAGGAATTGTATTTTAAGAAATGCAATGGGGAAGATTATACCAGAACAAACGATTATCTAGAAACCGTTGTTTCCATAAGTGTTTGGTGGTTGTTTGTGCATTCTCAATACGCTGGATGTGTCAAAATTAGAAATATGGATGTTAAAGGACTGCAAGAATCTTATATGGGTCAAAGAATGTTGCATCGACTTCAACTTGCCAGTCTTTGTTCAAAAGAACATAAACAGTTTGAACATTTTTATTATAGAGATGGTGAATGAAAATATTATATTTAGCAGTTGGCACCACGAGAATGACGGGGTATTTGAGTACTATAGCTACGATTTGAAGAGTGGAATATTAAAGGAATTTCAAGAGGAATGTTACAATATAACGTATTATGTCGAAAGTTTGGTTTATATTGTTGGTTTCGCAAATTTCAATTCTAGCATGTAGCATAAAATGTTAAGTTTGTTATGTTTATTTAAAATGAGGAGGGATCGGTTGACTCCCCGTCTTAAACTCCCCAAATGACTCCCTTGTTGAACCGTTAGATGCAGAAAATCTATGGCTGCCATTGCTGTTGACGAGGTGAACAAAATCTCATTTACTTTTAATTTGTCATCCTCTTATCTCACATTTCGCTTTCTCTTTCCCTTAACCATTATTTTCTCCCCTTCTCTCCTACTCTTCTCTCTTTCTTTAAGAAAAACCATTAAAGATTGATACATAAATGCTTAAACTTTCACCGGAATTAGAACCATCTAGAGCAACAACAAAAATGGAGACTAGAGCAACAACAAAAATGGAGACTAAAATCATGATGGTTTTAAATGAGAAGAGGAAATTCTTTTTGCTTGTTCTCTTTTCCCTCCATTCAATGTAGTAAAAACTTCATCAAAGCTCTGGCCATATTAATCTAGCAAGTACAAGAGATAAGCCTTCTTATTACGATATTAATAGGTATTGTACCTAAAATAGGAGTTATCTTTTAAGATAATTTTAGTATTTGTATTTTAGGTAAATACATCTTTTAGGAGGATTTTTAGGAGATCAACAGAGCCTTGGAGAGCAAGGACTCTCGGCAATTCTTTGTATATATATACTTGATGTTTAAGAATAAAAGGGAGAAAGATCAGTGAACAATTTATCATGGTATCAAGAGCTTAGAGAGATCATAGGGCAAGCACGATTTTTTTTTCTCTTCAGGCTTGTAGCCTCCACGAGAGATCATGGCTGGCGGAGAGGGAGAACAATCAGGAGATGGCGAAAAGAAGGTGGATAGGACGTATCATCTTGGATCGAGTGACGGTCCGGGAACATCATTACTCTTATTCAATTACGTGGTGAGAACTACGATGAATGGGCGAGGGCAATTCGTACCTCGCTAAAGGCGAATAGGAAATTTGGCTTTGTAGAAGGGATGGTTCTGAAGCCAACAACAGAGGAGAAACTTGAGGATTGGATCGCTGTGCATTCAATGTTGGTGTCATGGCTGACCAATACCATTGAGCCATCCGTTTGGACGACACTCGAAGAATATGATGATGCACAACTCCTGTGGAACAATCTCAAAAGCAGGTTTTGTGTGGTAAGCGACACTCGTATATGTCAATTAAAGATGTCCTTGGGGGAGTGCAAGCAAGGAAAAACCAAGACTGTGGCAATTTACTTTGGTCGTTTGTCAAGAATTTGGGATGAACTAACCATATATGTGAAGGTGCCGATTTGTAAGTGTGGAAGTTGCACGTGTAACATAGTCACGCATGTAGAAAAGTTGAGAGGAGAAGACTATCTACATCACTTTCTTATTGGCCTCGATGGAGCATATGCTTCAATTCGTACAAATCTGCTGGGACAAAAGCCATTGCCGACGTTTGATAGAGCATATCAACAAGTGATTCAAGCGGAAAGACTGCGTGGAGGAGAGTTATCTTCGTCCAAGGAAGAACGAGATAGTATCATGGCCTTCTCAATTCAGCCTGATACGCGTGGCAAGTCTCGTTCTGTGGATCCTACTGACAAGTTTTGCAATCATTATAATAGAGAAGGGCACGACGAATCCTCTTGTTTTCAATTACACGGCTTCCCCGAATGGTGGGGGGCCGGCCTCGCAGAGGTAAGGGACCAGGTCGTGGTAGAGGACGGACAGGAAGAGGAGGTGGACGTGTAGGTTCTGGTCGTGGGCGAGGGTATGGTGTACCGCCTGTCCGCGCAAATAAAACTGGCAGGGCAGGAACTTCATCTGGGCAGCAGGCAGCGTCCTCGCAGGGGCTGGCGGATGCGACCGAAGCTGAGGGTCTTGCGAGTGTTTTAGCAACGCAACTGCAGCAACTTCTTGATCTTTTGAGCTTAGCCAAAATAAAGATTGATTGTATGGTAAGAACATTATTTTTAGTTAGATTGTCGATACAGGAGCATTGAACCATGTGTCGTGTGACTTGTCTCTTTTGCGGAATGTGAGAAAGGTGAAACACTGCCCGGTGGGATTGCCGGATGGCAACACGGCCGAAGCAAATCAAGAGGGGAGTGTCGTGTTGCCAGGAAGATTGAAGCTTGACAGTGTGCTTTATGTCCCACAATTAACATGCAATTTAATTTCTGTGACTCAATTAATCGATGACTTAAATTGCGTTGTACAATTTACTAAAAATCTTTGTGTTATACAGGACCAACCGACGAGGAAGGTTATTGGAGCGGGTGAAAGATTGGATGGACTTTATTTTTTCCGCGATGTTCTTCAAGTGAAGGTCTTAACAATGGATGGTAATTCGTCGTTCGATTTATGGCATCAACGAATGGGGCATCCGTCGGAGAAAATATTGAAGATGATTCCGGCTGTAAGTCATTCTCGTCGAAACAATAGTAGAGCTTGTGATGTATGTCCGCGTGCAAAGCAACCTAGGTCTAGTTTTCCCACTAGTATGAATAAAGCTGGTATGATTTTTGAACTTGTTCATTTGGATTTGTGGGGGCCTTACAAGGCTCGTTCTTCATGTGGGGCTATCTATTTTTTGACAATAGTAGATGATTTTTTGAGAGGAGTTTGGGTATACTTACTATGCAATAAATTGGAAGTTGAATCTATGTTTCTTAATTTTGTTGCTATGGTTGAACGACAATTTGAACAAGTAATAAAACGTGTGCGAAGAGACAATGGGACCGAATTTAATTATTTGCATGATTATTTTCAAAATAATGGAATTCTTTTTGAGACTTCTTGTGTTGGGACTCCACAACAAAATGGGAGGGTTGAGAGAAAACACCAACACATTTTGAACGTGGCTCGAGCATTGCGATTTCAAGGGAACTTACCATTCAAATTTTGGGGAGAATGTGTGTTGGCAGCATGTTACTTGATTAATAGAACACCCTCTACTTTACTGAAGACTAAATCGCCATATGAACTGTTGTTTGGGAAAATGCCTTCTTATGAGGTTGTTCGTGTATTTGGTTGTCTTTACTATGCTCATAATCAACGACACAAAGGTGATAAATTTGCAAGTAGGAGTCGTAAGTGTGTCTTTGTTGGATATCCTTTTGGGAAGAAAGGTTGGAAATTGTATGATTTAGAAACACATGAGTACTTTGTATCGAGGGATGTGAAGTTTTTTGAGAAAGAATTTCCTTTTGCGCCACACCAACCACAGAGTGTGGTGACTCCTACGCTGGTGAACAATGAGGATGAGGGTACCGATGAGTGTCTTGTGTGTATTGAGGGGGGGTTGGAGGCAACGTCCACCCTCGAGAAGGGGTCTGCGGTGCAGCCTGAGATACAGCCCATACAGTAGCCCACACATAAGGATATGCGTGATGAGGGGCTGGAGAATACGGTGGGGGATCAAGGTGTGTTAGTTGAAGGTGAGTTGGGGCGCGGAAAATGAGCCAAAACTCCTTCCACACAATATCGTGATTTTGTTACTCATACTGTACAAAAAATAAGTCCATCTGAAATTTCATCAGCTACTTCATCTTCCTCAGGTACGCCCTATCCTATAACATATTTTGTGAATTGTGAACGTTTTTCTGTGAGACATGAATTTTCTTGCAGCAGTGACAGTGGGACATGAGCCAAAGCATTTTAAAGAAGCAATGAAAGACTCGGGATGGCGAGATGCGATGGGAAAGGAGATACAAGCCCTTGAAGACAATAAAATTTGGGTAATGGAGACTTCCACCAGGAAAGAAAGTACTAGGGAGCCAGTGGATATATAAAATTAAGTATAAATCTGATGGCAGCATAGAGTGACTCAAAGCAAGACTTGTGATCTATGGCAATCATCAGGTGGAAGGAATTGACTATAACGAGACATTTGCTCCTGTGGCAAAAATGGTGACGGTTCGCATTTTTCTTGCAATTGCTGCTGTTAAAAATTGGGAGGTGCATCAAATGGATGTGCATAATGTTTTCCTTCACGGTGACTTAAATGAGGAGGTTTATATAAAGGTTTCTCCAGGTTTTGAGAATACAAATCCTAACATGGTTTGCCGGTTGAAAAAGTCGTTGTATGGTCTAAAACAAGCTCCCAGGTGTTGGTTTGCAAAACTGTCAACAACATTAAAGAATTATGGATTTGTGCAATCCTATTCAGATTATTCATTATTTGGGTTGTGCAGGGGAAGAACTCAGCTCAACATGTTAGTTTATGTTGATGACTTGATTATTGCAGGGAATGACAAGGTTGCATTGACAACTTTTAAAGATTACCTTGGCAGGTGTTTTCATATGAAGGATTTGAGAGTTTTAAAATATTTCTTAGGGCTAGAGGTAGCCCGTAATCCAAAAGGAATTTTTCTTTGCCAAAGAAAATGCACACTCGAGATAATTTCTGAAACGGGTTTATTGGGAGCAAAACCTACGACATTCCCTATGGAACAAAATCACAATTTGGCCCTTGCTAAGGGTGAATTTCTTGCGGATCCGGCTCCGTATAGGCGACTTGTAGGGAGATTGATTTACTTGTCTGTGACGAGACCTGATCTTGCATATTCGGTTCATATTCTGTCCCAATTTATGCAACAACCTCCTGAGGATCATTGGGAGGCGGCTCTCAGGGTAGTGCGATATTTGAAGAAGAGTCCGGGGCAAGGGATTTTGCTTCGTGTTGATAGTGACCTCAGTCTAGAAGGGTGGTGTGACTCAGATTGGGCTAGTTGTCCACTTACGCGGCGTTCCTTGACAGGATGGTTCGTGTTACTTGGCTGTTCTCCGGTGTCGTGGAAGACCAATAAGCAACAAACAGTGTCTAGATCGTCTGCGGAGGCTGAGTATAGATCAATGGCGACAACAGTGTGCGAGTTAAAGTGGCTTAAACAACTTTGAGGTGATTTGGGTATGCAACATCTGAAGGGTATGAAGTTGTATTGTGATAGTCAGTCGGCGTTGTACATTGCTTAAAATCCAGTTTTTCACGAAATAACTAAGCATATAGAGGCTGACAATCATTTTGTTCGAAATGCTGTGACTGAAGGGATGATTTGTCCGTCATATGTTTCTACTAGTGTTCAATTGGCAGACATCTTTACAAAAGCATTGGGGAAAGTGAAATTTGAGTTTCTACTTGGCAAGTTGGGCGTTCGAGATCTTCACGCTCCAACTTGAGGAGGGGGGGGGGGGGGGGGGGATTACGATATTAATAGGTATTGTACCTAAAATAGAAGTTATCTTTTAAGATATTTTTAGTATTTGTATTTTAGGTAAATACATCTTTTAGGAGGATTTTTAGGAGATCAACAGAGCCTTGGAGAGCAAGGACTCTCGACAATTCTTTGTATATATATTTTAGGTAAATACAATTTGTCACTTCTGTATGTGAGAAAAAATGTAAATCTGGATTATCATTAAATGAGAAGAGAAAATTCCTTTTGCTTGTTCTCGTTTCCCTCCATTCAATGTAGTAAAAACTCCATCAAAACTCTCGACATATTAATCTAGCAAGTACAAGAGATAAGCTTTCTGTATGTGAGAAAAAAATGTAAATCTGAATTATCTTTAAAGTTTCTTTAATGGATGCTTCGCTATGGATAGTTCGAGAATACATCTAAAAATATGAGAGTACCAAAAGTTCTCATTTGCAAAGGAAATCTGATGATGAATTTTAATTATTTTGCCGTACTTCAATGGGGTTTCGAGAGAAAAGTACAGGGAAAGAGAAGAGGAGAGAATAAATGAGTAAACATTGGAGAGAGAAGATATATGAGAAAATGAAAACAACTTGAGATGTCAGCAGCAATGGCAGCCATAGATTTTCTGCATCTAACGGTTCAACAAAGGAGTCATTTGGGGAGTTTAAGATGGGGAGTCAACCGATCCCTCCTCATTTAGAGAAGAGGTAGTGCTTGCATTAGTTTCTTATGTTAAATTGGTATTTTTGTTAAAACTGCCATTACAAATTTACAATTCTGGTTAGAATTAGACAATTAGTTTCAATAATTATCGAACCTAAGCTATTTGACCTAATTTTATCGAAATCGATTCATAAAGTTCATTGAGGAAAATGTATATACTGTTAATCTTCATCTACATATAAGAAACCTTTATGTTTAATCTTCTAGCCTAACAGTATTCGGTTACGGATTGGGATAATGGTATTCCCTAATTAGATACCAATTCACTCCAACACATTCCTGAAAATTAGATATGTGAGAGAGAGAAAAAAAAATATTTAAGAGAGATAATAATAATAGATAGCTTTAACGCATATGAGAGAGAAATTAAAATCATCCAATTTGAACTATTTGCCACTCTTGGTTGTTTTTCACTGTGTTGCGGTAGTGAGACACTGAGACTGTGAGAGTGTGTGTGTGAGAGAGAGAGAGAGAGAGAGAGAGAGAGAGAGATGAGTTCATCTTCATCATCAACATCGAATGTGATCAAGGAGAAGCAGAGATTGGGATGGATAGAGTGGTTTCGAGGTTGGTTTTACGTTGTATACGAGATGCTTTTCCAGAGAATCATGGCAAGTCATTTGCAGAACCCATTACCTTTACCTCCATTAAATGATCTCACTTGCATCATTACTGGATGTACTAGTGGCATTGGTCTCGAAACCGCAAGGTAACCTCTCCCTCTATCTCTCTATATTCTCTAATTTGTTCGTCGCATTGTGATTTGGTGATTTAGGATAGAACTAGAACTCAGTCTCTTATAAGTTTCGATTTGTTTGGGAATGTGGGGAGTCTGGGGTGGTTTAATTTTGTTAATTAGGAAATGGGGTTTGAGCGAATTGGTGTGTAAGGGGGGAAAATGGGGATTGGTTTGATTAGTTGGGTAATTAGACAAAGCTTATTTTAGAATTGGGTGTCCCAATTTATGTGAAAACAATATTAATAGCGAAGTACTAATTCGAGTTTGAGGTTTAAAATTCAGAGTTGAGTTGCTAGTGATATTACCTTCTTAAAAAAGAAGAACAACAATTCGACATTGAAATGACTAGTTAACACAGACCTTACATTGACTGTGATAGATAGAAACGGTCACAGATATTCACAACAACCATATCATAGTGTAAGGACTGTAACTACCCTTTCATAGGCTCTTTCAGTAATACCTCCCTGTCATTGGAAGTGCAGCCCTCTTTTCCAGACATGAGATACCTATAATGGTAGCAGACATGATTTAACCGTGTCATCATTAGAGATTTGAGTAAATAGGACTGCTTGCTTTGTTCTTCCCCAAAGAGCTCTTATGAAAATTTATGGTATATGTAGAAATTTTTTATGGTCTGGTGTAGAGCTAGCAGCTAAAACACCTCTTGTAAAGTGGGAAGGTGTACGCCGTCCATTCAGAGAGGGAGGCTTAAGGGTAAGGAGTGTGGAAGCATGTAATAAAGCTGCTACTTTTAGAGTTATTTGGGATATTATTTCAAAAATAGATTCTCTTTGGGTTCAGTGGGTGAATTGCAACTACATCAAAAGGAGGAACATTTGGCATATTAATATACTCCAAGATAGTGCTTGGTGTTGGAAAAAGATGTTTCAGCTGAGGGAGTTAGCCAGTGGAATTTGCCCTTAGTATCATTCGAGATGGAGCTGATACCTACTTATGGAAGGATCCATGGCATCTACTTCACATTCTTTTGCCTAAATTTCGACAGAGACTAACTTATGATAGTAGGTATCACAGGGAAGCACGAGTTAGTTGCATAATTGAGAATGGTGTTTAGGCTATTCCTACTCAAATGGTTACATCTGTTAAAGCTTTTGTAAATGTACTTACTGAAGTTCAAATCAACCACTTCAAGCAAGATGAAGTAATATGGTCTGCTAGTATAAGGACCCTGTTGTGGATTGGGAAAGACTGGTGTGGTTCAAAGATTCCATCCCAAAACACAATATGATCACTTGGTTTACTCTAAATGTGTATTGTGCTGGGTAGCTGGACAAAATGAAGAACATCTCTGTTGGGATATGGAAGAAGTTGCTTAGATCCATGGGATACAACAGAAATCCTTGCAGCTGGGCTAGAGAGATACAATGGTGTTTGAACAACCTGAGTGACAGTGGTATCACAGGTCAGATTAAGAAACTTATATTCAATGCTTTTATTTACGGATTTACTTTTTTTTTTTTTTTTTTTTGCGAGGCAATTTACGGATTTACCATATATGGATGGAGATAAATACTAGAATTTTTGAAAGTAAACAGTGTGAGCCTTAGACCTTATGCCATAAAGTATACTCTGATATTTATCTAAAGCTGGCTTCTAGAGAAACTGCACTGAGGACAATAATGTAACACAATCGCCATGGCTAGATGGAATGTTGAAGTGGATTTTAGGCCTGTACCTGTTTTTTGTTGTAAGTGGGAACCTGCTGATGAAGGTGTGATTTTGATATAACACTGATGGGTACTTGAAAGATGGAAAGGGAGAATATGGAGCCATAATTTGGGATCATAATAATGGGGTGTGTCTGCTGCTGCTACAGGAGATACTGTTCCCATGACTTGGGTCATACATCATACATGAGCTCCAAGCAATTGAAATGGGGATGTAGCTTGCCTTAAGCAAAGGGTACAAGAAAGTTAAAGTTACTAACTGTGCAACTGCAGTGTATTACATCAAGAAACAGGTTGAGCCAACATGGAATACTAAGATCATTTTAACCAGAATATTAAGGCTAGCGGGTGGAATCAAGGACTTTGATATTGTCCATGTTTACAGAGAGACCAACAGAGCAGCTATACACTTAGCAAGGATGCATCCCATTAGTTTCTACACTGAAATCGTTCCAAGTTCCTTTGCTAAAGACTTAAAGAACATCATTCATAAGGATGCTAGTATAAGATTCTAACTTGTCCTTGTCTCGTCCCCTGGCCTGTGGGGGTTGGAGAAAGTTTGGTTGTAATCTTCTTCATACATTTATAAGATTCACTTAGCCAAGAAATAAAAAAAAGATTCAGCAGTGTCCCTTTGAATCATGCAATCAACAAGGGGGATGGTTTTCCATAACTTTAGTACCACCCCAAGAAGATGAAACTCCAAAAGGAAGCTGGGATATTCTGAAGCAGATACCATGTACAATATGAGCTGCAAAAAATCTTAAGAAGTGTAGTGAGGACTGAGAATAGAAGAAAAGTAGAAGGCGAGATAGAGAAACGATGTGTATTGAGGACGCCAAGACCTCCACTGTTTTACTTGTTCACTGTACTAGTTGATGTATAACAACTGTAAGTACATGAATTAGCAGATACCTTGTAGCACATGATTCGACATAATGAAAATATAATTAAGTTTAAACGTATTATACTGATAGCTGATGACACTAAGCATGCAGATAATTAAGGGATTAATCCTTTTTGGATCTCATTATGAAAATCATCGTCGCAAAAATAAATCACTCCACCTTTTCTAACACCATTCTGCTTTTAAGTTTAAGATAGAATGGACTGCCTAGATGCATATCAATTACATACTTAAGTAAGGCGAAAGGCATGACTATACATAATTCTGAAAGACAAAACTATACATAATTTTAACGTACTTATTTTTCAGAGGTCTACTATTGTAGAAAGATGTAGCACATATATCTTGAGATAACATGTAGACTTGTTCTTTGCACATATTTTAACTAGTGGTTCCTATCTGGTTAAAGGCAACTGGCTGAGTCGGGAGCGCATGTAGTAATGGCAGTAAGGAAAACAAAGGCGGCTCACGAGTTGATCCAGAAGTGGCAGAATGAACAGTCTGGAATGGGGCTTCTTCTCAATGTTGAGGTATCTTCTAGTCACAACACAAAGGATTTAAAAAAAAAAATAGATTGCAATTCCTAGCACTTGGCTTACTTGTTTAGGAAACTGACATGACATTCTGTGTACCAGACCTTGGGTATCTTCTTCAATTATTAATCTCCGCAAACATGGCTCTTCTTTTCTTTATCATTGCAAGAAATCGATTATCATTTGTTACATATTATTCTATCTTCCCTTCTCTGGTCGAAGTTTTTCTTTTTAGTAAGTAGAATGTCTTATCCATGTAGCCTTATTTCTGTATTTATTGATACATGCTGCAAAACGTACACAAGAAACAATAATTTATAATTTTTTTTTATTGTTTGCAATGTTTGTCTCCGTTCTTGCAATGTGTGGTAGTTTGGCTCTCGTGATCCCAATCAGGGTTCCTATCACGATTTTCTTTGAGTTCTATTACCATGATACTATGGTTCAAGTCGAACATTTTCTTAGGGTCGCTAAAATGCTTAATATTGTGACTTCTTGTCAAGCTCAGGTGATGGAAGTTGATCTTCTTTCATTGAATTCTGTTGTGAAATTCGCTGAAGCGTGGAATGCGCGTTTAGGACCTCTGCATGTTTTGATCAATAATGCAGGCATTTTTTCACTTGGAGGTTGGTGTTAGGAACTGTTTATAAATTGTACAGTCGTATTACACAGTGACAGTTGTTTTGATTGACACCTGCTAAGAGCATCTTCAATCTTGTTGCAAAAACTTTGTATCAGCCCCAAAACTTGAAGCTGATGGTTTTTCGTCTTGAGAGCTTGAGTGCTATCATGCTGCAAAAGTTAGGTTTTTTATTATTATTATTATGTAAATGCCATTTGAAACGGCATTTCCATAGGACGATATTTGGATTGGCATCTAATGACTCTCTCTCTCTCTCTCCAATTTTACCCCTTTCTTGCAACTCAGGAGATAGCAACACTAGGGGAAAATGCTGAAATTGCCTTCTCAAAAAAAATAGAAAAAATAGAGAATCATTGGAGACGCTCTGGTACCTAGTTTTGACGGTTTCTCACATTGTAATCAACTCATTTTTGCTGAAGTTCTTTTTATGTCGACTGAACCTTAACGAAATGCACAAAATGTTGTTATAATATATATAAGAATTCAACTATTCCGTAGGTGCTTATCCTGAAGCAAGATCTGTCATCTATTTTGGGAATTTTTTTCATTACTATTGTATTGCCATATACTCTTATTGGATGAGCAGGGTTCAACCAGAATCGTTTTTGAGCCATTAATAAACGAAATATCACCATTCTTTTCAATTTCTGTTAAACTGATATTGCTATCTTTCTCATCTCTAGAGCCTCAACGATTCTCGAAGGATGGGTATGAAGAACACATGCAAGTGAACCATCTGGCTCCTGCATTGCTTTCAATGTTGCTTATACCATCTCTTATTAGAGGCTCTCCGAGCCGAATTGTTAATGTCAACTCTGTTGTAAGTTTTCTCTACTTTAAAATATCAGTACAACCACTTCATATTTCTTAGAGCTTGGTACAATCACTTCATATCTCTTATTATGCTTAATGATGTCTAAGAGGGATGAATTTTAGAGCTGGTAGTGGATACTAGATTTAACTTATAGATGAATCCAATTGTTAGCAATTCCCAAGCACTGGGTAAATAAATAGTGATGGGAAATTTAACCTCTTATTTTTGCATTTAGATTTTACGCATGCACTTTCTTTTTCACCGCAATATAAGGTCGTTATCATTTGCAACCATATGCCCAGTCATTAGATAATCTGCCCCCTTAATTAATGAAACCTCTTTCACTAGTGGAAACAAAATACAACCCAAAGAAAATAAATGAAACTAAATACTTCAATTGAGAGGTGAAGACACCAAAGTTTTCCACATCAGAACAATGGCTCTGAACCTCATGCCTCGTAGAAAATTAGAAGTGGATTTACAGTACAACAAGGCTGCATCGAAAACGTTGTCTGTTACCGTGTCATTTCATTATGGTTCTCATACCTTGCATTTCATTCTTCCGATAAAACCCACCCAAGTGTATCTGGAATCGGTTCTCAAGAACTTTTCAAATTTCATGCACCACTAATCCTGTGGAGATCCTATAGCTGTCTGAAAAACCCAGATACGTCCAAAAAGATCCAAAAATGCTTCAACACCCTGGTTGGTCAAGAACGAACAATGAAAGGGTAACTGATCAATGACTTCGCATCTCCTCACGGGAAACCTCTTTCCTTAAGTTATAAATGAGAACTTTGTGAATTACTAAGGTTATTCTTGCAGTCCTTGTTTTCTCCTGTTCATAAATACAAATAAAGAAATCGTGGAACCTTATGATATTAATGTTTCCTTCCCTTCTTTCTCTTTTTTCTTTTCGTCTTGATGTGCCATTTATTTTTGTACTTAAGAGAAGAATTCTGACCGTAGCTGCTTCACTTTTCTTTGTAGATGCATTATGTTGGCTTTGTTGATACTGAAGACATGAATGTGGTTTCTGGGAAAAGAAAATTTACAAGTTTGGTGGGATACACAAGTAGCAAGCTTGCTCAGGTACACTCAAAGCTTACATTATAAAGTTAATTTTGGAGAGAATATCTCTCCAATTATTGTATTTACGTGGTAGAGGGTTATTTTTTTGTTGAAAAAATACGATAGATTATCAGGTAGTTCATAAGAAATTTTGATCATTCAAAAACTTAAGTAATATTACATACATAAGTTACAATTCACATCTGATGAGTCTGACCTAGATATTTAGGGATAAATCTACTAGTCTCTTCTTATAGTTCAAATATGGACAAATATAAAAGTATGTAGAAAATATTCTTTTCAGTTGAATACATATTTTTACCTTCTTAAATGAGAAATACAATTATCAATCCACTATATGAATCACCTATGATAATTTTGGAATAAAAAGGCCAAACAGTATTAACATATATCCTCCAAACTTTAAGTATAGGAAAACCAACTTGGCCACCCAAGACAACGTCATGAACACCACATTCTAAGCAGTTCTTTGTGTACCTTCTGCAAGGCCTCTAATGAAGATACAAACCACTTGATCATGGGGTGCATCTAATCTTAGGAAAGATGGGCTAACTTATTAAGTATATGAGGTACAAGGTAGTCAATGGTGAATTGATGGTTTGCGAGTTGACCTAAGCTCGCATTAATAGCTATAGAGCAACTGTGCTCGCGTTATTTACTACCTTGTCGCTATATATAACAAATAAGCATGAAATATAATGCGATATATAATAGGTCAATATCAACTGGGGATAATCCATTATATCGGTTTTTACTGATGGTGATATGGGTCAATATTGATATATAGATTTATAGTTTATCTGGATTAGTTTAGATGATATGACAAACCTAACAGTCAATGTTTTTAAACGGTCTTCTTCTCCAAGGTTTCCGTGTTTTGGTGGGAGGTCATTGTAGTTTACGGGACAGGCGACAGTAAAAATTTTAACTAGTATTTTTCTTTAGGGTCTTGTATTTTTGGTGGAAGGACTGGAAAGTTAGTGAAGGTTGAAAGACCACCATCTTTGTCTTCCTAATCAGTACACTGGACATTATCTTGCTTCTTTTTTTTTAAAACATAAATGACCACTCTTAAAAAGCCCTTCATCAATTGATTCTGTGTTTATTTCCTCTACTAGTTCTATAAAAACTGCAAACTACTGAGTGTTTACTGCGTTCTTTTCTTCTTTCTCGAACATACATTTAGATTCTCCAGTATCCATATCAATCCATAACATGGAAAATTAACGGATATAAGTAAAACTAATTTCATTACCTTAGCTGTAGTTGTATGCGTTTGAAAAAAAATGTTAATTGCATTGCAGGTCATGTTTAGCAGCATTCTTCAGAAGCGTCTTCCTGCCGAAGCTGGCATTAACGTTGTGTGCGTATCACCGGGAATAGTCCACACAAATGTCGTAAGTCTTCCTGAACCTTCTGAAAAGTATTTCATCATATAAGATATTTTAGGAGTTAGATAATCTTCTGAAAAGTATTTCAGAAGCGTCTTCCTGAATAATAAGTGTAGGGCGTCTGAAAGCAAATGCTCCCGCACTCAGGCCTAAACTAGAAGGTTTCTGCCGGGTGCGAACGAACATGATTCAGTTGCTTACAACTGAATAGATTTTAAAATTTTGCAGAACTTTCCCATTGCATTATTTTTTAGATAGGAGAATTGGTCTTTCAATGAAATTCGAAGTCTATCACACTTAGTGATTTTGTTAACCTACAGTAAGACCATTCTCACATCTATATAATGAATTGATAATCAGATAATTCTATATTCGGAAGTTATTCAGTGTCAAGTTTCGTAATGTTCATATCATGATGATAATTATATTTAATGGCAGGCAAGAGATCTTCCTAAAATTGTACAAGCTGGTTACAATTTGATACCCTATTTCATCTTCAGTCCTCAAGAAGGTAAGTATCGAATAGTATAGTCACTCAAGTTTTATTATGAGTTGCACGAGAAGTACATTTTTCACATTGGAAGTGGAGTAGGACTTTTAAGAACCTTCAGGCCATGAATCCACCGTTCGCACTGATATATATACTGCTCACTTTTTGAAGACACTCGAACTTAGGCCATGTTTGTTTTTTGGTCAAGGGTGAGAAGAGGTGAGATGTTTTGAAAACTTCTCACCCTTGACATGTTTGTTTTTTTTTATAAAAATTAGCAAAATCTCCAGAAAAAATGAAAGAAAAAATGAAAACTAGAAGTTAGGTTAGAAGTTTGGCCTCACTTCTAACCTCAAAACTTCACACACACACACACCCCTTTGAAATTTTTTGGGTTGACTTCTAACTTCAAAGCTTTTCGTCTGCCTTTGACTGCACGTTTTCCCCCTATACCGTGGTTTTGGTCATTCCCCACCCGAGACCAGTTTAAGTGGGGGTATTTTGGGGTTTTCAACCCAAAATAACTAAAAGAAAACTGAATGAAAACCCATCCTAACCCCAAATAAGCCAAATCAAACAGCCATTGTAGAGAGAGATAGAGATAGAGGTAGGAGAGAGAGGGGAAGAGGAAGAGGTAGGAGATATATATATAAAGAGATAGGGGTATGAGGGTGGGAGAGAGGTAAATAAATAAGGGAGAAAGAGATGGGTGAGGGGAAGAGAAAGAGGTAGGAGATATATATATAAAGAGGAGGTAGGAGAGAGAGGGGGAAAATGTTGGGGAAGGTTTTGATTTGGCTTATTTGGAGTTAGGATGGGTTTTCATTCGGGTTTTTTTGAGTTATTTTGGGTTGAAAACCCCAAAATACCCTCACTTAAACTGGTCTCTGGTGGGGAACAACCAAAACCACAGTATAGGGGGAAACCGTGCAGATAAAGCCAAGTTAAAAGTTTTGAGGTTATAAGTCAACCCAAAAAACTTCAGTGGGTGGTGAAGTTTTGAGGTTAGAAGTGAGGCTAAACTTCTAGTTTACAAAATTTCTGGAGATTTTTCTAACTTAATAATAATAAAAACAAGTCAAGGGTGAGAAGTTTTCAAAACATCTCACTTCTTCTCACCCTTAACCCAAAAACAAACATGGCCTAAGGATTAGTTATGGGCATCTTCAATGGTTTTTTTTCTTATAAATATTTTCTGTTTCAGGCAGTGGTCTGTATAATTGCTATGTTACAGTTAGGGAGGCCATAGTTGACTTTGATGAGGATATAGTCCTAGATCGAGGAATTTGAGTAAATTTTGTCGTAGGAATTTGACTCTCCTATCAACACAAACTAGTAGTCACACCCACATTTTTCTAGGAGAAAGCTGGGGCAAACAGACCGCTATTGTTACGTTCTTAGAACAACAGGCAATTTTACAATCAAGGAGCACATTATAATGAGAAGGAATATAGGGGAGATGACATTACTCGCGTGCACCTGACAATCCAAGTTGTAATGTTGGAAAGATTAAATGTACACAGTTTAGACCTGACAACCCAAAGATAATAATACTCCTATGCACCAGAACGTAGAAACCGAAACTACAAGAATGTCATCGCCAACTATGACTTGGTCCGGGACTCGTTGGACTAAGTTGGATAAAGCACAACAGATCGGGGGTGGGTGAAATGATCAAGCGAGAAACCTAAAAAGTAAGCACACTTTGCATAGCTGAAGTTATTGGTGATTAGTCGGCATGTCGGAGAATTGAAGACTAATTTCTTAATTAATTGGATGCCACACCAATTTGGGAAAATTGACTGATCATCTATTTTTTGAAGAGTTTCATGAAAACAATTGCACTTGTTACACGTTTTCATTCTTCTGTCATAAAAGCGTATGTTCAAACTTTTTGATGTATTCCAATTTATCTCTGCAGGTTCTAGAAGTACACTTTTTGCAGCTACTGATCCTCAAGTTCCAGAATATTGCGCCATGTTAAAGGCCGATGAGTGGCCGGTCTGTTCTTTTATTTCTAACGATTGCCGTCCAACAAATGCTTCTGAAGAAGCACATAACCTAGCAACTTCCAACAAGGTGTGGGAGAAGACCCTTAACCTGATTGGCCTTCCTGCAGATGCGGCGGAGAAGCTTCTTGAAGGAGAAGAAATCCAATGTCGCTACGGGCAAAGTCTGGAATAGATGGAGCTGATAATTACACGTCGAGAACAACTACTCGAAAAGCTGTAGTATAGTTCACTGTAAAATTCTTTGTAAGATAACTTATTGTTGTTAGCTGCCATTAATTAATTCTGAGATAATGATCAAATTTTGACGTTTTAGGTCTTTATTATGGAATGCTCACTTCAGAAATATCAAGGCATTATGGTCATGAAATTTACACATTTTCTCATTAAGAAGACTTAAAACTGACTGTGCCTCTCTGGTGATTCTAATTTCCGCTTTCTTTTCTGCAACATTCAATTTGGATGTTCAGTAGACTTCTTCAGATTACTATGTCAGACTACTACAAGGCAAAACATCCTTTGCGTGTTCTCTGCTAAAGAACCTATAAGAAAAAACGGAATCCCTTGCTTTCTACAAATGGCTGGAACATTTAGGGTGAAGAAGAGCAGACTGATAAAAAGAGCAACTGGAAATAACTGCCCTTTTACTGATGAATTAATTACATTTAAGAATCGTGGAATTACAGAAGGTGGCCGCCCCGGGTTTTTGAAAGATATATATGGACACATTCTCGCATATTAACATAAACCAATGTAAGTAAATATCAATCAACATTGTTTCCCTCTGCTAAATATCAGGAAGTCCTACCACATCTATACTGTAAGCTTCTCCTGATATTTGCTTGCGACTTGTAAAAAATGGGAAATTTGTTGTAAGGACATGATTCTGAAATGGCGATAAAATTGACAGGAACTCTTTCTGAGTGGGTAATCCCCTTCTCTACTTGTAAATCCATTCATTGGCACGTCCTCCAGACTCGTCCATGTCAATGAAAATACTGACTGCCTGCAGCAACAATATGCATGAAAACAGGTTATATCAATAACTGACTGAAAGACGCCATTCACAGGTGAAGAACTGAAATAGCTTACAGAACTCTGTCGAGTAAAACTTACAATATTGCAGAAGCATAGAAACTAAATTCTCGTGAAACTTGAAATATAATTTTATCAAGAAAACGGACTAAGATATGGTTAAATCGATAATATACAGCGGTAGTCAACAATATGTTGTATATTTTGTGTTAGAATACAAATTATACAATCATGCAAAACAAATGATATTAACATCAACATAATACATTGTGATTCATCAAGAATATCCTAAATACGGTAAAAAAATCCATTTCCTTTTTATCTATACAAAACAGTATGTTTGACACAGGTTACAGGTATGCATCCGAAATATATAGGACATATCACTAAAGTATCATTACTTACTAACATTGTGCAAGTCATAAGGCCATGATACATAATCAAAGACAATGACTAGTTGCAGGTTCTGAGTTTCAGCATGGGTCGTATTCTTCAACAAGAGTGGTTTGGCATCATTATCTCTAGAGTTGACTAAATTGCGCAACATTTTCCAATAATTACTTCTTTTTCTCTCATTGCTAGATGGGATCATAAAAATGTGCCACAGTAATCAGGTTTAAATTTTGAGGTCACCTCCAAGATACTACACTTGTTCGATGTTTTGGTCCCCCTACGCTTGCTTCCTAAGCCCAGCTTTTCTTATAAAAAGCTAAAATGTCATCTAACACCTTTTCTTTGGTTATCTTATCTATGAGAAATTCACACAAAATAGTTATATTTTAGTCCTCTATATTGCACCAAATTATACAAGAATGAGATGTGCTTAGATTGCAGAAAGTACTATATTACTTCATTACAAGTGTATATTTATAAAATGAAAAAAAGACTTGGTGCTTTACCTTCCCTATTCGAGGCCGCTCCTTTGACTTGGCTAGACTATTTCTAATATGTGAGACAGCACCCCAACATTTCAATGTGTTTGCTACATCGTCTAATCTCAATAGGTACTCCTCTTCGGTCAGCGGGAAGGATTTCTGGCAATAAAATTATGTCAATTTACATTTTCAAAAATAAAATAAAATAAAATAAAATTCTTACAATGAGAAGAAAAAGATATAAAAATTTCAAATAGTTCAAATCTTCAACTTTTAACAATACTTGATTGCTTAAGTATTATGGTGCCATTCCAAGTTTTTATTTTTATTTTGTTATCATGTTATATAATCCAAAAGACAACTTATTGTGTGATGGCATTCTTAGCAACTTATTTAAGACCATCTCTGACTACTACTAAATACTAATAACCCAGGCTCATATAATGATCCAGGAGGATCTATGAAGTATCACTAATTTGGTGTCCTACTTCTAAAGTATTTCTCTAGTTTTAGAAGTATGAGTTCTTATTTCTCTTTAGAGTATTACTCTATTTTAGCAATAGGAGTCTAACTTCTAAAATAAGACTTGTATCCTATAAAAGGACAAGTCTAAGGTTAGAAAACCTAATTAGAATTTAGGAGTTCTATTGTAATATTTCTATAGAAACCCTATGGGGAGATTTTCCTCCCCACTAATTTTATTGTGTTTTTCCTTGTCTTTTTTATTGTTCTTCTAATTAGTACTCTCCTAGCAATTATGAATTATGTAATGGTGATGGTGAAGACTGTATTCCAATCTGCATGAAAAAACCAACACCTCTTAAGGAGATGATCGAGTCTAGTGTATACACACTATCTCCTTAAGACAGATTCGTCCCTGCCACAGTGCTTTGGAGGAATATAGGCCCCTGTCTCCCAGGATACAACGATCAGTCGCCACTTCTTTCTGCTAAACAAACTTTGATTGCGTCTGTTTTCTCTTTGTAAAAAGACTCAAGAAAACTCTGAAAAACTGATGATAATAAATGAAAACGAAATTGGGTTATATAGAGCATAGGTGACTCTTCACCAAGAGTCACACCTCAAGTTAATGCCTCTTCACCAAGAGTCGCACTTCAAGTTAGTGCCTCTTCACCAAGAGTCACACCTTAAGGTGCGTCTGTTGGAGACACCCTAAACCCAAAAAACGACTAAGTGTTTAAAGGAATCCCCATGAGCCCATCCCCAAGGCCCAATCATAGATTTATAATAATAAACGGGTTTCCTAGGTCGAGCAAGCCCATGGGTAGCCCATGCACCCAAGCTAGCTTGCACACATGGGCCGCGCATGCATGTCGCACATGCGCGTGTGACGCACCAACTCTCACACTCATTACAACAAGGTAAGTGTTTGATTTACTTATATAGGAGAGTTGTGATTCCCTCATATCCAATGTGGGACTAAAACCACTTAGTTCCACCATTCAAACTTAAAGGAAAAACAAATCATATTGTATTTTCCAACAAAGACAAACATTATTTATTTTTGGATGTTCCTTCTCTAAACAAGTATGGCAGTCCATTTTAAAATTCTTTTCCATCAACAGGGATCCTCAAGAATGGGATGCAGAGTTTTCAAGGTTGATTCAACATGGCTCCTTTCTCAACTACCAAACCCAGAGTTCTAAGAGTAGCATTCACTTTAAAAATTTATCATATTTGGATAGAAAGAGATCTTAGGATCTTTCAGTCCAAAAATAGAAATGGTCAACTCATATGCAAACTGATTCTGCCAGAAGTTAAATGTAGGGCTCAGTATTCTTCAATTAAATTCATGGACTTCCCTAATGCCAGAGACTTACTTGTTACTCTGAACTTTCCTTGTATGAGACCTAAGAATAAGCCAATAACCTGGATTGCTTGGAAGCACAGTGATGAATGCCAATGGATAAGTAATTCAGATGGAGGACTTAATGAAAACAAGGCTACAGTACGAGGGATTATAAGAGACATCAGTCACTGACTGATGGTAAATCTCTCCTTGCTTATAGTTCTCCTGTTGACTCAGATGATATAGGTATAATTGAGCTCAAAGCTATTTTATTTGGACTTAGAATTGTGAACGAATATCAGATTACAAGCATTGAAACTATTTCTGATTCTTTACATGTTGTCAACATCCTCAACAACAAGTGTTTACAACCATGGAAAAAAATCACATCATCAGAGAGATATATCAAATTAATGCCATGATGGCCAGAGTCGTATACTCTCATTCATGGAAACAGGGGCGGAACCAGAGATTTAAGAGTGGGGGTGCCGGGGGCGGAGCCCCCAAAAAAATAAAATTTAAGGGGTATTTTGAAATTCATGGATAAAATGTAACGGAGAATACCTTTGTTACATTTTGAAAATTTTAAGGGTTTTATCCAATCCCCCACATTACCTTATACAGAGATTACCTTATACGGAGATACATGGATAAAATGGAGAAAATTTTAAGGGGTATTTCGAAACATAGTTGGGAGCCGTTACTATATATATATATATGTATATATATATCTAACATATCAAAGATTAGCTACCAAGGATGTAGATACCCTAGGATGTAAAGTTTTTTCCTTTTATATACAGGTGAGGGTCAATGCCTAACCCCAGCTTTAAACTCAGAAAAATAAAATAACCCAAGCATATTCATGCAAGAACCTGTTACCTGCTCCCTATACTTCCACATCACATTTAATGCCAAGAGATTTTTCCCCATGAACTCCTGTGAGACATGAGAAATAACACATTTAATTGGACAAAAAATATCTTCTAGACAGTTTTAATTCAGATAAAAGAGTGCAGTATGGGGAAACAAGATGAAGGTAGGAAAGAAACTGAGATCAAAACTAAGATAATAAAGCATTGCAAATTGAAAGTTCAAGTTTGCTTACTTAAAGACTACATTCACTCTAAAATGGGTCTAATTATTTAAATGTTGGGTGCATATATGCGACAAGGACATAGACGAGAGGTGGTCTTTGGCATGACACATTCAACCTGCCAAGAACAATAAAAGAATGACATCCTTAAAATGGGATACGTACACATTCTGGATCCTATATGTACATTGATGAGCTTAAATATGCAGGTGCTTAGTGAAGCAACTTTTCAATTTTCCAAAGCATTAATTATATCTGTCGTGTTATTTTATGGTTTACCATTTTGTAAGTTTGTTCACACTAGTAGAGAGTGGTGTAGTTGTTACTTGCACTAATTAATAAGAGGGTGCTTGGCTGTAGCATAAGCAGCTACTATCTAATTTGATGAAGTTACGTACTCTAGTTGAAGAGTGCAGGCCATTGAAGGGAGTTTGGATCATGCTCTCATTCCGAACAAGAAAAGGTTTGAAATAGGAAAAAGTATTGCTGGTTTGGCTTTACAAGAGTAAATATGAACCTCCCTAGATTTATATTAAGAAGAAGATTGGCCTGTTGGAGGGTCACCCCATGAATCACAACTTTTGGGAAGTTAACAGAGCTCCTGGTTATTGTGCAATAATGTTCATTGAAATCAGCTATGTTGGGATTGAGATTGATGCTTTCACCTTTGATCTGAAGAGGATAATTGAAGAAGATGCCAGCGTGTATTCTGAGTTTCAGGAGTAGTTTGACCTGGTAGTTTTTCTTTTTGTTTTCACTTTTCTTAAATCTTTGAGAGTGTTAGGCCTTTTTTTGGGTTATTTGTTTCCTTTATAAAGCTCAACTTTCAGAAGAAAAAAAACAAAAAAAAAAACGTAGTCCTATAGTTGGTTCATACCCACACAAAAAAAAAACTTATCAGAAGTCCAAAATGAAAATAGCCCTAGCATTCAAACAACTACTACTAGCTGCTAGACCAACTATTTTTTAGAGAGGATGAAACTTATTTATTTAAGAGTCTCATAGAAACCCTTCCTTACAAGCCAAAGAAGAAAAGGAAGGAGGACAAAACCTCATACACAAGGCATACAAACTCCTAAAACGTCCCATAGAGTCCGAAAGAGCCAGGGTGCTCAATCTTATCACTAGGACCTCTGATCTCACCACTATCATAACTGTATCTCCTTCCAGTCACCACGAACTTCTGGAAGGAGACAGTAGTCAGAAGTAACTTGCACCCAAACCACAGGAGGACGCCAATCCTGTAGCCTTAGGCTAGAAGATCAACTAGGTGAAAAACCTCTGGCTAAGTCTTTAGCAATATAAATTGCCATATCGGTAACTCTAAGTAGCAATGCATTACCATTAGATCTATAAATACACATATTGACATACTTCAAGTTTAAACTATGGTGACTCTCAATATTATCATGATACTGAAATGATAGAAGTCAACATCAACGGAAATCTAAATGCGTGTCTGACTCAGCTAAGAGAAATGGCTGTTAAAGCTATGTAACTGAAGATTTTTATAGCTTATTAAGCAGCAATTCTTATAGGCATAAGGCAAGATAAAAGGGCATCGGAGGAATTTATAGTAGGATGAATCTTTTGAGCGACACAAGCAGATAAGTATACCTTCTTTATTAGTTGAACATCATACGATCTCCCATACTTGGTCCTAATAAGGGTTGCAAGATCTATTCCACTAAAGCTAGAATCATCTGTTCCAACAATTCTTTCCAAATCCTCACGGAACAATTCATTATTTGCCTGAAAAATATGAACATCAAGCCAATCACCAACAACATTTTTCATCATGTTATAAATGCAGGCACACTATAATTTCATGTTTCGCAGAAAATTTTCTTCCTTTTGCAGTTGTACATACAGACAGAGAAACTTGTATGTACTATATAAAGAGTGCAATAAGGGGATACATAATGCAGCAACTGCTTTTACTACGTTCTGCAGCACTTTGTTTTTAAAACTCTTCCCGAGGGGTTTTAAAATGGTCTGGTGAAAAACACAATCTTTCCAGCCCAATTCGCGCCTTTACTAGTAATATTTCTCTACTAAAATCTCAAAAACATCTCCAAAGTTCAGTTTTTTTTTAATTTTTATTATTTGATAAATGAAAATATTTCATTAACCAAGAACCTAGGACTGATATCTCATTAAATAAAGTTCTGTTTTATTACCAAATCTCCACCATAGAAGGCCATTCGTCACCAATCTCCTCTAGGAGTCTACTAAAGGGACTAAGAGAAAACAACTTATTTTCATAAGAAACCTGTGAAGTCATTCACACCTTTGATATGAAGAACACCAATACTCCCGCTCAACTCTCTCATTTACAGATGACATCTGTCGACCAAAGTCTCGAAATTGTCTTCAAGGTACTTTTCTGAAGAGGTTTCATAAAAAAAATGCCTAACTGAGATCCCATTAATCAAAGTTATGTTTACTACAATAGTGCGACTTTTTCCCAACATAGTCAAATTTAAGATCTAATTATGCTTTATAGAGGCTCATTTTTTATATGAACATCCATCAACGGGTGGTCAGAAGTTCACAGGTGAATAGATCAAATGAAGGTCGTACGAAAATATTTGACGTACAAATGCATGAGACTTATAGTTATCATCAACAATGAAAGGCAGTTGTCTCCAAGAAACAGTTCGCTAAATCTACCAGGAGCAACATACTGTACCTCTTTATTGTCACTTTGAGGGGATTCACTTTCACGATTCTCGTCGTCTGAGTCACTCGGGTCAGTACCATCATCCACTGTGCTAGAAAGAACAGGCCCATAATACCTAGCCCTTCCATAGTAGTGACCGCTAACTGAAGCATATGGAGATTGTACAAATAATGATGCTCCATAAGGAATACCTAAGCGAGAGTATCCTGAAAATAAAACTTTATATATTCTGCCTTTAGAAAGATTCTCGTGAGCACCAGATGACCAATTATGGCGGTGACTCAATAGAACACTCGTCATATCCTGCAACCAGATTAATATTCATGTCAGGTTTTGACTTTTGTGTTACATGAGCAACTGATAAAAATTCATGGATTTTGACAAATAAAACCGATTCAAAATTGCAAGAGAAAATAAGACATTGAATAAAAAGATGTCACGCGTATGAAATCCGTTGTCCACTTAAATACGATCTTTGTAGTGGAACATCTAACTTAAGGCACCTCAAAGTTATATAAAACAAAGATTCAGCGCTTTTCGACTAGGGACTTCATTTATTTCGGCATTGGGATAACATTGCTTTAAAGCTACTATTATGTGGCATTCCTATTTAATTGCAGGGGGAGCTGCATGACTGATGTTGAGGAGCTTCTAAGTGGTGCTGTAGTACTGGCCAGGATGAAAAAGACGACTAAGATCCGCTAGGACTACTATTTTAACATTGAGCCGCTACGAAAAACATAAGAAAAAGGAGTGCTTTGATTTTTTTTTTAAACACGAGCAAGCCACAAAAACAATAAACAGGCCAAGCAGCAAAAAAAAACACACACATTTTCTCTTTAGATTCTCTCTATCTGAATTTTCTCCCTTTGGATTTCTTTTCTCTAGATTCTCTCAATCCAAATCTCATATCAAGATCATCATCTCCTGAGGATCTCTGGCCCAATATCTATAAGCTTTCTCTATCCAATATTTCCATCTCTACATTTTCTCACAATCCTCCTAATCCCAGTTTTCATTCTCTAGAATGTTATAAGCAAAACCCTTTTTTCTCTAGATTATTTCCATCAACTCTTCCAATATCCCTCTAAATTATCTCAGCCTGTCTAGCAATATTACTTTATGCTAGAATGTTTCTAAGTGGAAATGATTTATCATGAAAGTGAAGTTGTTAGAAAATAAATTTTCTCAAAAAGAAACAAAACAAAGGGGAGATGATGCTCCCAATATTTTAAAAGGAAGCGGGATTCCTATGAAAAATATTTTTTTCCTGATATCATCACCAACCAAACACAGGCAAATCGACTTTTCAAATATTCTGAAAAGAAAGAACTTTTGGTCTTCCAACATTCTGTAAAATTGTTCTTAATCTTAGAGGAAGATTACAAATTCTATAGAGAAGACAAAGAAGATTACACCGATGGGAATGGACAAGATACAGTCTCCTGGAGGGACCTGTGGCATTGCTATGGCATTCTTCTTCACTATTTTAATTAAAGCTTAAATCTCTATACCGAGATAAAAACGTTGCTAGAAGAGTGTGCCTCATCATCTGCAACATTCTATGAATGACATCCTCACAACTTACCTTCTTTTTCCAATCTTACAGGTTCTAAAGACAGGAATATATTATAGTCTCGCATTGAAGAAGAGACCTATCAAATGGAGTAGATTCACTGCTATTCCTAGGTAGAGCTTCACTACTCAAGTTAAGCGTCAACAGAGGCACGTAAGTTTGTATCTTTTGCAGGTCTTCTAATGAGAGCACTGAGCACTTATTCATCTACTCAAATTTGGAGATACCCAATTCAAGCACTCATTTAGTATGATACAGATTCTCAACTCCGGTATTCTGTTTTTCTCTTTGTAATTAAAAGTTTACTTTTTCTTAAATGGATGGGCATAGCAGATCGCGAAGATGACTATGGAACTGCAAAGTCTGCAACGAATTCATGGAGTTCTTTTTTCTCTCTATTATGGGGATTCAAGCATGATTTCCTTTGGTACATTTTTTTGATTTTCTATCTACTTTGGATTTCTTAAAAATGTCTTGTATATCTCTCTCAAATCTGAAAATAACATGAAACTACGAGTATTAATTTTGTGATCCTTTCTTTTAGGCTTGTAGCCAAGACACTAATACAAGGGATTAAAAGGATGAAGACTTACGATGTTGCACATAACTTTGGTTGATCAAGGTGTCTTTCAATCTCCTTTCCTTCTTCTTTTTCTTTAGGGCTAACTAATTTGTGTAAAGCTGATTCTATGGGAATCTTCTCCTAGATTGTAATAAGGTGTTCTATTATGAAATCTGGTGGGGGTCTGGCCTAACCCCAGCTTCCTTCTTAGAAAAAAAAAGGTGTCTTTCAATCTTTATTTCACGCAATACTTTGATTCATATGTCTTTATCTTATTTATTTGAACTGAACACATGTATGATAATGATATTTTGTTCTACCTTCAACTACTGATTCAGATTAGGGAATTTGACTACTTGACATGTAAAATTGTAAATGGATGTTACTAAATTTCAATATTTCCCTTACTTTTTCCTAATGTTTTGTAGATGGAAAGGTTTGGTCATTCATGTAAAATATAATCGTTAAGTTTTGTAGCTTAAGATGCAAGGAAGAGGTTAAACACCGATAACATAACAATAGGCCTACAAGTAGAATTCAGATGAAGAAGGCTGTAAATCATTTCTGAATAACTCATTAAGTGTGAAGGTCTTTGTAATGAGTACAGTTCTACCTTTCAACTTCTTGATCTAGGGAATATAGGGTTAAATTTCTAACGCGTTTTGTGGTATTTTGTTGTTTAGGTCCTTGGTTATTTAGTTGTACTTTATTCCTAACGTACAGGTCCTAAATTTTTTGTGTTCAACAATGTATGTTGATGAACTCGAAAAAAAGATTGAATTTTTGTTAGGTAATAATGGAGATCTACAACATGTATAGGAATCGAGTTTCAGCAAAAAAACTCATGATTCCTATTTGAAGCTCACTAAACCAACTACGAGATTGACATTCAATAGTAGCTACATGAATTTGGCTCCATAACCCAAATGCAAGTCACACTTGTTCGACAAGATACATGAAACTTAAATGTATAAACAGTAGATGAAAGTGTCGTCGCCAAGTAGTACTAGTGTGTTGAAAGAAACTGCCTAACCCCAGTTTTGCCTAGCGAAAAAATGGCACCTCCCCTTGTCACCAATATGAGCATAAACCAACTGACCATGCTCTGATACAGGTACTTGTTATGTCTAAATTACGCACTTTTCTGATAACTAAATCAACAAAGAATAAACACTAGATTAAGTACCTGTTTTAGAGCATAAAAGTGAGTACCAGAGTCTCTGTTCGCGCTTTAGCTACTGAAATAACCGCTTCTCTGCAACTAAGTTTTACTACTATTACTAGTCTACTAGTGTTGAGGGAGGACTCGTTTCGTTTGGATAAAATACACACGGCCTTGCTTTTCCTTGCCAATTATTAGTCATCAACGTACTTTTGAAAACACAAACGATCCACTGCTTTCACAAGCAGCTATCCTAGCTTACAGTTTGGTGGTCCAAGGATCTACCTAGAGATAGACACAATTTTGTGTGCCAAAGGCTAAATACCGATGACAGATTAAGAGCATCTATGCAATTGAGATTTTGAGTCTGGGTTAGGTTTTTTTGTCAGCCCACACCCAAAACTTACACTGTTCTCCTTCCAACAGTTAAAAAATGGGGTGAGTTGTTGAGTTGGCGGTGTTAGAACCCAACCGGGTGTATGGAGCTCACACTAAAAAAAAATGGGGGTGAGGAGCTTAAAACACCGTGTAAGCTAAATTACACCGCGCAAATTAAATATTTTATTATTGGTATTATGAATAATTGTGGCAGAGTAAAGAAGTCCTCCGCAGACTAAAAAATTATTTTCATTAAATAAAGACCTGCCACATCAACACTAACTGCTGGAAGTATGGGTTGGGTTTTTTGGGTCTGACCTCTGGGGCCAGGTACTCCTGAAAAGTTATGTGATCAAACATTTCCAATGTGATGCAAGACTATTCACAGAAATTGAGAAGGTGACAAAGAATAGGAAGTGCTCCTAAGCGCCAGTGCAGCAATTGAATTGATCATAGTCGAATGTGGAGAAGAGTTTACAAACGGGCGGGAGCGAACATTCGAAGAGGCGTTTATGGCATACAATCTTTTGCATCACAAGCAAGAGACCCCTTACCCTTGCCCTTAAAGTAGATTTTAGACAGATATTTACAAACATTTGATTTATATTAAAGACAATTACATTGTTTACACCTCCGAATTAAACCCCCCACAATTAGCATGTCTAAATACCTTTGGCCAGTATTCGTCTTTCCTTTCTTTACCTATATTTATGTTATTGCTAAATTTATTAAATCTTCGCCGTCATCGCTATTTAGATGATTTCCCATCCTTTGATGGTAAAATATTTCCAATTTTTACGCCATTTTCCAAATCATCTTTTCTTTAGTGTATCGGGGCTTAGGTTCAAATGTTGGACCTTGAAGTTCTCCATCAAACCATCTCTGGTACACAAAACAGTACTAAAAAACCTGTTAACACCGTCTAACAAACGGTCCAATCCGTCCGTGTAAGCCTCCGTTACCGTTTTCAATTCCTTAACAGTACCTTTTAACTCCACCCCCGTGACGTCACCCTCCATCACTTCGCACACTTTCGTCACACGTGTCTCAACTTTATCCAAATCGCTAATAAATCGTTTCTTTTCCCCGCCAAGCAGGTCTTTCGTAACGACCGATTCAAGCGAGTTGAACGACTCACCCCATATAAACTCGGTCGAAACTCGGACTCGAACTCGGTCACTCGACCCGGTCAAAACCGCCACTAAAACACCCGTAACAAAAACAGTCATCGCTTCAACAGTGTACACCGTACGATGCACTAGTTTCTCAACCGTCGTGATCTTTCCACGTGGCGGATCTCCGAGTTTCTCCGCGAGTTCCCGGATCAAAATCGCCGCGTCTTTCAAACTCCTCTTCGGAATCGTCGCCTCGTACAAACACTTCTTCCAATCAGAGAGCGAATTTCTCGCCTTGGTGAGATTCTTGTGAGCCGAAATCTCGTCAGAACCGAGAAGATGGAGGATAAAATTGATCAAAAGCCGACCTTCTTGTAACCGTACGATCTCTGCCGATATCGAGTTACAAACATCTAAAACCTTCAAACTCGCGTCCAAATACGGAATCTTCAGATTCTCCTTTCGCGACTCACTGAGTAAGGAAATTAGGGTTTCCGCGTCAGCGTGTGTTGATGAGAGGAGATCAACGGCTAGTGAGAGCCACGATAAGGTGAGAACACGATCGGTCGCGGTGGCGGTGGCGATTAGTGGTTTGAGACGGCGTAGTAGGGTTTCATCAAATAATCGCGAGATGAGATCGAGGTTTCGAGGTGGAGATCGTTTTTTAGGGGAGAAATTGAAGGGGGAACGAGGAGATTCTAGTGAAAACATCGGCGAGTTATTGAGTTCTTAGTTCTTACTCGGCGCGCGCAAGATAGAGAGAGAGAGAGAGAGAGAGTCAAGTGTTCTCTTGTTGCCTCTGTGTTTTATTTATTAAAAAAGTTTAGAAGGAGAGACGAAGTTACGGTGTTTACGCGTTTAACAGCGATAACTATTTGGACGAAAATGCCCTCGTTTGGAGTTAGAAACTACGGTCTTCACCGTTAGAATAAACGTACAGTGGTGGTGGTGGTCCCATGATATTATTGGATGTGATAGGATGGGATATACTGTGAGTCTCACATGTTAAAAGGAAATTCATTTCCCACACGCCAAGTAAACTGGCATATTTTCCTTGCGTAGTTGATGGATTATAAGATTTTCTTAGTGCATAATTAACACACAAGTGATTAATGGGCGCGGCTGATGGACGAGTTTCCGGTCAATCCCTGATCGATGATAACTGAGAAGCAACATTTTGCGTTGCGTTTTTTTCTCTCATTGTGACATAAGATAGGAATATCAACTGCACAACCACGTCTAATTAGACGAGGAAAGCCCAAAAGAACCACAAACATAAACTATGACAATAATGCTTTCAACAAAATCTGAAGTATTCTGTGTGAGGGTCTTCAATCCTTGTAAGGAATACCGGTCTTCACTCAGTCCATTCCTCAAAATATAGGTTTTCGCTGCTGGATCCTCTTTTAGCCATGGTATCTGTCAAAAAGTTTGCTTTTCTCCAGGTTGCGCTAAATCGGATTGATTGCATAGAATTGAGTATTTGTGTCCATTTAGTTATGAATTTTCATGATATTTTATGCGTGACGAAAACATTGATTGCTGTCGAGGAGTCTGAAACAACCCACAAGTTATTTCATCCTCGATATATAGCTTTTTCCACCCCGTCTATGATTGCATTAACTTTTGCCAGATAATTAGTTGTTGTTCCAACTGATTTGCAAAACGTTCATAGGATTCTTCATTCACAGTCTCTGTAAACTATTCCAATGCAAGAAGGACCCGGATCCTCCAAACGATAAATTAATACATATAAAATGGGTTAAAAAAAATAAAAATAAAAATGTTTTGTTGGTTTATAATAATAGACTCTCACCATAAGGTCAGAGGTTCAAACACACACTTTGTTTATAAATTTCATCAAATTTTTACAAATAAATATGCCCTACCAATTTATTTGTTTCCTTGGCAGGGGACTTATTTTCGAACCCCGCATATGGCCCCCTAAATCTCAATGTTGGCCATGTATAGTAGTTTGGTACTATGGCTCAAGTAACAGATTTCTTGAGTTCGATTCACCACAAAAACAATATTATTCAACAATTTTCACCTTGACTTACCTGACATGTGTGTTGGCGGAATTACACATGCCTCTGGGATTAGTCGGGCGAATAATGATGACTTCAAAAATCTACATCACCTTAAGTCTAGAAGGAAAAACTGGCGTACACTACAAGTTTTATCTTCAATAGATATTCGACATCCCATATGGTTTGGTAAAATAAATTATGGGAGAAATCAAACTTGAAATATATAGAGAAAATAAGGGGTACTTTGGGTAGTATAAGTTCCGGACAGGAGAAGTATGTGTAGTGGGTGTGGTCCCGAATCTTTTGGTGGTCTTTACACGGTACTTTTAAGTTCGGTCGTTATTATACAAATGCAAGTTGTTTTTTCTCCAGTGGGCAAAAATTTCATGTTAGAGCATGGGCAGCAGCCTCGCTAAGTTAGCGAGTCACTTAAGCATAAATTCAGGGAAAATATGACATGTTAGCTAGAGCTAATTTTTGTTGCTTTTCCAGGGTGGGGATAGGTATTATATATATATATATTGTTTTATTTTTATATATTTTTTAATAAAAAATAATATATATAAAAAAAAAAAATGTGCGCCAATTGAATTGGCGCATGAAATATATTAAAAAAAAATTATGATATTTTTTTATAATTTGTTTATGTGGGCCACTGACACCTCTGACGAAAACAGGTCGCCACAAATAGCTACTGAATTTTTAAAAATTTAAGAAATTTGAGCGATAACGACTCTGGAAAACCAAAAATAAGAGAATTTGAATAGCTATCATAGCGATAGCTATCCTGCTGCCCATGCTCTTATACAAAGAGAAGAAAACAGGTATAAATGCTTTTATTGTATTATACATGTATTTTAATTTAATTAATAAGTGTATATTTTGTGTATAGATATATGCAGATATTATTAAAACTTATTAATCCGTCTCAAAATCAATTGGCAATGAGAGGAGTAGCCTCAGATCTTATATTTGAGGTGCAATGTTCTATTTATCTAAGGCGAGGCTGGATATCTCAAGAGATATATGAGCTTGGAGACTCCAAGGTAGCTTTATAGCGGTATAGCGCACAGCTTGTCCCTCTCAAAACTCTTATTATTTCAATACTTTATATATTCTTGACGTTTTAAGGACTAGATATCCCTTTAGTGTTAGTTATATGCTGGTTTATATATAGTTAAGATGTACCGTATGGAAATGTACTTTATATTGCGTAGTAACTCACAAGTAGGGAAGCATCATTCATATGGTTTACAAAATATCTTACACACCTATAAAGTTCCAACCGACCAAAACACTAGGTTGGGCCGGAACAAAAGCAATCACTTATTAGTATTCACTCACTCACTATCTCACATATGAGCACTTCTTCTGGGAACGGATTCGCAAACAATAAATAACGGGACACTCAACAAATCCTCAATTCCAACCGTCCAAATGGACGGCTGGTTGAAATTAGAGGAATAACTATCTTTCTTTCTTAACGTGATTATTTTCTCACTCTCTTTCATTTAAGCACAACCTACTCTTTCTCTTTCTCTCTCTCCCTAATTCAAATCTGAGTAGATACCAAACCGAAGAAAATGATTTTCATTTCAAATTCTTGAAACTGAAAACCGAAAAAAACGAAACCGAAAAATATTATTTTTGTACGGTTGGTTTTGGTATGATAGTCTCAAAAACCAAAAAACTGAAAATACCAAGCTAAAATTACTAAAATAAAATAAAAATACCAAAACCATTGGACATGTTAAACTTAGAAGTTGGAACCCATATAAAAAAATATGTTCATAAGATCTCTATTATCATATTACCCTATAATAAAAATCACATTTAGTATATGAAATTTTGTCATGATATATTATTTTCTAGCAAATTTTTGTAACTTGGAAGCATTTATAAACTTCCTTTTCTAGATAGATGTTATAGTATAACGAGATTATATCAAAATCGCCAGAATTGAAAATACCATAAATTTCTAAAACGTATATACCAATAACCTAGAACAACCCCAGAATTGGAGTGAACGAGAGCGATTGATGAAATTTACATACTCTAGAGCAAACCCTCATCGAGACAATCCACGAAATTGGAGTACCAAACTTTAAAAATCAAAATCCAAACGCAACAGAAAGAAGAATCAAGCACAAACCCTTTCTCAATCAATCAATGATGATCGAGAAAAAATCTTGTTCTTGATACCGTGATAATAGAAAAAGAAAACACTGACAGGTAAAAAAAACATAAAAGCCCTTGGGCTATAAAAACTATCTCTAACAGTGATGGCCAAAGAGTGGTAGTGACCTGCACATATACTAAAGATATTAGTATATGTGTCACCGTTTAGGGAGGCAATAGTTAAGAGAGGTGTTACTGATTGTTTGAGGTTGAAAACTTAAAGACTATTTTACGAATATACCCCTCGGTTCGGTTTGGGATTTAACCAGGTTAATAAGTCTAAAATCAAAGCCGGCCCAATTTTAGTCGGGTTTAGATAAACAAAACCAAAATCGACCCAGCCTGCCCTCGAAACCGGACCGAACCGATCGGGTCGGTCCGGGTAGGTTTCTCGGGTTCTACGTACAACCATAAGGGCGAGTGTATTTTGTGGACTCCCATTAATATGACCGAACTAAGTTGAAGACTGATGTTATGGACTAAATTGTCGAGTTAAAGTATTTGCAGGGTAAATTGTCGATTGGTGCATCTTAAGTACGAATTAAATTATCAAGGACTAAATTAATCACATCGTAAATGGTTGATTGGTCCATTCCAAATATACTAAATTGTTGAGTTAATGGACTAAATTGTCGAAAGTGCAGACTAAATTAATTACATACTAAATTGTCGTATTTGATAATTTTAATTGACTAATTGTCGAGAATACGAACTAAATTGTCGGTTGGTGATGCATTCAACAATTTTATTGCATAAATTATTTTCGCATCATCAACGGCTCGACAATATGAAAGACTAAATTATTTTCGCACCACATGAAATTATTAGACGAATTTTGCAGAAAACCTATATTTATTTTTGTACTATTATCGGCATGAAAAACCAACACCTCTTAAGGAGATGATCGAGTCTAGTGTATACACACTATCTCCTTAAGACAAATTCGCCCCCTGCTACAGTGCTTTGTAGGAATATAGGCCCCTGTCTCCCAGGATACAACGATCAGTCGCAGAAAGAAGAAAACACTTCTATCTTTCTGCCAAACGAACTTTGATTGCGTCTGTTTTCTCTTTGTAAAAAGACTCAAGAAAACTCTGAAAAACTGATTATTAAAAAATGAAAACGAAGTTGGGTTATATAGAGTATAGGTGACTCTTCACCAAGGGTCACACCTCAAGTTAGTGCCCCTTCACCAAAAGGTCACACCTCAAGTTAGTGCTTCTTCACCAAGGGTTACACCTCAAGTTAATGCCTCTTCACCAAAGGTCACACCTCAAGTTACGACTCTTCACCAAGGGTCACACCTTAAGGCGCACCTCATGATGTGTCTGTTGGAGACAACTCAAATCACGCACATTACAACTCATAAGTAAACTCTTACTTATAATTTAGAGTTGTGTAACCTACATACTCAATGTGGTACAAAATAAACCACTAAGATATAAACCATTCAAACTAAGGATAAAACCACAAAGTTTTTTTTCCAACAATTTTTATATTGTATTTGAAGCATTCAATCTAAAATAAATTGATACAGATGATGAAAATGATAATCCACCATATGAACAAAGATTACACCATAACCTAACCCAAAATATTGAATTAATTGCAGATTGTATTGTTTTCTGGAGGGATAGTATAATCAAGTCGCTTCTACAACCAACCAGTCCTTCTTGTGAGGGAGGGAGAGAGAGAGAAAAAAAAAATCTCACCGAAGTATCTCACCGAAGTTTGGGACTTTGGGTAGAGATAGAGATAAACTGGGTTTGTTTTCAAATTAAACCATATCACAAGAGGGGGCATGTAAAGAGTAGAACTCATTTCCACCTAATTACTATTTTTAGTGTGACTTGAGTGTCTCGTTTTTGAGTATATGCAAATCCTTTCCCCTCCTTCGTAACAAAAAAGAAATTTCTTGTTATGATGTTTATGAAAATGCCATGAATTTTGTTACATAACGTTTACAATCTATTGCATCACCAACAAATTTTCATATCATTTGTCTAGATTTTGTAGGGTATGGTTGCAATTTGTTGCTTCTTTCGTTTTTTGTGACGAAAATGAAATATCTAGCATTCAATGGAGTTGTTTTAAGGTAAAAGCAAATTGTTGTGGTAATTCAAACTATGGTTTGATTCAGATCTTGTGAATTGGACTACACAATCTGGGTTCATTATGATAATGATGTTTTTATTCTTAAAAACGGATAGGGGGCATTTGTGCTTTGCTCTAAGTTAAGTAAAATCTCTTACTAAACTTAAAAACTCTAACTCCCTCTTATTCGTTTTTGCCTCTAAATTTGCCTTCTAACATGACTCAAGTTAGTACGTAGTATGGTCTAAGTTAGTTTTTGCCTCTCCTACAGAGCTCCTACTCTCCCACTGCTGCGTTTCTCTCTCTCTCTTATTCAAGGTAATTCTTCCATTATTTTAGGGTATAATCTTGAGAAATTACCAAGAGGGAAGAACTGGTTGGGGAACATAAGGAGCATTTGCTATTTCTCTTTGGGTATCAAGACGTTGAGCCTTCTGAAACTCTTTCAGAAGAGCTTAGAAATCTTTTTGCTAGCCTGCAGTCAGACAAAGGATATATCCTTTACTGTTGAATCTTGTTGTTTCAAGGTAATTACAGAAGAAAAATAATAATCTGTAATTGGTTGTATTTCATTCTGTTGAATCTTGAAACAAAAAATCTTGTCAATTGCTTATATTTCATTCTGTAATTGCATATATTAGTTGAAAATTGGATTTGATTTTGTAATTGCTTGGATTTGATTCAGTAATTGGGTTAAATTGCAGAACCCGTAATTGCTTGCTTGTATTTGATTATGTATTTGATTCTTCTTATGGATAAATTTGTAAGTGGTGTTAAATGTGATGCTTTTATTTATCCCTAGTATTTTAACCTCTCTATAAATTGTTTGTGTTTTAAAGAGTTATTGATTTGATTTGTGGTGGTTATTGACAGGTTGTGAACTTTCTTTCTATCTCATCTCTGAACTTTGAGAAGGTATGACAAATTTATTCTTTGTAGATGATAATTCTCTATTATTGTTGTACATGTTAATGATATATTATTTAGTACTTAACAGTAATATATTATAAATGATGGTTGCTGTATCGTGTAGTATTATTAGTGATATATTGTAAATGGAGGTTCTTATAGATACTTATTTGTTAAACTCTTTTTAGGGGAAGATGAATAATTGCCAATATCTATTAGCCATTATTGCAACCATTATCTTATACATAAAGCTGATCAAAATGAATATTTAGGAGGTATGAATTGTTTACTCTGACTCGTGCGAATAAGTTTATTAGCAATCACAAGGACTTCAGATAATCCAAACCCCATGACAGATATACAAAATAATCAAAAAAATTAAAAAAATTGAGATCATCCTAAAATATGTAGTTAAAACATATAAATTGGCGGATGGGACCTAGGGGGAGGGAATATCATATTTGTGAGACAAATCAACAATATGCACGGACTGAGAAGCTTTACCCAGGATGGAGAGATATTTGTGATTTACCTAGATAAAGAGATAGAGTGGTGAGAAGCTTTACCCATTAAGGATTTAATCGTAATTCACAAAAACAAATGAGAGAGAAGGAGAGGGAGAGGGAGAGGGAGAGAGAGAAGAAGATTTACTGATTTGAGCATTGTTTGTTCTTGAATTACGAGCATTCTTATTATATAATGTTTGGATTTGTCTAATTTATAAATCAATACTTTTAATTCATTTTTGCTTTTAGACCTAAATAATTTTTGCTTTGGGTCTAAAAGCAAAAATGAATTAAAAACATTGATTTATAAATTAGACAAATCCAAACATTATATAATAAGAATGCTCGTGATTCAAGAACAAACAACGCTCAAATAAGTAAATCTTCTTCTCTCTCGGTAAAGCTCCCCCCCCTCTCCCTCTCCCTCTCTCTTATTTGTTTTTATGAATCACGGTTAAATCCTCGATGGGTAAAGCTTCTCACCACTCTATCTCTTTATCTAGGTAAATCACAAATATCCCTCAATCCTGGGTAAAGCTTCTCAGTCCCTGCATATTGCTAATTTGTCTCCCCAAGTAAGATATTCCCTCCCCCTAAGGCCCATCTGCCAATTTTTGATGTTTTAACTGCATATTTTAGGATGATCTCAATTTATTATTATTTTTGATTATTTTGTATATTTGTTATGGGGTTTAGATTATCTGAAGTCCTTGTGATTGCTAATAAACTTATCCACACGAGTTAGAGTAAACAATTCATACCTCCTAATATATACACAAGGCTTTGTTAAGTAATGAATTCGAATTTGATGAGTCGTGGAAGTTCATTATGTTCGTGGGACGAACGAGGGTCAAGGACGAAGGTTAGAGTAAACAATTCATACCTCGTAATATGTACACAAGGCTTATTGTGGAAAAGAATACCTGATACACTATGGTAGAACTGTAGAAGTTGAACACAGATGGTTCATCCTTATATTCGAGGCAAAAGTGGAGCTGGTGGAGTAATCAGCGATAACCATAGAAACTTTATATTTGGTTACTCTGTTGATTTAGGCCCTGAATCAAATACTATGGCAAAGTAATATGGTTTGTTGCACGGGTTATTCAATTGAAAGCAAAACAATTGGAATCCTTTGGTGGTGAAGCTGGTCGCAGAGATTCTTGTGAAATGGTACACAAGCAAATGACAGTGCCCTCCAAACTTTGTCAAACTATGGAGACACATTCTTCAAGCAGGGGGGACACTTTGAATCAGAGTTGTTTATATATTTAGGGAAGGTAGCGATATGGCAGACAGTTTGGCTAAGCATGGATTTTAAGGCATTCAGTTATTTTTAAAAGTACAAAGAGTTTATTAGGCGTGACTAGGGTTGCCCTCTTTCTTGATAGGATGCACTATGCTTTTCTTCGTTTGGGGTCAACCCGTAAGTATACGTTGGGGAGCACAAATATGAGTGGTCTTAGGGCAAGGAGGCTCATAAGTCGGGGTGAGTCCACGGGTTAGGGTCTGAATCCCACTAAATGGTTGGCCCCTTACTAGTATACTAAGTGGGGCGAATAACATGGACAGTACCGGTTTGGAGTGGGTATTGAGTAGGTTGAAATCATGCTAGGGTAATCTAATCTCGCGTAACCCTCTTAAGAATTGTTTTGTTATCTCTCTGTATCAGTCGCTGAAAGCCTGAAGCTATTATGGGGAGACAGTTTATTAGGCTTTTCCTGCTTAAAAAAAGCCCAAAAAAATAAAATAAAAACTAATAGTATTATTCATACTAGCTTTAGTCAACAAAGACCTATTTTGAACCTCCAATATTAACAGATGTATCCTCTTTACAATCTTAATGCCCATCACATTTCTACCATCCCCTTTCCTCAAGCATTAACAAACCATAAGTTTTGTTGAACTTTTTCATGATTACTATCAGGACTACAATCCATAATTTTGGCCGAAAACTAGATAAAAGTCATAAAACTTACTGGACAGTACGGATATTATTTGATTTGCTTCCATGATTTCTATTAGATTTCTATATATTTTATTTGCTCCTATTTGTTTAAACTATCAACATGCTGCTAATTTTAATGATGTTTTGCAAAAGTACCTTTTATCAGACAATATTGAAGTAAAATACAGAACAATTATATTTGATATTGCAAATACTTGCAAACAAAAAGGAACAATATTAACCAGTGGAAATAAGTGATACTTACATTATGTGGCTATTCGTGTTATTAGTAAACAACCTAAGGCACGATTAGTGGTGGGCAGGAAAAGTCAATGTGTAATGTGATTTGAATGCCAAAGAGCAGTAAACATCAAGCATAGAACACAACGAACAAAAGTCTTATAAAATTCATTAGAATGTTATCCCCTCTATATGTGAAACCCTATAACTTTGGCTCTTCCTTTGCTCAAACTTCTAACTTTCGAAATCCCTTTTCTCATCACTACCTACTGTATAATATTACTTCTCCAAAAATTCCAGTTCTTCATCGACAACTATAGAAAATCATAACACTTCCATAAACACTTTCTCGATTTTTTCTGAAGGTAATTCGAGTAATATCTTGTGTCAAATCTGAAAACAGATACAGGCGAGCTCAAATGACATCCCTATACCTCCTTACATTTGGATATTTCTCAGTATGCATTGACTTTAGCCTAAAGGTTTTATTTAGCTAGCATTTACAGCAGACTGGTCATGATTGTGAAGTGACCAGAAATAACTGGCTTGGTGTGCTGCTAGAAAGACTTGGTAGTGGCTCATTCTTTAAAATGTGGTCAGTAATAGGTAAGCAACGCTATTTCCATTTCGCAGCATTCTAAACACTATTTTCCCATTGTAGAAATGTGATATTATGGGCTATATGAGGTTCTCCTGCTCATAAATACATTTTCCAAATTGCACTGGTGATTATCTTCGAATATCAACTGTATGCTTGTCAGTCCTCGCCAACTTGACAGCCTCAGCCAAGTGTAGGGTGAAAATTGGAAACTTGAATTATTGCCTAACAAATAACACCAATAAATTCTGACTCGAAACAAGATTCAAAATCGACAAAATTAATTGTGATCTTAAGCACTAAAAGCTTTCTATTCTAATAGAAAGTAAATAATATAAATTAAAATAGCAAGAGATACCTGTAAACCATGTTAAGTGCTTGTATTATTGTGGAGACCGTCGGTCCACCACGAACATAGATAGAGAGAGTGAGAATGTAGTGGATTTTCTTTTTCTAGAATTTCAAGTATACTTGGCGTAAACTTTCAACGCGGAAGCTAAATTGAGAAGTCTTTTACGCTAAAATCAACTTAAAACTAAATTAGGGTTTTGAATTTAAGAAATAAAACAAAAATTGAAGTTTATTCTCTTCCAATAAACTCAAATCAACTTAAACAACTGAAAAACAAAATAATCTAGACCTTCCCCTTTTATAGAAGACAAGGGGGATTAGAATTAACAACCCTAATTCGAATCTATATAAAAATCTACTAAAATTGTAAAAACTTCCTCTTTAACCTTATGTTGGTAAAACAAGAAAGTCCTTAAATTCTACTTAGCATCTCCAGCAATGGAGTTAAATCAAAATAACATAAATAAAGATAAACCGTGACGGTGAGAACGATTATGAAAGGGTAATTGACATCAAATCCCTCCCTCTACGGAAGATTTTGACCACAAAATCAAACCGGGGGTGCTCCTAACGAAGCTTGTACCACCTTGGTAGTGCCTTCAAAATCATCAATCTCGTCTTCATCTTCTTCCTGTAACACTTGTACTATGACAATCACCTGCTCCCTCATACCATCAACGACTAACCTAACCTGTTTGGCAGCTTGTGGACAATCCTTTTTTTGGTAACCCAGTTTTTCATAGCCAAAACAATTACCATAAACGAAAGAACGTGGAACTGTAAATGTTGAATTGGCTTGAACAGTAGAAGTTGAAATCATACTTGAGTTGGTAGTTGGTGTGTATAACTCTTCTGACTTCAAAACATATTTTACCGCATCCGCCATTACAAAAAGGTTTTTGAATGCGAGACCCTTTTGAATGATGCTTTGTAAATCGTTTACATACGATCTCACTTTTTGTTCCTTATACATAGGCAAATATGCACGGGCGCTCAATAAGAAGAATTCATCTGTATAATCGGTCACATTGGACTTATCCTAACATAGGTTTTGTAGTCTCATAAAAATATTTCGTTCATAACCAATTGGGATAAACTGTTTCACAAAATCTTGACGTATCTGCCCCCATTCAGTAATTGGCAGATACTCTTACTGAATACGACCAGTTTGCACACCATTCTACCAATTAAGTGCGTAACACAAGAGCTTTGTCTCGATAAACATTACTTGATTGAGATCCCCATACTTTTATAAGCAAAATTTTTGTCAACTCAGGTGATCCAATCCATAAAGGAATTCAGGTCAAATTTTCTGTCAAACTCAGGGATATTCAACTTAACATCGTGTTGAAGAGAAGTAAGAATGCGAGTAAAAGCAAATAAATCGTTACCTTCCGATGATTGTTGTTGATAGTGAGGAGGTGGAGGTGCCTGATTAGGATTGCTTCCATAAGTATTGCCATTGTTCTATCCCCTTTCTTGATCAGCCCTGTGATTAATACCCGTTCCCCCAAATTGTTCGTGCGACCCATTTTTACGACCTTGTCCATGTTCAGTAATTGGAGGAGGACGACGTGGTAGTGGTACATAACGAGTATCCTCATGGAAAAGATTAAAATACAAATCCTCAGCTAATGGTTCAAAAGGCTCTTTATCTTCATCATAAACCTGTTTTTTTTATTGTTGCTCATCGATTACTTCTGGATTGGCTGCACTTGTAGCCGCTTCTCCGGTAGTGTTTGACGCCTTATTTTGGGCAATAATAAAAGCCTGAAACACTTTTTCATCTTGGACATTCCATCTTTATGCTCATCGATCGACCCCTCAAGACAATCAACACGTGTGCTAAGACTAGGTGGTCTACCCACTGGTCTCTTATCCGCCATAGGAGAAGAAAAAAAATCAGCAAATAATTTTATTTTATTTTTGGTTTAGTTTTGTTGCTGGTCGTTCCTCACCTGTTGTTGTATACTTTAATATGAAACTTTGAAGAAGAACAAACTGCTAGAGAAAATCCACTTATGCTACAACAAGCTTAGCAAATCTTCTTAACCAAGAATTGCTTGAGAGAACCAAGAAAAGCTAAGAGGCCAGAAATACTTTAATATCATAGGAGAGAAGGAACAACTCAAAAATCTTCCTAAACTGCTGAGTACTGGATCACTTTTACTTCAAAGACTACAAAAAAGGAGAGGAAACGCAATAGAGATCAAAAACCTTTTAGTTAAATTAGAAGAAGAAAATACCCTAAAAAGGGATTTAAATTGAAAAACCATAAGAGTCCTAGTAGGAAACTAACTCCTACTAGTTAACTACTAAATACAGATAAGACCTAAAAGATAAAAATAAATATTTTAATCTCATCAAACTATCTGGTGTATCATACGTAAAAATACTAGTGTGTTTTCAAACACTCACAATATCATAATCACAATCTCCAACACTCCCCCTCAAACGGATGGGGAGAGTCCACAAACATATTGCGTTTGCAACTTCAAGTCATGTACGTCTTTAACAACAGGACTTCACAAAAAGAGTCTTCCTCTTTAACTTTAAATAGCAAACTTGAGTCTTCAACAAACTTCACACATACCAAAAGAACCACTCTCTAAAACTCCCCCTCAAGCTGGAAGACATAACTCCAAAATTTCAACTTGGAAAAGGTAACAAAATACTGTCCCTCGTAAGACTCTTTAACTGATCCAGGAGGATCTAGACATTAAATCTCTTAAAAGACGCCATGTCGTTCGAATGAGCCTTGGAGCCGTTCGAACAAGATAGAAGGAAAGTCAAGCTAAAGTTCTGTTGTTGTTTCTAGGCATATTTGTCGAGGTCGTTCGAACGAGCTTTGTAGCCGTTCGAACGAAACGAAGACCAGAAGAAGGATTATAGCTGTCTTGTTTTCTAGGCTTATTTGGGCAAGTCGTTCAAACGAGATTTGCAGTCATTCGAGCGACTCTGTTTCCGAGAAGTCCAAAGGTTTTGCCTCAGTTTTTAGGCTTAATTGGGGAAGTCGTTCGAAGAACTGATGGGTTCGTTCGAACGACTATCACTACTAAATCTATTTTCAAGACATTTTAAGGTCAATATATAGGACTAAATTGGTGAGAGAAAGAAAAAGATAGATTTCAACAAAATGAAAAGATAAAGGAAAGATGGATTTTTTTTTCAGAAATATGCAGCAACAACAATCCAGACCCATTTTTTTCTTCTAATAGAAGATCCAAAATAAAATTGTAATAAATCTAATAGTGATTACTGCTCATAGTGAATAGTGATTAGTAATTATTATTCGGAACAATGAAAAAAAAAGGTGTAAAGGATGCAATAATTAAAAAAAGAAAAGATAAAATTAAAAAAGAAAGAAAAGATAAGAAACTCCGGATATTGAAGATCCTGCGACGGCAACAGCCGCCGTCAGCGAAAGTTAGAAAACCCTAGCTTGTCTACAAGATTATAGTAATTCTGGTACCAAGTTAAATTAGAAGAAGAAAAGGGAAAAGCTTTATTGATAATTGAATAGATGATTACAATTAGCCTAAAGAGGGATTTAGATAAGACCTAAAGATAGAAACAAATATTCTAATCTCAACATACTATCTAGTGTATCATATGTAGAATACTACGGTGTTCCCAAACACTCACAATATCATAATCACGATCTCCAACACTTTTCTTCTTCACAACCACAAACCTAACTTCAACGATTTGGGGAAGAACTTCAAGAAATTAAACCAAAATAAAGAGAATTCCAAGAAACAACGTCGCTCTGATGACAAATTTGGTGTAAACGCTCAATGCGGAAGCTAAATTGAGAAGTCTTTTACACTATATTCAACTTAAAACTAGATTAGGGTTTTGAACTCAAGAAATAAAACGAAAATTAAAGTTTATTCTTGTAACACCCCGGTTGAGCGGGTATTGGAAAGGCGTCTAGCCCATTAGCGGTGATGGTAGCACCAATGGTTTAGTCCCACATCGCTTAAGATCCTGCCAGGTGTATGGTCCTTAAGTTAAGATTTCACTCTACATGCCACCGAGGCCTTTTTTTAAGAATAAAAATCCCATACTGCTGGAGAACCGCAGTGGTTAAGTGGGAACAATATCGGTAACCGTAGAGTGGAGTCGTGATAATTCTCTTACAATCAACTCAAATCAACTTAATCAACTGAAAAACAAAATAACCTAGACCTCCCCTTTTATAGAACACGAAGGGATTAGAATTAACAGCCCTAATTCGAATCTAAATAGAAATCTACTAAATTTGGAAAAACTTCATCTTTAACCTTGTGTTGGTTAAACAAGGAAATCCCTAAATTATACTTAGCATCTCCAACAATGGAGTTAAATCAAAATAACATAAATAGCGATAAACCGTAGACGGTGAGAGAGTGATCATGAAAGGGTAATTCTCATCAGCACTACTACTAGGCTGCCAACCAACCTCCCAACTCCAAGGCCCCAACAAAAAGTCTTTAAGTGACAAATTTATCATTTTAGGGTAAACATACATTATTTCGGTATTACAAAAGTTGGTCCATGAATTTAATCTAAATGCTTATTTTATATGCATTAGGGTCTCTAGAAGTAAATCCTAATTGTGGGGAAAAGGCTGCTAGCACGGAATAGAATTGGCGATCTGGCATGATGGAGGTTGATGCTTGGGAAAATTCTTCTGATGGAACAGTCATTTCTGAGGATGATTTTCAAGATAGAAAGGACGATGAAGATCCCTATTCGTTGGGATCCATTCCCAAGATGCAGTTTAGGTAAAAGCTTCAGCCTAACATGAAATTAAAACCTTTCTTTTCTTGTGAGGGTTGTCGCTTGACTTTTATTGCATGAATTTTTGTTTTGTTTGCTTCTTTTGCCTCAGGAAGGATGTATCCAAGGCTTGTTGGGATGCAGAGATGGGAATGGCGGAGATTATAGAAATGAAAGGTGGGTTGTGGACGACAACAGGAATAGTTCGTAGAAGGAAGCTGTATTGCTCAATCGAGGAGACATTGTCGGTGATTTTATTTCTTACCATCTTCTTTTGCTGTTAGTTTAGGCTTGCATTTTCTTTGTAAACTGCAACTTCATTTTTTTGATCTATAAGCTATTTTCTTATTTAAGAAAAATGTCGAGAAATCGCTTGACGAGCATGTTGTCTTTAAATAATTAATAGAATAGAACTCTAGATGTTCTCGTTAGGCAACCACAATTTGTAGTTTACATTTGTCATGCCTCTGTTAGCTTTGACCCGATTAATTGAGTCACTGTTGCAAGACAGATTGAATGAGTATATAAATGTGTAACTTCCTCTATAAAGACATATTGGGACCTTATATCATTTATAACCTTCTAAAAGCATATCAATACGTAATATCGGTGTCCATTTAGATTCTGCTTTATTGCTTAGATTTATACATTCCCAAGATTTAAAGAGGCGCTTTAAGTGTCAAGGTGGAACTTGCAAAAGCGAATTAAGTCAAAAACATCAAATTATATATCATCAACGTATTTTAAAAACTGAGCAGGCTACAACAATATGACAAGTTATAAACAAAAAACATAAAGTCTTAAATATTAATCAAAATAGTTTGTGGAATTTCTACGGACTCGAAATCCATCACTTAACGAAGTTGGGCTGATTTTTGTGAATCAAGAAAAATAGGGTGTTATAGGAGAAACATAAAATTGAAGCTCTTTTTGATGTTTCACGATATTTAAATCAGACCTCGAAGGTGTTTTGTCATATAGGGCAATTTAAAGAATAAAGTAGAAAATGTGTGTCAAGACAGGCCCACCTGCCCGGCCCAGACCTAGGTTCGTGAATCCTAAGGTTTCCAATTTCGCGATAAACAAACTAATAATAATAAATAATTTGCAACCTACTATTCTGAAAACAGTGCTTAGTTCTTAAGCATTTAGTAATCACAAGACTGACAATAGTGTCACCTCTTAAGTTACTTTCCTTCTCAAATTGTGGTTGTTCTTCATTTCCTATTTTCCACAAGTGTGTGATTTGATGTATGAGATAACAAAACTTGATATGAGGTTTAAGCCTCATGGTACCTCGCTTCTTGCGTATTGGATTCCCGACCGACGTCTCGAGGCTTTCTAAATTCACGATAAACAAAAAAATAATAAGAGTTAATTACCACTACCGAAACCAAAAATAATAGTAGTTAGAGTTAATTACTACTATTTTTTTTTGTGAGAATGTAAAAGTTATTTATTGAAGAACGGAACCAAACTTTCTGAGGTGGAAAGACTACAACCCAAAGGCGAAACAAAGAAAAAGAAAACACGATACAAATCCCAAAACCTCACAAAGGATTCGAAAAACTAAATCTTTCCACCGTGTCACAAGATCTTCGAAACGCACCCCTTTCATGAAAACAGAGAAAGAAGACCAATACAAAATAGTCACATAAACTTCAAGGATGATGGCTTCCACGGTCTTCCTCTTTTCATTGAAGTGTATAATTCCTGAAAATAGTATTTATTTTCTTAGGGAATTAGTAGTCACAACACTCATCTCCTAAAGTGACTTCCTTCTCAAATCAAGTTTGTTCTTCATTTCGTATTTCACCCAAGTGTGCAAATCTATATACATGTATGACTAAATGAAATTGGATCTTATGAATTCATTGTATACATTATGTGCTGAGTCCAAGTTGATTTATGAGTTCAATTATCATTAGAAGATTATTGTAGCTAGTAAAAGCTTTCTTCTGTAGTTAGTCCATTTTTCAATGCTATTCGCAAAAAGTTTGTAACTAAAAGATTGCAAGATAAAAAGAATATGTTGCACATTTCTGTGAAATAGTTAAAGTTGTGACTGTGTAAGTAATGAGGTCGTTACAGTTGTGACTGTGTAAGTAATGAGGTCAACATGGGTTATGTAAATGCTTTTGAAAAATCATCTTACAGTTTCTATGAATATTCTTGAAAGCATGGTGTGCTTGAATGGTCTTAACTAATTTTCTTATAATAACTTGGGGATTGTTCAAGAGGCTTAGTTATAGAAGGATGGTATCAAATGTTACTACTGAATTTTTAACTTATGACTAACAAACGACTAAGATCTATATCAAAATGAAAAAAATTACATCCTATGGACCTGTACAGTGGTTAATTACAACCTATGAATAATTAACTTATGACTAACAAACAACTCAAAAATCTCAAAAAGTAAAATAAAAAGGTAACTACGCATCTACCATTTTAAAAGTAATTACAACTTTTTTGCGTATGCTAATTTTCCTTTTTTATAAATACACATGTAGGTAGATCTGATTCTATATGTATCAATGCTTGTAGGTATTTGGCAGAGCGAGGTGCATTGCTTCTGCTTGACGTCAATCACACACCCATTTCCCTGCGAGCTATATATGAGATGGTTGGAGAGAGGAGTAGTGGATGCTGTTGGGAATCTTTTGAAGCTTACAGACACTTAAAGTCCCTTGGATACATTGTTGGAAGACATGGTGTTCCTTGGAGTATGAAGAAGGAGAAGGGCAGCTGTGAATCTACTTATCCTCAAGGCACACAAGAAAATAATGGAGTAGCACAGAGGGACTTGGAAGAAAATGTTTCTCTCACTGGTCTTCTCGGAAATATGCAGATCAATGAAGTGAAGCTGGCTTTTGACGTGTACCTTCCTAACAGCAAATTTAGAAAGTCGTCTCCAGGTGATCCCAGTTTTGTGCTATGTTTAACCAGGTAACTCACATAATTATTTATCATAAGTCATGTTTTTGGGGGTACCATTATTCAATATTATCTCATGGCAGTTCATTATGTCTCTACAAACCTTGAGTTGTTTTCAAGGAAAAGAAACACATAAATATCTGTTTCTCTTTACACTCCCCCTCCTCCCACCACCGCTACAATACACGCCTACCCACCTAGCCATATGCTTATCTTATCTACGTCATTGTGTGAAGTGCTTTTGTGGGTATTTAGGTTCATACTGCATGCTTATTCATATGAGTCAAATCAATTTGGCTTCTTTTGTCTTTCAATCGTTTAAATAGTTTTATAGAAATTAATAATACAATTCTATTTGAATTACTGGAGAGAACTTAATAAGTCTGTTTTTCTTTTTAGCTGGGCAAACTGGGTTTAAGCATGACCCCCTACCACGTATATATATAAAAAAAACATAAATAAGAAAATAAAAAATACATCCCGAGGATTTCCTAACCCTAGTATCCTCTTGAATTAAAGAATTCAGCTCAGGTGGGAAGGATCCAGGGGTTCGGTTAATTTCTTCGTACTAATACAATATGAAACCAATAAATCAGAACATCTATTCGCATATCTAAATCTGTGTCTGAGGTTGAAGAATCTAAATTGCTTGATGTAGTGCTTGATCTCCTGGAGTGACAAAATGTGGTTCCATGCCATTGAATGCTGTAGCTAACCACGAGCTCCGAATCTGTCATGACCTGAATTTGGGTGACACGCTGTAAACTTGGTTGTAGCGCTCCCTTAAGTGCCTTCGTTTCATGATAGGCCATGCTGACTGGCATTTCCTCACCTGAAACCAAGAACTATGTCACCTTTAAATTCTCTTACTAAATCCTCCATACCCTCCTCTATCATCTGTGTATGTCCCATCAGTATCGAGGAGCCATGTTTTGTGGTGGTGTGATCCGCTTGCACATCACAATCTTAGGCACCTTGAAAGTAACCTTGAGGTTTTGTCACACATAGCTCTAGCTAGAGCAGTGCCATTCACAACGTAGTAACAGCAAGAGTCCTGCACCTCACTCTCACTGTAGATGGTTGCAAGAGCTGTAGCTGGTTGTTTCTCTTCATTTCTAAGTATTCTAGCTTGACCTTATAAGTCACACGATTTTCTCTTTTAAGTGTATACATATAGGTGTATAACGATCAAACATGAAATATTTTTGGGCCTTTCTGTAGGCTGATTTGTTGAAGAGTTCTTGGTGGATACTTTATCTTGATAGTGTTTTTATACTATTTCCTTGTAAAGTTACACTGCCACAATCAAGTAAATCCAAGATTTATACCTAAAACATTTTCTGATTTGAATCTTGTTGATGTTTACATTTGCAGGTTCCATCCACCTTTAAACGAGGAGCTTGAGGACCTCGAGCGAAAATGCAATGGTATCCCCTTAAAGTTTTGTCACATAGAACACGGACGGGTGAGCTTCTTTTCCTTCAACAAGATAGCGCTTCCTATATTACCTTGACCAGTGCATGGTGTATGACCCATTAGAAATCTAGAAAGGCCATTCAATTCAAAACTATGGAAATGTGAATTGTTTATGTCTCAAAGTGTCTTGAGATGCAAGGGCACAATTTTTATGTTGGAGACAGATTCTTCTAATCAAAACCTTGTTCAGTTTACAAACTTACTCTCAATATGACATTCTATGTTGATTATTTTAGTTGCGTTTGTATGATCTTTTGCTTTTATTTCTTTACTTCCGCTTATGAAAAATGATTTTTGTGTGCCACACTTCAACAGAATAAAAATTGTACCAAGAAATATAGGTTGGATCCAGTTAATTATAGTCTTTTAGGACACATTGCTTGGACTAGGTATTCACAATCATCGAATCCATTTTACTGATAATGCCATTATTGAGTGCAAATTAAAGACTGGTTTGATAATCTCAGCCATCACATTTTGTTGATAGTGATATATTTTAGTAAGGTTGATTAGCTATACTAGTTAAGTTGCAAGAGACTAAGTTGGGGTGTGTTGGTGATCTTTGGAGGTCCTAAAATATTGGTTTACGTCAAGATGGTGCAACTGGCGGAGTTCCCTAAGATTTTTCTTGGTGCTATCGCAACGGGCATGATGCAAAGGTAGGTATTTCATCATGTGGGATGAGACTGGCAGAAAAAAATGGTTTCACTGATGGAGCTCTGCACTAGGATTAAGCTTTCACGATGTATGTTGCCATATTGGAACTGTGAAATCTGTTGTTGGTGACAGGCAGGGTTTTGAATGAGCCTTGTATTGGAGGCCACTTTAATGAATGAGTTTTCAGTTAATGGAAAACCAAGTGAGACTCCCCTTTTAACTGAGCCTCATTATGTTGGAGAAGGGTCAATAGTACACCATTCAGCCGATGAGATTTGAGATTTGAGATTTGAGATCTGAGATCTGAGATCTGAGATCTTGGATATGATAGTTGTGTTCTACCTTTAGGCTGCACTTGGAGCTTGACCATTTGTTACACGCAAATTAGTAGATTTCTGTTGGTTTTTTCTCTGTTGAGTTGGGTGCTTGGTTATAGAGACTTTTTGATTGAGAGACTTTAAGAGCTTGGATAGGGACACGACCTCATGGGATAATTCATGCAACAGCTTTTGGAAACTGTTGAAGAGTGGTTCTGATGTCGGGGAGATTTCTGAATTGATCAGTTTTGTAGATGGCAAGTTTTGGTAATTGAATAGGCAGTGACCAAGTGCATACACGAACACAACTTTATAGTATCAAAGTAAACGAGTAATCCACCAAATTTAGCGTGAAAAGTTTAAAAGACAAACCAATTATGGCAGGAAGGTTGGATGGAATATGACCTACCGCTCCTATAACTCTAAAAATACGTCTGTCTCTAGTGTGATTGTCTAAAATGCAAGGGTTGTAAAAATCTTAGATCTCAGGCCCATTCCTGATCAGATTGATGTTGCCCTCTACAATCTTCGGCATCAAGGCACTTTTGTGAGGGATAGAAAAAGTCTTGATTAATCTGTGAGCTTTCTTGCTAATATGTGTATCTAACCTTGACTTCTTTATGCCTGGTAGGAGAATAATTACGTAAACTTGAACTGTAAAAAGTTTGTCGGAGTTTCCTTTTTATAGTTCTAGGGATCTTGATGCCGGATCAATCGCCTTGTTTTCAATTTAATATTGCATATTTTGATCAACCGGACTCTCTAAACTTGATTTTGATTTTGATTTATTTTAGGTTTTGCAACTCTCGTAGAAAGAGATTTCAAAGCCTTGCTTTTTATATCAAGAAAGTCTATACATAACTACTTAGAGCATTCTTTGTAATAGCTAGTCACTATCAATAAAAATCTTTAATTCTAAATCTTCAAGAGAGGTCGTGGTTTTTAACTTATTTAGAGGTTTTTCATGTTAAATCTTATGTTAGTGATTACTAGCTTTCTGATCGTATTTGGTGTGAGATACTAAGTTTGAGATACACAATTAGGCTTTTACAGGTACAGTTTTTGCGTTCAGCTTTACCGTTCATTTCAGGAGAATAAGGTGTAGTAATTTCATGTATAATATTTTTAGATTTGTAAAAATCATTGAAAGCAATTGAATCATATTCAGTTCATCTATCGCTACGAAAACGTTTAATTTTCTTTTCAAATTGGTTTTCAATTTTTGCTAAAAAGATTTTAAACATTTCTAGAGCTTCACTCTTATGCGCTATAAGATAAACATAAATATAGTTCGAATAATCATCGATAAAAGTAATAAAGTATTTTTTCCCATTCCTGGTTAAAACACCGTCCAGTTTACATATATTTGAGTGTATAAGATCTAGAGGTTTCGTTTCCCTTTGACAAATTTGTGTGAAGTCTTAGTAATTTTTGTCTGACTACAATACTCACATTTTTTGAAGTTGTCCAAGGAGAACTTAGAAATCAACCCTAGATTACCCATATTTTCAATAAATTTCTTATTAACATGATATAGTCTAGCATGCCAAAATTTTAAAGTGCAAATAGAAAGAAGAAGCAATTTTATTGATTTTAATATTCATCTTAAACATTCCATCATAGGCCTATCATTTGCCAATAAAAACACCGTTCTTAGTGATCGTGTACTAATCCGATCTTATAGTCTGCAAAAATCTAGCCTTGTTGAGAAGAAACCCAAAAACCAAATTCTTCCTCATTTCTAGAGTGTACAGGACATCTTTCAGCAGAAGTGTCCTTCCAGTGGTGAAGTTCAGCTCTACGTCCCCAGTTCTATGAACCTTTGTGGTGTGGGAGTCTCCTAGCAGCTCATTCTTGTCTATGCCTCAATATAGTTCTTGAACTAAGCTTTGTCATAGCAGACATGACGGGTAGTGCCAGAGTCAGCCCACCGCCCTTCTCTTCCACTTATCAGACTAACTTCTCATATCATAGCAATAAAGTACTCTTCGGTCACATGCGCCTGAGTTCAGGGAGGTCAATGACGCTTGGGTTACAACAAAACTTAGTCATATAGCCAGGTTTATTATAATTATAACAAATGAATTGAACATAGTCAGTTACAAGAGCTACATGAGAAGAGGGTCCACCTTGGTTCCTATTATGATTCTGGTCGTTCTTAAACTGGTTTGGTTTCATGGTTTTCTTATTCAGCTTGAGAACAGCCTTTCCCTTATTCTAATTGTTTAAGACAATCAAAATTTCTTCCTTGATATCTTATTTTCGAGCCTCATCTTCAATCCTTAGCCGGACAATAAGACTTTCCATAAAAAAATCCTTTGATTTATGCCTGAGGGTATTCTTAAATTCTTTTCATCCAGGCGGGAGCTTATCTATGAGGACAACCACCTGTAATTGCTCATCGAGCTAATTACCCTCTAACACAATCTCATGAGTTATCTTTTGTAAATCGTGAGACTGGGTAGTTACAAATTTGTCATCGACCATCTGAAATTTGAGGTAGAGGCTAACCGCATATTTCTTCGACCCAGCCTCCTCGGTGTCATATTTCTTTTAAATTACATCCCAAATATCCTTGGCCAATTCTATTACAACATAATAATCATATAAATCATCAGCCAAGGCATTCAAGGTATAATTCTTACAAAGAAAATTTTGCTCAGTCCATTTTTTGATTGCTTAATTATTTTCATTAGTAAGGATTGGCTCAAATACCGGTTTTGAGGTTACAGTAACAGAAGCAACCTTCTTGGTGGTAAGGTAAAAGGACTTCTGCTTCCACCTTTTAAAATGCAAACCTTCAAACTTAAACGGTTTATTTTGGTCGGTAAAAATATAATTATGAGTTTTATCGTCCTTAATGGCAGAATAGCAAACGTCTTAAAATTGTTGGAATAATAAACTGGGTTACCTCATTTTCAGCAATACGTAAGAAGCTGAAAATAGATATTGTAATTTGATCGGAGAGATAGATTGCAGCAGCACTGGAAGAAGAATAGAAAACTGGAACAAGTACAGAGCCGGGTCGTGGACAATGTCATTTTTTTTAAGACGTTTTCGCGCACTGCCCAACAAATAGTATAATGCTGCACGGTCGCCCCCAGGATAAAATGGTGGTTTTATGGTAATAGGTTCTCTTCTTGCAAGAAGAGAACCTTTTGTTGCTTTGCACTTCTATAATGTGCTCGGATTCCTAAATTCATGAAACACAGATATAGGAAGAACTGTTGTTTTGAGCTATGTAAAATACTGCAGGTTGGTTTTCTTATATAGACCAAAAAAGAGCCGTTGTGAGAGAGAAGAACGGGGAGACACGTCCTTCACAATGGCAAGTGGAACGAAGTAAATTCACAGCAAAAAGCGAATCTTAAAAGTACGAGTCAAAACTCAATGGATAGATTTGAAATGGCAAGTATAGGTTTTGGTTAAATAAAAAGTCCAAGCCCAACTCCAAAGAACTTTTTAGTAAAAAGAATAGAATACCCTTGGGCCCCAGAGCCAGGAAGAGCCAATTGCTCGAAGTCCCGAGCCGAGCCGGACTGCCCAAGGGGGTGCATATCTCTTCACATTCCCACTTTATAAGCATTATGGGATTATGTTCAAAGAACAAAAGATAAGTTACCCCACCGAGAGGTCAGGGGTTTGAACCCACATAGGTTAGCTTTCGGTATTTAGAGATAAACCCAATAGGTACGTCCATCGATAAAATCATCTTTTAAGAAAGGTAACCGAATGGGAAACCCTCCGTCAATACCAAAACGAGAACGTTTCAAGATAGGGGGCGCGACATAGAATCAATACCTAAAGATATTTGGGACCAAGTATTGAAGAAATGCCAGAATGATGTGCCATCTGCAACAATATGGTTCATGGAGCACGCAATAAACAAGCCATCGACCAAATCAGTTACTTGAACCGATAAAAGTGCTTGTGACTTACAACCATCGTAGTTAATCGCTCCCTTGAGAGGAAAGAAAGAATAAACAATTGGAGGCACACAAAGTGCGTTAGTGATATCAGAGATAGTTATATTAGCAGTTGCATGAATAAATTGAGCTCTTGCGTTATTGTAATCTACGTGAAAGGACATCGAGGGAGAATCATTGTTATATTCATGTTTTGTGAGGATGAGTCGGCCTGCAAGTGGGACAAAATAGTTGAGGCTCTGAGATAGAGAGGTTCTAAGAGCATCTCCTTAAGTGCCTTACTGACATGCTTTCTAAGGTGTCACGTAGACTTTTCGAGCTCCAACAACACCTCTCTGACTTGGTTTTTCAACTTAAAAAGTAAAGTTGAGTCTTACTTGCTTTCTTAGAGCATCAAGTGTAGTCTCCTTGTAACTAAAATAAAGAGAAGAAAGTGTAAAAAAACATGTTTCTAGCATCTCCAAGAGGGCAGCTATTTTGGATTTCAATACTCTATCTCCTCAAAGATAGCGAGGGAGGAGAGAGAAAATAATCAGCCACAAGATCAAAATTGTTTACGTGTAAAGTAGAGATGGGTTAAGTGGAATCATTTCTCCCGCGCAATTCTTCACTTCCCACAAATTTTTCATCGCAAGAAGTCTCTTTTCTGCGAACTGTATCTCTTCCCCATCACCTCCCTCAATTTCTCCACCACCAACCATATATCCCCACCATCTCCCTCAGTTTCTCTTCCCACTAACCTTATTTTTCCTCATCATCTCTTTCCCTATAAATACCCCCATCATATCTCCATCAAGATTCATGTTTCTGTAGTTGATTCTCTCTCCAATTCAACCCACAAAGGAGACGTGTACAATATTTAAGGTATGTATTTGCTTAATGCGGATATTATAATTTGTAAATTAGATATTGAGGATTTGGGGTACCAATTAATTCTTTAGGAAAGAAGTTGGGCAATCATTAAAGGGAATCTACACTGTATTATGGTTCTACAAACTCTAATTTTCTCAATGAAATTAGTTTAATTTTGTATTTTTAGTTCCTACTCTGCAATTAGTTTGATTTTGATTTTAGTCTAATTACACATATTGTGTTTTTATAATATGGGTGCTATTGATTCTTTTGTTTCTGAACTTCATTGGATTTTAGAAGTTTGTAATTCAATATGACGTGTGATAAGCAACATGCATTGGATGATGAACTCACGTCTGAGTCACATCAACCCTTCTCACCGGAATAAGTTTCCTAGCATCAAGCTTATATGCAGTTATTTATGATATAACAAGCTTATCTACAACAACATGAATTTTCGACGTCCATGTTCCCACAATCAATTTATTCACAGGGCCAACCATCAAATACAACTCAACCAATCGTCCACGAATCATGCCCAATTCAACCAACACTTCCTGAAAAATCAAATGACGAAGTTAAACTCGTTGGAGCACGTGGTGGGAGTTATAAAAAAGATGAGGACTACTGATGCCGATAAGGTATGTTCTAAACGTTATATTTTCTTAAATCTGTTTGTACTCGTATAAATAGGGAAATGTTGCCCATTTTTTATAATTACTATTCAGGTTTATGAATGACATGGTTTACAATCCATAAAATATCAGAAGTGCTGCCTATTTTTCCTTTAATTGTTATAATGGTTTATAAAATGATTTACAAGTGGTTTATGGCCTATAAAATAAGGGAAATGATGCCTAATTTTATGTAGAATTTAGAATACCGATTAAGATTTTTGTCGTGAAATTGCTAAAGTTTTAGAGAGGTTGAGCTAAAAACTTTTAAAAAACTTTTTTTCTTTGTTAGTAATTACTGTCAATTCGACCCAAGTCAGTAGTGCTGAAGGCATGCCAACTAAACTTCAATGTGGTATCCATGGCGTGACACGGGTATTTGCTATCTCTTTATTATAACGAGGCGGTGTTTTGGCCGTTTTGGACAAGTTTGCCTTATGTCAAGAGACAAAGAGGGGTCATGATTCGCTTTGAGTGTCTCAAGAATTGCACATGAATGGGCAGTTTTGGAAGTTCAAGTTTAAGTCTAAAAGCTTAAAAAAAAAAAAAAAATCCCCGAGTATAAACTACTTCTAAAAAAAAATCTCACCACAAAACCAACGCTCTCTGTCTCTTTACAATTGGGGTTCGATTTCGTTAGGGGTCATCTCTCCTCTTTTGAAGCAAACCCTAGCTCTCATGGTTTCTCACTCCTTCTCAAGTCCTCTATCAATTGGAGTTTCAAATCTTTTTCAAAGGTTTATGGTCAAATTTGGAGATCATATCTTAAGATCTAGAGTTCGATTTGGGATGGTTTAAATCTGCAAGCAAAGTAGCTACAATTTGGGGGTTTTCTCATGTTTGATTTGGGGGTTTGTTTGTTTGAGATATTTAGGGTTCAATCATGTTTATGGTCAATTTTGTTTCGATTGATGGGTTGTAATCGGTGATTTGGAGTTGGGGTTCGATTTCGTTAGGGGACATCTCTCCTCTTTTGAAGCAAACCCTAGCTCTCATGGTTTCTAACTCCTTCTCAGGTCCTCTATCAATTGGAGTTTCAGATCTTTTTCAAAGGTTTATGGTCAAATTTGGAAATCATATCTTAAGATCTAGAGTTCGATTTGAGATGGATTAAATCTGCAAGCAAAGTAGCTACAATTTGGGGGTTTTCTCATGTTTGATTTGGGGGTTTGTTTGTTTGAAATATTTAGGGTTCAATCATGTTTATGGTCAATTTTGTTTCGATTGATGGGTTGTAATCGGTGATTTTGAGTTGGGGTTCGATTTCGTTAGGGGACATCTCTCCTCTTTTGAAGCAAACCCTAGCTCCCATGGTTTCACTCCTTCTCAGGTCCTCTATCAATTGGAGTTTCAGATCTTTTTCAAAGGTTTATGGTCAAATTTGGAGATCATCTCTTAAGATCTAGAGTTCGATTTAGGATGGTTTAAATCTGCAAGCAAAGTAGCTACAATTTGGGGGTTTTCTCATGTTTGATTTGGGGGTTTGTTTGTTTGAGATATTTAGGGTTCAATCATGTTTATGGTCAATTTTGTTTCGATTGATGGGTTGTAATCGGTGATTTGGAGTTGGGTTTTGATTTATGGTTTTGTTCATAAAGGGTTTTAATCACCCAATATTAGGGTTTCATTGGTAAAATAAATCTCTAGGGTTTGATGTACACGTTCAACATTTGAAGATTCAATGTGGGTCGATGTCGCAAAGGGCACTGTTATGGTTTCAAATGGGGTTCTCCTTGGGCCTTTCCAATTTTAGTTGGTTTCAATGAAAATATGTTGCAGACCCAATATCATTGTTCTGAGTAGTCAAGTGAAGTGAGATGGGGTTTTGGTCGATTTTCGCTATTGGTTTTGGAGCGTTGTGTTTTATTTGCTTTCATGAGTATAGTAAAAAATACAGTTTTAGTATTAAATGTAGAGTATAGTGCCCGAAGCTGATAGCGGGAAATCTAAGTCGTTATTCCCTCTATAGATATAGATAATCCCAATTCATGGGATAAAATGAGAGATTTATGTATTATTACAGTTGCTATTAGAGTAGTTTATGAAATGATGAAACTAAAACTCTGATGATTGCACATATTCATATGTTTGGGTTTCGATTTCAAATCTTAGATGGTACTAATTTGGCAGGCTTCTAAAACTCAAGAGTGTAAGTTTTGTTTTAGCAAGTTTTAGTAAGTGGTGAAGCTTTTGAAATAGAGCTTCTAAAATGATGGGATGCTTCAAATATTGGCTGCTTGATATACACAGTGTGTGTGATTAATTGATATTTACAATACAACAAGTGGGAAAATAAATTTTACATCATCAAAATATTAGCCAATAGACGCCACGCTTGAGTCTATTGAGTTGGGGAATAATATGAAACACGATACGAATATTTCAAATCAAGCTTCGAAATACTGCCCATCTAACTTTAAAGTATTAATCTATGCATTCTCCAAATATTTAACTATCAATATGCAATTCAAACATTAGTATAATTTTATTAAAATGTTTGTATTAATATCGTCTAATTTTTAAAAACAAATTATAGAGAAAAAATTCAATGGGATCTTCAACTGATTTAGGGATTTCTCACAAAAATGACCAAAATCAAACGCCGCCTAGAAAGGTGTCCAAAAAAGTCTAACTCGCTCGTTGAGAGATACGTTTTGCATAATATATTACAAGTCCAAAATTTTTCTTTCATAATTGTACCAGAAATTGTGAAAACAATGATAAATTAACATATCATCTCCACTGTTTAATGCAAAATATCAGATGGGCGTGAATCCTTCTCGGTGACAATTTCATCTCCAATTACTAAGCTTGCAATATTATGTTTACTTTGTAGTAAAGTTAATGAAGACTTCTATAAATCTCTATGACTTTAACCATTTCTTATTTTGTTTGTTGCATTTGGAATTAAAGAATTAATATTGTTTACGCCTTTTTAATATTTATACTTCCTCACAAGTATTTTACTGCAGTTTATGTACTATGACCTTTAATCTTTCAATTTGGTTAAAGAACTCCCATAGCTAAATTTTTCCCCTAATTTTCACAATAGAAAAAGTAAAAATGAGTTGGCTTAATAATGACAGATATATCAATAATTTTAAGCTTACATGAAAGTACAATGTACTCTTAATCGTCTGATGTGGATTCAAAAGTAGGGCCTGATTTGTACTTATATGAAGAATGTAACCATATGTGCCTATGTTGAAGTAATTTATTATTGCCTTGCAAGTCCAGTGCCAAGTTAGCATTAGGACAAACTCTAATGTTGCCATTTTTGATAGTTTTCCCCTAACAAATTTGGTTAAAAGACTCAAGAATTTATGTTCTTACTTATAGTCTGTTTATCTAGGATTTTGAACTTAAAACATTCGTGTGTAGCACGGGCTTATGAGTACGCACGAGCTTATGAGCCCGTGCTACGCACAAATGCTTCAAATCATAAGAGTAGCTAAACTTAGGCTATGAATTACGTAATAAGTTAATGATATTGACAAAGCCCAATATTTTGGTCAAAACACAATCTTTATTCGCACGTCTTTAATTTGGTACACAAAGTCAGATTTCACTAAAATACATAACTTTGTAGTGATAAAATTCATCGCTCGGTTCCCTTTTATCATATTTTTGTTCCTATATGCGTTCTTTAGTTTTTTACACGAATAACAAAAAAGCTCTACACGATTATAACGCCTCTATACTCTAAAATTTATCCGGTTCTCTTTCCAAAGAGTTATTGCATCTGCATAATCCAATGTTGTTTTCAGTTCTTCAATGTCCCTACAGTAAGAATAGATACATTATCATTTCATTACACAAACATATATGACACATTCAACATGAAATGAATTTATAACAAATATTACTACAACATAACCGATAAATCTCATCTCATAGCTCTCTGTAGCGTTGGGCAAATAAACTTAAAAAAGTGTAAATTCATAAGAATGAATAGATGTACTGATATATTTATGAAACATAAATTTATAAGAAACTTATGTACGATATAACTGAATGTTCTATTACATATTAGAGTTATTAAACATAGTAATTAAAAGTGTTTAATAGTATTTTAATTAAAACTAATTAAATGGCTACATACTATTTACTATTGCAAACACAAATGTTAATGTTATATGCCTAGTCATCTTCTTCTAGTTGACATGCCACAATCGTTGAGATAAACAATTTATATTATAGAGCAATCGTTGAGATAAACAATTTATATTATAGAGCGGTGTTTTTCAAATAGACAAATTTGACATTGGGATTTGTGGGGAAATGAGAGATTGCCCATTTATTTTACTAACATACAAATAGATAGTTTTGCCGCTTCTTTTTATATCTCCCGGACTCTTCATCCCAAATCCGTCTCTTCATCTCTCCCAAAGAAGTCTCTCCCATCAGCGTCTCCCTCTCATTTTTTAAGCAAGGTACTTCTCTCTCTAGACCATTGCGCTTCACGCATTTATAGGTTTTGATTTATATTGAAGCACAGTTAGGGTTTTGATTTAACTTATTTCAGTTATACTTGCTGTTGCCGTTGCTGTTGGTATCGTCTCTCCCATCAGCGCCTCCCTCTCTCTATTAAAGCAAGGTACTTCTCTCTCTCTCTCTCTCTCTCTCTCAACCATTGCGCTTCACGCATGTATAGGTTTTGATCCCAATTTCAAGATCGAAAGTTTCAATTATGTAGCTGTTTAAATTTGGGTTTTAGGGTTTCAATTCTGCTCTCTCTCTCTCTCTCTCTAAATGAGTAGTGATCTTCAAGGAGTAGTAGACAGACTCGACTAATCAAGTGGTGCAACTGTAGAAACATCGAATTTGATCGATTTTTGATTGAAAAAATTAGGGGGTTGATTTAAAGGGTATTGGGGATTTTGTTGTCGGGGTTCAATCTCTTCTAACATTTGTGTTAATAGATTGAAAATTTTCGCTTATGGAATGTGGGGTTTGATTGTTTGATCAAATGCCGTTTTTAGGATTGTCTTAAAAGAGGGGGTTTGGATTGAGGCGTAAATGCTCTTCAACCATGGGTTTGTCTTCACTCTTCCAATAAGGATTTGATTAGTCTTCAAGGATTTCAGTCAATCTTGCTTTGATATGGAGATTCATTATTTGTCCCATTGAACAAATTTATATGATTAAATTTGGTGAAAAATAATTAGTTATTTGTTTGTTTGATGATGGGATGGTTCTTAGGTTTTCATTCATTTCGGGCATCAAGGTATTAAAGGTTCTATATTTTGGATTTATGGTGATGCTCTACTGTGATAGTCTTTATGGGTTACATTTGATAGTGTTTGAATCAAGTGGTTCACAACGGGTCGATTACATCAAGGGTTAATGCTTGATAATGTTTATCTGCTTCAATGGTTAATGTTGAGTTTGGGCATCTTGGTCAGATGATTAGTGTTGGGGTAACAGTTTAATTGTCAAAGCTTTCTATCTTGAATTTTATTTGTGATAGGTAATGGGGTTGCTTCATTTGGGGTGGTGGTTGCGTAGAGAGTAAATGAGACATTTCCCGTTCTTCCGAAGCTTAACATCACGCCTAAGGTGGTGGTTTAATCATGAAACTGTAGTTTTGGTAATTGATAACAAGCTTATGGGACGATGTAGGTCTGGCCTTTTAATTCATTCATGGAAAATTGGAGTTTGGGGAATATTACTGAGCATAGGCTTATGGAAGTATACATTTTTCTAAGACTTTGGCGTATTCATGACAAATTTAGGTTTGGGTTATGCTACTAATCTATAAGCTCTTATGGGATCATTAGATTTTCTCCTTCTAAAGGGTTTTCTTTCAGGGAATGTTAGAGGATAACCACTGCCATTAGTTAGGTTCCCGAATTTTTTTCGTAAACACTATTTTAACAGGAATCTTCTGCACGAGAAAACGCTATTTATATACATGTAAAGGTGTCGAAGGCACCCGTAATAATCCTGATTAGTATATATCAGACAAATACTTGCTCCAACAACGCGTCATTTAGTAGCACCGAAGTAACACTGCAACATATATGTTGTTCTTATGAAGCATTTCATAGTTTTATTCGGTGCTATTATTTATGAGAAGCATAATGATAATATGGGGTTTAAGCTTTTGGTGCTATAGGTTTTACGATTTGTTCGTTCATGGTTTGGATTTAATTCTTCTCAAGGTGGGGTAAAAGAGTTATGGACTAAAATAATTTGCACAAGCATATAGAGATATTTGAAGATAAATGATTCTACAAAACAAACCACATAAAAACAAATGGTTCTACAGCACACCCGGAAAGCATGCGAAGAGTTCAGTTTGTGACTTAAATCGATACATGGGGAGATGTTATGTAATCGGTTTTGATCCCCCATCTACTATTCAATATTGGATATGATGGCAAGAGAGGGGATAAAATGCGGAGTTCATGTGAGATTCTAAGTTGAATTTTAATGTGGATATGGTTAATGTTAATTTTCATCATTGAAAAGCAGTTACATCTTGGTGCCCAAAAATTCAAATTATAAATTAAAGAACTTACTTTGTTTAATTATTTTTCGTATTATTATCTGGACACTTTTTTGGATTATTATGTCCGTATGGGTTTTTTAGCGTCAAAGGCGCGTTAATGGATAATTATGAAGCGCCGAATGGATTTCTATCATTTTTATCAAAATCGCAAAAATCTCATTTTCCATGAACTAACTTTCATTGTTTGGTTGGGCATGGAAAATGATAGAATTTTTTCATAAAATAGGTTTAACCTATATCAATTTTGGCACATTTTCACTTAAAAGTGGACTATAAACCACGGTAAAATCACTCCATAAACTTATAAGACATTTGAAATCCCTTGGTGGAGGTTGAGATATTTTCACACTATCCCACTCTACAACGTGGCACAAATAAACATATCCGCCCTGCAACATGAGATTGATAGCAATTGTTGTTCATTGTTGCTTCGAAGTGAGAGATACGTAAGATCTTTATCGCCATTTTTTTTTTTAGTCGAGAAGAACAAAATTAGCGACCCCCGACACTCGGTGGTGAATCCAAACAACCTCGTTTGAAAGAGGAAGTCGAGTTTTCCATCATTTGTTTAAGTTTTTAAAAACTATAGAAAACCCATTTTCCACCTTTTGTTTTCCATCTCGAACTAAACGGTAGAAAATGGATTTCATGGAAATCAAGTTCGCCATTTCCACCATTTTCCACGAACCAAACAGACCAATAGGCTACATGAGTTTTGCACTTTTTAGAACTTTAGGTTGTGCTTGTGCTTGGTTCACCATAAACGGCTGTATTTTGCCAGCCGGCGCAAAGTGCATTGTATTGTATTGCATCACGATGCGGAGCTTTTGGGCTGCAAGCTGTTGTACTAGATATATGAAGGGAATTTAAACTTGCTACATCGTCATACATTTGCGCCACAATGCATAACCCATAACCAATCACAAAAGTGGCATCCAATTGCACTTGGTTGCAATTATAATCTGGTGCTGTGAACCAAACACAACCTTAAATATAAGAATACGAAGAAGGAAAATAAAAGTACCTGACGTAATAGGAGATGGACTATGACCAATCTTATGTCGATTATTCCTCAATGGTGTTTTGGGCTCTTTCTTTCTGCTTATATATAATTTAAATTTGTAATTAAGATAAACACAAAATAAAAGTAAAGTTAATAACAGGTCAAGTAAGTATTGTATACCTCTCTTTTTACCTGCCATTGTGGTATAGGTATTCTCCTAATCGCTTTAAATTAATAAAAAAAATTCTTTCAACCTACTCTCTGAAGAGAGGTCTTTTCGCTTTACTATACGCGTTGTACCTGGCCACAATAAGACGGAGAAAAATCAACGTATTACAACGATTCAGGGTTTAGGACTTAGAGTTTAGGCAATTTGGTATCAATCAACATCAATGAAAGTGAAAGTGAGAAAACTTCAAGAATACAATAGCATTCAACAACAATAAGCGAGAGAGCGAGAAAGACGTACTTACAGTGTTAACGAAACTAGAGAGAGAGAGATAGAGTTTGGCGTCTGATTTCACCCTCACCTAATTTTTAAGAGTTAGTGGATTCTATGAAAATTACTAGTTAAAGATGCAACCCAACTGGGTTGGCTTTGGGTAACATCATTTGAGTTGGGATTGACTTAGGATGTGTTGGTTTACTAATTAGATAAAATTACTAATTGTTGAGGAATATAATAATACTTGTATTACCCATGGCTCGCTACGACAATTACGTCGGCGCGCCTTCGGCGCTACATAATTATCTATTAATGCGCCTTCGGCTCAAAAAACCCTATATATTTTACACTAGAGAAGGGTGTTTTTCAAATCGACAAATTTTCCATTGTCTCAAAGATAAAGAGGGGTTGAGATTTGTGGGAAAGAAAAAAGAAAGAGAGGGACGACCTAGATTTATTTTACTCTCATACTTAGAGGTACTTTAGTCTTATTGCTTCTCTTTATCTCTCCCATCTCTCCCAAAGACGTCTCTCCCATCAGCGCATCTGTGACGTCCAGGCTTTGTATATAGGTTCCTTAGGTTGTAAAAGAGCATTGTACAAATTTTCATTTATTTTTGTAAATGTTAGCTTAGGAAAATGGGGGAGTACGCTTCGTCTCCACTTTTGATGTTTCCTTTTAGAACTTAGCTGTTTTCCAATTTCATATATATGTAGAGGACTAGTCTTCTACACCCAAGAAGGAATTTAAGCTTGTAATAGTGCTTTGTAATAGTTGTTGATATTTGAATGAAATGATGCCTTCAAAGACCCTTTGTTCAGTGTTTGTGATGCGTTGAGATTATGCGATGCGTTGAGATTATGTGATGCTAAATAATTGATAGAGAAGAGTAATTAGGCTTACTTGGGACAGGTGTCTCGAGTGCCGCACGTGCCAAGCTTGATTTTAAGTTGGTCCGTGTCAGCATCTCTCTATCTTTCTAAGCGAGGTACTTATCTTTTTTTCTCTCTCTACCATTGCGCTTCAAGCATCCATAGGTTTTGATTTCTACTGAAGCACACCTAGGGTTATATTTGCTGATTTCATCTCAAGTATCCATAGTTTACTGATTTCATATTGATTGGTTGTACTTGCCATTGTGATTGGTTATACTTGATGTTGCTGTTGTTATATACTTAGGGTTTATCATGTAAAGATTGCTGAGATTTACATAGATGACCAATGTTATAAACGTTATAACTAGAGTAACCAATGCCTTAACTGATAATTAAGGGATAACTGATTTTCTTTTGCCTTAGTATTTACAGTTATTGGAGCACTACCTCTTACGGTATAAATAGAGTAACCAAGCCTTAACCAGTAATTTAAATGACCTTCCCAGTCTAATATATAGATTGAGACCAATTACTTTATTATACAAGTGGGGTTGACGAAAACGATTAATATTGATGGGTATTTTCATTAATGGAGTGGGGTTTTAGTTATTTTTGGAGTACGGGTTGTGGGGTTTTAGTGAAAATGATGGTGTGGTTTTTTGAGCTGTGGGTGTTGTTAATGGAGGTTTTTTGAAGTGGGGTTTAAGCTGTTTTGAGAGTGGAGTCTGTTTTGTAGTGAAAATGGAGTCTTCGAGCTCTAGGCCTAAGAAAAGTGAGGTATTGCGTCTGTGTAAAGAACGAAACAAGTTTATCAAACAAGTTATTGATTCAAGGTATGCTTAAACCTTTATGACGAATCCATGCTTGATGTTGAATATCTTTAAATCATTCACCTGGTCTATTTTAAAAACACCCTTCTCTAATGTATAATGGAAGGTGCATTAATAAATAATTATGTAGCGCCGAAGGCGCGTCGACGTAATCGTCGTGGCAAGCCACGGTTAGTACTAGTATTATTATATTCCTCAACAATTAGTAATTTTGTCTAATTAGTAAACAAACACCTCCTAGTTCAACCCCAACTCAAAAGATGTTACCCAAAGCCAACCTAGTTGGGTTGCATCCTTAACTAGTATTTTTCATAGAATCCACTAGCTCTTAAAAACTAGGTGAGGGTGAAATCAGTAGTCAAGCTCTGTGTGTCTCTCTCTCTCTAGTTTTGCTAGCACTGTAAGTACGTCTCCTTCGCTCTCTCGCTTATTGCTATTGATTGCTATTGCATTCTTGAAGTTTTCTCACTCACTCTCATTGATGTTGATTGATACCAAATTGCCTAAACTGTAAGTCCTAAACCCTGAATCGTTGTAATACGTTGATTTTTCTCCGTCTTATTGTGGCCAGGTACAACGCGTATAGTAAAGCGAAAAGACGTCTCTTTTCAGGGAGTATGTTGAAAGAGATTTTTTTTATTAATTTAAGGTGATTAGGAGAAATGGCAGGTGAAAAGAGAGGTATACAATACTTGACATGTTATTAACTTCTCTTTTATTTTGCGTTTATCTTAATTACAAATTTAAATTATATAGAAGCAGAAAGAAAGAGGCCCAAAACACCATTGAGGAATAATCGACATAAGATTGGTCATAGCCCATCTCTTATTACGTCAGATACTTTTATTTCCTTCATCATATTCTTATATCTAAGGTTGTGCTTGGTTCACAGCACCAGACTGCAATTACAACCAAGTACAATTGGATGTCACTTTTGTGATTGGTTAGGGGTGATGCATTGTGGCGTAAAAATGTATAATGATGTAGCAAGTTTAAATTCCCTTCATATATCTAGTGCAACAGCTTGCAGCCCCAAAAGCTCCGCACCGTGATGCAATGCAATACAATGCACTTTGCGTCGGCTAGCAAAATGCAGCTGCTTGCGGTGAACCAACCTAAAGTTCTAAAAAGTGCAAAACTCATGTAGCCTATTGGTCTGTTTAGTTCGTGGAAAATGGTGGAAATGGCGAACTTGATTTCCATGAAATCCATTTTCTACCGTTTAGTTCGAGATGGAAAACAAAAGGTGGAAAATGGGTTTTCTATAGTTTTTAAAAACTTAAACAAATGATGGAAAACTCGACTTCCTCTTTCAAACGAGGTTGTTTGGATTCACCACCGAGTGTCGGGGGTCGCTAATTTTGTTCTTCTCGACTAAAAAAAAATGGCGATAAAGATCTTACGTATCTCTCACTTCGAAGCAACAATGAACAACAATTGCTATCAATCTCATGTTGCAGGGCGGATATGTTTATTTGTGCCACGTTGTAGGGTGGGATAGTGTGAAAATATCTCAACCTTTACCAAGGGATTTCAAATGTCTTATAAGTTTATGGAGTGATTTTACCGTGGTTTATAGTCCACTTTTAAGTGAAAATGTGCCAAAATTGATATAGGTTAAACCTATTTTATGAAAAAATTCTATCATTTTCCATGCCCAACCAAACAATGAAAGTTAGTTCAGGGAAAATGAGATTTTCGCGATTTTGATAAAAATCTTGGAAATTCAGTTCATCATTTTAACCATTTTCCACGAACCAAACACGACCTATATGTGTCTATTGAGTTCCAAATTAATTGGATAACTCATATTTCGAATAGATTCAACTTCATTGTTCGATGCAGATAAGTCATGGTCAGCAGCAGAAGGACAAGTTTGTGAGGAACCCTCCGTGTATGATTACTTGTTAATTAATGATGTCTTCTTATATACAAATTTGTAGAGCTAACTAGTATACCTGTGCGTCTATTGTTCATAGGTTAAGTGAAGAAAAAGTTAAAATTAACACAGAAGAAGATGAAAGTGAAGATGAAACACCCGACACGGATCAAAAGAACGACCTTAAAAACAAGGAAGAAACTGAAGTTGTCATGTCAAAGAGCACAAGGTTAGATCATAATTTTCTCCAGCTACATTTCCCATAATTTTTTTTTAATAATTGATGGTTGTAGTCTACATATGTTTCTATAAAACATTCTTTTGGTTTGTTACAGTTGTTTGACAATTTATTTTCTAGGTATTTATGGTTTTCACTTTTCATTGGTTCAGTAATTTTTGACATTCCACTTTGTTAACTACAGTAGATTTTGACCCCCCAAATTTTCAAGATAGCCATTAATGCAACGATTTCTTATAATTGGCTCGATAAAAACCTTAGATGGTTCTGAACTACTATTAAACGAGAAGAATCTCGTCAGGAAAACCAAGGCCGAAGATAAAATTAAGTGCACTGTCACTAAACACATGTTTTAGCAAAATACTGTAAATTGAACCCAATATTCATACAATCAAAGTGCATTAAATGGATGGTTTGGACTTGGAGTACAAAGTGTAAAGTGGTGCTATGGCGCTAAATATGGATGGTCGCATTGCTGAGATTGGAGGTCTATGGAGTTTTCTTAATCTCCTGAATGGGTTTGTGATTATTGTTTTGGATGCACCGTAGTAACAACGTCCCATATTGGAACGATAGAGCTACCTGCTTGCAAATGATTTAGATTACCTAGAGGTTTGTTTAGATTCAAGTAACTCGTTTAAAGTTCTTAATCAATGTAAGCCTCCATGGGATGGCTTAAAGTGGATCAGAAGCATCAGAGAAGGACTAAACTCTTCTTTGATGCAATTATTAAAATACAAAAGCATAGAGAGGCAACAGAGTAGCAACTTGTATTAGTTCAAAATTAGATATTTATCCCCAACATCCTTTTTCCCTACAGATTTTAGTTACGTGTAAGTGAAGTTCTGCATAAGAGAAGCTCTTGGCTTTAAAATTCCTGGAAAGTACATAATATTATTCATGTCAATAAATTTCATGGTCAGGGTATAACCACCCCCCGGCACATCACCACCAAACACACACATATTCTTCTCTAAAAAAAAATTCTGTAAAATTGCTTATTTCATCATATTCGTGTATGTTGTCGCACGAATGTGCTTAATCGACGGCAGTAAACGATTATGACCACACATAAGGATTTCAACTAAAATTCTAAAAACCTTACTATTATATTCATAAACGTAAAAAAAAACTCAACTCAAGCCATCAAATATTATGTGCCAAAAAAATAAAATAAAATAAAATAAGAAGTCGCAAAATATTATTGTATTGTCGTACAATAAACATGCTGTGTGTAATAAGTCACACGTATTACATGCGTAACTACGAGAGCGTGCGTACTGCTTGCAATTTTACTAGTCTTCTTTAGAAGTTTCTTCTGTAGTAAACAATGTTGGCTCCAGTGAGGTGAAACTCTCAACACTATTTAGTTCTTAAAACACCCCTTTAATTATTTTATAACTATATACAGTATAATATGTCATACTTTATCATCTTTCCTTCCCTATTTACTTTTGACTAGTGTATAATGCACGCGCGGTATCCACGCGACAACAGTGAGCTATTATCGAGCTATCAAAACATCGACACATCAAATGCGATACACTGATGGTCACAATTTATTATCTCCTTATTCCCTTAAATGTTTGGGACTTAAAGGGCTTACAGTTAAACTTAGAGCAGGGAGTTTTGGTAACGTTTCCTGATATTCAATGTTTAGGGGCAAAAATGGAATTATGGGAAAAAATGAGAATTTCTTGCACCTTGAGTGAGCCGTAACTGTAGACCCACTCAGCTTATTTAAAGAGTAGAGATGATGTTTTCCTACTAGTGAAAACAAAACCATAGCTAGGTTTTATAGAACAAACCTTTCTAATTCTAATTCAATTGAGAATTTCGTATTTAATTAACTTTCTAAAATCAAATTTAATGCTAAAAAAGCCGACTAAGGGTGGGGAACATCCTGTGACATTTTATATTTCATCATATCCCTTTAGGTTTTGTCGCAGGACGTTGTTTAAAATATGAGGAGGCAAATTTTTAGGTAATGTTTTTCCTTTCTAATTTAACAAGTAAGTTTATGAATACAAACAACGGTTCAATCACGGAGAACTTTCCATGCTAAAATTGATGGTTGAGCGCATTTGATATTTATATCTCACACTCATAATATGCACGTGAACCGTAGTACTAAAGCAATATCTAAAGGTTTTCTAGTTTGGCCTCTGAACCTATATTGTGTGTTCGAAGAAGAAAATGAAATGAGGGAAGGATTTATGTATTGCACCATTGTCATTTTCACAAGATACAATATTGATGTTTTGTAGCTTCCTAAATATATTAATTTAACGTTAAACACTTTTCTATATTCTGTTATTTTTTGTGAATTTCTTTTTTTTAAGTCATAGAATTCTTGATCTTATGGATATTTTAATCCCCATTTTAGATCTTATTCTTTTCTCTCTAGAGTGTAAGTATTCAATCCTTTCTTTTTCCTTTTCATGTAGCTCTTTCAATGTTCACGTGAGTCACTTATTGTCAAAAGAAGAAGTTGATGATTTGAAAAAAAAGGAATGGAGATTTGAGCGGAAAGAGCCTGTCTTGGACATTTCTACTTTAAAATGGGAAGGGACAGGCAAGTGTTTCTTAAAGGTAATCTTGAGATTATTGAGTTCCTAAGGATGATCCTCTTACTTATAAAAGTTAAATTGGAGTTTATGAATCATCTATGAGCTTCTTCTTCTGTTTTATTTTCCTCCATCTAGTGATCCCACCCCACCCCAACCCAAAGAGAATTATATATTGGTTAAACACGATGTCTCGATTTAGTGTTTTTTTGTTAGTTAGTGATTTATGTATTTATTTTATGAGAGAAATAATTATATATTAAAACACATCCAATGTAAAACTTGTTCTTAAGGTGGAATCTTTGTTATCTTATTGCTAGAGGATGGCATAAAAGTGTAATGGGCAGGTGCCAGTAATGTCGGATGGCCATACGCTTTCGGATTGCAAAGTGCATTTGCGTTGGATGTACTAAGTGTAGAAAACAACAAAACCCAGCAAGAAGTCATTACACAAAGCGTTGTCCCAAATGGTTGTGTTTGGACTTAAAATGTGAAACTATCGTAAATTTCACTTTCTTGGAAAGAAGTAAGAACACATTCCCCACAAAAGGAAAATAGGATAAAGATAACCTGGGAGTTAAAAAAAAATACCATTATTATCAAAATGAGTTCGCCTGTAGGGTTGGATGTCCATACGCTTTCGGATTGCAAAGTGCATTTGCATTGGATGTACCAAGTGTAGAAAACAACAAAACCCAGCAAGAAGTCATTACCCTAAGCGTTGTCCCAAATGGTTGTGTTTGGACTTAGAAGTGAAACCATCGTAAATTTCACTTTCTTGGAAAGAAGTAAGAACACATTCCCCACAAAAGGAAAATAGGATAAAGATAACCTGGGAATTAAAAAAATACCATTATTATCAAAATGAGTTCCAACCACTTAAGATTCTACAAATCCTCGTTAGCTGCCACATTTGCGTTATTTTACATGGTCAGACCAACTACAATTTTGATGATAAAGCGTCCAACCCAATTTCGGAAAGTGTTTACACTTCGTAGCAAAAATCTTGAATAAAATAAAATTGAAAGAACATTCTACCCCAATCAACCGATTTTCTCATCAGATTCATGGCTAGAAACTTTGGCCTCCTGGAATCAAATTCGTAATTTTGGGTTATCTCTGATGTCCAATTGCGATCTAATCTAAATTGCTGTTATGTTATTCAGATTGGGCTTTAATGTATGGTGCTCTTTTTTTGGCGTTTTGTCAAGATCGGTGATACATTACATTTCTTTTTGCAGGACATTACTCAAAATTCTGATCCTGACCTCATGCCAAAGTTGTATCAGAATTGGCTTAAGGAAATTAGGGTATCTGGAGGAAATGATTTCATTTCGTCCATGCAGAAACTGTTTTTCACGCTCTGTAAGTTCAAATTATGGTCATTTATCTCCTCGATAGTTAAAGCTATTATTTCATCTAATGTTTCTTTCTTTAAATTAAAGCAAAACTACCCCTGTGGATGAAAGGTTACCTAAATTAACGTAGAATTAGCATTATTTTATGTCATGACTATTGCAGTCTTATCCGTATATCATCTCATCCACATAGATTTCTTATACTTGCATCTAGTGTTTTAGTCAATGATAAGCAGGTCTTTTATATTGGGGTGAGGAAATTTTATTAAGAATGAAATTATGGATTACATATATATGGATATTGATGCAAATAATTTTTGCTGAAGAATTGGTGGTTCAACCTAACATAATTTAAAATTGGGTTTGTAACTCCCTTAAATTGTATCACATATCTTAATCAATGAAAAAAAACTATAAGAATTGAAGTTCTTATTTATACTACTCTCCAAGGCCTCTTTGAAATTAGACACCAAACCCTACTCTAAGTCTACTTACTTAATATATGGGGATTATATAACAAATAAAATTCTAAAGTAAATTCCTCTAAAAGTAGAAAACTTCATAGGAGAAAGATCTTCCCCATGATACGTATAAGACGTGTTTTACACCATACTCCCCTTCTGAATAGAGTTTGGCGACAAACTTAATTTTTCCAAATATTTATAAATAAACTGAATTCGACTATAGAAACGACTTCGACCTTCGCCTCTGTGCTTGCTCTCTTGGCTTAAAACGAAGAGTCCACGAATGACGTTTTTTTCTTCTTCTTCCAGATTCTGCTCTAGTTAATGGACGTGCCTATTAGTGGCGGATCACATAGCATTTTGTACATGTCTTGTCAAACACCTTTTACTCTTGCCCGCAAAAACATGATATTGTAAATTTTGTGATCAAATCGTTTTAAAACTTCATTCAAAGCACAAGTCTAAATTTTCTTATGTAAATATGTTCTTGATCATTTAAAACTATTTCTTCAGAATTAATTAAGTGTATACTCTGAAGCCAAGTTTCACGACTCATATGGGGTCTCCATGGTAGTCAGGTGTGATCTGCAGTCACATCGCATATCTATCGTATCCCCTTAAATGCGATCGTAAATGTGTTGCATTTTATCGCGTTTTCTCGCTTTTTGTCGCACATTATCACATTTTCCAATGCAATGCTAATGCAAAAAACTAATTGAAATACGATAAATAATACAAACAAGGAAACTACTGATACTATGCGAAAAATACCGTACACAGTAAATAATTGCTCAATGTATCATATGATACTAATATATGATACAATTACAAAAAGTACAGTATATAGATAGAGATACAAGATACTCAATGACATTATTCAAAGCCAAATCTGAAGTATGAATAACCTATATTCCAAGACATCCCCTAAAACCAACTATATGTTAGTTTGTTTCGTGGCATATTTGAATGTTCTAGTTATAGTTTGTTAGTTTAACTTGGCAATGATGATTAAATTTTAAGTTATGTTTATTAGATATTACTTGGTATATGTGTATATCTCAGTTATTCATTCTCTTTTTGGATTACGTAAGTTTTCTAGTTATGTTTTATTATACTTATACATGATTTTCTTAATGAATGTGTTGCATACGTGATCTATGCACACATACTAGGATTGTATGCATTTTTTGCCTATTACGTCGCAATACTGGAATAGTGTTGCAATATTCGCATTATACACAGTAACATATTTTCGCTTATGATTGTATCACATTGCAACACGCATTAACTACCTTGGCCCATCTGATATAAAATTATATAATACTGAAGGTTTGTGAATTTACTGATAAAATGTTACATTGGGTATTAAATGCCTACTTATACCCAAAATTTCTCGGCTTTTTACCATTTTTTTTTTGCAGAAATTTGATGCCAATAGCTGAATTATTACACCTAAATAACATAAGTTGCTTTCTTATAGGCAATAGTTACCGTGACATATTGCACTGCAACAAGAAACCCTTCTATCTGGAAGGCTTGGAAGAAGATTCAAGTATCATGGATGCATATATTATGCATGCTGTATGTCTCTTTTTCCATGTTATTGCATCAAAATTATTATTATTTTGTTGCATTTATAATGCATTTTTTTTTATTAGTAACTACACTCTCTCTTTTATAGTTGAATCATGTCTTCAGATCCAGAGATCTTTTAACTAGGAATAAAGCAAAACTGACCAAGCTTTTAGAGAAAACTAAAGAAGAACTTATTGATGGTGGTATCCTGGATCATGGACCTACTGGTCTTAAGGTATTTAACTGCTTTGAAACCTAGGTTTGCTTACCGTTGTGAAGTGGAGGGGTAGAGGAGGCACATCTCTCATTTCCTCCTCATTATGTGTTTAATTGGATAAGGACATCAATCATTTAAGCATTATTATTATTGATATCTACTCTCTTCTCTTTTATAGTTGAATCATGTCTTTGGAAGCAAAGATCCTGTAACTAGGAACGAAGCAAAATTGGCCAACATTCTAGAGAATACCGAAGAAAAATTTCTTATTGATGGTGGTATCCTGGATCATGGATTTACTCGTCCGAAGGTATTTAATTTTTTTCTTTTTTGGTACGAGATTAAGGATTGCTAATATAGGATAATAGGTCGTGTTGTCTTCTACCACATGGTCATTAGACCCTCTACACGTTGTCCACTCTCTCCAGTTGTTTACGTATGTTTTAAAATAGGGACATATTAGATTTCCATAAATCTTGCTAATTAGCTTCATTTGATGGGGGGAAATAAAGGAATCTTCTTCTATATTATGTGGAAAGGAGATCTAGGGTTCTTTTGGTAAGAAAAAGCTTTTGTGTAGGAGCTATTTAGTGTTTGGGGGAAAACTTAAACCCCAAGTCCTTTGACCTTTTAATTTTAATAAGATAGAGTGTTTCAATTCATGTGGTCAAATTATTAGGCGTGTTTAAGCTTCTGTTAATCTAGTTTCTACCATAGGATCTAACTTACCATAGGATCTAACTGTATGGCAGACACCCCACCCCATCTTTCTCCCCTCCATTAAATATGTAGGAAGATGATTAATACAATGTACTGTAAACATGTCTATACTGAGAAAAACGCCGGACCTGTCTCTCTTGTCCCCCAAAAAGGCTCCCTCTCTTTCGTTTTCCCCCCAAAAAATCAATTTTGCAAGTATAATATATTATCTTTTCCAAAATCCCTTCAAGTAACTAATTCCGATTCATGCTAAAGTGTGCCCTTATTTTCATAGTGCTTTGGGGTAGCCCTACAATGGTACTATGTACATGTCAAATATGATTGGTTCTACTGTCTTTGCCTTACATTCAAAATGCATATCGCCCTTCTCCTTCCACAATAGCTAATGTCATGTAATTGCATATGGAATAAGGCCCTAAAATACTTTTTTAATCTTCCTTCTGAATGGCTTCCACCACCATACTCTCAAAGATTTGATGTTTTTTTTTAACAGTAATCTGGGGTTAAGGCAGATCCACCCCATGACCAGCTATGTTAATAAGAGAAAAAAAATTACATCTTAAGGTGGTATCTATCTTTAGCATCCTCTACAATAAATATGAGTTGAGTTTATGGGGGAAGTTTTTTTTTTTTTTTTTTTGAAAAGTAGCCGGTTTTTATAGGGATCTGTCACCCTGAGTTTCCAACCCCGTGGGGTTTGGAACCCACCACTCCTCTCTCGGTGGAGGGTCACAGCCACCACTGGTCAAGAGCCCAATGGCTTTCTGAGGCACGCTGCTAGGCTCCAAAACAACATTCCGTATTACATCCATATACATTGACAAAAATTTTACTCCAAGATTGGTTTCTTTGAAGCTGTGCCCAATCTGAAATTTTTGAAGCTGCTCAATGAGAGTGAGAAGAGTATTCAGAAGGTGATAACAGTCCTATTGTAGCGACCCGGATTTTATAGGTGTTATTAGAGTAAATTTTGTGCATCAAATAGTGGGGATTTTTTTTGTGTTAAGTAGCACCCTGTAGTACTTAATCCTAGCTCTTTTTCCCCAAACCCATTCAAACAACCACCACCGTATTTCTCCTTAACCCTTCTCCAACTCCTCTTCCTTCTTCTCCTCATTTTTCTTTGATTTGCTACTTCATCTCCTCCTTAGAATCAGCCGTCCGATCAAAACTCACACTCCATCTAAAACCTTTTCCAATCTCTCTTTCTCTCTCTCTCTAGAATCTCATCGGAGAACAACATTACGCCGGTTGGATTCCGACCCTATAACCTCTCTTTTGTCCTTTCAATCTTAAACCCATCTTGATTTAATCTAATTATGGTGAATTTGAAGATGCTGTGGCAAGGTTGATGATTGAAGTAAGATGCAGTAAATCCCTCTCCGTCCATTTACCCGAGGCAAGTACTCTTATCCCTTCTCATATGCTTTGATTAGAGAATGGATTCACACCTGTAGAGATTATTTCTTTTGGTTTACTTGATTCCATGTTCATGTAATTTATCTTGTTTAGTTACTGATGCTCCAGTTCGTATTGTTCTTGTCATTGATTAATCAATTCATGTTAAGTATCTTTTAGCACATATGCTTAAGGATTATATCTTGAACCATGAAGCCTAATGTGTGATTTCAGATCTGAACCTCAGCCTTGTTAGTACTAAATTTCATTAGAACAATTGCTAGCCTAATTCAATTATACTTTGTGAGCAAATATGCCTTGATCCGCGATTGTTTTTGGAGTCATGTTTAAGAAATAACCTATGTTTTACTAGTATAGTTTAATTTCCTGGTTGTACATATGACTTGGGGTTCTTAAGAGTTTCATTGTGTATAAAGCTAGTATTCATTATCGTGTTTCCTTAGAGTTCTATATCCACCATCAGTATTCAAGTCTGACCTAACTAGTATATTAGAGAACTATTGTATTAGTAGAAGGACTAGATAACCTAGATTATGAATAGACTAAGCCAATCTTAGATTACCATATGATGATATCTCAGTGATTGAGGTTGGAATTGAATACGGAACTAATATGGAGTTGTTAACTAGAGGCATTAGTTCTTCCGATTAGAGATGATTTTATTGATATAGACTTGGAAGATGTGTTACATATATTGGATGAATTGCCGTACTATAATCTAGATTATCATAAGAGCATACATATGGAGTATTTCATTTGGCTGGTGTAATAACTACTTGTCCGAGCGCCATTAAATACGATGTAGTAAGGATATACATTATGTAAGTAATAGATCATACGCTGAGCGATGTTGTATTTTTCTCATGTTAGTATACAAAAGCGAAGGGTATATCTAAGGTATATAAGAATATTTAATTGACCAGGAGTTGTGATGTGTGTGCATGAGCTTGTAATAAGGGTTTAGTATGATATAGGTTGGAATTCGAGAATTATGTATTTAAATGAATTCGAGGAGTATCTTTTTATAAGTAGGTCTTTTTAGTTGGTTGGTATAGCATTAACTTCTTATATCAGTTTGGTTGTGGATATGAAGATTCTTCATTGTGCATTGGCATCTAGTTAACTTTGTAAATAGTACTTTGGAGAAGTTCAGGATTGGAGACTCTGAAATAGTGGCTTCCTATACAATTTATGAGGTTGATCTAATATGATAGTTGCATGAGCGTTGTTCAATAATCATCACAAGATATTGTGCTAGTGATAAGAACTTTGTACTAAATGGATTTTCCATGATTCAGTAGTACGCGACTTAGATTCGCTTTGATGCTTAGAATTTCCTTTTGATATAGTCACACTTATTGGGCATGTTACGACAGATAACATTGGATGTTGGAGCTTTACTTCATTTGATAGAGTCCCCACTTGTTATTAAAGTGAGGGTAGATAGATCATCTGGTCGTAAGAGCGGTAGGTCTTTAGATTTAGTCCCAGATGCTGATTAGGCAGGGGCAGACAAATCATTTGATTCTTATAGGATTCAAGCTTCTTCTTTTCCATTCTGTTAGGATAACTTCGAGTTAATGTACACAGTAGGGCTATGCTGTTACGGTCCTTGGGTTCGAGTCCCTAAACCAAATATGAGGTAACTGTTTATCAATTTTCCCGGGTTGTAAGTCCCAAAATTCTTTCCCGGTTACTTCTCGGCTGCATGCTTCGCGAGCATCCCGTGGGCAGATCCCTAAAAGTTGAAAATAAAACAGGCTTTAGACCTGTAGGTTGAAATTCCTTGAACACCCTGATCAGGTGCATTACCCGCTAATTCCTGGCTCACTAAAAAGGAATCCGCCAATCCCTGGCTCTCCAATAAGGGATACGCTTCTGTTGAGGACAGAAGGGTGCGAGAGTGTGGTCCCACTGAATTAAAAGTGACCCTGTGTACGTGACTTCCAAATTCTCTTTCCTCATTAACCGTACCTCTTAGGTCGTAGTAGTTAGATCTAAGTTTAGGCTATCGTTGATATCTTGGTAGGATATTAGTTTTACTTCGACTACCTCTTTAGAACTCGTAGCTTGGTTGATATTCTCCTATACTTCCGTTAGAATCCTCATGTCTCTTTTCTGTGTTTATCTTGGTCTATCATGTCTTATGACCTTGGATATTTGTACTTGCTGGGCGTTGCTTGCTGACGCCTTGCGCATATATACTTTTTCAGGTGAATTGTTGCGGTAGCGATACTAGTAGTTGGAGCAAGCTGGACTTGCATATTTTGGAGTTCTGGCTATCCTTGTGGTATTATTTATCATTTCTATCTCTTTTAGATTTTCTTCCGCTGCGTAGTTTCTTAGTGTTCTAGATGTATTTACGATTTATTTTAAATTGTAGTACGTCTTTTGGGGGTTCATCTTTAGGATGCCCGACGTTACACCTCAGAATTCGCGTTCTTAATAGTTTATTAAGAAGCCAATTTTGGGGGCGTGACACCCATGGTGGTTTTCCTTTGTCCTTGATGATTTTGACAATGTAGCTGGATTCAGATCTGACCCATATTCTTTTATACCATTGTTCAAGCCCTCCATGGACGCCCTTGAATTTAGCTTGCCACTCATGCTAAACCACAGATCTTGCTAACTCTGCTCCTGCATAACAGTAAGTAGTTGTACCTGTATAGTCCCTGTGTAGACCCCCAAAAGCTCTCAGCCCCTTTAGACTCCCACAAGTGTTGAGCATGAGAGCTCCTCTTGGTGGAGGTGTCCATTTGATCCATTTTGGGGTGCTCTTTTACTTAAGTTTCAGGTTCCAGACTCTCCCCATCTGTTGGCAAGGTTATCACTTGTTTGCTTGCTCATGAAGCTGACTCTATGACTCACCTCATCAATAATGTTGTTGTAGATAGAATCACGAAGCTTAAACTTGTTCTCAAAAAATCTACTGTTCCTATCTAACCAGAGATGGTAGAGCATAGTACAAAAAGCTGATGACAGAAATTTTCCCAGTATGTTCTTCTGCATGTCCAGAATCCACTTCATCTCATTGTCAAGAGACCTGTAGTTTTTTTCTCCTTGCACTTAATTCAGAATTGCTCTCCAGATATAATTGGCAGAGTGCACTCCATGAATATGTGGGTTGTGTTTTCATTGTGTAGGCCATAAAAAGCAACGAGAGATGGTAAGCACTCTCCAAGTGATCAACCTGTCTTGTGTATTTAAGAGCTGTTTAATGAAATGATCCCACACCTTCATCACAAATGGACAATGTAAAGGTAAGTGGTTAATAGTCTCATTTGCAATGTCTCAAAAAATCCATGTCTCTTTGTCATAGCTCATCTCTAATTGCATTTTGTCTTCTAAGATCACCACTTTAAACTGTATCTCCTTCCTTCTGACCGAACACCCCAGGGAGTCCATAATCCGATACCCATCATTTACTCTTCTAGATTTAATCAAACATCAACACTTGATTTCACTGTATATTTTTCTTGCATGGTGTATTATTCTATTGAGACACATCCCCTAGTGCTTGTCTACCACGTGCGGCAATCTATTTATATTTATTCTATTTTTGATTAAAGGCTTTTTACTCTTGGAGATGCCTAATTTGAGTAGTAGGTTTTTAGGGGTTACTGTTTTGATTAGTTATTATTGAAAAAACTTAAAGGTTTTAGTTATAATTTTTTTTTTCTTAGATTAAACTCATAATTTTGCAATTAGGGTTCACACCGTCTTCTCCCCGATTTCGCATCCGCGTCAAAGGTTTACATTTAAATTGGTAACAAAGCGTTCTTCATTTCTGGTTAATTAATTTTTTCGACGTTCAAAATTTTCGTCAATAAGTTGCCCTGGAGATTCAACAATATTCACTTACAAATTCTACGAAGAAGGACGTGGGTTCCGCGAGAAATAACCCACGCAAAATTGAGAAAGAAAAGTGGGAATTCGATGACCTTTTTTGAGACCTCGAATCCATAGATAACGTTGTAACAGAGACCGAAAACCCGTTCGTCACGCTTCGAAGAAACGGCGATGGTGCTAATCCGGAGATGATTTAACCCAGTATGCGCCAATTATGGACTGCAACACCACGGTCCCTAGCAGTCTAACTATAGCCGATGCTTTAAATAAACGAAATCGCCGCAGATCCGGAGAGGGTTTTACCCATGTCTTCGCTAATTATGGACCACAACAACGGTCCATGACTGCCAAACTATAGCCATAACAACCCTACTACGTCCATCAATTTTGCTTTCGCGTCGAATGTTTACAATATTTTCCAAAAAATGTACTATTAATGAATAATTTTGATGTATCACGGTTGTCACGATCGCGTACGTATACTTCTATAGATGATGTCTCTCTCTAGGACGACCAAGTCGACGCTACTCTCTCTACGTTTTATTTTATTTTCTTTAATTCAGTTATTGATGTAATGAGTTAGTGGGTTAACTGCTGGCGAGGGTCTCATAATTTTAGAAATCCTAATGTTAGTGGGATTAGGGCTTCTCTTTATAAAAACCATCCCTTAGGTCTTTAGTTTCTCACTGTTATTTGGTTAGAGTTATTAGGGTTATTTCAGGTTATGAATAAAAGGGAGAGTTTAGTGTCAATTCTGTCTAGCTTGATCTTGATCTTTAGTTACATCAAATTTGATGTTGTTTGAAGTTTGAACACGTATTCTTATCCTAAATCTAGTTCCAGTAATGGTGAATTTTGGGAACTTTTTTTATTAGCACCAGTTATTGATATACATTTGCCCAGAATTATTTTATCCGTATTTTTTTTTTCATTCCCTTTTTTGTTTATTCAGAATGGCCTTGTTTGGCTAGTTTTTTAGAATTTTGTTTGTTGTCTTACAGGTGCTGATCCTATTGCCATTTGCAAGCATTGCACTTCGTTTTGTTAAGAGACTCATACAGCTGACTCCTCCATCGGACAAAGTATGTTATTTTTTTCATTACGATTAAGTTTTTTCTGTAACAGTTAGATAATAATTCTACATAGGAGTTTAATTTCATTTACAAGGAGCAGAACTATTTCGTTATTTGGGGGCACCTATATGTTTGACAAAACAATTTTCTCGGTGACATTATCGTTGTTGAACCTTTCTAATGGTTTCTCTAGGTCAATGTCAAGCACTATGGTCGCTTCTTTGATGAGTTTACTGGAGACACGAAAGAGCCTGGAGACACGAAAAAGCCTTCAAAACCTTCCAACTGGGAAGCCCTTTTTGGTGGGAACAACAATGATAACTTTGTGATTGGAATCAAGTTTAGTAGGTAAATTATCTTTATCTTTATGCCATATAGTATTATGAGGGATTCATTTTCTAGCCACTTTCATCAGTAAAAATAAACTTCTAGCTAATTATTCAGCTACATATACTGAACACCGACAATTCCTCTTCGTGTGCTGGTTAAAAGGGAACATTTTTAGCAAACAGTTTCAGTAGAGAAAATCTAACAAACCTAGAAATGCACAAGAAAAGAAGCTCAATGACTCCAATTACAATTGAAGAAGATATGATTCTCTACTTGTTCTTACCATGGTTAAAAATATCGAACTGATTGCAGTATTGACCAATAAAACGATAATTCAGCTGGACGACATGATATTTTTTGCCAAAATATCATTATATATCTGAAGTTTATGATTTAGTAGCGATACATCCAAATTAACACCGAGAATTTCAAAATTTATTCAGTTACTTTCAATTTATCACTGACAAATCGTGTTATTTTGATATAACTTATGTTTTAAGTCTTATAATAAAAAAATGGCTGTGGCGCAGTAGCGCCGATGTATTGCCAAAGGGCAGGGGCTGATATATCAGCCTGACATGGTACTTTAAACCTTGATTTTTAATCCTGTATAGACAAACCACAGTAATTATTTTCCAACATCGCCTACAAATTATATAAAGATACTGACAAATATACTCTTTCTTCTAGCCTTAGTTCCTCATATATTCATTAGATATGTGATGAATAATGAAAATATTGTTTTAATGTTCTGTAGGAGGAGTGTCAATCTTTATAGTGATTTTTATTCATCAGACATGATTCTTGCGTCTCCTCTTGGTCTGGCTTTGGTAAGTATCTTCATCAGTCTCTTGCGTATGCAGTTTTTTGATCCTGCAACTTGAACAATTCTAAATTCCGATTAGGGTAAAAAATTGGATCTGTTCCTGATCCCGAATAATCCAAACCCTATCCAAAATTTTGTTGAGCTCATCGTGATTAGGTTTAGGCCATCCTATTAATCAATTATTCCTTCGTCAAGAATTAGATACTAGACTGCTTTATTGTTTTTTGTCAGAAAATAAAAGAGGCTGCTGTTAACAAGGAAAAAGATGTTGACTATCTCTCTTCTATAGAGGTATGTTTTTTGCTATTTTTTGTTTTTCTCGAGACAACAAATAATGCTTATTTGTTAAAAGTGTGTCGTGCACTGAAATTCAGAAAGATATCGTAAAATTTTGTCTAACCATTTATTACGATATATGCTTAAACCATTCAAAATGATGTTATTTTTATCAGTGTGAGGTATCATAAATGAGATGATAAATATTAATTATTATTTGGATTTGCTGACGTGACAATAATGTTATTCACCGGTATTCTGATATATTGAACTTTTCGCTGGATTCTATGTCGATATAATTCGACATTTTGGTCCTTGATTATGCTTTCTTTTTTGCTTATTGTTGCTTGTGTTTGGCATTTATTTATTTATTTTTGTGTAAGTTGATGGAACGTCCCTTTTATGGTTTGGCAGGTACTAATCGTTGATTACGCAGATGTAATTTTGTTTCAGGTATCATACATGGGAATACCTTATTAGGCATTGTTTTTTATTTGCGCAAGTCTCCTAAGAACATCTATTCTAGTTTAGTTGAATTATGCTTTCTTCAGAGTTCAGACATATTTAAAAGTCTCGAGACCATATTTTTCTAAATATAGTGCTCCAGACTAGCCAAAACGATGAATTTTGAAAACTATTTCTCATAGAAGGCATATGACAGGCTGTACACAACCGAAGCACACACGGTATATTAAATTACTCTTTCTAACCATCGGGGATTCAGCCAGTTTGAATAGCTTTAGTGGTGATGTCCTTTGAGGGGATGTCTGTTAGTCTTTGATTTGTTTATTCTCATTAATACATTCCTTTTATCACTTTGGTTAGTCCACTACAGTATCTTTAAGCATAAATTTTTTCTTACTAAACGTGATTCATTATTTTTTGGTTGTGTGTGTTTTTTTTTTCTTTTCACAGAACTGGAAGCATTTGAATACGGTAGTTCAAAATTTAAATCAGATTCCGCGTAAACAGCATGGAACTAATATTATGCGCATTAGGAAATGGTATGTACTCGGTTATATAATTGCAAACGAAGTATTGAGACAGTTTCTTTTAATAGCAACTGATATAGCTTTTTCTTACGTATATGGTTATAAAATAATCGCTGAGTATCATTTTCCAGATATTCAATTCCGTACCCTATATGCATAGCAATAGCTAAGACATGGAAAACTTTGGAAATATATTACACAATACACTAATAAAAATATCACATTATTGGAATATAGAGTGCCTCCCATATGGCTAGCTAGCTACACATAATATAAGCACCATTGTTTTGCGCTACCCCTCTCAAAAATGGTAAGTGACGCTGCAAAAGTAGCATTACCAAAATATTGTGAACCATGCCTATGTAATAATGTCTAATAGTTGAGCACGAATTTGAATACTATTTATTTCATTAACAACCAATTTGACGTCTTGCTGATTTACATGATACCTAGGAACTGGTGGAAATGTATTTGTTATATGTTCTAACATTGGCTCATGCTTAGGTAGTTAAACGGGCATGCACCATTCTATCGGCAAACAATACTTCTAGGCTCTCTTTCAAACCCAGGTAAAGAAATTCATGTCCATGAAATATGGGTTATATCTGATGCATTATTTTCTTGAGTGAATGAAATTTATCGAAAGCATTAGGTGTATATATTATTTCCTCTATCTATATGTATTTATATGGAGCGGACCTATGGAATTTAACCTATGATTTGGTCCAACTTTTCGTCTCAGATATAAGTGGTTTGTTCCATAGCTATTGTCTTAACTACCAAGGGAAGGTGTGTTGAGTTCTGCCCTGTGTTATACATTCTACTTCTGATTCAATTTTCATTTTGGAAAGTAATACATGTGATTATTGTGGATTTATTTTTACCAATTGTTTAATTTGAACTTCGTAGGTCAGATCAATAACTGAGCATAAAGGTGTTCTTGGCAAAATCTTATTACTGGTGCGGCAGGTGAGCTATTCTTTTTATAGATCTTAGAACTTGTATCTGAACGGAACATATGCTTGTTTAATCAGTTCGGATGGGTGTAAGAGATAAATATCGAGGATAATCAAATATGCTTGATATATTAGGATATCAGCCAATATATCTCGGGGAAATATTGAAAATAATGGCCTATATATTAAAGTATCCGATAAATTGATATATCGGGTGATATTGTCAATTTAACTGATAAATTTTTACATATCCATTATTCGATACTTAAAAAAAATGACCTAATAACTGTCCAGCATGCATATCGAGGATATTTTGAGTCATGTATGCAAGTCATACTTGAAAAGTGTTGAAATGTACGATAGTACTTATAGGCAGACGGACCTAAGCGTCACGATATGTATGCCTTTATTTATGTCGAAGATTGCTTGTTATGTCAGAGATACTAAGTGTAATCTTGCAAGATTCATTGTAGAAAGAATTTTCAAATTAAACTTTTGCATCTCACGTACTCGTCGATACGGTTATCGACTAAAAACGATCTGTCTCTCCACTCCGTGCTTACATGGTCTACTGGCCGAGGCCCTTCTTGCATATAATAACATGTGTCCTCATGCAATCTTATTTCATAAAGCTGAAGCTGATAACTAATTCTGAGAGGTCGCTTGGTCAAGATGTTTCACATCTGATCTTCAAAATTCAATGTGGGACATCATGTCATAATATTTTGGCATAGGGGTCATCATAAAATAGCCATCTCCGTATGTAGATATTGAACGCATACTATGCACATGCAATAGTATGAGCCATAGTTTGTACTAGGCCTTGTCGTTCAAATGAATCACATCTGGTCCTTGTAATTAAATTACCACAAACAGAGGTCCAGTAGCCTAATGTAGACCATCTGTCATGTTATCCTGCACAATTGGCCTTTGGGAACCCTGTTGTAACAGATATACAAACTATTTTGCAGCCCTGTCATTTAAGACCTGCTGGAAATCTTGGTCTTTCTGGTTTCTATGAGATATTGCCATCCTTATCATTCTGTGATTAAGGGAAATTAGCTCTTCTATTTTCGATAGAAAGACGTGATTTTTTAACCTTGTCGTGACCTTTTAATTTCCCAGGTTTATGAACGATTTGATGTCACATCATACAAGGAAGAACCTAATGCCCGCTTTAACTTTTTTACTGAAAAGGTTAGTATATAAGTTGCTTTTTATTTATTTGTCAAAAGTGCTTATCTTTCGTAACTTTGCTCACCATGTATCCCAAATAAATTTGAGGAACATTAACTCGAGATATAAGTATTATAAAAAATTTCCCTACTTATAGAAGTTTAGGGAATTAGTGCCAAATCATAAGAAAGAACCGGTTTTAAAAGAAATAATAAAACGCATGATAAATTACTACTCACTCTATTACAAAAGATGTACATTTAACTAACTTATGCGGAAATTGATTTCCTTGTGGCAGGTGTTTCCTAAGATAAATTATTCTATTGAGGTATGCCTATCTTGACAAGTTGAATGTTACGTCATCCCTTACTGACTTTTTATTTAAATGCATTCTCCTTTTCATATAGGGTGGGACCATGATTATATGTACGTACTTCGAGTATATTACGATGCGAAACTTTTTTATATCTCAAAAAGCCTCCTTTTGTGATCTTCAAGAGTAAGAGTATCTTACTTCTACATTACGTTTTATTTGAATCTTATCCAAACAGCTAGATTAAATTGAAATCTTACCTTGGGTGACTTGATCCTTAATCTGATTAATATATCTCTTGTTTTTTGTCAAAATTACTAAAGAACATATAGAGAGAAGTAGAGGCAAAGGCCAAATACCATAAGCTTGTACAAAGTCGGGAGTCCCTATATTTATAGTGGAGATTCCTAGGTCTCTCTCTTAACCTAGCCGAATCCTAAGGGGTATAGTTGTCCATTGGGTGACCCAACCCACTTCATGTGGGCAGGGGCGGAGCCAGGATTGAATTTTGTGTGTGTGTGTGTGTGGGGGGGGGGGGGGGGGGGGGGGGGTTTAGTGGAGTGGGTTCAAGGATAATTTTGGGGGTTCGGGGTACTAAATAAAAACTCAACATCATGTCAAACTAAAACCCGATCTTGGTTAACAATTGATTTTTTTTTTAATCAAACTCATTATAGCGTCAAATTGAAATACATGGAAAATGAAAGGAAAAAAAATAAATTAAAAAAAAGAGCTTATTAAGAATTGAATCTTAGGCAATATGATAAATGCTAAGATTCTTAACCAATTGAGCTATTTCTATTTGGTAAGCAAACTAAACCTAGCAAAACCCAGTGGGAAAAAAGGCTGTGAGTAGAAACGGCAAAGCCAATACTTTCAAGTCTCATATTGGTGTTGGACGTGCTGGCAATTGTCTGCGTCATTAAAACCTTGCCCGGTAAACCCAATGGGAAAAACTTGGTGCTCAGGAAGGAGTATAGAGCTCATATGTCCGATCACTGAGAAGTGATAGTGGAGAGTCTCCCTTTGCAGAAAACTTTCCCTTTGAAGTGAGCAAACTCAAACTTCAGCATTCTAAAACTGTAGATAAGTTCTTTGAAAATCGTCGTTTTGGGAATGAAGTCGCTTCTGCCGCTGATGCAAAATCATCGCCTAAGATCTATCTACAATAGATACGAAGTGCGTGGGTGTTGGTCTTATGCAAAAACCGCAGCCAATACTACCCTGTTTACAATTGAAGTTTAACCAAATTGCTGGATGACATCACTTTGTCGAGGAGCGTATTTCATCAAGATCTGACGTCTTCTAAACCTGTAAATTCCTGTTTGCCTTCTTGAGGATGAAATAACTCAAGTTTAAGGTTTTACAGTGATAATATATCTCTGAGGTGGTACTATAGGACAAACGAGTTTAAGTTTAAGTTTAAGGTTTCACCTTCAACCGGAGGGCGTAGCTACTATTGCCTTGTTAATAGGTGTGGTCGCTTCATAAGTGCCGATTACACCTGGAGTCATAAGTTCGTCATAAGTTCCCTTGTCGTCCACTCCATGGGTACGACTTGTCATCCACTTCAGTGGTATGATCTATGTGCCAACTGTATGCTATGCATTACGACTTGTCAACCAATAATCAAAAACATCAAATTGTTGAAGAGGCAAGTTCTCCCCATCCGTTAAGTCTACTGGATTTGTCGGGTAACCTGGGAACGTCGCCTAGTGTCCAATGATCAATATGTAAACATGCAACTGCATTGTTTATAGTCGTTTGTAGGCAAACATGAAACCATCTTCAAATGACAAAAAGCCACATTATGGATGGATAAGTCCATAGGTGTTCTCCAAGGATGCAAAAGAGAAATAAGTAGGGACCCAATCTCCACTTTGGTCTAACTAGGTCTCATATATGTGCTTTCGAACAAGTGATGCACAAATGTCTTTCATAATATGGATATCTTACTTTTAGAAGGAAATGCACTATCGGGTTTTGATCTCTCATATCCGAGGGAGCCCAAATGAGAGGATTGGATATCGTTCCAAGACTTCAACTGACCGACGTAGAAAGAAGTGATGTATAAGTATGACCTACCACGTGATATTCAATCCTGTGGATATTCATACAACTTAGTAGGTATACTCCGTACCTTTTTGACTCTAGGGAAAATGCGATACGTAATATCGTGCCTATTTAGACAGAGTTCCGTGGCTCTGTTAGAGCCTTCCACTTTATTTGAAAATATAGAAGTAATGTTCGAGACACTTAGGTCAAGTCGAGAAAACTATTCTCGAAAGATGGGATGGAGAGCGACATAGTCTGCTCGACAAATATCCATAAAACACTCGACAAATATCCATAACACAAGGTCATGTAAAAAGACAATTTCTAAGAGGCATACTATAGATTCTCCGGGAATGCTATAAGTATATGTGCACCTCAAAGAATGATGTAAATATCTCTAGCTAAATCTAGCAACGATGTCATGCGCACATACTCAAACTAGCTTACTCCAAGAAGCATAGTACATACAACGTACGGAGTCAAGTGCTGAAACGAATCGACATCGGATAAAACTAATAAGATATTAAGGTCGATGTACTCTAGCGCGGTTAGAACCTTGAAAAAAGAGACATAACAAAACAGAGGGATTACAATTAGTGAATGTTGGATTAGCTGCAGGCTAATTCTGGTGTGACTCCAAGCACAATTATTTCCAATTTTGAATTTGATCCTAGGCAAACTCCAAGAATTTTGTGGAGGTGTGGCAAAACCACAAACACCCAAAGTGACATTCAGACGTAATGCTATGTTGAGTTATCGTTCTTCCTTTGTGGTTTCTACAGAAGCTCGGCACCACGTATACTACCTCATCCTTGATTGCGACTTTAGGCACAACTAAGACCTATACCACATGAACTAAAAGTATTGTGCTTTAGGCACAAGCATACTTATAAAGTATGGGTGAGTGCTCTATGCACAAGCATTAATAGATTGCAGGCATGTGTACAAAACACATGTATATGCGTTTAAGCATAATAGCGTTATATACCGCGTTATATACCAAAACTATATCCATAAACCCGGTTATTGGTATATAACCCTGGAAAAATATGATTATAGTGTCTAATTCACTCCAGGAATTTCCAAGGACAAACTATATCCATAAACTATTTTCGGTCCAAATTTAGGATTTTTCCTAACACTAGAAGCATTTACGCAATTCTTTGATCGAAAAATGATATCAATTTTCTAAACAATTAGAAATACAAAATCCGTCTTCTAGGTGTCAAAACATGCATAAATGGAGGCTTCATAAATGTTAGATGATTAGTGATAGCACTTAGGGGTGACCCCGAAGTCACGCGGCTATATGTATCAAAATCCTTAATATGTAGCGCGATTTAAACTACTTAAATCTTAATATACTATTAGTTTCCAAAATAGACCGGTATTTAAACAAGCATATGCGGTTTTATTTATAAGCTAGAGGCAATATGGACAACTCTAGGTTTATACGATCAAAAATGCAAAAACGTGGCTTTGGCCAAAATGTTCAAACAAATCTGTTTCCTAGAGATGAAATCACATGCGTTAAACACCCAACCACACGCTCGCTATCAGTCTTTAGACTGTAAACGCAGGACCTTAAGGCGGGTTTAGAGAAAGCTTAGGTCGGTGTTGCCTAAAATGTTTAGTCACGAAGGAGAGCGGATTCGATTAGAGACGTAGAGTGCGAAACAGGTAGAACCATGAGATTTAAAAATTAAGGTGCGGAACGAGTTAGAGTTGACTTAGGCTACCGCCCTGTAGTCGAGTTAACTCGGTCTAAACCTAGTCAAAGATACGGCTCATTCCTGACCGGGGTACTCGGCTCAAGTTAAGGTCCACGACACTTGAGCCCTAACTCAGTATGTGATTTGCGACAAAAAGTCAAGTAGAAGTCGCTAAGGTGCGCTCAGATGTGGCCCTTCGAATTTGTTAAAACTCGGGTTTGAACTATAGAGACCGCGGGTTTGGGCCCTAGACCTCGTACGCTGAAGCTCGAGTTAGATCTTAAAGCTATCAGGCCCTAGGCCAGTGTGCTCAGGTCGGCCTTTGAGTTGGATCAGGGCTACCCGCCCATGAAACAAGCTCAGGGTCATATCGGATCAGGTCGGACTAGATCAGGTTTGGACTAGAGGTCTTACCTGGATCAGGGTCAGACACTCGAAGTCAACCTTGGATCGGGGTTTACAGCTGCTGACTTGACTGGGTAGTGGTTGGGACAAGGTCGGCTTAGGCCTGCCTAGAGTCTGCAGGACTCGGTGGGCTTGGGATTACCAAGTCTGCATGTACACAAGTCTTGTGGTGTTGTGTGTAAACACACAAACGCACACCCACACACGCACGTGGTCCACAAGCACTACACACACGGGCTGAGTTACGCGGGTCACTCACGACACAATATGTGCACTTCACTCGGGTTTATACTAGGGTTTGCACGGGGTTCACAGGTCATACACACGTGCACAACACGGGGGACATTGTGGTTAGCACCACGTCACACACACGTGCACAACACGCGGGGACCCTTCACGGGAACCATACGCCTCACACACGTGCACAACACACAACTCGCGCTTGCGTGGTCCTAGCACTGCACACACTTGGTCATGCAGGTTGTTTAATGCGGGTTGGGCTTGGAGCTTAAGCGCTCTACGTGCTTGATCTACTGCAACAGTTGGGCCTAGACCGAGAGTAGGAACTCAACAGGTTGGCTCGGCTTAGAGCATTGCTCAATAAGACCGATACACATAATGTGGGTCTGTCGGGAGTGGGAACTCACACCGGTGGCTCGGCTTGGAGCATTGCTTACACAAGGCCGTTACATTAAAGAAATATGTGTGGACCCCCCCCCCCCCCCCCCAACTTAGGAGCTTGACTCGACTAAGGTGTGGTGGGGTCAATGTTGCTAGTGCAAAGACTACCCAAAGTCCAAAAAATATTTGTGTACACCTCTCTACAACAAACACATACACATACGAGCCTACATGCGCATCTAACCTAACTAGGTCTAGACCTGCGGGTCAACACCTAGAAGGCCCTATCAAGGAGTTTCCAAAAATAAAAATATTGGGTCTTCTCAAAATAGGTGATATAGACTAAAATTAGAAAGATGCTTCTAAAAGACCTATCATATCTAAACTTCCCCAAAATAGGAGATATTTTCTCACTAAAAATTAAAAATATTATTAAAATAAATTTAAAAATAGCCTAATAAGAAATTAGGGTTTCTCGAAACATGTAAAAACGCGATTTATAAGACAAACAATTTTTGTATCAAACAATATGATCTATGATGAATATAGTGCTAAAAAACCATAGTGAACATGGGAAAAAATTGCATATTCAACATATTATATTATAGACATACACAAATTAGATCTAACATTTAAGCCTTAATTACACAACAAGTTCTAACATATAGTAGCCCTAACATGCATCAAGATTAACCAAATATAGCCTATGCATCATATTCAAGGCATTAGTATGTAAAAATTGTAGATATCAAAAACAACTCTACCAAAAATCACACTAACATATTTGATCTAAGCATATTCATAAGAATTACTTTAAACATGCATATTATGAGATCTAAAATTATAAACGTTGAATTTAGAGGAGTTTCTAGGGTTACCTTAATCCAAAGCTAGGAATAACAAGAGATTACTACCCAAGAATTTGTGCTTGAAGGAAGAACAAACGTGCTAATAATGCGTAATCGTCTATAATACTTGGCCAATATGAGAGAACATATAGAGAGAAGTAGAAAGATTCTATTAAGGCTCCAAAAGGCCAAATACCATAAGCTTGTACAAAGTAGGGAGCCTCCCTATCTTTATAGTGAAGACTCCTAGGTCTCTCTCTTTCCCTAGCCGAACCCCAAGGGGTATAGTAGTCTGGTGGGTGACCTAACCCACTCCACGTGGGGGCCCCACCTTGGGTGATGTGGACTATAACATGAACAAGACTTAGTTGGTTAAGAGCATCTGTATTTGTTTCACCAAATTTTGTTAGCCAAACCATATTTACACTGTTCTTAAAGTCAAATTTTATGGGTTTGTTGCCTTTAGGGCTGTTCACGGGTCGGATCGGCCCGGGTCCAAGCCTAAATCTAATCCGACCCAGGGAAATCGGGTCTCCAATCTTTAAACCCGGACCCGAACCGACCTGCCCCAAAATCCGAACCGAACCGGACTGGTCGGGTTGGGCCGGGTTTGTAACTCGGGTTTCTTTTTGGGCTTTTTAAATTTCGATGGGGTTTAATGGGTTCCAAATAAAGACCAAAATGTTTCATCGATATCAGCCGCCGGACCTTTTCAACCGTGTTTCAACCCTACCCATCATCATCATCAGAAGAAGCTCTAAATAAATAATAATAAAAATCAAAAAATAAATAGTTACGTGTTTCTCTTTCCCCTCCTCCTACTCCTAATCGTTCTTCAACTACGTCGCACTAAACCCCCAAATTGGGCGATTTCAGAACCCCAAATTAGGGTTTCAAGTTGTGATTTCTAGGGTTTTGTTGAGACTCTGTGATTGTGGTGTTGATTGTAGTGGAGAAGAAGTTGTTGTGGTTAATGGTTATGACGACGACAAGCAGAGCTAGGGTTTTGGTGCGAGGTTTAAATGGAGAAGAAGTTGTTGTTGGGAGATTACATGGTGGGAGATTCATGTAAGAAAGGCCCACATAGATGGTGGGAGATTCATGTAAGAAGTTGTTGACGATCTCCATAATTTGGTACCAAGATGTTTTGGGAGATTAAATGAAGGGAGATTAAATGGAGGGAGAGAGAGATGCAGCAGCCTCTCCTAAATAAGGGTGGAAACATAAGGCTAAAAACCGAACTCTTTTCTTATATACCCTCTCGGTCCGGTTCGGGTCTTCCCTCAAAACCGACGCCCTAAACCGAAACCGATCCGGTTGTGATCGGGTCCGAAAAACATAAGCCGAATCCGAACCGGCTGCTCCTCAAACTCGAACCGAACCGGTCAATCCGGGTCGGCCCGGGTCGGTTTTTCGGGTTTGCGGGTTCTGTGTTCAGCCCTAGTTGCCTTAGATAACCATAGTCGAATAATGCTTCCTATATTGTAGGTCTCCACTTGAGTTTTGGCTTTGGCTACCAATTAAGGTCATCAAATATGGTTACTCAACATGATTTTATGCGTATTTGGCTTTTAAATGGGGAGTCTAATGTGGCAAATTTGTCATATTTTGCTTTTCAAATATGATTTTAAGGAAAAATGACTACTCTAATATAGATGGTCTGGTAGAAGTTAGTACAATACTTAGACTATCCACGTCGGCTTCTCTTGAAAGATACGGAGTGATTGTGATGTAATATCATATTTTTATGTTTCCCTTCATCAAATTTCATGAGGAAAGGAGCCAACTTTATTCTTATATATGGACTCTAGAAAAGTGGGAGAAACCACTTTCCACATAGATAGATATTCTTGTTTGTCTAATAGACAAAACTTTACTCCTACTCTCTATTGTTAAAAGGGGGGAGGGTTTGTAAAAGTAGGGAAATGGAAAATATTAAGGAATAAGGAATATGTAAAAGCCATTTTTAACTTTTTTACCTCCTTTAAACAAGTTTATGGAGGCTACTGTAAATGCTTTTAATACCTTCGAAAAAATGATATTGAATTATCATTTGTAATTTTAATATAGAGATGATTTATATATTGAAGATGTTCTTATTGTCATGTCTTCCATTTCAGCTTCTCAACTTCAAAGAATATATCTCTTGCACGACTATTGTTTTTCGAAGGAAAGAGGAAAATTATGATTTACACTGAGAGAGCTCATTTTAATTACCGATATAAGGTATTTTCATTTTTGACAAACTTATTGTTACTTTTAAATTGAGTTAGACTTCGATTTATCTAGAATATTATGCCCATCACCAATAGATTCTAAAGAAAGAGGAAAGTATAAGAATCTGGAGAGATAAATTTTGTTTTCAGTATGAACCGCGATTTCTCAAGTTCTATTAGTCATATTAAAAATAAAGTTAGTAGCACTACAAGACGACCGCGGTGATAAAAACTTCTCAATTATATGTTAACGAACGTAGATCATGTTATCCTTTCAATATGTGAACTTTAAAGCCTGCAATTTATGAAATTTCAGTGTGGGTATTGTAATTATTGGAAAAGTGAAAATGGGATCTCTCAGTTCTGCATTACCAGCCACCAAAGGCCTTGAGATACATATATGTGTTTTGTTATATCTAGACAGGGAAACCTTGAGGGTGAGTGAGGTATGCTGCATAGACCCTTGTTTTAGAAGGTTCCCAATGTATAGAAAATGTAAACAATGTTTATAAGAAATAAATTTTTAGTGTATCTTTGTCTACCTATGTTAAATAGGGCCTGTTTTAATATTCCCACGAGGTTCCGTTAGAAATCTGAGAGTTGAAGGCTTACGTATTTCTCTTAGTGACACTCCATGACCAACACATGAGACGGACTTTTTTGTATCTAGAGAAGTGAAAAGGTTTCTCATGCTGCCTAGAGAAGTGAAAAGGTATAAATAATTTCCCTCTTAATTTATCTAAATTTATTCATATTTTTCAGGCTTAAATGACTATAATTTGTTTCTATACTTTAGTTAGAGAGAATCGTCGGAGATTCCTATGCAAAGAGGATGATATCATCGGATAAGAGTATTTTTGTTTTTAGGTAGAAGAACCACTTCACGAGTGGGAAAGAGGGGGAAATCGTCTAATACTCAGAAATATTATGGAAGTAGTCTTTTCTGTGATTACAACCGCAACAGCAACGCTCACCCTTTGTCTGACAAACTGTCTCCACTAATTATTTGCTACAAAGTGGTATTTTGACAGTAATTAGCTATCGTTTATATAAATTGTTGCACGATAATTTATGATTTTTGTATGTAGAAACTAGAAACACATTTGAGTGATTCTTGTAATTAATTTTTAGTTTCCTTCTATTAGAACTGTGAAGGTGAATGTTTGGCAGAAAATTTCAGATAGTCGTATTATTAAAGAGGGCTTATCGTTGGTATGCTGTGTAACACACAAGCGGATCTGTTTTAATGAACTTGTTTGTTTGGTTGTATCATTTGGGCTGTAGGGGCCTAATTTTGCAAAAGCTCGAATTAGCTTTTATACCGAATGTACATGTGACATAATTAATACAACCAATAATATAAAATGATAAAGGTGGTTAGTAGTTTGTAGTCTAGGTGTTATTGTTGATAATGTATATTACGTGAGTCCGGCATGGTATTAGCTCGACGAGATAAGTCCTGCATAGCCCATGATTCTTCCGTTGATAATGCTCAATCAAAATGTTGTACCTGGATTCAACCTTTTTTAACTTATTTGCAGATACTTTTATATTCATACACAAAATGTTGTCCATGAGTTGATATAACCCCTTTTGATTGTCATTATTAATTTTTAAACTTTAAAAGAGATATTATAAATACATTCTAAAATCTTAGAAGCTCACCCTAGTTCAATATTAAAATACATACAAAATTTTCTCAAGTGGTATAAAAAAATATGCCCTTTAAATAAAAATATTAGATATTTTATTTTTAAAGTTCGTCATATTCTACACTTTAATTACAAGTGAGACACATTATTGTATTTCAAACTAACGGGGAAACGATAAGAAATCAAATTGCATATTTGATCTTGGCAATAAGCACATAACACGATATTATACATGAAAGCTATCAATAAGTAATATTAACAATTAGATATTGTTAAGCATTTTTTACACGTCAACGAAATGACGAAAGTCATATGATCATCGTGATAGCTTAAGAGAGAGAGAGAGAGAGAGAGACTGATTGGTACTGTGTATCGAATAATAAAAACTAAAATTAGTAGGATGTGTATCACAAATTGATTTCATTGCTATTGTTTGTACGTTTTGTTTAGAGGTTTTGAATCATAGAAGAGGAGATAAATGAGCTAAGTCGTAAAAAAATATGATGATCTATTTGAAAATTATTATTTTTGTACTCTAGTTTTTCTTATTTTAAAGATGGGGTGAGTTAACAAATACGTGTGGCAGTTCCCTTATCCAATTTCCTTTTTTTTTGTTATTTTTCTTATTAAAAACCAAGTCAGCTTACCATCACCTCCGAGTTTTCTTGTCACGAGCTTCACGATGTATATTGTTGGCTATCCTCATGGCCATCGAGGATATCGAGTTTATGACCTAGAGTCTAAGAAATTTTTTACCAGCCCTGAAATTACTTTTTGTGGAGTCGAATTTCCTTTCCAACATAGTGAGGATCCACCCACTTCTTCCCCCATTGTTCTGCCACAACCAGCCATCGATCTTCCAACTCCTTTGTTTCCTTCGCCATCATCAAATGTTATTTTAAGCACTCCCACTTCACCCACAATGGAATCTGTAATGAACTTATTTATAATACTCGACCTAAAGCCAATATTCGAGCTCTAGCTCGATTGAATGCAAAACCAGTTCGGAAACTCAAGCTCAGGTCTCAGCATTCGACCTCATCAGCAAACACGTGGTGCATTTATGGAGCAGTTACAAGAGTTACTCGACCACTATGAAGACTCATCAATATTGTAACGTTTGTAACCTCCCTCATTAGAGCTTGTAACGGTCGTATTATAAGACCTATATAAAGCACCTCAGAGCTACATATTAAGGGAGGCAGATCGGATGATCTCTCAGAACCACACACACATCTATCTCTCTCTATGTAATAGATTTGCACTCTATAAACAACTCCCTCTTTCAAAATCCTCAAGAAGAGGTCGTGGTTTGTCACTTATTTAAAAGTTTTCCACGCTAAAACTCTGTGTTTATAGCTGATAGTCTATCTACATTTTCTATATTTCACTGGTGTAAGACGTGTTTTCGACCTCCTAGAAAACAGGTCATTACAGAATCATCATCACCCCCACATATACCACTCCCCCCAAATAACTTCGAAATCGCTAATGTCCAGGTTATCTTGATGATTATATATGTTCTGCAGCCACCAAGGAGGCATCAAGGCATCCACCTGACATGGCCAATGCACCTTCATTTGGGTCTCACACCTCAGGTACTCCATATCCCATCAGTAACTATGCTTCTTATTCACGAATTTCTCCTTCTCATGTGCCATTTTATCTTCTATTAATTCTGATGTTGAGCCCAGTACTTTCTCACAAGCAGCTAAAGAACAGCATTGGTGTGATGCCATGACAGCAAAAATCTCAGCTTTAGAACAATATCAAACATGGACTTTGATGCCATTACTACATGGAAAAAAAGCTATCGGATGTAAATGAGCTTACAAGCTTAAGCGCAAGGTGGATGGCACTATTGAAAGATATAAAGCCCACTTGGTTGCTAAAGGTTTTACGCAAACCAAAGGTTTAGACTATCATGAGGCATTTGCACCCGTCGTTTCTGCCGTCTCAACAAGGGTTTATATGGCCTCAAGCAGGCCTCACGAAATTGGAATGATAAGATTTCCTCGGCACTTCGAAGTGTTGGTTTTACACAATCTTTTGCGGATTACTCCCTTTTTACTTTAGTTGTTGGGTCTAGTATTACCGTTGATATCATCGTAGCAGATAATAATGAAACATCTATTCAAAAAAGTCTTTCTTGCACAAGTAGTTCCATCTCAAAGATCTCGGTCCCTTAAAATATTTTCTTAGCATTGAAGTGGCTTGATTACCACGAGGAATCTTTCTTAGCCAAATGAAATATACAATGGACATATTGAATGAATTTGACCTTCTGGGATTACACCAATATCTTTTCCTAAGGAACAAAACCAGAAACTACTAGCCGACAATAGTAACTTTCTTGACAATCTGGCTATGTACCTTCGTCTCGTTTGGCGCCTCTTTATGTTACGATAACTCGACCCGACATCGTATACTCTGTCCACGAAGCCAATGCATACACCAACCCTGTAAATGTCACTTAGATGCTGTTATACTAATCCACAATACAATAGAGAAACCCTAGTTAGCAAAAAAGAATGAAGAACGCCAAATTGGTTGGGAAAAATAAGAGATTGAATTGCTTAAACGAAGTAATTACAATGAAAATACTCTAAACCCTAAGCTTCTTCCTTAGAACTCTTCTATTGAACTAACATAGATCTAGAAAAACTAACCTAATTCTCCTTTATATACTAGGGAACTAAAAATACAAATAGAATGCATCTTGGGGCAAAAACACGTCTCAAAAATACAACCAACACTAAGCTCGTTCGAACGAAATAGGGTGTCGTTCGAACGACTTTACGCCAATTGGTCTAAAACCCTAGAAACTTGACAGCTCTTCCGAACGGCATCCAAGCTCGTTCGAACGAAATTTGTTAATGGGCCAAATTCGAGAGAGGTGAACATTGGTCGTTCGAATGACTTTGGTTTCCTGGGCCAAATTCCAGAAAGGTGGAATTGGGTCGTTCGAACGACTCTCAACCTCGTTCGAACGACTTTGGCTAATTTTTAAATCTTCCTAGATCTTTCTGGATCATGACTCCCCCCTTTAAAAGCCTTGAGCTTCTACTCAAGCTAGAACTGGAGATGTGGGAATGCGGCGATGCCCAATTATCTGCTGTACCACTTTAACTTACTAGGTAGTTGACCTTTCTTCCCAACTCGGAACGACTCAATACTGCCCCGTCTTGTAGTATGAACTTTCCTCTCCATAATACCATTATCCTGCAACGAATCTTCTCTTTCCATCCATAAGTCATCAACTGACGAAAGACGAGTGTCGATTGTAGAGTCTTTATCTAAAAGAGACTGCTCAAATAGCTTCAAATGCTCGACATTAATCACTGAATACATCTTCATGAAAGGTGGCAAATCCAACTGGAATGCATTGCCACCAATCTTCTTGAGTATCAAAAACGGACCATAACGGATAAGTTTGAGCTTCTTACTTTCCCTCTTGAGTCGTTCCTTACCCAAATGGAACTAAACTAGGTCGCCCTCTTAAAAAGTACACTCAACCCGATGTTTGTCGTGGCGAGCCTTATACTTCGCTTGAGTCATCTTCAGCTATGCTTCAACTGCCTCGTGAACCTTGCTTATCCTCTCAATGAAACGCTGAGCTTTAACCTGCTCCTCTTCCTCCTTCCCTGACACCGTCTTGTCTCCAAGACTAAATGCCAAATCAAAAAGGCTTTGCGGCAAGTACCCCAAACAAACTTTAAATGAAGACTTTAAAGTAGAACCATGAATCGCCCAGTTGAACACAAACTGAAGATATGGTAAACTCTCATCCCAAGTTTTAGGATGCTTAGAATGAAATCCCCGTAATAAATGTACCAAAGTGCGATTAACTACCTCGGTTTGCCCGTCAGTATGCGAATGAAAAGCGGTACCTCTCTTCAACTTAGTGTCCATCATCCCCCATAACGATCGCCAGAAATGCCCCAAAAAGCCGTTATCCCTATAAGAAATAATAGAAGAAGGGAGCTCGAAATACCTCTCAACTTCTCTGAAAAACAATCGCGTTGCTCTTTCCCCGGTGACCGCCTTCTAGCATGGAATAAGAACAATCATCTTGTTGAATCGATCCACCACCACAAACAAATAGTCATTCTTACACTTGGTCATGGGCAAACCACCCATAAAATTTATTGAAGTGCTCTCCCAAGGTTAACTAGCTAGGAACTGGCAATGGCAAGTACAGTCCTATTTTCCTATTAGAAGGCTTCAATGTGTTGCATAGTACGCAACCATGAGCAACATCCACTTGCATCTTTGGCCAATAGACATAACGCCACAAATACATAAAAATTTTCTCAACCCCAAAATGACCTGCCACCGGGGAACAATGCGCATCTCGAATCCAATACAAACAGTCTCCACCCTCAGGAATACATAGTAGACTACCCCTGTAAATCAAACCATTCTTCAAAACATACTCGCATGTCTTGCATTGTAGCAACTTCTCGTGAATCATATCGATATCCTTGTCGTTGTCATACCCTGAAACGTACTCAAAAGAAACAATAGGCTGGATCTATATAGCTACCAACAAAGCGAATATAGTTTGTATTGGGGGTCGAGATAACATATCAGCCATTTTGTTGTCTACTCATTTCTTATACTTGATCAATAAGGTAAACTGCTGAAGGTACGACATCCATTTCATATGAAGAGCTTGTTGTAGCTTGGACTGCGTAGATAAGAACTGTAATGGTTTGTGATCGGAATGTACCACAACCTCCTTCCCTAATAAGTAACTCCGCCAATGTTTCACTGATTTATATAACGCGTAGAGAATGGTAAGCAACCAGCTTCCTATCCTATAAAAGGATTGCCCCCAATGCATAATCTGACGTATCTATCTCGACCTCAAAAGGCCGTTGCAAATTGGGCAATGCTAACACTGGTGCATCCGTAATCTTCCGCTTCAGTAACAAAAAAAGTCTTCTCATGGTGCTCAATTCCCACACAAAATGCACTCTGGTCTTCGTCAAAGAATGTAAAAGTGTAGCTATTTGTGAAAAATGTCGAATAAATTTCTGCAAGTACTCACAAGAACCCATAAAACTCCTCACTTCCGTCACTGTAGGGGGTCGAGGCCAATTAGTAATGACCGAGACCTTCTTTGGATCGACCTTAATCTCGCCGCCACTAACAATAAATCACAAATAGATTAGCTCCATTTTCCCAAACTTGCACTTCTTCCCATTTAAAAAAAGTTGTTGTGATCGCAAAACGACCAACACTTTGCGTAAATACCCAAGGTGCTCATCCCTTGTACGACTATATATTAATATATCATCCAAATACACAATCACAAAATCATCAATAAACGCATGAAGTACCTCATTCATTAGCTGCATAAACGTCGTCGGGGCATTGCATAACCCAAAGGGCATCATCAACCACTCAAATAGGCCATGTTTGGTCTTGAACGTTGTCTTCCAAGTATCTTATTCCCGGGTTCTAACTTGATGGTAACCCGACTTAAGATCCAACTTAGTGAAAAACCGAGCCGTCTGTAACTCATCTAAAAGCTCGTCAATCTATAGAAGTGGATAACGATTCTTCACCGTGATCTTGTTTAATGTCAGATAATCCACACATATCCTCCAAGACCCATCCTTCTTCGACACCAATAACACCGGTGAACCACAAAGTTAGCAACTTGGATTAATAACTCCTTGCTCTAGGAGTTCATTTATCTGTTTCTTGATCTCATCAGACTCTGTAGCAGAAGTCTAATATAACCCAATATTGAGTAGTAGCTCACCATTCACCAAGGTGATATCATGTTTCACATCCCTCTTGTGTGGCATCCCTTCTATACCTAGAAACAAGTCTTCATACTCCTCTTACAACTCCCCCATATCGGTTTATTGCTTAGGAGACATTGCCAAAGTAGACATCAACTTAACTGACGGACCCTCTTAAATCGGTCGTACCAGCAATAATATAAATTTGCTGCTCGCATTAACCAACCTTTTCGCTGAGTCGCCGTTACCAAATTATTGGTAGTGATATGTTCCTTGTACGCATTGATATGAAACTTCGTCCCATCCTTTTCAAGATGATACTTGCGAGCTCTACGGTAAATGATTGCATCTCGGTCCCAAAGATATGTGCTACCGAAGAGGACTTGACACACATCCAACGGAACTACCTTATATGTCACTTCATCAATAAACTTCACAGTAATCATAAACTTGAACGTACACTGCTTAGTGATCGTTAACTCCGCGTTTTTCTGAATCCAACCTAAACCATACGGCTTAGGATGAGCCAAAGTAGCTAAACCCATCTTCTTCACCACCGCCTCAAAAATTAAATTCTTTTGACTACCCGGATCAATGATGGCCTCGACTAAGCACTACTTCACCTGAATGCTGACATAAAAAAGCTTTTCCCGACTCGCTTCGTCGATATTTATAGGTTGCTTGAACATTAGAAAAAGCTTAGGATTTAGCTTATCTAAATCCGGAAGATCCACAATCGTTGCGGCTGGTGCACGTTTCTCGTTTTTGCCCTTCTCCTTCGGCCGAAGCTTCGGGTGAAGTTTCCAACATCTATCTGAATTATGCCCATTAGCCTTGCAATGACTGCAGATTGTCCCCTTGAATGAAGACCCCTCTCTTTTGGACTCCCTTTTATGATCAAACTTCCAAGTAGACTTGTACCCCGACTTGCTCTTGTCGTCTTTCTTGTCACTCTTCAAGTACTTGCCTTCAATGGCAATTACTTTTACGGTAGCGCCCTCGATATTTATCATATTGAAGAGCTTTAATTCTCTTTTAATGGACTTCGATAAACCCCCTGTATACTTCATGAGCACCTCGTACTCATCCACATTAATATCCAAAACCAACGCTTGGTTATGAAACTCCGTAGTGAATTGATGTACGGATTTCCCAAACCTTTAGCGCAAGTTGTGTCATTTGTATCATCTCTCCTGTTCATACCCAATTGGATAGAATTGCTTCCTCACTAAAACTTTGAATTCCTTCCAACTTAAACTTTCGACATCATGTCGTTTTCGATAGGATTTCCACCACGTTAGTGAATGACTTGTAAATTTTAAAGTTGATAAGCAAATTTTTTGAGCGTTGGAATATTTATAAACATAAAAATAGGTCTCAAACCTATCTAACCAATTATCCAACTTCTCGACATCGACGGAATCATCGAATATTGGAATCTCAATCTTAAAGTCAATACGAAGATTACGCATAAGATTCATTGACTTACCAAAACCTGGGCGCTCCTTGACGGGATCGGCATCACTAGAATCACTATCTATCTCTGCAATATCCTCGTCTCCATCCACCTCCAAAACACCTTTCTTCCTCGAGCGGCATCGCCGTTGAGAGCGGCCTCACCATTTCGCCAAAGTGGAAGTCTTCGTGAGGTTCGTGTGATACAAATGTTCTACTAACTCCCCTACAGTAGTAGTTAGGTCAGAAACTGTCATTTCCGAAGTTGTGAGTCGATCGTCGAAATCGCCCATCTCCAAACTGGTATTTTTCTTCTAATTAGGTTTGCGATGGATCTTCAACGTCTCACTAGTTTCTCATTCGTTTGCTTAAAACGGTCGCATGTAGAGACCATAAACCACAATCACCCCCGAGAATCGTAACTAGAAAACTGATACTACTTAATCCATAATACGATAGAGAAACTCTAGTTAGCAGAAAAGTACGAAGAACGCCAAATTGGTTGGGAAAAATAAGAGATTGAATTGCTTAAACGAAGTAATTACAATGAAAATACTCTAAACCCTAAGCTCTTCTTTAGAACTCTTTTATTGAACTAATATAGATCTAGAAAAACTAACCTAAGTCCCCTTTATATGCTAGGGAACTAAAAATATAAATAGGATTCATCTCGAGGCAAAGCACGCCTCATAAATACAACCAACGCCAAGCTCGTTCGAACGAAGTAGGGAGTCGTTCGAACGGCTTTACGCCAATTGGTCTAAAACCCTAAAAACTTGAAAACTCGTTCGAACGAAATATGTCTATGGGCCAAATTCTAGAGAGGTGAACATTGGTCGCTTGAATGGAAATAGAAGTCGTTCGAACGACTTTGGTTTCCTATGCCAAATTCCAGAGAGGTAGAATTGGGTCGTTCGAACGATTCTTAACCTCGTTCGAACGACTTTGGCTAATTTTCAAATTATCCTAGATCCTCTTGGATCACATACGTGTATTGCACTACTTGAAGTCATCTCCGGGAAAGGGGATTCTACTTCCATCAGATAACAATTTACAATTTACGGCATATTGTGATTCAGATTGGGCTAGTTGTTCAAAGACTCGCCGTTCAACTACGGGTTGTTTCACACCTTTTGGTAATAGTCCTATCTCATGGAGAACTAAAAAGCAAGTCACTAAATCATGTTCTTCTGTTGAAGCTGAGTATCGCTTAATGGTCGTTGGCGCTGCTGCATGTGAACTAACTTGGTTGGAAGCATTATTATTGGTGTTCAACACCCTCAGCCCATGCGACTTTTTTGTGACAATCAAGCCACTTTACACATTGCCGAAAATCATGTATTTCATGAGCGCACGAAATCATAACAAAATAGATTGTCATCTAATACGTGAAAAAAAATTCAACGTGGTCTCTTTATACTTCACATGTCTCTACTAAGCTTCAGCTTGCAGATATATTCACGAAAGCTCTTGGGAAAGAACAGTTTTATTTTTTGATGGACAAGTAGAGTGTTACGATCTCCACTCCTCAACTTGAGGGGGGGGGGGGGAGTATTGTGATATCTCCAAATATATTGTTATATCTTCCCATATCCAGGCTATTCTCTGGCAACTTTCATATCTACCCTCCATATATGCCTTCCTCCCTTATGTGTTGATATATAGATCTTTCTATATATTCTAGATTCTTATGTAATTTTTATATATATTTTCCTACTACAATTAGGTTTATCAACTTGTATATAAACAAAAGATTATGATTAGGCCTGTTTTCGGATCGGATCGGAAATAGAGGGGGTCGAAATTTTTCCGATTTTTTTCGGAACTATAAAATCTATTTCGATCCGATCCGATTTTTTTCGGAACTGTAAAAATAAATCCGAATTCTGAAATTTCAGAATTCGGAATATTTCGGAATAATTTCGGAATAAATTTCAGAATCAATTTCAGAATCAATTCGGAATAAATTTTGGAATGACAGAGTTCTCACTTCTCTAAGAATCAAAGATTCAAAATTGAAGCCAGAGAGGAGATTTAACTTTTCTTCTTCGCTACGAATCAAAATCGAGGCAGTGGAGATTTAACTTAAGAGTAGGAGTGGAGGCGGTAGATATTTAACTTAAGAGTGGAAGGCAGTGGAAAATGGAGGTAGTGAAGAATAGAGAAGAATAGGCGGTGGAGTATGCCCTAGGTTAAGAATATTAAGGTCTAATGTTTTATGTTTCAATTCGAATTATTCGGAATTAAATTGGATTAGAAGGATATTCGAAATATTTGTTGGAATAATCGGATCGGAGGGTATTCAGAATTATCGGATCGGATGGTTTTCGAAATAATCGGATCGGAAAATTCGGAATAATCGGATCGGAATAATCTGATTGGAATAATTCAGAATAATCGGATCGGAAAATTCGGAATTGCACACAGCTATCCGATTCCGATCCGAATTTTTTCGAAAAAAAATTGAAAATTGGATTTTCGGAAATCGGAATTGCAAAATATGGTTCCAAAATCGGAAATATCGGATCGGAAATCGGAAAAAATCGGTAGTTCAGACAAAAGTTGCAACCCTAATTATGATGAATGAAATTAAGCTTTTCCATCTTCATATTTTACATTTTCGATAGAGCTCATACATGAACTAGGGTTTAGTGGGATATATATATAGAGAGAGAGAGAGAGAGTAGTCGAAGGTCGAGAGAAACATGCGTAAATTCTGCTAAACGGGAAATTTGTCTTATGATTTGACGCTTTGGGCGGAAATTCTGAAGGCGACAGAAATTTGGCCTATTTTGGCAAATCATTTCTCATTTTAGGTGTAAACATTGACAAAATTTGGCTTTGAATCCGATGGTCGGGATTTAATTTTTAAACATAGGATAGATATGAGTAATCCAATTAATCATCGACGCACGAGATTAGGTAAACGAACGGTACTGATTGAAAGATGCCAATAGGTTATATCTTAATTAGTAGTATAGATGTTCGTGCTATAGTCTCTCAAAACTAAGCCTTGAAAACAAACACATTTGAAGATGCACTGATAAAGACTCAAATCGTTAACGCTAATGTGAAATGATATAAATAATCCTATATATGAATTCTTTTATTAAGCAATCAATCATGTTAGACATTCCCACATGAATCTTATTCTAACATCAGTGAAATAACCCCCCAAAGAAATTAACTTTAGGTCACTGCTTTCACTATGAAGTTGTTGTTTACGACTCAACAATAACAATGGCAGATTCCATGGGGATATCCCCAGCCCTTGCAAACCCCACCCTTGGAACAATTCTTGCTGCATATACTATTGCAATAATCGTTCTCAGCTTTGTTATCTGGGTTACACGACGCCAAATGAACTGTATCGCAACACTTGGGTTCGCCAGACGCAACATCTACACGAAATAAACAAACATCATGTAAAAACAACTAACATAACAAGAACACATTCCTTTTGGAAATAAAGTGATCAATTCAACTATATGTATTGAATAATATTTTGTAAAGCTAACCTGCGGAGAACATGAGAGCAAAGATGAGTAACACTGCAACCACTCCAACGCGGGACATTTTCTTCTTCACAGTGAATGTAAATATTTGTGTTGGTAAAATTGGAGACTGGGCATCTTGTTTATATAGATTTCATGCCATCAAGAGCATTGAATCTAAGAATATATTGAGTATAAATTGCGTATATATTTTAAATAAATGTTTTTATTCCGAATAATGAATCCAAAACTCCCACGCCTTATCTTCCAGCATTATACCTAATCAGCGGAGTTTGAGCGTGAGTTCAAGCCGGAGTCCACAAAAATGACACCGTAAAACAAAAAAAGTGACAGAACATCACCCGCTAATATCGAGGTAAATATAAAGGTCCTTAATTGATAAATAAGCTCCACTACTTTTCAAAAATCGCTCGACCTTTAATTCCATGGACACAAAGCCAAACTCAATTCCATCTCTTCACATTGTGTTCTTCGGGTTCTTCAAACAAGATTTCATAAACTCACCCTTGCTGGAGAAAAAAAAAGTGTTTGAGTTTGCCCCAACTCGTTCAAACTCTAGTAGAACCTGGAGGTTCCATATCATAACCAATTGGCAAGGAGAGCAGTAGCCCCATAAAACCAGTTCCTTATATTTTGAAGCGCAATTAAAAGATGACTTCTTGGACTATGATATTTCTTTTGATAAAAGAAGTAAGCATGCTGCTGATGTTCTTAAGTAGCATATCTCATTGTTTTCTACAAAACTTAGCTAGCTGACATGATTGACATGTTCAATGCTTGAGATTTGTGCACCGAAATAAGTTTCCAATATGCTAAATAATTATCTACCACCATCTTGGCTGTCTTATTTTTCCCTCCTATATCTTTATTTTCCTTCTAGGATGTGTTTGCACAATGTAGACTTAACATGGAACTTAATGCTTCATATATGTAGGATGCTTTGGATCTTATCATATGATTGATCTCCATACATTTTCCAGAAGTCTTCTTCTAGTTGATACATCCAAAATTGGCAAATGAGAATCTTTTAACATGTAGCCACTTTTTGTTGGAAATAATACGATGGAAGCAACGAATTAATGACTCAAGAATGCAAAATGATATTGACTAAGCAAACTCAATTAGTAAACTTCTCTATCATAAACTAAATAACAACGGAGGGCCATAGCTTTTATTTATAGAGATTTAACAAAGCTTTCCCAATTTCTCTATCATAAACTCAATTAGTAAATTTCTTTATCATTTTATTCATCTAATGGCTCCTGAATTAAGACATTAATCTCCTTTTCATTCTCCGATTAATGTATAGATAGAATGATGCTTATGTCCGACTTTAAGTGGATAGTGGATACTAAGACCATCTCCAAAGAAAAAGGTATGCTATTCCAGTATCCGGAATAGCATACCACTTTGCTCCAACATATTTCTCTTCAAATTTAATTTTTTTTATTAAAATTGGGATCCACAATATTATTTTATTTGAGAGAGAAAAGAAAGGAAGAGAAAAAATATTTGTTGAGGACCCACAAAAGTAGTATGCACATACCACTCTCCAAGTTTCAGATTCGCATACTTTGAAGGGGTATGGAGGTGAGTATGCTGAACACCATACCCTGTGGAAGGAGTTTTTGCAAAAATATGTGAAAAGTGTAATAACATACGATGATGTTGGAGATGCTCTACCTCTAGTGGAATGGGGTAGAGCCGTATAGCTTAGGATCACATTTGGTTGCGTTTGTCTTTATATTCGACAACGAGGATTATTAGCTTCTCACATGTGGTTTAGGGTGTCTGTTTTGCATCTTAGAGTTTTCATAATCTCAATTATGATGATCGTAAAAAATATATTAATAAGTAAATTCATCTGTTACTATATCAATTTGCATTTCTCATGACTAATATGTCTTGCAACAACTTTGAACTCTCAATTTCCACGTTTGGGAAACTCCTTATTTGGTCCCCTAAGATGGTGGTAGATAGTTTGTCAAAAACGTGTTCTTTTTTTAGTCACCATATTCTGACACATGACTCCCTCTCTAAGAGCATCTCCTAAAGTACCTCACTCAATTAGTAGGAAAAAAACAAAAACTAAGTAAGGTCCAATTTCATCCAACAATACCTTATTTGGTTTTTCAAAAAGTTGATATTTTAAAGAGGAAAGGGCCACACAAGATTAGTAAATAAATTAAAGTTAGGTGAATTTGTCTACGTGTCGCTTTGTGGTTGGTTGTTTTTCAGCTTCAAAAGGCAATGTTCAACTTTGGAAAGCAATGCTCAACCTTGCATTTTAAGGATAAAAACCAAGTGAGTGGTACTGTTGGATGGCAAAAATTCTATGTAGCACCTCAACAACCAAGTGAGTGAGGTACTTTAGGAGATGCTCTAAGAGCTTGTAATAGCCTAATTCTGGGATTCGGACTTAGCATTTACACCAGATGTGTTTAGATACTCAAAAGATAACAAATAATAATTGACAAGATAGTTTAGCGTGGAAAACCTTTGAATATGTTAAAAACCACGACCTCTCTTGAGGATTTTGAGAAAGAGAATATGATCTTATTGAGATTGTTAGCTTATTACAATGAGAGCTCTGAGTATGTAGAATTTTAAAGTCGAGATTTTTCGGTGTCTTTCATCTCGAATTCTCTGGTCCCATATATAGGTCTTATAATATATGACTGTTTGATGACTATTAAGATTCTTAATGATGGACGTTACAAAGTATATGTAAGATACTCTTTGACCAGATTGTGTAACGTTCTGCTCTATGTTGATGTACAACGGCTCTATTGATGACTGTGCACTTGCATAAATCGAATTGTTGATGTGGAGGTTGAAAGCGATGACTCGAACTAAGGAATATTGAATATGTCTTTAGTAGTGCTTCTTGTATGCTGATGAGATCGAGGATAAAACTTGAGTCCGAGATACGAAATAAGCTATTACAGAGCTCAAATGTTAAGCCTGGGTTCTTGAGCGTCTAGCACATACTTATGTAACTTCAATTTTATCTTATAACATCATTATTAGTGACATTATAAAGTCTAATGTCTCCTCTCGGCACTTGACAAGACGTGGGGCGTTTGATTAGTTCTCCAGTTAAACCAAGACTTGTAAAAGAGAATGCTTGGTCAGTTAGTAGTAATTGAAGTCTCTTGAAGATAACCATCTCAAAAGGATATATAGTATTGTGATAAGGTGGGAATCAGTGGAACTGTGGAAGGAAAGAGACAAATGATATATACTTATTCCCTTGTTTTATTTCCATCTTCATCATATTTCAAGGTACTATGTTATCTCAGGCTCGGTGAGTGACAGTTTATCTAAGACTTGTAATGAAGACTTAGAGCATCTCTAAGGCTTCAACTTATTTTTTCTCAATCCTTGAATTTTTCAAGTATTAGAGAGATCTTTTCCAACAAGGCTCAATGTTTAAATTTCATTTAAGTCATCAGGCGCATAAAGGTTATGCGCCCCATGGTTCTAATTAAAAGAAATAATGGAACGCATAAATGTTATGCGCATGATGAGCTCTTTTTAAAAAAAAAATTGCATCAGGTGCACAACCTTTAAGAGCCTGCCTTTTTAGGGTACATAAGGGTTATGCTCCTGAAAATGAAATATTTCGGGCGCACTTCAAACTCAATATTCAAGCATCAGGCTTTAAATTCAAGTCTGATGCTTAAAATTCAAGTATTGAGGCAACTACTGATGATGTTCTTAAGGCACATTTTTGTTGCTTTGATTATGCCATGGTGATTGGCCTACCGAACCAACTTCGTCGGGCTGCTCTTTTAATCCTTCAGTTAATGAAGGAGTTCTTTATTTACGTTTTAAAATTGTTTATGGTATTATTATTGCTGATTTTGACGATTTACCATTTATTCCATCTTTCTCATTAATTTGGTTACTTAATGAGCTAGCTTATGAGAAACTGTTAAGACCAAACTCTGTATGTCTATATGTACCTTTTATCTGTATGTTATGATTGTGTTCTAGTCTTTCAAACTAAGTCTTGAAAATCGTTAACGATAATGTGTGTGGACACATTCTTTACAAAACTAACCTTTTTCACTACAGTACTCACCCCCATTATCCGACCTAAGACACTTCAGTTTCAAGCCAGTTTCATTTTTAACTAGAACCTTCCACTTATTAAACTTATCAAACACATCCAATTTGTTCTTCACAAATTAGACCCACAACTTACGAGTAACATCATCGATGAAAGTAACATAGTAATGATAACCACTAAGAGAAAACACCTTGGTTGGCCCCCAAACATCTGTATGAATAAGATTCAGTTTATTGGGTTTCTTCGACCTTCCAATTATTTTGAAACTTGTTAAATATAAAATATATGTTGAATATAGAATATACATAATATAGGATATATACTAAATATATAATTCTCTAAATATATAATATTCTTACTTAGCGCCCAAGTAATTGTAACTATATAAGGAGAATGTCTTCTTCCATTGTAATAATTAAATAATAATAAAGTTTGTCCTTCTCGAATCTCTTATTCTTTATATTAGTTTATACATGGTGTCAGAGCGGATTCGATAATTGAACCAGGTTCTTTTGAATTGAATTCCACTGTGAATTGCTGTCACTAAGCTTAATTCTGTTGCGAAGTTCTAAGTTATTGTAGATGTAACAGCTCGAGGTTAATGTAGCAGTTCGAGGTACTATAGAAAATACCATAATATCACTGTAGCAGTAGTGTTCGAAGTTACTGTAGCAGTTCAAAGTTAATGTAGTAGATACCAGAAAATCACTGTAGCAGTTTGACCAATGGGTTCCAATGATAATACAACAATGGTATCATCAAACTCAAACCCTAATCTTTACATTGTTCATAACCACATCGATGCACCAAAGCGACCAAAGAAGAACATAGCTGCGAAGAAGGATGTTGCTAAAAGTCTTCCTTCAGTGAATGTTGCCCAGTCAGATATAAAAACAAAAGGTAGTGTTTTAGTTGTAAATTCTTTGAATAATACTTGGATAATTGATATCGGTGCATCAGATCACATGGTAAATGACTCTAGAATATTATATCCATTACACCTTCAACCCAAACCTCTATATACACAGCAAATGGTGGTTCCTCTCATGTAATTGGAGAATCCACTGACATATCTGAATCCCTGACATTAAACTTTGTCCTTATTATTCATGCTCTAGAGTACAATATCTTGTTTGTCAGTAGGATCACTGTTGAACTTATATGTACCGTGACGTTTTAGCCTCAATTATGTATTTTTCAGAATATAGTGACTCGGCAGGTTCTTGGTTGTGGTGTTAGAAAAGGTAATCTTAACTATTTGGACCTGACTAATAGTGTAGAGCAGAGAATTTATTAGGTGAATAAAGTCGAAGGAATTGAAGAAGCAAAAACTAATGTGTGGTTATGGCATCGGCGACTGGGTCATCTCCTTTGGGTATCTTTAGAAATTAAATTTATCGTTATTTTCGAATTGTAGTATTTCAAAGTTTAAGTGAGATATTTGTGAACTCGCTAAGAGTAATCGTATTACATACTCTCCAAGTTTTAATAAAAGTTTAGAACCTTTTAGTATTATTCACTCTGCTGTATGGGGTCCTGCACGTATTCCTTCATTGTCTGGAGCTCATAATTTTGTGACTTTTATTGATGAGTGTACTCGTATGATGTGGGTATCCCTAATTACCCATAAAAATAAAGTCTTTGAAGTATTTAAAAAAATTTATCAGGTGGTTTTGACCCAATTCCAAAGAAGGATACAAGTGTATCAATCTGATAATGGAGGAGAATTTACTAGTAATGACATGTCAGAGTTCTTGACAAATAACGGCATTCGACGTCAAACCTCTAATATTTATACCCCACAGCAAAATGGGTTAGCTGAACGAATGAATAGACAATTGTTAGAAGTTGTTCGTGCATCCCTTTTTTGAATGAATATGTCATTGAATTATTGGGGAGAGGCGCTAAAATCTGCTGCTTACTTGATAAACTGCACACCATCTAGGGTTATTGAATTTCAGACTCCCTTCCCAAAACTTCATGATCTTATCACCATCCCTGTAATGCCAAACCTAGAACCACATATTTTTGGATGTGTTGTCTTTGCTCATATACCTAAACATCAGCGAGAAAAATTGGATCATTATTCTTGAAAGTGTGTGTTTCTTGGATACGTTGATTTTAAAAAGGGTTATCATTGTTATGATCCTGTGGAGGGGAAGGTATATATCTCTTTGGATATTTCGTTTCAAGAATTGAAAGCGTATTTTGTGGGATCTTCCCTTCAGGGGGAGAAACATAATGATGGTAAAGAAAAATTCCTTATTATTGGGGATATGTTTCAGGAACTAGAGGATTTGACGAGTAATTCGAACAGGCGTAGTAACCTAATTGATGATGAAAAGGAAAGTAAAGCAAAGTAGATGACAGGGGGAGATCAGGGTATTGAAGATGAACTTCATATGAATAGAGAGGGTCATACGACAGGGGAAGATCAAGCTGAAGTAATAGAAGTTGCCCGTGACTCTAACATTCTAACACCATCTACCGAAGCACTCTCGTACAATATCGAACCTCAGGTATTACCTAATCCTAACATTGTTAAAGATATTCAACCTAGACATTCAAAAAGGCCGACTAAAGATATTCCAAAATCTACTTATGAACTAGATATCAATTCTAAAGCCAAATACCCAATTTCTGATTATGTGTCCACCCATAGGTTGGCTAAGTCATTTACATGCACTATGAATCAATTATCCTCTGTATCTATTCCTAGTAATTTGCAGGAAGTACTATCAGATCCACGATGGAAGAATGCCATGAATGAAGAGATGAATGTATTACAGAAGAATTTACTTGGGAACTTGTTGATAAATCCCACAGATATCGTATTGTTGGGTGTCGATGGATCTTTATTGTAAAGATGAATTCAGATGGAAGTATTGATAGGTATAAAGCCAGACTAGTTGCCAAAGGGCATACGCAGATGTATGGTGTGGATTACGAGGAGACCTTCGCCCCAGTAGCAAAGATAAATACTATTCGTGTACTCATTTCTCTTGTAGCCAATCAAGGTTGATCATTACAACAGTTTGACGTGAAGAATACATTTCTCAATACAGACTAAGAAGATGAAGTATATATGGAGTTACCACCTGGAGTCACGAATTCTGAAGGAAGAAAAATATACAAATTAAAGAAGGCATTAAACGGGTTATAACAGTCGCCACGAGCTTTGTTTGGACGGTTTTCGAAGAGCATGAAGGCATTTGGATATAGACAAAGTAATTATGATTATACCTTGTTTATAAAACGAAAGTCAGGAAAGCTTACCGCTCTTATTGTTTATGTTGATGATATGGTTGTTACTGGAAATGACTCAGTATAAATGGAGGCACTGAATAACTATTTGTCACAGGAATTTGAGATGAAGGATTTGGGACAGTTAAAATACTTCTTAGGCATTGAAGTTGCAAGATCAATTCAAGGTATTTTCATGTCTCAATGAAAGTATATATTAGACCTTCTTACAGAAACTGGGATGCTTGATTGCAAACGGTAGATACACCGATTGAAGCGAATCATCACATGGAAATGTTTTCCGACCAAGTTCCATGTGACAAAGGAAGGTACCAACGCTTAGTGGGAAGACTAATTTATCTCTCCTATACTCCACCGGATATTGCATATGCCATTAGCGTTGTAAGTCAATTCATGCATAATCCAAGTGAAGAACATATGAAGGCGAATCTTTCAAATACTAAGGCACTTGAAGAAATCTCCGGGAAACGGTCTCTTATTCTAGAAAGGTGGTGATATGGAAGTAATGGGATGCACCGATGCAGATTGCACACAATCTAATTCAACATGACCGTATGATACATATTGAAATGGATCGGTTCTTTATCAGAGAAAATATTGACAAATGGTGTATATCTTTTCCATTCGTGAAGTCGGAAGTTCAATTTGCAAATATTCTTACGAAAGGAGTTTGTGGACGAATATTTAACGACATGATTGACAAGCTGGGCATGATTGACATCTATGCTCCATCTTGAGGGGGAGTGTTGAATATAAAATATACATAATGTAGAATATATACTAAATATAGAATTCTCTAAATATAGGATATTCTTACTTAGCGCCCAAGTAATTGTAACTATATAAAGAAAAAGTATTTTTCCATTGTAATAATTGAATAATAATAAAGTTAGTCCTTCTCGAATATTTTATTCTTTGTATTAGTTTCTACAAAACTAACATTTTTCTACTTCACAAGAACACATTCTTTACAAAACTTAAGACCAACCTTTTCAAGACCCTCTAGCTTTCCTTTACTAACCATCATCTTCATCCTTTTCTTACTCATGTCACCGAGCCATTTGTGTCCAGTACTTGTATTAATCTCTGGAGTGATCGCACAAATAGTAAAAATTGTGTCTTGCGTTGTATACAACGTTTCTTGTCTTAATCCCTGAGTAACTACCATAGCTCTCTTTGTGACCTTCTAGAAATTATCACCAAAGGTGCTTACATATCCACCATCATCCCCCAATTGGCAAACCAATATAAGGTTACGCCCTAATTTGGGTACAAGTCGCACGTTCCTCAAAACCAACGTTGCCCCCGAAAGTAACTTCAACCTAGCGTTTCCCTTTCCAGTAATATTGCGCCTACTTTTGTCTGTAAGGAAGACTATACTGAAGTTACTTTTAAAAATATTGGTTAGGAAACCTACGTTTGCAGTAGCATAGAATGAGACACCCAAATCAACTATCCATGATTTGTTAACATCGTCGCATGAAAGAAACAAAGTCTCATCAAAACTAACCTCATCAGTGAGATTCATTTTATATTTCTCCTCGTCATTAACTTTCTTAGAAGAATTACAATCACGCCTGAAGTTCGGTCCAACACACACCGGCGCCTTGGACTTTCCCCTTTACTGTGAACGACCCCTTCTATTCTTTGGCCCATTTCTAAAGGACCTCCCTCTTTTATTGACCTTCAACGCACTGCCGTTTGAACTCGAAGAGGGTTATTGTGATTTACGCTTACCAGTTGTTGAACGAATAGCAAAAATTGCCAAACAAAACACAAACAACGAAGAAAAAAATAAACAAAGCGAGATTTACCAGAAAAAAGGAAGTGAAAAACTTTTTCGGATAAAAAACCACTCATCGCGAACAATCCACTATAAATCAAAAAGTTATAATCCAATCTCTTAAGCTTCCTCGAAGATTCGATAAATCTCTCAAATCTTAGTTCTCTCTAGAATTAAACTCACCAAAAGATTAACCTAAGAAATACACTAAGTATCCCTTATATACTTGAGAGGCTATTATATCAATTAGGACTCAAAGTACGGATCATAAGGCAAACCAACGTCTTCACTTCAAACTTCTAAAACTAAGCTTACGAGGTCTATTCGAACAAATTTCAAAGTCTATTCGAACAGAACGTATTCTCAAACTTCTATTCGAACAGACAGTTTTCTGTTCGAACAAACACAAATGTTTATTCATCAAACTATCGAAGTGAATGTTTTCATGATAGGCAAAGACAAACCAAAAGATATCACTCACTCGCTCGCTCGCTCGCTCGCTCGGAAAGTGTCTCCCGAAATGAACCCTGTAACTTAACTTAAGTTTGACAAAAATGATGGGCAAAATAGTAATCTTAAATCTCATTTCTCAAATTTTTCTTCTCTCCAGCAATCTCTCTCTCTCTCTAAAATTCCAGCATTTGTAAAGAAGGCCACAAGAGCGATTGTTACAGTAAGTTTAAGTAATCTCAACTCTCTGATTTGCACTAATTTGATCGATTTCAAGTATAGATTTACATTTGATTGATTTCAATTTGAGATTTTAGAGATCTCAAGAACTGTTTCATTCTGATTTCTGATTAGCTATTGTTTCAGATGATAGGTGGTGGTGGTTGCTGTTTGTTCGTCGCGCTTTTGTGCTTCGTTCGAGTTCTCGACGCCAGCTTTGGAGATTCTCAGCCTCTCTACAAGTATGTTTATGTTTTTGTTTTTGTTTTTACTTTAGTTTTGGTAATTTGTATTTGAGTGTAATTTTGACTGAGAATAATGCATTTTACGCGTAAAATAACTAATTCGACATATGCAGTCGGGTCAATAAGTGTAATAATGGGGTATCATTAACGCGGCGTTTAATTTATAATGGTAATCAATCATGCAATGATACCAAGATTTTAAGATGATAAACTAAATGGGAAAACTACGCGATGCATTTATTTTAGTAGAGTATTTAAAATTGTGGGTTGTTCATTGATTGGTAAACGTGAACTCGAGGAATTATGATTAACAAAGATAAGTTGTTTTGTTGATGGTGGAAAAGTGGAATCATAGATATGTAGGTGTCCAATATCTTCTTGTGAGGTACTTTGTAAGTTTCTTTATGCAAGTCTTTCTCCTTCACCTCTTTAGGTTGATCATTTTTATATTTAAACGCTCTTAGAGTATCTACACTCGTTTAGCCAAATTTGGATGGCCAAAACTAGAATTAAAGTCAAACTAAAGTCATTTATTTTTGTTTACACGTTATCTTCTTCTTTTAAACTTCTCTAACGGCTAAACTCCACTTCAAAGCAAACTCAACACTTGTGACTTAGGAACCACACCTCATTTCTAAGCAAGACCCTCGAAACCTCTTCTTTAATAGCAGTGATTGAAGAAGCAAATCTCATCTTCACAACAACAAAAAAAGTCTGCTCTTCCTCATTAATTGCAGGAGATCTATCCATCTCCAACCAAGATCTCCTCATATCCAATAATGGTTTCCTCTACGCACTCTTCGCATTCAATTACTGGTCCTCATTCGCGAATCCACTCCTTCTTCCGTGTTTTTCACCCTTCCTCCCACTATTGTATGTATCGAGAAGGAAAAATAAAGGATTTTTGAGAATCAAAAGTGGGTGTGTTTTAATCTTTAGAGGTTTTCGATTTTTGTAATCGAAGGAGACGAAGCAATGAAGAGAACGAAGAAGAGATGACTTGAAGAGAAGGAGACGTTTTTGACTTGCTGGTTCATGGTCTTCACGCCACGTCATCTTATTTTAAGAGATTAAAAGGTTTGGCGAGTAAAAACAAGTTGCCAAACTTGGCGAGTGAAAATGATTTTTGCAATTTTGACTTTTAATTGGCTAGTTTAATGCATCAGGTTTTTGGTCATTTGGCTCTCCAAATAGGACTTTTAGGCAAAATGACTAGTCAAGTGTGGATGCTCTTACTATTTGCTAAGAACTTGTATTCTGCAAAATCATTAGTTCTATACGTAATCACTAGATGCACTACAATAGCTAAAAAGGTAAAAGCACGGGTTTATATTTCGTGAAATTTTGGCGGGATTTTTTCAGTTTCCGAAACTAAATTATCCTGATAGTAAGTTTGTAAGAATCTATACCTTTTAATACATTCCAGTGGCATTTTGTATAATTGGGTGAAGTTCTACAAAATTTTGATGAAACTCTGCAGATATTAGTAAAATTTTGTAAATTGAAATTTTTGGCCACCCAATAATTTCGAGTGAAATTTCTAATAAATAAATACAGAATTTCGTTGTTTTACAAAATCGAAAATCTTGGGTAAAAGTATAAATTATCTGATTAACGAAATATTTGCCACTAATAAGAGGTCCAATTATTTCGGTTGTAGCCTTCTTATAGAAAATTTTACTAGCCTAGAAAACCGCAATGTTATTTGTAAATAGTTTAATTAATTTCGTTCACTCACGGATAATGACTTGTACGCAGGGATTGCTTAGAGCATTGTGAGAAGACTGGATGTATTGGAGAGAAATGCTTTCAGCACTGTAAATTTTCATCAGATGGAGTGTCTGTAGACGGTCCATGGTACATGCAAGAACCATTGTACCTGCGGTGGAAGCAATGGGACTGCCAGAGTGACTGTCGGTACCATTGTATGATTGACACTGAGAAAGAAAGAAAGATGGCTGGGCATGGACCTGTGAAGTATCATGGGAAATGGCCTTTTAAACGAGCCTTCGGGATTCAGGTATCATTTTGCAATTTCTACAGGAAATTTCTTCCTGCATCTTCCGAGTGTTACAATTAACAAATTGAAATGCTTTTTATTTTGGAAAACAATTTTTTTGTTTATTATTGATTTTTTCCCTAAACGGCTTGTTAAGGTGGTATTTTCTTACTCAAAAAAATCTCACACTAGTACTTGTTTTAAGTGTCGTATTTTTGATTTTATTTTATTTTTTTAATTAGCAAAACGTCTTGTGCTAATTCACCTATTGAAGACTGAATTCTTACTCAATTATCTAATGTTCCTACTGCACAGAAAAGTAGAAATTTGTAAACTAAATATTTTACTTTTCTGATGTATTCAGGAGCCTGTGTCTGTGGCATTCTCTGCTTTCAATCTTGCTATACAATTCCAAGGATGGCTATCATTTTTCATTCTGTTATACTACAAGTTGCCTCAGAGGCCACAAAATAGAAAGCCATATTATGAATTTACCGGCCTGTGGCATATCTACGGGCTCATAGCAATGAATGCCTGGTTCTGGAGTGCTGTTTTTCACACTAGGTATGATTTTTAATTTGACTCTTGAAAATTTTTCAATTTAGCAAACTCTATAGGTGGAAGTGGATTAAGTTGGCAGTACGTACACCTGTATTCGCAAAATTTCCTACCTTTTTGATATACGTATGTAGCGCCACATTTGGCTAAATCTTGAGTTCTTTTATCCTGGATTAGGCCGATCTGAGTTGGATTGGTCAATTCAGGCCTATCAAATTTGAGTGAACCATGCAGCTACATAGTCCTTTGTGTCTGTTTCTTCTCAAAATAGTACCTAAACTCAACATAGTATTTCTAACTGATCCCAAAATTCTTACCATGGCACTAGTTAACATGTGCTTGAATAAAACTTGACATTCAAGCATAGATGTGGCTTGTTTTTTTTCTATAATGAAACTTAAATATTGTTCTAAGTGGAATTTATGGTCAAATTACAGTTGTGATCTCGCAACTTGAAGCTTATTTCGCAATAATTTTTCAGAGATGTGGATTTCACGGAGAAACTCGACTATTCATCTGCTGTAGCTTTGCTTGGCTACTCCCTCACTCTGGCGATATTGAGAACTTTCAACGTAAGGGAAGAGGCTGCCAGAGTCATGGTCGCTGCTCCATTTATCGCATTTGTGACCACACACATCTTATATCTCAATTTCTACAAACTTGATTATGGTTAGTTCTCAATGCTCTTATTATTTACATCCTATCACGATCATGAATAAAAGTATCGATATCAGTATCAGTTATGTTAAAAGTTGATGGATAGCACAGTATACTAGGATAAATAACATTAGTCCCTGTTATGAACTTGGGTATATGTTATACGGGTTGATATATGCATAATACCCTAACTTGTTATTTTGTTAGAAATAAATAAAAGAGATATTAAGGAATGAGTTGGGTCTACGAATATCTTAGTAACAACTCTAAAGTATACCGTATTAGTGGTCCCCACATACAATACCTGGATGATTCAAAATACTTGCCGTATATGGTGTTCAGTATTTTCTTAATTTCGAACTTGTCTGCAGGCTTTTCTTACTCTTATTTATAATAAATAGCTTACTTTTTGCAAAAAAAAAAAAAAAAGAACGTGTAAGTTTTGTTTTTTTGTGTGAAAATTTTGCAAGTGGAAGTTTCTTTGCATGTGGTATGATTTATAACTAAGAAAAGCATTGTTTAGTTAATTGTTGATAATGTCACATAAACAAGAGTAGTAATATAAAATACCTTTATATCCCTCTCGGTGTCCAAGGGAATATATGAGTCATACCCCCGGTTCCGTGTCCCATAATATTGTCTGTTCCATATATCCACATTATTAATTTAAGGAGATTTAACTCTACTAAGAAAATGGAAACTACTTGAACTGGTTTGGATTTCTCTGGGGAGAAAAAGTTTCAGCTTTTCTATACATGGTTTAAAAGATTGCAGTATGATTGGGGAGAACATAAATACAGGTTACAATGCTACGTATGTATACATACTAGTCCGGAGCCTATACATCTAATATTGTTCTCTTTGTCGTAATTAACGACACATGGGCCTATATCTTGTGATTTATTGCCACTAAATATTAATATATATCACCGAATAAACTTTAAGAAAATACGATCAAGTATACTGGTAATTTATCATCATTGCCTAGCTATTGCAATTATGTAACTAATAAACATGTTTAAATTCACGATAATGTCTATAATATATTTTTGATTTTGGTTAACAGTATACAGTTACTTACACAACAATCTTGGTCAAACATTCAAATTTAATCGTTTTCAAAATTTGCGCAGGGTTGAACATGGTGGTATGTTTGGGAATGGGTATCGCTCAGCTTCTACTTTGGGCTGTCTGGGCAGGTGTAACTCGTCATCCTTCCCGGTGGAAGTTGTGGATAGTTGTTGTGGGAGGTGGCCTGGCAATGCTCCTAGAAATTTATGATTTCCCTCCATACAAAGGATATGTAGACGCTCATGCTATCTGGCACGCTTCAACGATTCCCCTCACATTCCTCTGGTGGAGCTTCATTAAGGACGACGCTGAGTTCAGAACTTCAATTCTCCTCAAGAAGACAAGTAAATTGCATTGAAAACCTTGTGAACTGTATGATGAACAAAACCCTTTTTTTTTCCACCCTTTTGTTTCAGTCTAGATTTCATTCCTTTTTTGTAAAATTTTACCCCATTAAGGTAAAAAAAAACATTTGCCTTGAATTGGCATGTTAAACAAAAATATATCGTAATTGCATAGCATTTGCCCATGAAGTTTAATTTTTCTTGCTTGTATGTTTTGCAGTATGAAGCCACTGTCGCATACTTCACTGAAATGACCTTGAAATATGATCTAATTCAGGCAATCCCATTTCGTTTTTTTCGAAGTAGAAATAAACTCTGGTGTACATGTAAGTGAACCCACAGCCTTGCATTGGATCAGTACCACAAGAATGCTCTGGATGGTAAAACACCTTATCACTTATCAATGAACCAGCATTTAGTCGTTACTTCGAACATTGAGACCCAGATTTAGACAAAATAAAACTACAAAACCCATAGAAATTAGGTCTAAAAAATGAGAGATTTTCCCATTGGTTTTTTTTGTGAATGGTAAAGAGTGACGTGTCACCAAGTTCAAATTAACTATAAATAAATTTGAGTTCAGGGGGTGTCAACGACGGGAGATAATTGGTATGTTCAAATGGGTTTGTTTAGAAAATGCCAAATCATTCGGCATGTTTTAACTCAAATGGCAAATCATTCACCAAGTTTTGCTTCAATAAGGATGTTGGGGTAATGCCGTCGTTTTCGAAAAATAACATAATTTCACACGAGAAGTGGAACAGAGATCCGTTTCCATAAGGATGTTGGGGTAACGCCATGAAGCTGTTTGAAAAATAAAAAAGTTTCACACGAGAAGTGGAACAGAGAGAAAGGGTTTGAGAACAATTTGAAGCCATGATGAAATTGTTTGAAAGATCCGTTGCTGCTGTTGTTATGAAGAAGAAGATCATCTCTGAGCTTCCTCTTAAGGTCAGTACTATCACTTCCTCTTATCATTCCCATCATTCCAAGATACAATCTACAATAACTCATTTTGAGCAATTTGTGAGAGAAAGATGCAAATCAGGGAACCTTGGGATAGAAGAAGCCAAGGGTTTGTTCGATAACGCGATTCAAATGCGACCCTCGCCTTCGATTCTTCTATTCACTCAACTGTTAGGAGCCATATGCAAGTTGAGACAGTATCCCACTGTAATCACAATGTTTAAAGCAATGGAATCCAAGGGAATCAAACCTGATTTAGTTACATTTAGCACTTTGATTAATTGTTTTTGTCAAATGGGTAAGGTGGATTTCGGGTTTGCTGTTGTTGGAAACATTTTCAAGAGTGGGTTTGAACCAAATATAGTTATTTTCAACACTTTGCTCAAAGGGCTTTTCAAGGAGAATAGAGTAAAGGATGCAATGAAGTTGTTTAACAAAATTACAAAGATTGGGTATACATGTGATGATTTTACCTATGGAACTATGATTGATGGATTATGCAAAACTGGGAATGTTGATCAAGCTTTTAAGTTGCTTCAGGATATGGAGAAGCGTGGAACCAAACACAATCACCTACAACGCTTTGATGGATGGATATTGTTTACACAACCGAATGGAGGAGGCAGCAAAAATGTTTCATTCAATGGTTGTCAGGGGTTGTGAGCCCGATGTTATCAGTTACAATACAATGATAAATGGGTATTGCAAAGCAAAGAAGTTAGATGAAGCTATGCAAAATTTTGAAGATATGCGTAGCAAGGGGTTAGCACCCAATGTCATTACATACAATTCCCTGATAGATGGTTTATGCAAGGTTAGGAGAGTTGCAACGGCGTAAGAGCTTTTTAAGGAGATGCAAGCTCAGGGACCGATTCCAGATGCTTACACATACAATTCATTAGTGGATGGCTTATTTACAAATGGTAGTTATGAGGAAGCGATGAAACTATTTGAAAAGATGGAAAATGGAGGATTAAAAGCTAATATTGTTATATACAGTACAGTTATTGATAATATGTGCAAATCAAACAACGTCGATAAGGCAAAGAAACTCTTTGACAGTCTTCCGTTTAAGAACTTGAAATGTGACACTATGATATTCACTATAATGATAAGTGGACTTTTAACTAAAGGCTTGCTTCAAGAATCAGAGGATTTATTTGCAAGGATGTTAGACAAGGGTCCTACTCCAAATGAACTCACATACAATACTATGTTTCGGGGACTGCTCCAGAATAAAAAACTCGACAAAGCAGAGCAACTTCGAAATGAAATGGTGAAAAGGGACTTCTCTCTGGATGCAAAAAGCACATCTATTATAGTTGATCTGCATGCAAGTGATGGACCAGATTCTAAGCTTACCGGAACATTTGATAAAATTGTATCATAGTGCCAAAGGGAATGTATTGTTACTGCTGTTGAGTTGGATATTTAAAGTAAAGATTGTCATTTGAATTTATTTTCTTTTTACCAGGAAGAAGGAAATAATCGTCACCTTGTATTAGCCAACTTAAAATGTTCCAAACAATTTGAAGTCTGAATCTTTTTGTTCAAATGTAGCTCTTAATGTATAATTGCCCGTCATTTTTTGTGCCCATCTCTTTAACTATCTTTCCCTGATATTTGAGATTTTGATGGACGTAGATATGTTTCTGAAGTAGATATATTAGTTCTAGTCTGTAGCAGTTATTGGTTTGTCTTCATTTATCTACATTTTCATCAGATTTCTGCAACATTTGTAGCACATTATCTCCCATGTCCCACACCATTCATACGATGTGGCATCATTTTGAAATTCTGGATCTGGTTCTGTATGAACCAGCAATTTGCGTGGACATCTAAGAGGACTTTCCCTACATGAACTCTGATCTGAAAGAATACATTTGTTTGCCACTGCAATAGAAGCCAAAACTGCTGCCGCTTTTAAGACGCTAGGTTAAGGGTCCTAAACGCAGGTTTTAAGACGCTAGTTTAAGTTGGTGAAGAGTCCTAAGCCTTCCTCGTGGAGACCATTTTGAACATGGCTACAGAGAGTGTATAAGTAAGTCGATGAAACCTGATTTGAGATGGTCCTCGTCTTAGCTTCTTCTATGTTGCAAAATTTGAATGCATGTCAGTTAGCAGAATTAGTGGATGTTGGAGTGCTTTGACATAGATTTGATTACCGTTTTCCAGTGCAGGCAGAGTATCACCAGACATAAGGGAACTGCTTTGCATCAAATCCAATAAAATGCAATTTCCACCAAGTTCTATGGATGATTATGTTGTCTATTTTCAGGGGCCTGTCCGAATCACCGTCTCTGTTCCAAATGTTGATGAAGGAAACCTTAAAGAGCAGGTCCAGTCTTTATCCGAGACAATTGGCAGTCTGAAAGAGAAAATTGCTGGGGAGGTTCAACCTTCCTGCTAATAAGCAGAAACTCAGTGGACGTCAAGGATAATTTATCACTTGCATATTACAACATCGCAGCTGGGGAAACGCTAACTCTTGCTTTAAGGGAGCGCTGTGATCGAAAGAGATAAATCGTTTCTCTTCTGAAGTGCATTTAAAAGGTTAATGCAACTTCCTTATTACTACTCTATGGAAGCTTGTAGTGCATTTAAAAGGTTAAACGCATTGAAAACTTAGATTTTTAATTGGTTTCAAACTGATGCTATGTGTGGTATACAGATATGGCGTCTACTCATCTCTGATGGAAAACTGGAGAGACACGAGTTTCTTTTGCTCGTGCAACTCAATTGTTGCTTCTTAGATTTATGTTCTTTTCTACATGATTTTCCTATTGTAGTAACTTACGTGTTGACTGATGTCGGATTGTTCTTGGGTTTTCCTCACCTGTTTTGTGATGTGCAGGTTTTACATTCTCACCAAGATAGACCGGTGTACATTTTGCAGTTTGACCCCTCATCAAGAACTGATTCAAACTCTTATCAAATAGATCAAAGTTTGCAAAGATATGCAGTGCTGGAACAGACTGTGTGACAGTGGCATTGATATTACGATGTGTGGTTCGGTGCTTATGCATATTTATTTGTTGTTTGTCATGTTGCTTAGTTCACTATGATTGAAAAATAAAACCTGAATCTGGAAGTTCCCATTTGCCAAAAATCAGTGTCCTGAGCAGTTAGTTATGATTTGTGAATATGTTGCAGCTATGATTGGGACGTAAACTAGAATCTGATTGTTGAACCATGCCACTAGTCATTGCCGTGAAGAAGTTGTTAAGGATTTGCAAATGCGTTAGATAGTTTTTAATGACATAATGCCAGCGGTTTCTGGTAATTTTACAACCACTGGACATGTCGTTCATGCATTCTTTTATGGTAAATGCAGTCTATTCTTCAATTACAGGTTCACTGTCACTGACTACATCCCTAAAGATACTCTTGGGTTTCTAGGAGACTGGTTGATTCAAGAGAGGAAGCTAGGAAGACATAATTTGGAATGGAAACTCAACATTGTTTTGGAAGGACCCAAAGGCGTCGTTAAATCTAGAAATACGACCTAATCGACACAAAAGTAAATAAGATCTAAGCAAGCATAATTAACGCATGACACCAATCTTTTCAGATTAGTGTTGTATTTTTCCTGTAACGATATTGAGCTGAACACGATATAAAAATCAACACACAAATAAATAAGATCCACTCTGTCTATTACAATATCAAAGCATTCGTTCGAGAAAAAAACACATGATCAACCCGAAAAAAGCACACACATGATCAACCCAACTTATCCAACTTGAATATCTAACTCAGAAATCCATGTGACGATGTGGATATTTTCTGTGTTTTGAGGTCATATTTCATCAACTTACGTAGCCACATACCCATCTTCTCCTTTCGCTCTGCTTTCTCTGCGATGCTTTCGCTTTCGCCCTCGCCTTGGCTTACGCCATCGCTTTTGCAGCTATCCATTAGACCATCTATTTGTTTTATTTGCTTATCACGGCGTCTGTCAACTTGACGGCGGCAGTGCTAGGAGAGCAAGCAAGTATTTAGTTACAGGTTCCCTGAATGTATTTTACCAACAAAATCGATACTATCTAATAATAACAAGATTATGAAAAATACTGTACCACATTAAGCTTAGGATTATGCATTGCTCGCTCTGCCCGGCTGTACCTACCTGCATGATCATATGAGACTTAGAAAACAACCAAAATAATACAATAACGGGAAGCAAAACGTAACAAGCCATACATACAGTTTATTGACAAAGCTTTCATTAACTTGTTAATGTTTTCAGTCGGCGCATAGATATGCCCTCCACCTTCTCAACGTTAATCTTCTCAAGGAAGGAAACCAAATAGTCCACTGCTAAACGGTTAGACAAGCATAACATATCATTGTAATCCTCAACCAAGGATGGATTAATGGGGGTTATAAAATAAATGAGATCCACCAAGTCACATATCACGTGTGTGTTAAAGCTCAAGGATTTTGCGTATGTCATGAATTCTCAGCCTACACTCCATAACTTCTTTGGGTACAAAGCCCATGTATTTCCGATTGGCCCTGCTGTAGAGCTTAATGAGTAAATCAGACACAGAGTAAGTAGGAGGAAGATACCAAACAATCTCCATATATTTATCTTTGTCTTTACTATCGAAAAACAAACACAACACCATGTCCTGGAATTGTTTGTTATTGATGAGTTCCACTTTCAAGAAAATCAACATGCCTTCCATGTTATCCAAGGCAAAACAAAATTTATTCCAAAGAGCAGAGGAAGCAAAAACAAAGAAGTTGTTCAACTTTCTCGAAACTACGAGACCAAAAGCAAGAAGATATTCGGCTTCATCCGTAAATGGAATAAGTTTCTTGATATCTCCATGTATCTCTTTGAAACGCTCTCGGATTCAATCTATCTTGTCTTGCTTGTCATGCTTGCTTTCATGCTCTATTACTAACTAGAGAATATTATTGATGATGATTTTGGGAACGTCGTTATTACTGTTACCAACCTATTACAAAGAATAAGAAACTTTCAGTTGTGATTTTATTGATGAATTGAGCATATATAATCGTCATAATAGTAAGGTTCAGAGCATAAAATAACCATAACGTACCGTGGAATAGAAATCACCACTTGTGCCACTCTTGCAACTCACGCCTACACTTATGGGACTCAACCATGGACTTCTGCTTCTACTTACGATTTTAAGGTTGAACCTCTGTCTCCAGTTTCTCCAGTTTACGCTTACGGGACTCAAGCTAAGCCTTCCTCTTCATCGTACATTTTTCGGCCTTCATCCTCATATTTCTTTCTCTCTAATACCCGGTGTCGGATATGATCATATTGGAGATATAACTTAAACATCATTTCTAGCAAGAGTTTTAGTCTCATGGAAACAAACTTATATCGTGCGTGGTTGAAAACATGTGGATCATTCCAGGCAGATTGTGTTTGAATTGATTTTTTGAGAATTAACAATTGCAAAAACATGTGGAAATAAATATAAATTTGATTATCACATTGTTAAGACTCTCAGAACTAATACCGACTTCCAAATATATCTCTGGGATATTGATTATGGGGATACGATTATTGAGTTGACGTGTAAGATTATGGAGATAGCTAATTTCTTAAGTCGAGGCTTGTCTTCCACGGCCACACAACAACTACTTTTAACTTTCAAAGTGGTACACGGGAAGAAGTCTTCACACCTATAAAGAAAAGACCTTCTAAATTGAAATTTCTATATGAAGGTGGCAAATGCCGTTTGTATTGGCAAATATTAAACTTCAAATATTATTTCTATTTCTGTCGTAGACACTGAATACATACATGGTGTTGTGTATCTCGTCAATCTAAGGCTATGGCTACGTCTTTTATACGAAGCTAAAACGGTATATCCTCAAATATTTGAAGATATACCGTTTTAGCTTCGTATAAAAGATATCGCAATAGCTTTAGATAGACGAGATATGCGGCACCATGTATGTATTCAGTGTCAACGACAAAAATAGAAAGATATTTACAATTTAATCTTCGCTAATACAAACGATATTTGCCATCTTCATATCGAAATTTCAATTTAAAAAAAAAAATCTTTATAGGTGTGAAGTACCCGTATACCACCTTAAATGTTAAAACTAGCTATTGTGGCCGTGAAAGACAATCCCGACTTTAGAAATCAGCTATCTCTATGATTTTGCACGTCAACTCAATAATCGTATCCACATAATCAATATCCCAGGGATATATTTGGAAGTCGGTATTTAGTTTTGAGAGTCAACAATGTGATAATAAATTTTATAGTTATTTTTATATGTTTTTGTGATTGTTAGCTCTCAAAAAGTCAATTCATTAACCATATTCAAACACAATCTGACCGAGTATGAACTGTAAAGATAAGTAACTGCAGCAAAACCTAATCACTTTGATACTATAATTGTTTTCCTTCACTATTAAAACTTCAAGTTTCACAAGTTCCTTAGAAAAGTTTTTTTTTTTTTTTTTTTTTGAGGAATTAGACAAGTTTTTGGTTTTATTAAATTTGCTTTGAAGTCATGGAATCAATATGAAAAACCATCTGCCACACATATTGGTAATGGCTCTCTTGATTTTTGCTCTTTGCTGAATCCATTGATTTAACACTGTTTTTAGCGTTTATGGGTTACTAACTGATTAACAAGACACATTTCATTAGTTACACTCAATATTAATTAGGCCTAAATTAATTATTGCTTCCTTTTTCAGTAAGGATGGAATTGGAGATACTCTTTTTGATAGCCCTAAGGACCTAACATTAATAAAGATCTTCCTCATTGCGCTTCGTGATTGTTTAACACTAACAACCTGAACCACCGAGATAATATCTCACTCCGTCTCTCTTAGATAATTTTTAGTCACAAGACATTGACACGAGGTCCCTACCGAAATCAGGAACATTGAAGTAACCTCTCACACAAGTCTCGACCTCTAATATTGACACAAGGGCACACTATTTCATTAAAACCTTCATGGAACTCGAAGCAGGGGAACTAGACCGAAGAAAGTAATAGCCAAGATTTATATACTGTCCTTATTGCATTCTTGTTATACACGGTTACCAGTAACAAACTTTCCTATATTCCTACTCAGCCATAACCAAAATCTCACTTGAACAAAGTGGTATTTTTTATCATACCAGATCTGCCCAAGATTTTCCATGTTCCTTACTTTCAATGCAGTTCAACAAATTTATTTCTTCAAAGCCTTCTCATTCACAACTCTTGCTACACGCCCAGTTTAATCACACCATTCATTCATAACATGGACTTTGCGTAATTTATTACGACAACCACTATCTTCATGCTTCAATTCCGAGAGTTGTTAAGCTAAGCAATCTTTAGGTTGCCTATAAAGTAACCTAAATCTGAAAATCAGGATTGACTACCATTTTCTTAATTATTTATAGGGCTTCATGAAGCTTACGCGATTGACCAATAAGCTCTACCGTACATAGATAGTGATTCAGTGCAGGCTTATATCGAATATCTTCGTCACGTAAGAATAATCTTACACCCGTATCTTAAAAGGCTTGTTGGCTACTAAAGCCTAAGAAGGTTAGTCATTTGGTTCTAATCCCTATTCCATCACATTAAAAAAAGTTAATTCCTATTCCATATCATTAAAAAAGTTAATTTTAAGGCTTTAAACCATACCCATGAGTATTATACCATTCTATCACTCAATGACCTTCAATTCCTATATTTGATTAAGCAATTAAATTGCATTTTTGAAACTAACATTATAGTTAAATCCATTTTAAGAACTTCTCTAACCAATTTGATTAGCTACAGAATCTATGCAAACAATGTGAAAAATTATATGCTAGATAAGATTAATTAGTATTTGTGATGATGGTGGTAACAAAAATGATTTCAAGGAAGAGGGTGAGGTATTTATTATTTATCTCACAACCCTTTGGAATGAGATGATCATAAGAAGCATATAATTCAGTTTTGTGCGAGTCTTACCTCGTGTACGCCAATATATTTTTTGCTCGTGACTCAAATTATTCTTTCCCCAACAGGACATCTTTGACGCAGGGGACTTCTTTTGCACATAGGACCTCTTTGGCGCATGGGACCTCTTTCAGGACATCGTTACCAAAATTCTAGTATCAGACCTGCAACATTTCAAGGAAATCCCTAGTTGCGATAAGTGCAAACACATGGAGTTTGGTGTGTGTATATGAAACAAATGAAATCGAAATAACAGGTTCTCTTTGAGTTTGGTGTGTAACTACCACCAAACCAAACTACAGCTACTAATGAAGCCCATCAATAAATGTCAAAACTCTTTCTTCTTCTTTTTTCTTAAATCAAAATTTCGGTTAGTATGCTTACAAGAATACAATATATCCTCGAGAACTATGCAACCAATCGATGGGTTTCGAATTGCAATTAGAAGATGAAATACCATCATAATTCAACGATTTAAGAGAGAAAAAGATGAGAGAAATCAAACCTTGAAAGCAGTGGCGGAGCTAGGATTATTGGTCAGGGAGGCAGGGATTTTTTTTTTTTGGGGGGGGGGGGTTGAGGGCAGATGGGTACAACAGATTCGCTGCCTATAGGCAGATCCAGAGGGTTCAGAAAATGGATGGAAAAGACGTTAATCTTTTCGCTAGCATCCGAAGAAAGAATGTACCTCATTCTTCCAACTTGATGAACCTCCAAAATTGTAATCCTCAACCTCTCTTCCCCCTCTGACTCAAATACCTTCGCATTCGCCATCGAAAGTTAATGCGAAATACCAATCCTCTCCATTTGCCGAAGCCTTCCAAACCCAATGAACTAAGATAACCCCATTGTCATGTCCCGTAACTAAAACACTCTCGTTCTTATGAATTGACATATAAGAAACCATAACGGTAATCAGAGACTCCGACAACGTATTGAACTCAACAACGGCAAAAACACATAAACCATCCCTTACAGGGGCGGAACTAGGAGTAGACTTACTCGGGGTAAATTTTGTAAAAAAAATAAAAATAAAAAATAAAAATATTTTAGACCACCCCTCCTTCACCTCAAAGCCCTCTCTTCCTCAAACAATAAAATAAAAGTTACAGCCATTACAATCTCCCTCTCGTCAAACACTCTCTCCACCAGTTCCTCTCTCTCCAAAACCTCTCAAAACCCTAAATTCATCAAAACCTTCTCAAACAACAACACAATTACTTCTACTACAATGGTGTCCAATTGCAAACCCGAACAAGCTAGGGTTCCACCTGCAATTCAATTGCCCGTACCCCCCGTAACCAAGGTACGATCATCATCTTAGCATTCTCAATTGATGGTTTTGATGTGAAATTTGATTAGTTTGGATCGAAATTATGGTAAATTTGTGTTTTTTTTGTTGTTGTTTTAGTTCAAGATTGCGCTTTGCCAACTGTCGGTAACAGATGACAAGGAGAGGAACATTGTTCATGCTCGCAAAACCATTGAAGAGGCCGTGGAAAAGGGTGCTCAGCTTGTTCTCTTGCCTGTTAGTTTAACTAGTGTAGCATTCACATGTAAGTTAGAACCCTACAACTACAAAGGGGTTATAAAGAGTCCGAAAGTGGGAAAGATCGATAATTTTGCAAATTAGAGTTGCCAAATCTTATGAACATACATAAGAAATGAAGTAGACGAAATACACATGAACATAGAGCACAACAATTTTCAAAAAAAATCACTTACTAAATTACGTAATTAATCAATAATATTAGTAATCCCTTTAAAATTTCTTAGCCCCCCAACCTAGAATCCTGGTTCCGCCCCTGATCCCTTGCTCATCTCCAACCGCAAAATACTTACTAAACCCCTTGTAATCTTCAAACGGCAACACATAGAAATTGAAAACCTCTCAGATCTCAGACCACGCCGGATTAAACTTCAATTCCTGTAACTGCGAAATCGAAAATGAAACAAAATTACACTTCGATTTCAAAGATTTAAACGTAGAAACAATTGTAAGAGCAAACTCTGTTCTCGAATACAAACCTATGCATTGTTGTGTAATTAGGTGAAGAAGAACAGTTGTAGAATGAGAAATGAAGAAAACTAGAAATGTTCTCTCTCCCACATACATAACTAAATCAATTCCAATTTACTGAAACACAAATTGGGGAAGATGAGAAAGCCTAACTAAACTCAACGATTTAATTGATTGAACCCTAGGGACACAAATCTAGCTTTCATGAACATCAAGTTCAAATAGCTTCACCGACCAAGATGAGGAGAGAGACTTAAAGAGATATTTCCACTTTTACCTTTCTAGTTTGTGATTCAAACTTAAAATTGCAGGGTTAATTTCGTAAATGAACACAACCAATTATCAGAAGCTGATGTCAGCTGACGTCAGAAAGTACATTGTTATATCTAATGTAAAAAAGACCTAGCGTAGGTAATGATAAGGTCCTTCAATGGGTGGATTGAATTCACCAAACACATCAATGTTACGAATGTCATGATGATCCTAAAAAATGCATCTAAAGCACGTCCAAGTGAATTCCCTCCGATTAGTTTGTCTAATATGACTTATAAGATTATTTCAAAGATTCTCTCTACCCGTCTTAAACCTCTCCTTAATTGACTTATTTTCCCGTTTCAGGGGGCGTTTGTCAGTGGGAGCCAAATCTCTGATAATGTGGTAGTGGCACATGAACTTATTCATACTATGAAGAGAAAGAAATGTCGATCCAGCCTTACGAGAATTAAACTTGATATGTCAAAAGCTTACGACCGTATTGAATGGAGCACTTTGCTCCAAATAATGACGACACTTGGATTCGATGAGAGATGGTGTCACTGGATTGAGCAGTGTATTTCCACGGTTCGTTATTTTGTCCTTCTCAATGGGTCCTCATATGATTTTTTGACCCCTACCAGAGGCCTTCGACAGGGGAACCCTCTTTCCCCATTCCTTTTTATTATTTTGATGGAAGGCCTCTCGCGAGCGCTACGGGCTAAGGAGTTGGCCCACCAGATTCATGGGATCAAAGCATCTCAGATAGCACCCCCCGTATCACATCTGTTGTTTGCTGACGATTGCCTTCTTTTCTGTCGCGGCGACCTTGCTGAAGCTCAGGAGATGAAAACTATTCTTGACAGTTTTTGTGCAGCGACTGGTCAACAACTTAATTTGGCAAAATCTGGCGTCTTCTTTAGCAAGAATCTTCCCCATAGACTCGGTCATCTCATTGCACGCCTCCTGAAAGTCAAGGTCATGAAACCTGATGAGCGGTACCTTGGGACCAACCTGTTTTTCAACCGCTCAAAAGCTCAGACGTTCCAGCGTATTGAAGAGAAAATTTCTAATCGGTTATAGACTTGGCGGGGTAAGCTCTTATCTAAGGTCGGCCAGACCGTCCTTATCCAATCCGTCACCTCGACAATCCCTTCATATCAGATATCTTATTTTGCCCTCCCAAAATCTACTTGCAAGAACATTAATGGCCTACAACGCGATTTCTGGTGGGGGAAAAGGGAGGATAAGAGGAAACCTCTATACCTTAAGAAATGGAAGAAAGTTTGTCGGCCGAAACGGGAGGGGGCCTGGGCATTCGTATGATGGGGGCCACCAATTTAGCCCATTTGTCCAAATTGGTATGGTGCCTTCATAAGAAACCTTCAAAATTGTAAAGCCAGGTCCTGAAAGTTAAATATTTCCCTGAGTGTGATATCCTCGAGGCCAAAAAGATAGCAGATGCCTCTTGGACGTGGCATAGTGTACAGTCTGTAATCAGTATGGTCCAGGCCAACTCCTGTTGGCAAGTTCGCTCTGGGACACGTATCAAATTATGGCATGACTTCTGGCTTCCCTCGGTTGTGGGGGATAGCCTAACCCTCGAGCGGGCATCCAGGCGGAATTGGTCCCCCAATTTATGAACCACTTTATTGACCCCCTACTTTAGACGTGGCGGATCGGGGAACTCCAAAAATGGTGTGATGATGCCTCGGTCGACCTTATTTCCTGAATTTTCCTCCCCTGGCTAGGTGGTGATCATGATGAACTTAAATGGGGCCCTTCCAAAGATGAGAATTTCTCCATTAAATTGCCATATCATGTACTTATGACGGGATCCCTGCTAGAGGTGTTGGATTGGCCCCCACAGTCCCTACTTAAACTGTGGTATAATAAAGCCAACCTTAGAGCCCAGATGTTCGCTTGGAAGTGCTTTCGCGATATAATCCCTTGTAGAGCTAAAATTGTATATCGTTTGGCCCTTATTGATCCCTCTTGTCCCTTATGTGAGGCCCCCGTGGAAACTCTGCACCATATCCTCCTTGACTGTCCTTTTACGCGAGCTATCTGGTTCGGTACGTCTTTCGACGGTTTATTCCATCGGTTTGCCAATCTATCCGCAAAGGAGTGGATTACCTAGTGGATATCCCCCCCTCCGGATTGACCTATTGAAAGCGACCTCTGGTGTCCGTTTCTCTTTCCTGGTTGGTTTGGAAAGCGCGATGTGAAACTGTCTTTCAAAACAAAATACAAAACCCACTATGCATCTCTTCTGCCATCAATAAAATCATTTATGATGCACCGATAAGTCGGTTAGAACGATCTTCTATCAAGGTTCCTTGGAGTATCCCGTTCTTTGGCTGGGACAAAATTAACGTTGATGCCTCATTCTGTAAAGATAACAAATTTAATGGCATTGGTTTAGTCATTCGAGATAATCTTAATGCTTTTGGTGCAGCCTGAGCTTCTACCTGCAGATTTAAGATGATTGAAGAGGGGGAAACATTAGCAGTGTTAGGCAGCATTCTCTGGGCTAGGGAGCGAGATGTACAGAGGGTGATCATTGAAACTGATACTGAAGCGATAAACTATTTTTGTGGGAATGGATATGCAGCGGTATCGTGGACGACCAAAGCAATTCTACAGGACTGTCTGGCTCTTTTATGTAATTTTGTTGATATTTGTATTAAATATGCTCTGCGTAGTTTGAACTCAGTTGCCCATGCGATTGCCTCTAGGCCCATGAATGACAATTTTTGTATGACTTGGTGTGGTTCTCCCCTCGAGTGGCTTCAGGTGGCCCTCACATGAGATAAATCCACTTTTGTAGTGGCCGTTGTTTAAATAATGGGCAAATCCACCCACCTACTGCTGTGGATGCTCTTATGGAGGTCAAAATGAATTTTGTTTCATTCGTCTCAATTCATGTCTATGGATAATGGGCCTACTAGGTAGGTTCCCTCTAGCCAAATCTCATAAATTTTGTGATTTTAAACTTGTACTATCAGCTTACATTATCCATTGCAGTAACAAGTGCACATCAGAAGCCCATTTAAATCTATTTTTTTTAGTATATAAGACCAAACCAAAGTCTATTTCAATATTTGGAAGGCCTACTTCATAAAAAAATACCCAATGGTTGCATGGTAGTTCTTTGATGTAAAACTTTGGAAACGGTTTGAGTAGCCTCCCAAAACCTTGATCTTCCCTACAAAAACTTCCTTTTGTTTGAAGTTGCCTCAAGTCCCTTCATATTTCATCTTCCTCCTCAAAAAAAACAACTTGCTATTTGAAGTTTCTAGAGTTAACAGTAAGTTCTTTCGCTTTTTATTATCTTAATCGTTGTTTTTTATTAGTATCATTGCCTACCGACCTAGTAACCAATGTATCAATCGTTGTTGTTTTTGTAGGTAATTATGGATGTACCTAGGGATGATTCAAGTGAGTACAAATGTGTGTCAAACATATTTTCTTTCTTCTATCATTATGTAAGGAAGTTAATGATTTTAGATTTCAAGCTGCGTAAGAATAATATAAATTCTAGGGAAAATGATGAGTTTCAACAATGGTTAAAGGCTGCCGAGAAATCCGTTAATGAAGAAGACATTTGTTGCATATGCCTTGATAAAAGGAGTGAGGTACGCTTTCGAAGTAGGCTCAAATGCTCTCATGTCATATTTGATGTATCTACAATGCGAGGATCGTGGAAAAAGACAAACCATTTAAATACATTGAGATATCCGGTATGCCGAGCGGACGCATTCTAACAACTTCGACGGATGATTTATTTGCTAAGGAGAAATATTACAAGATATTGGATTATAGGAGCAAATGTCTCAATAAGACCGAGTCTAAATTTTGGTGTGAGATTATGGATGAACTTTATGAAGTGTCGGTTTAATCTGACCGACCGGTAGGGAGATCACTCTACACATAACTGCACAAAAATGCTCTTGGTGGTTACAAAGAGGTTAGATGGTAGTCCGTCTGAAGCCTTTTGAAATCTCTAAAATACCCTTTAGTTTTTTCTTTATTTTCAGTTTGTGTTAGTTGTACACACAATAATAAGTTGAAAAAACAATAGGTATTTTAGGTCAGATGAAAGCATATCTCTTCACTCCCACGATTCTCTCCATTTTTTTTTTCTTTTCTCCTAAGAAGTAGTTTTGTTTCCATACATCTGTGCATGCTACCTAAAAAATGATTATTCTTCTAACTTAAATATATATAAAAAAAACTTTTTTATTCGGCGATGAGGCTTTTAAGCGGTCAAATTCTACGATGTTATTCGAATCAATGTGATCCAACCTACTAGCACTTACAATCGGAAAAGTCTACCAAAAACACAAATATAAAACCAAAAAGACAATAATAAAAAAATTGTGGTCGGTCCCACCGTTATGCGGTAAACTAGTGTTAAAATATTATCCGTGTCCTTTTCTGCGATTTGAAGATTTTTCCTTGTTTGATCTTTTACAGATGCTATTTATTAGCTTGATCTTTGTAGTACCTTATAATATTCTTTGGTTTTTGAGTTTAAGTTGTAAACTTAGTTAAAACCCACCCCCGTATCTTCCCCATATTCTTCTCGATCTCTTCCCTTTTCTCCTCCAACAACTCACCCTACTATGGAGATAATAGTGTATCATCTTCCTATTCTACATCAATTAAACCCGGAGTATTAAAGAGAAAAGAGAACTTCAATTTAATTTATGCATTACTTTGGGGATTGCTGGAAATTATCAGAGCATTGAGGGCAGGTTTTCTTTCTCTTATAATCCATAGATTCGTCGACTTAGGCAAGTATATTTATTCCTGAAAGTTTAACATCGAATCGACATAATATTCTGATTTGATATATAAATAATTGATCATCAATTCATATGATGTTAGATATACTTATTGTGTCTGTTTTGATTTGTGTATTGTGTATACTCGTCGGCATTACATCCGTGAAATAGAATTCCATTAAATTCCCATATGTGGCCTGATTATACATGAATGTGTTTAGGGCTGATAGCATTGTGTACCATCCTAAGACCATAATATTGGATCCGAGCTAGAGCATCAAAGTATTGTATACCATCTATTTTATAACTTCATTAGGTCTGAGTAAGTATTATAACCAGGTTAACTTGTGGTTGAAATACATGGGAGAAAATAAAGTAGCTTGTAATGATTTGAAACTTAACATGTATACTAATTCAGGGGGCAGTTAAACATAGTAGTTAGTACACGTTTATGTTTAGACAACTTCTAGGCAGGTAGCGTTATAACTATATGTAGGTGTATAAGATTTAGTTGGTGACAAACTATCTAGTATGAGTCATACACCCCTATCTCTTTTTTCTTATTAAACATCTAACATAGATTGTCGATCAATTATAGAATTGCAAATCTTGTGAATGTCAAGTGAGATATACGACTTAACTTAGCCACGATTATAGAACTTCAATTGATATAATCTTTATTAACTTAAGGTAGAAAGATCATTGGTAGTCAGAGTATAAAATCATCGGCATAATCCTCATTCCTATATCTGTGAGGGTACGTAGGAAGGTCATTGAGCATAAGCTCGCAATCATATAATATAGTCTCATTGCCTATAGAGCAATGAGATATATGTCATTTTAATTGAATTTCGGTCTCTTAAATTATTCATGTATAGGAGAACTTAGAGTCATGTAAACAATAGGGCTATACTGTCATGATCCCTGGGTTCGATTCCCTAAACATAAAAAATGGTAACTGTTTATTAGTGTTCCAGGGTTACAAGTTCCTAAATTATTTCCCTATTACTTTTCGGCTGCATGCTACGCGAGCATCCCGTAGGCTTAGATCCCTAAAAGTAAAAATAAAATCAAGCTTCAGACCTGTAGGTTGAAACTCCTTGGCCACTTTGATTCGGTGATTTCCCCGCTAATTCCTGGCTTACTAAAAAAAATTCGCCAATCCCTAACTCGACAATAAGGGATACGCTTCTGTTGAGGATAGAAGGGTGTGAAAGTGTAGTCCCACTTAATTAAAAGTGATCATGTGTACATCGTCTGCTAGTTATCCCCCATACCTAATAACACTATAATTACTTTATAATACCAGTTAGCGTCGACGCTTAAAAATAACATTAATAATTGAACCTCATCTAGAAGTGGTAGTTTGGGCGGTCGGGCCGGGTTTGGGCTGGACTTCGACGGGCCGAGTTAAGCTTCGGGCTGGGCTGGGCTTAAATATTATTTGGGTCGGGCCGGGCTGCCATCATAAACATTCAGCCCATGACTTTATCGGGCTGTGATCGGGTCGGGCCAGATTTGGTGGCTTCGGGCCCAAAACACATCTTCTCTTTAGCTCTCCCACTTTTATTTATTTTACTGAATACCTCCATCCCTCCTTTCATGCATATACCATTTCTTTCCTCAAACACAACCAAGTTAAATATAATTGTCTTAAGCTACAAAATCATATTAAGGTATAAGATTTGTGAAGATGTTATAATACAAATCTTTTCTCTCTTTAATCATACCCAACCCACACCCAATGACTAAAAATTTGTAGAGGTTGATAATTTCTAGATTGGAATCGAGGGAAGATTGAGTTTGAGGAACATGATTACATTAGTTAGGGTATGAGATGAATTAAGCTTTGTAGTGAGAATTTACTTTTGGAGGAGAAGCTATTGTAAAATATGTGATATTAGAGATGAAGATGAAGATGAAAGAGTGGGAGATATGAGGGGAAAAATATCTATGAGTATGTCTTTTTCGGGCTCAGGCTATTCGGGTCGGGCCTCGGCAGGCTTTACCAAAAAGATGCAGCCCACAACCCGCTCATGTAATCCCTCGGGTCGGGCCATGGGCTTTGGCCCATATTGCCAGCCCTAACCTCATCTCCTTAGTAATCATTACATCATTTATACATATAGTTAAAATATTATATCACATTAATATCTCTTTATTATCTCGATCTGTCATGTTCAGTGACCGGTAATAATTGTGCTTGCTGACGCCTTGTGCGCTATATTTTTTTACAGGAGGCCGAGCATATTAAATTTTTGGTTAGTGAGGCTTGGGTGATCATTTCGGGATTCTTTAGAGTTTTTTTGGATCGCTGAGCTGAGTTGTTAGGATATTTATGATATTTCATTTCAGATTTTATTGTCGTAGTCTTTTCCTCGTTCTTAGATTTTGTTGAGAATTTTATTCACTCTACTCATTATTCAATTGATACAATCTTTATTAACTTAAAGTAGAAAGATCATTCGAGCATTCATTTCCCCTTAACATGTCAATCTTCTATAATGTGCTTTAAAGAGCACTACAGTGGTGATGGCTTAAGTCTCTCCACCTTCAATCAGAAACACTAAGCACTCAAAGTTATAGGGAGAGTTACAGTTTCAATTCTGATCTCACACCACCATTTCATCAAGTTCGAAAAACATAAAGCCCATTGTAAGTATGATCCAGACCAAACTTCTCACAACACTTGACCCATATGTTCCAGCAATTGTGTTAGACATGGTAGCCAATGTCTAACAATTGTTTCACCACAATGCATGTAACAATGCCATAATTATAACCCAAAGACATACATAACAGGGTCCGGCTAAAAGAACCTAGACATAATAGGTAGCAATGACCCAAACCATATTTATTTTATTAGCGACAAACCCGGTTACAAACTTAAGTGCGGGCTACATAAACATCTTACGATTAGGCACTTCCAACTAAAAAGGCTGTCCGGGAATTGCAACCGTCAGCTCGTTAGCAACCTACAAAAGTGAGTCATACGCTTTCAAGGTATATGTACATTCACTCCAATACATAATAAATTGATGTTTCATATGTACTTGAACAAATAGTCGATAATTACTTGATTTTTTTTTTTTTAACAGGATTCAATCTACATGTGAAAGCAATGTAATTTATATCAAAGCAAGATTGATTACAAACGACACGTCAAAACCTACTTAAGGTACACCTACTAATCAATGTAATCAAAGCTTACATCCATAGATTTTGGTTCGATGCAGCCAACAAATTAACCCGAAAACAAACTAAAACTTAAATCTGTTCGAAATAAAGTCATTACCTTAGATTTAGCCTTGCCCAAATGGATGTGGCTTTAAACCGACGTGGAAAGATATCGATGCAATCAATATTACCCCTACTTAAGTCAAGAACTTTGATACCTTGAAAAGATTGTCCATCAACGTAGAATTCGTAGTAGACATGATTCGCTTTGCACTCAGGAAGATCACGTGTTGAGAACGATATCGAGCTGTTGGTACCTAAGAACAAAACATGGTTTCCTAAACTTTCCATCTTCTCCTACTTGCCTTCGCTTATATCTAATCTATAAACATAAATGCTTGCAGTAGTATGATGATGCGCGAAAAGAATTAAATCCCCCGATAATTCAAAAACGTGAAAATCACACAAATCTCTTGATGGGAGTTTCGTTCTGACACAATCGAAAGTATCAGGATCAAAAGCATTGACATAATTAGAAGCAATGACATATAATTTCTTCTTATAATGAAGTATATCCTCTACCCCATAATAACCTTTTGGCTGAGCTCTGTACTTAGTCCATCCACGATCACCGTCACTGAGTTTAACAAACCATGACTTCCAATTATACAAATCAATGTACATGACACTGTAGTCAATGTTCGTAATAGGATTCGAGGAGAAAACAATCTTACACTTTCTTATGCTATCTCTTTGAGTTGGAGGTAAGGCAGGTAATGTTGAAATTTCAATTTTGGTTCTCGTAAAATAGGACATTGTGATGAGCCACTCTTGAAAGTTTCCGCAAAAATATTTGTTTCTGAATTCTGAACCATAACCTTGCGAAATTTTCTACTAGTAGGGTTTACACAAAATAGGGCTCCACTTCGGTCTTCATCTTTAGAAATCAACAACAGGGGTGCTCGTGGAGGCAGAAGATGGGGGTTCTCACGTGCAACCGACCGCCACGACATACATATTGACCTAAAACGGATATGATCAGAGATGCAAGTTAGCTTTTTGCATATCGCACTTAGGAGATTAATAGGTAGTTCACTCCAATTACCACAGGGTAGATCACAGGGTAAATAAATCACTCCAATCGCTACCAATATTGTTTGATATTCGCTTTCTAAAACCCATTATTGCTTGTTGTGCTACAGAGAAACCCTAGTTAATAGAAGATAAAAACTTAGGTTGTTATGTGTGTGTATGCATCTATATATATATATAGAGAGAGAGAGAGAGATAGGTTGACATAGTTTAGAATTAGGTTTCCCTCAGTTTAGGAAACTTTCCTAGAAAACTTTCTAAGGTTCTCTTCTATGTGTTCTCTTCCTACAAATCAAAATTAGGGTTTTCTGAAGAAACCCTAATCTTGCTCAAAGACTTTAGTTGGCCTTGGTTAAGAATTGCATCTGGTTGGACCTGGGTTCACCACCCACCAATGTGACCAAACCCTTGGCAATTTAACACTTAATTTTGCTTTGCGTAAACACGCACTTCATCATTCTATAATGCATCTACATCAACGGTAAAGGGTCGAGACTCGAGGGGCAACGGTAAGCTTTACACGAATTCAATTTTATATAATAAGCTAAGTGATTATTGATTATTGATTATTGACAAAACTACAATGCGGATTGTTCAACACTACTATGGATGGCCGACCCACGAGCTCTTAATAAACATACAAGAGATTCATAGTATCAATATTAGTATAAACTCGAAAATTAACAAGGAAGAGATGTTAAAATAATCTTTCATACAATAGTATAATATAACTAATTAGAAGTTAAAGGGGGCTGAACCCAAAGTGCACATCTTAATCACTACTTATAAAACAAGTTAAGTAGGTGTGTCTCCATTAAGCTATTCTTTGTAATCCTTCTGCCCTCTTGCAAATGACAGTTCGGTTGTTAAAATTAAACACAAATAATGACCTTCCTTTTTTCGAACATTAACATTCTCGAAAAATGACCTTTATGGATTCCCCATTGAGGTATATTTGGCAAACGAGGGTGATCTGGGTTCATAATTTATTGCTATTTGCCCAAAAACCTCAGGGAACGTAAGAACCATGTTGATTCCAACACTCAGACAAATTTAGCCTTGCAACTCAAAATATAAGTTCCTGGGGCTACTCCTCTCAAAGCCAATTGATCTTAAGATAGAACCCCAGTTCTAACAAAACCACGTCAATCACATGCTAAGTAATTCATGATAAATATTGAGCTTAAGTAACTTGTTTATAGCCGCTTTTTCTCCACTAAGGGTTTGAACAACTCAAAGTATCTAACACGCATTCCCTGAGAAACTGAAAGAAATTCCTTCGCATTTAGGCAAGAACAAATATAAAAAAAAATGTCCTCCTTCGCAGATCGTTTTCTATTAATGAAGGTGATTGGCCGTGTCGTTAAAACACCGAACAAGTTGACTTATAATAATCATGTATTTTCATTAGTATCCTTAAACATAATTAATCCCTAATATAACAAGAAGTAAACCAATTCCATTTTTTTACGAGCGCCACGTTTGGTGAATCAAATTCAAACCTACAATGTGGGGCTTTAAATAAATAAATAAATAAACCAAGAATGGGGGGATGAACCTACAAATATGGAAATAATTTAATAACACTTTGACTTCTGTGAAGATAACATCATCAGATATCTTTGAGCATCACATCATCATCTGCTGCTTCTGATTAGAGCTTGCCACGTGTCAATGACGTCAATCTTAAAAAGCACGCTTGAGTACATGACGACGAAATCAACGGTAAGGTCTAAGATTTCGTGATATTTATACACCCAAGATACTGAAGTTTTACTAAAAGTGGCAGACCGTCAATTCCCGACTAGATTCTCTCTAGTGCTCGTGCAATAGCGTGCAAACCACACGAAGCGGGCAAGCCGACATAAGATCGACGGACTAATACCAACCTCGAAACTCACTGGTGAGAATCGAACCCTACCTAACCATTGTGGCACCAGGTAATTGGTAATGGTGAGCTCTACGATTGCAATGAGAGTTCAAAGTTTGTCTGCAATATTATAGCTCGTCTAAAAGTTGGACGAGATGCATGTAAGAACTATATACGTCTAAAAGACGCGTGTTTCCCTACCTTTTTTTTTATAGTGGTTTTTGCTTGCAATATTTTTAAGAGTTGTTACCATGACTGTCCCTAGACATTTGGGTGCCTCAGGCGAAAAAAACCAACAAAAAAACCAGGTATTTTGTAGTTCAAGCTAAACATTTGTAATGCACAACAATATTATTTAGAGCATAAGCAGCAATAGCGTGGGTTGCTTAGGTGGAGGCAACCCACCTTTTTTTCAAACCGACCACTTAGTAGTTGGATCTTTCCGCCTATGTGGCAGCCAAAACAACAATAAAAAACCCACATTAAGGGTCGGTTCAGAGACCGCATGATGGGTAGATAAAATATTAATGCCGAACAATTTTTAATTGCCACGTCAAAATAGACGCCTCAGATTAAGACACGTCACAAGTTTCAACAAGTCGCGATGCATGATTTTTTTTTTAAATAAGAGCTGCATACCATTTTTATTTATATTTTTCTCTCTTCTCTGTCATGCCACATCCATATGGCCTTTTATGACGGGTTTAAATCTAAAAAAAATTGGTAAGTAGTTTTCAACCCACCTCATTGCCAGTGAAAAAATGCTGGTTGGTTACTACTAAGGCATTTTAGTCGGTTTAAAGTGACCTTGCTCTTACATAAGCTGCTCGTAAAGCTGCTCGTAAGGGACATTGAAGTTGCCTTAGGGTAAGGGTGGCCAAATGGTTATAGTTTTGATATTGCAATTTGCATGCAATAATAATTTAGTTTCTCGAATAACACACCACCACCACCATAAATAGATATCTCTCGGTACCATACGAACAAGATCTCCTGACTCTTCACCTCTGAGATTCCCAAGCGTCGGTCAAACCGTTGACATTAATCTCTCTCTTATTAAAACCATCTCATCAATATTATCATCATCATCTCCAACAGCACTGAGCAGTCCCTCCATCATCACCTCTCCTTACTACTGTAACACAATCTCTCTTCTCTTCTATCCAAATCTCTGGAAATATATATATATATATATCTGTTAGAGCAGACAGATTCGGATCCATAAAACAATATTTTTCTTATTTGTTTCCCAAACCACCCTCTCCTCCCTCCTCTTTCTACTATAAAATGCATACATTCATACATGTTACACCACCACCACTACCACTACCACTACCACCATGCAACACTAGAGAGTAGAGACCAAAAAAGAGAGAGTTGTAATCTTAAAAGGAAGAGAGAAACAATGTCTAGTTGTTCTTCTATGTCGTCTAAGGATAACATGTTGCATGTTTTGGCTGTGGATGACTGTTTGGTTGATCGGAAGTTGGTCGAGAAAATACTCAAGAGCTCTTCCTACAGAGGTATGTATATATATATATACCCAAACTACCCTTTTATTTTTTACTTTTGACCTTTACAATGGGTGTATTCGGTATTTGCTTAGGGTATCTTTGTAAAAAGAACCCCCCCATTGCCTTATCTACCCTTGTTTTTGTGTTTTTTAACAAGGGCATATTCGTCATTTTGCTTACTGTGTGGTTTTTGTTGCAGTGACGACCGCTGACAGTGGGAAACGGGCACTGGAGCTGCTAGGGTTGGGTGATGATAATGTTTCAGTCCAGGTACATTGATATGTCAACAGTTATATTTGCCTACACCAGATATATCCAAGCTTAATATGGAGACTTATTTATTTTCAGATATCTGAAATATATAAAATATTGTTGTTTCTTCTTATGATAAGTAATATAATCATGATATATTGCCTTAATTTGGAGATATCTGAAATATATTACCGCATACATAATCTAAATGTGACCTAAAGTTTTATTTGAGATGGACTCCTGGCATTATCAAAATTATGGTTGTTGATTTTATTTTTACTATTTTTGCAGGAGGCAAAAGTAAATATGATAATTACGGATTACTTCATGCCAGGGATGACAGGTTATGAGCTTCTCAAAATAGTGAAGGTGAAGTTTGCTGTTTATAGAGGGTAGTTTTGTCTTTTTAATCAATATTTCTGTAATTTTGGAATTTTTATTTTTATTTTTGCAGGAGTCTGCTACGCTACGTGAAATCCCGGTTGTCGTAATGTCATCGGAGAATGTTCCGACAAATATTAGCAGGTAAATTTTAAAGAAAAATAAAAATTCATTTGAGTCGATAAAAAAAGACAAAAATACCCTTGGTTCTATATATTGATTTTGTTTTGTTTTGTGTGTGTGACACAAATGGTTATAGGTGTTTGGAGGAAGGAGCAGAGGAGTTCCTCCTGAAACCTCTCCGGAAATCGGATGTGTCGAGGCTTCATAGTCACATGATGCGGTCAAGTTGAACGACAGACAGCAGACGGGATTGCGTCCGATGACTATAAAGGACTCTATGAACCCCAAAGAATTTTGTAATCAACTTTGCTAGAAGTTTTTAGGGAGGAAAGAAATTTGTTAGAAAGGACTTTTTGTGGGGCCTAACTCATTAGTTAATTTGTAATCTTTTAGCCCAAATGACATTGTAATGTAGGCTTTAGTAAAGCCCAATTAATTTAATCTTCCTTTTGGATTCATCTTATTAGATTAAAAGCCCATCGAATTATTGGATTTTGGGCCCTATGTTGTACTTGTACACTTGTGGAATATAGTAAAGATAAGGACCTGTTTGTCTCTCTCACACTTCAATTATCAGAAAATGCTGATTTTGTAGAACAAGGGGTTGTGACCCTATGTGATTTGAAATAAAGGTTTTTTCATTTTCATTATCCTTTACATCACATGCAGGGAACCTAAATAATGTTGAAATCCTTATAACAAAACACCAAAGGGTTTTATTGACTTCCAAGAGATGTTATTGTCATGCAATACCAACAAAGATACAACATGTTATGTAGGCCTTGCTTGGAGTTGTTATGTAGGCCTTGGCTGCTACGATGACGTTTAATCGCGGATAGAGAATGTATCCGATGACGTCTAAACGCGGGTAGAGAATGTGCGGTGCACCGTCATGGGCCCAAAGCGGAACCTATGAATGTTAGTTAAGGAGCGAGATGAGCACGTTGCGATGTGATGTGAGTCCCCAAGTGTCATTCGGGTCGAAGTTTGAAAGCTCATCTTTACGTAGTTTTAAATTGAGGGTTTGTATAGCGGTTTGGGACCATGCCTCGTGAAGCAGAGGTCCTGGATTGGTTCACTACCAACGGAGGGGGGGGGGGGGACAACTTGCCAAGATTTATCCTAAATTATCTGAATATTTGTCTAGAAGAATTAACTAAATATAGCGACCATTTAGATTAATCGGACAAATGGTGATAAATTATGAACCCAGATCACTCTTGTCAACAACAACAAAAATTCGGTTAATCAGAGAACTGCGACAAGATGGCAGACTCAAGACAGTCAGACAGACACTAAGCTAATCGTGGTATTAGTAGACTAGCTTGAATAATCTCACTCCGATCATGAAAATTTCACTTTTAAGGAATTAAGAGTTTTTTACGACTTTATTTTTATTTTTGGATAAATGCCAAGTCAGGATTCTTGATTTTTCATATTATATTTGTAAGGCGATTTAGATTTTATCCCCTATTATTTAACCCAAATTTAATCTTGCTCCCTCGAACCGGCAAATATTTTGGTCGACCCCATTTCATGTCTTCTCCCCCGGTTCACTGGGGTTGACTTGACTTGATCAGTCTTATTTTAAGTTAATGCCTAATGTACCCTTAACTCCCCGACTACTCAACTCATCGTTACCCCGCAACCTACTCAACTCATCGTTACCCCGCAACCTTAAACAATGCTTTAATGACTTAAAAAAAACCAAAAAAATATTGAAGTAAACGCAGCACAAGGCTTTGAAATGCATATATAGTCTTACCTTTGATAACTCACCATACTCACCATTGTGCAATATTGAGTTAGAGGTTAGAGAGATGGAGTGATCTCAACCATTGAATTTGGTCACATTCGTTGTAAAAACAGTTGGGTTTGGTTTAGTTTTGAGAAAATAGTACAATAGGTAGTTCAACAAATAAGCCAAGTCAAAACAATGAACCGGGGGAGAAGACATAAAATAAGGGTCGAACCATAATATTTGCCGGTTCGGGGGGTGGGGGAAGATTAAATTTGGGTTAAATTTTGGGGGGTATACTCTAAATAGCCCATATTGTACCATTGAAGCATTTCTTCTTCAGTCATGTTTCTTGGTTTTCCAAAATCAGCCATGAGAGAAGAGCTCTGTCAACTCCATATCAATGGCCAACACACATTCTTCCTCAACCAGGTATACTCTCTCTCTCTCTCTCTCTCTCTCTGTTTTAGCACAACTTCTTGAGCTCCATTGTTGATTGTTGTTGTTGCAGAACATCATCTCAAAGTACTCAGAAAGACTAAAAAGAGAGACCCAACAACACAGAAACAACATAGAAATCAATGATTTCCCAGGAGGAGCAAATGGTTTTGAGCTAATTTCAAGATTTTGTTACAACAATGGTAGAATCAGAATGACCCCATCAAATGTTTCTCAACTTCACACCTCTGCAATCTATCTTGAAATGACAGAACATCTCTCACAATGTAATCTTCTCTATCAAACAGAAACATTTCTTGAAGGTTTGTTTTACTGGTCTTGGAGTGATATCTTGCTCTGTTTAAACACTTGTGAATGTTTCTTCACCATTACAGACTCTTCTGGTTTTCTCTCAAAGCTCATCTTCTCTCTCATTGATAAAATCACACAAACCCCATCTTCATCTTCATCTGCTTCACCTGAAATCATAACCCTTTCAACCCCAGACTCCAAAAACTCCAAATTTAGCTCTGGTTCATCAAGTAAAGCTTGGTGGTTTGAAGACTTAACAGTTTTACCTCCAAACATCGTCGAAAAGATGATTAAAACAATGGGTTATTATGGGATTGAGAATACTAGTTTGGTTATAACAAGATTCTTGCTTTATTATCTCAAGGTGAAAGCTTCTAGTTTTAGTACTACTAAAGGTGATATTTTTAAGTATGGTGGACTTGCAGATACAGTGGTTTATGGGGTAGCTTGGTAGGAAGAAGCCGGTTTAAATCATGTAGAGGGTTGTTTGGGGTGTTGAGAGTGGTTTCTGGATTGGGGTTGAGTAAGAGTTGTAGAGTTGAATTGGAGAGATTGATTGGTGGGGTTCTTGAGGAAGCAACATTGGATGACTTGTTGGTTTGTAATCACAATGGGGTTGGTGTTTATGATGTTGATTTGGTTCTGAGATTGGTGAGAGTTTTGGTGAGTGATGGGGTTGATGTGTTGAGGTTGAAGAAGGTTGGGAGATTGTTTGATAAGTATTTGAGAGAGATATCTCCTGATCAAACTCTTAAGGTTTGTAAGTTTGTCACAGTTGCGCAATGTTTGCCTGATTGGGCTAGAGATTGCTTTGATGGTGTTTACAAAGCCATTGATATCTACCTTGAGGTACATCTCTCTTTCTCTTTTTCTCTTCCTCTCTACTCTCTATCTCTCTCTGTGATATTGATGTTACGAGTTGATATGTGCAGTCACACCCTACACTTACAATGGAGGAAAGATCAAGGATATGCAGATGCCTGAACTATGAGAAGCTAAGTCTAGAAGCATGCAAGGAGTTGGCTAAGAACCCCAGAGTGCCTCCAAGGATCACGGTGGAAGCTCTTGTTGCACAACAAGCCAAGGTCCAGATCAAAGAAATTATCACTGCCCCAGAGAGTCCGAGTTGGTCAGAAACGGATACGGATAAGTTCTCAGAGTTCTCATCAGAGGAGAAGGAAGAAATGAAGATGAATCTCCAAAAGATGCAATGTAGGGTGGTGGAGTTGGAGAAGGTTTGTAAGCAGATGAAGGGTCAGATGTCGAAGTTGATGGTGAAGGATAAGGTGTTTAGTAACCTTACAAATAGTAGAGCATTGCCAAGGTTATGTTAACTCTTACCTCTGTATATCAAGATGCCTGTTTTACAATTGTAGAAGCAGTGTATTTGCATTCTGTGAAATACTAATTCCGATTTAAAACCTGCATTCGACGCTGTCCAATTTATATGAATGGTAAGTGATACTCAAAAGAATTGCGTAGTAGATTACAGACAATAAATTAATTTGGAAAGAACAACAGGCTGCATTGTGCTACTAACTGTATTTCTTTTCATACAAATCAGAACAAAGTCTATCAGACCAATCCAAGAATATAACTGTGTATGCGTGGCACTTTATACAATCTGGGGTTAAAGAATCGAAGAATAGCATCAGAACATGCGTTAAAAATGATAATAAACAAATCAAAGCTGCACTGAGGTATCTAAAACAATGACCAGGTCCGAGTGTATATTTACATTGAGACAACAGCATCACTGAAGGATTGCTTGAACTACAGCTTCTCCCAACTGATGCATGGATATCACGAGGAAAGTTGAGAGGCATTTCTTAAGCGATTTCACTTACACATGTGACATATGTGCTGAAAGATATGCGCTTGTCGCCGGTTTCATACAAGGACCAATTTACTGGTTCCCAGTAAAAGAAGCTTCTCTTCAAGTGGGGTTTGTGTTCATAGACTGTGCAAGTTACGTAGGTCATCTGCTAGGTCAGTAGATGCGTTAAGGTGTTGAATGCCAGAACGGTGAAGTTGATTTCCCTGGGCTCTTCTAGAAGTGGCGTTATGTCTGGAGTCAGCCCGTACAGTCTTGGACGAGAAACAATGCCGAACACGAACCCGGTGTGTTCTTGTTTCAGTAGAGCAACTTCCCCGAACAATTACTGCCAATATGACTTCTTTATCTCTCGTATCTTCGCACCACCAGTTTTGTGGGATACCATCAACAAACTCCTCTAAGGTGTGGAACTCCTCATGGTGTACTGAAACTTCCGCACATTGGCCAGGCTTGATTATAGCAGCTGCTGGATTGACCTGGACAAATATTACTTTCAATAAGTAGAACCATCCAACACAACACTAATTGCACAAAAATAAATTCATTATTTTAATTTGTATTGACGATTTTTTATATGTAAATCAAAGGTCCAATATTGAACTGAAAAAATATTGAATAAGTACAATCAAACTCAGTATCGAAAAATGATTAAATCAGAGTAATTTTTTTATTTTTTTGGAATATATTTCCTTTGCAAGACATTCTTGGAAACATGGACACAATAAAGAACACAGTCATGGACACAAAATCTGATTGTTGTAACTTTGTATGACTCAACTCTAAATAGAGTTCAATCCCATATGGCATTCTTGGAAACATGGACACAATAAAGAACACAGTCATGGACACAAAATCTGATTGTTATAACTTTGTATGACTCAACTCTAAATACAGTTCAATCCCATATGCGTGCGTCTATGAGTCAAGTAGACCATCAAGAGGCACAAACATTACAAACATGTTTGCAAAAATAATGAGTACTACAAAACATGTATAATAGGGCAATCAAAATGACCTCTAGGTATTATATGATTATTTAACACGTGCTATACTGGAAACCCCAACTAGCATTGAGACTTGGAAAAACCATGTTCATGTTCAGTTTATATTAAGCATAATTACCTCAAGCCAGCGGGGAAAGCCGAAGGAACCTCTTGGAAGATGCTCAGATGCTTGACCATCCTCATCGACTGTTGACTGACCTTCACAAATGATTTCAAACATAGCTTTGTCTTCCACACATTTATTAGTTATTCTCAAAATGGACGTGTCATGATTTTGTAGGATTATGTTGTTCGTGCTAACAATAGTTTCTGGAACATAGGACAATTTCTCAAGCAAAGACCTAATTTTCTCATTCGAACTAACCATTTCTCCATATTCTTGTCTCTTTGTAGACTCATCTATTCGAGCAATATCAACATTGAATATGCAACGGACAGGCTTGTGATCACTATCTGTCACATCCATGCATGCGTCGTAGCTGATAAGAAGTGCCGAGTTTAAAACATAAATTACAAGAATCATTTTTTCACTAACATATTATAAACAAAATCTACAAAGACAGCAACACTATCAAGGATCATAAATTTTCTTATCAGTTGTAAACACTGCCATTCAGGGATTATATAAAAATTATCATTCAAGAAATGAATGAAATTTCATAACATCTATTAAAAAATAAATCATTCCGAAATTTATACAAGTATCACAATATATAAATCATTCTGAGTCAATGGCCTTTTTATTTATAAAAAAGTAAAAAACACTTAGTGATATAACCATTTGTTTTTCAAAAACAAATATATATCGTGTTGTCACCCCAGTGTTCATATTACAAAAACATTGTTGCCTTATTATTATTAACACAGTATTATTGCTAAAGAGCAAATCTGCTATTATCAATAATTTTCTTGAGGTAACGTTAAATACCGATGTAAATATCAAGTAAAATTATATCCTTAAATAACTAATGCATCAGAGATATATCATAGTACAGAGTTATAGAATATATCACAGAATATCACAGCTTCGAAATCTGCTTAAAGCAACAAAAAGTGCAAATAGTTGAAGAATCATGTCAAGAAACTTACTGTAATATGGAAGATACTATAGGGCACTCTAAATTGCAATCTGCCACCGAAGTAGAACGACTATCACGATATAGTATCCTGTCACACCAGGCAGGAATGCGCTTCTTTTCCCCAGAATCATATCCTAGAAAAAAGTAACAGAAAAAAGGTTTAATTTTCAGTGATTTCAGTAAATCAATGGAATTTAAGAAACCTTAAGATAAATCCACTACAGAGATTTCAACTAAGGATAGATTATTTCCTTTGGTTCAGTTGATAAATGTAAAGCAACATCAGGCTCTTTACTGCAGCTTCGAGAAAGACATGCATTTAACACGGCATTCAATTTGATAATTGCTCAATAATTAGTTATCTCAGATACAATTTGATATATTTTGTCTCTAGCATGAGTTTTTTCCTCTTCTTCTTTTTAGTTCCATTTGTCTTCCCTGCATTCAGGTGGCATACAAAAAATTCCATCTGGGAAAGCTTATTTTGAGTAATTTAAGAAAATCTTAACTTATAAAGAAAAATGATATAGTTCGTGATTATTTGAGAACTTTGAAAATTACTAAGAGCTACCGCAGTTCTACAGAATTCAGTCTTTTTTCCTTTTAAAAATGATTGATCAGATTAGCAACTAACCAGAATTGTCATTGTCATATCAGCATCACAAGATAGTTATCTAAGAAACTCATGAAGTTTTTAATGAAGCATACCTGCCAATCCTGCTTGGTGCCTTTCAAATTTGTACGTTGGAGGGAAGGTTATGAGTCCTTCGTGCATGCCTTGGAAGACTTTCCCAGCTTTCATTTCTGCTCTGAGCTGATCCCTTTCACGGAGCCAATCAAAACATCTTTGGGAAACAAAGTCTCTGGCTTCATCATAAGAAATACCATGAAGCCGGTAATTGAAATCACCAAAAAATATAACCATGTCTGCTTCAGCTAACTCAGGTCTGCCATCTTCAGCGTGGATACCTACAACCTGAAAAAGTAGTAGATGTTTCTTAATTTACAAGTTAATCCAATCAAAAAAGAAAACAATACGGTAGTAAACTTGAGAGTTACTTGGATATACCCCCACCCCTCTTCTTCCCATCAACGATTGCTGAAAAAACTGAGAAACAAGCCCTATGCTTTCTGGTCCTATTCTGATACCTCATATCCCACTTTAGGTAGGAGCGTTCAATTTTTCTATCAATCGCTGATGGGGGAAGAAAGAAAGAAAGGAGGGGTATCTCTTATCATCCAATAAGCATAAGGAAATTGCAAAATGGCCCTCAAGCATAAGGAGTATAAAAAAATTGAATTTGAAACTCCTTATCTCTGTCATAGCAAGTAGATGATACATACATTAGCACCACGAGGCATCTGAACAGCAGATGACGCGCCAGCTGCAACAGTAAGGACCAACGGTGGTAATCCAGAAGAACAAAAAGAGGCAAAATAAATATGTGGAACAGGCAAGAGAGCAACATAAAAATAGGTATAATACCATACCAGTAGCAATATTGAGTAAGTTAGATGGTCTACTGAAGATCATTGTTTTGTAAACGTGATCGAAATCAGCATTTCGGCGGTTTACTGCTTCTAAATGTGCAGCAAAGTGACAGTTCACAAAGCACATAGCCCGACCATACACTCTCATCCTCAAACCTACAGCGCCCTGTTTGGAAAAGAAAACCACAATATTATTCTATTTGTTCCTATCTTGAAGTGTTTGAGAATAAACACATAGATAACCTTCACAAATGACAAACAGGGTTTTAGAGAAGAAACACGTACCTTATTACCAATTGCACGCCCAAAACCGCATGGTACTGCTGCAGCATCAACGTCCCCAACATGTGGTATAAGATTTTTCCTAACCCTGGAAAGAAATATTAACTTCTTATTTTTCAGAGATAGGTTTTGAAAGCGCTGAGCCTTATCAATATCAAGGAAAATTTAGAAATGAAAACATTTATGTCTGGTCTAAGATCCTTTCAAATGCGACATTATGTTCAAGACATATTGGCTTGAGGTTTTTTTTTTCTCGAAAATAAAACATAGGAAATGTGCTTTACCCATGATAAACACTTACCATATAGCAATGAGTAAACCCGCTAGCTGCCTAGAACCTACACGCTCAAAACTTGTTCCCTCATCCAAGGTCTTTCCTATTGTATCCAGCCACCACTGCCCTATAGCACTCCCCTCAAGTCCTACCTGCAATCAGTAAGAAAAGATGACGAGAAAATAAGAAAAATTTATAAATGGATATCATCGTAATTTACATTTTTGTTATGTCATTTGATACATAATGATTATTACAAACAGTGCCAAATAAAGAAAAATTGAGTCAAACAACGTATAACACCCTGTATCTATGTAACATTGACATGGTTACACGTGTCGGTGGCTGGTACGGGTAAGGAATGTCGGACAGGGAGAAAAAAGAAAATTGTAAATAGTGTTGGACACGCGTGTCGGTGTCGGTGTCGGTGTCGACACAGATATTTTAACATAGGTGTCGTGTCCATGTTACATAGCCCTGTATATATGTTGGATAAAGACTCAAAATTTCATATCATTCTTACAGGAATTGTTTGGCAATCTTAGAGACGATTCACTCTTCACAGCTGCATCTCTAAGTTACTTTCCCTTTCTGCCTTTTAAACATAATAAATCAGACATAAAAGTGAGACACGATTGACTAACAAGGCATGAGAAATCATACCGTTTCTTTTGCCGCCGACATTGCAAGAAACCCTGCACCCATTTCAACCTCTTGCAACCCAACAGCAACAATGGAAACCTCAGAAGCGGCACAACCAAGCCACGATATCAGTGAGTCGTGTGTAGCTCTTTCTTGTCCAACATTCCAAGTTCCCGTCAAAATTTTCAGATTCTCAAGCTTTGAATATAACAATTCTTTGCCAGCCAATTCAGATCGTAAGAAATTGTCAAACGGACCTGGAGATGCTATGCTCCATCCGCGAATACCACCGTGGTTAGCCAAGGTAAAAACATAACCCGAGCCGACGGCCATTTTGATCACCGGACTACTGTGAGCGACCCATCCTCCAAGCAGATTACCCCCGAGATCGATAACTTGAACAGTACCACTTACATAGCCGACCCATATCCGCGTCCCAAAAGTACAAAAACATTGAACAGCGGAAGAGTGGTGTTGGAAATCTTGCAACCTATTCCCATTTCCATCCCATTGTACGAGCATCCCATTCCCGCATCCACTCCAAATCATTCCATCCACCGTTAGAACTAGGGCCTCCGTCTTTTTGAGATCATCTCCAAATGCTCCCTTGGCTGCAACTCGACGAACGGCATCAGCTGCTCCCATGAGCGCATTACGTGAGCGCTGGAAAAAGCTAACAGAGGAACCTTGAGACTTCTCCTTCTTCGAGGAGGAAACAAATTTTAACTTCATATCATCTTCCATAGACGGATCTTGAATTGTTGACATGTCGACCCTTTGTTCAATTTGCCCATCAGAATTAAATACTTTCAAAAGTTCTCTAGTGCGAGCATCCCTGTGAACAAATCCGAATTACTGATCGAGTCGGATTCATTTGTATATGCAAAAAACACATGCACACACACACAAACATACACACATGGCTCAGAACTAAGGGACCAAATATTTGCATTAAATACTTTACCACCTATTTGGAGAATATGTTATGATCCTGTTATTGATGAAATCTCAATATGTATGCAAAATGCACATCTTTCTCGCTCCTCTAACAAAAAAGGACATGAAATTTAATATTTTGAGCCGACCATTTTATCAGACCATATATCATGCAGTTTAGATGTATTCATAACAGGTGCCTCATTCACGTAAGGAATGATCCAGATGGTAAGAGATCGACACCAAAAAATAGACCTCAGCTTATTTTCCAAGTAGGTGAAAAATTGTTTAGCTCATCATATTTGCCGTGTTAATGTTTAGAAAGATAGATTTTTTTATGAGCGTGATCTCCATGGCGAGGAGGCCATATTCACCAAAATGGTACTTCGTTCATCTCCATGTGCTGAGTAGTTGTCATTTTTTTCTTAAAATATTTTGCCCCTAAATCTGGAGCCTATATACATATAATAATTTATGCTAACAATAAATTTAGGTTGACTGATTTACACTACTTTTTTATGCTTGGAGGTTGCTAGTTCGGTTCTCTATAACAACAATTCCTTATTTTGTTCAAAAAAGAAAAAAAATTTGCTATAATGTGCCCCTAAAATCATTAACCTCAAAGTATGCATAAGCTACTCTAGAAAACAAATGAAACTTCAATCTTTTGAACATAAGGACTAGGGAAAATGGTTATGAACTTCATCAAAAACAAGAAATTACAATATCATGATTAATAACAATACCTTGAGGTTTTAATATAAAGCATGCATCTTATTTCGGGATCCTCCTCTAATAAAGCCTCAAAAACGGACAGATAATTGGGTTTTGTTACATTACATCAGCATAATAATCATCTATAGAATATTATTTGAAGAATGACATACCATAAAGCAAAAGACAGCTGCCCAGCACTCCAGACTTTTGCTCTAATAGTATCAGATAGCAAGTACTTAACATCTGAAGCAGATATATTGCAGATTCCATTGACAGTAACTTGAGTCCTAAGATCCACGTATGACCTCTCCACTAACAAAGCAGCCATGTGCCTCTCCTCTACTGTTAGAGTAAGAGATTTTTCTATAGACTCCCATGGCCAGATCTTAACAACGCCTCCCTCAGAACCTGACCAGAGATCACCTGGATCCGGAAGTAACATTAAGTCAAATTGGACCTGATGAAATGAATTATACTTGAGATGTAATAGCAGCATTCATTTATAGTTCATACATCAATAAAAAAAAGAAAGTCTGCTAGTTTATTTCACAAATATTAATATCAGGGACCTAATTGCTATATCAGTAAGAACTGATAGATAGTAATTACTGGAATGGAATGAACTTTCATAAGCATTTTACCCTTTTTATTGTAAATTATTTACCTGACTAGGATTTTACTTAGTTGAGTCTGGATAGAAGGTCTTGTTTCAAATGCTAGCAGGCAGCAGAAGATTGATTGCTTGGAAGCTTTTTTCTGGCACTAAGAGTCTAAAACCTTACAAAATTCACCTATATTGTCCATTTTCCTCCCAACCACTTCGTGTGGGAAAGTAACATCAGAGCTACCTTTAGATACTTATCCAGTTTTGCAATCTTCTCTTTTACTGACTACTCGTCAATAATCACCTTCCCTCTTTCCCAACTACCAATCATCTCACTCTCTCAGAAAGACCAAGAAATTTAACAATTACATCTTCACGAAGTAATACCACGGGATTCTGCAGGAATAGCGAGCACTGCCTAAACTAATTCGGTTCAACAAATGGACCAGAGTAAAAGAAAATACGAATTTGAATACTAGATCGTACATAAGAGGAATTCGAACAAAAAAATGAAATCAAATGAGGAATCGGACAAATAAATTCAAAATACCCAATATTACTAATGAGTTTTTTCTTTCGTTCTTTTTGGTAAGGGAAGAATATGAACAGAAAGACAACTAACGATGGATCACGTTGCTTCAAACTTGGCCTCAAGACTGACTTCAGCTCTATTTTGAGCCCACTTTGAATATGGGAAAAATTGCAAAGTGTACATAAGATTTCCAAAACAGTATATATGGATGTTATTATGTACTATATAAGGTCGGGATCAGGGGATAGATTTATAATAAGTTTGGCCATAAACCAACTAATAAGGAGCCAAGAGATGAACTAAGATTTGGGTTTTGGTGCAGACCGTCTCCTTGCTATGGAGATCGTCCATTTAAAAATATACGCTTCCTGAATCTACAAATAACATGAAATGCTATTTGATAATATAAGAAGTTCAGCATTTATCAACTCCAAGATTCTGCTTTTGACGTTGTTATAGGTCCAAAAACTCTGCTTTTAGAGCATCTCCTAAAGTGGCTCACTGACTTGCTTTCCAAGGTGCCACATAGGATTTCCGAGCTCCAACAACACCTCACTGACTTGGATTTTCAACTCAAAAAGCAAGGTTGAGTGAAAAGACTCAACCTTGCTTTCTTATGTCGCGATTGGGCGCCCAAGTGTTGGGCGTTGTTTGTTTTATAATCGGGTACCCAAGATTTGGGCGCCCAATTGTTTTTTTTCACAAAAAATTCAAATCGGGCGCCTAAGACTTAGAGCCTGATGATTTTTTATTTTTTATTTTCAAAAAAGAACTGAAACAGGTGCCCGTTAAAAAAAGCAAGTGGGGTACTGTTAGAAGAAATAGAACCTCACTCACTTGGATTTGGCTTTTTCAACCAAGTGAGTGGGGTACTTTAGGAGATGCTCTTAGTGAGTATGGTCGTGATGTTCATACAACACCATCACCAAGAACCAAATATTAACTTAAGGCGGTTGTTAACTTCATATGTATGTCTATGTGTTTGTGTGTCTGGATGGTGTTATTGTTGCAAGCTCAAAAAGTAATACCTAATGCATCCAAATAAACCCTTTATTCACGTATTAAATGCGAACTAAATGCAGCTTGCTGCAACTAGATAATATACTCATGCAAGAATGGAACTTTGGAACAATTCATATAAAATCAAGTTGCTAATACCGTATGAAGTCATGATCATCGACAAAACAGGTCCACGATGCGCATGCCAAGTAAGAATTTCCCTATAAGGATTCGTGTCATCAAACTGATCCATCTTCCAAGCTCTAATTTTCCCATCCTTATGCCCAGTCCAAATCAACCTATTCCCCATATCCACAATCAAACACATTGTCGGCGAAGTATCCGCCGATTCATAAAACGGCACCGCACTCTCATCCCCTCTCCACCATGAAACTCTCCCTCCAATCCCTCCAAACCCACACCCCGGCGCATACTTCTCCTCCAACTTCCAATACCTCACCCCAGACTCCTGCCCCGCCCACAACTGACTATCTGTACACGCAATCGTCCTCAAGAACGACCCGATCTGAGTCTCCCGCAATGGGTGAGGCCGTAATTCAAGCCCCGGAGGCCTACAGGGGTGCATTGCAGCTCTAATGGGTACTCTAAAAATCCCATTTCCACCTCCACTCGCTACAAACTCCGGTAACGCCTTCGGGTTATGATGATCATTCACACCCAGATCCCCATCTCCCGAAACCGGTCTCCTTTCAAGAAACTGACTCATATACTCATGAAGCTCCGTTCCTCCCCCTCCCCCTCCCACCTCCCTCCCAACCTCATCACCCCCACGATTCCCACCATTATCACCATCATCATCATCGTCAAAGATGGTTGTACAAGTTGTGGTTGCAGCCGAATACACTTCATCATCTGACGAATCGTAGAAAGGACCAAGAGATTTGGGGTTGATTCGATTATCAGAAGAATCGTCGAGAGAATGCTTTCGAATCGCGCTGCGTTTATGATGATGATTCGAAGAAGAGATGTGTAATTGTTGACTGTAAGATTGAGATTTGCGATGTGGGGGAGGTATAGAACTAAGGGATGCTAAGATATCGTTATCATCATCTGTTGTTGTTGCTGTTGTTGTTGTTGTTGGTGTTACTCGTTCCTCCATTGTTGTTGTTGGAGATTTGGGGATTTTTTTTTTGAAGTTTTTGTTGGAGATATGTTTGAAGAAATGACGGAGAGAGAGAGAGAGAGAGAAAACAGAAGACGCGGGAAGAGAGAGAGAGGGCGAAGAGTGAGGCGAGGTTTTTACTGGGAGGTTTGCTGTTTGTGGTAAGGAATGTTGGTCTCTGATTTTGAGGAGGGAGAGAGAGATTGGGTGTATGGAGAGTTCATGATTGTTTGATGAACCTCTTGGTATCTCGACGATATAGATAATTAATCGGTCCGTCGATCGATTTACTAGTAACCCCAGAGGATAAAACGGCCAAAAAGAAGAACGACAACTTTAGAATTATGATTTTTGTTTTGTTTCTAACTGTGACTATCATAAGAGCATCTGCAAGCAAGTAGTAGGGTGGGTGAATTCACCCAAAATCAATGTGGATTCAATCCACCCTATAGCAGTTCGAACTCCAAACAAGGTGAATATTACTCACCGCAGAACTGTGGGCCAAAAACAACACCTAAGATCTAGCTACGTGTGTGACGACCTACCGAACGCCGGCCAAATTTACCCGAGCGTTTTGAGTTCTGTCCGAATGTATTTGTTCTCTATATCCTAATATAGCAACACGCCAAGTTTCGTCGCAATCGGATTCAGTTAAGGGGGCGAAAAGGTCCAGTACGCTTCGTCTCATGTTTTAACGTTTCCTTTTGGAAGTTGACTATTTACTTAGTAGCTATATTAAGGAGGAACCTTGGTCCGATCCTCCCCATGACTAAAATAGCTTTAATGCTTGGTCATCAAGGACCCCCGCTCATGGACTATCTACAAGGGATAGTTATGAGTTCTCCTAGGCCTAGGGAAGGCCAGGGGACATTGCCTCGCAATGGGGGCCAGTTTTCAATAAAGGGCTTCATATGGCGCCGCTATGCCCCGCGGGCTATCCGAGACGCACCGCCCCTTACAGATGGACAATATAAATAGTCCAGGCTCGTCGCCTATTGAGATATGAGTCCCTTATGTGGAAACTGGCATATTGAGCTATCCTGATCCGTTACTGGACAGGTGTGCTTTCCGTACCTCGCGCGCATCGTGAGAGATTACGCTGTATGGATTATTGAGGGAACCTTCAGCGTTGTTGCCTATACCGAATACATATTCGATGACCCCTCACGTGTATCCAGGATTATCCGGATGTCGCTCTAGCATCCGTTGGGTTGTAAGCCACTGGCGCGCCGCGCCCGTGAAGAAGGCTGGTACACCCCGACCGCGCGTCCGTGTACGCCGCACGGTCCCTTATTCCGCTGCACTCCGGGCACTGTAGGGTCGGTCCCGGCTAGGGCCGTGTCAACGTGTCACAAATCCAACGTCTAAATATGCCCTGCAGTTCAGAAGTGCAGGGCACGAGAACCAATTAAATGTAGCCACGTAGTTGTTTTGAATATATTAATTGGTATATAATCTACGCGCAGTTTAGAACTGCGGAGCATCAATCCACCCAAAATCCACCCAGAGGGTGGTCTAAGGTGGGTTTGGGGTGGACAGCTCAGCCAATCCACCTAGCTACTGTGGGTGGATTAAGGCCAAAACAAGGTGAATTCACTCCTCCGCCCTGTCACATCATCCTTTCCCTAGCAGCAGGTGCTCTAAAAACACTTCTTGCAGTTATTTGATTTAGCTCTAGTGGGGGACAATCATCGGAATGTAAAAGTAATTATTTTTTAAGTGTGCCTATCACAAAAGCACTCCCTAGATAGTCGTTTGATATAAAGCATAGTAAATCCTACATGTTTGTTCTTTTGTTTGTGTTTTCATTTTCTAACTATAAGATTCATCATTGTTACTATATGAGAGACATGAGGGACAAGACCGAGTATAATCTTCTAAGTTCTAACATGGAGCTTAATTGTTTTTTTTATAGTATTAATTATGCAAAAAAAAAAAAAAAAAAAACCCGGCTTTAAGTGATATATAATTTTAAATTTTGATACACTTGTGTATTTATATCTTTTTTTTCTCAAAATAACTATAATTAAAAAAAAAAAAAAAAAATCTTCTCCATGATATTGCATTTCATTTGCGGTTAACATTTTTTGTAAGAAAAATTATGAACCATGAGTAAAACAAGTACATGGTTGTGGGCTTTAAGTACACGCTTAATAGGTGACGCATGTCTATAATATGTTAAATGTATGGGTCACACGTATTTTTGCACGACACTTATTTAGGGAAAGACAACAAAATAATATGTGATCATATTTGTAGAGGATTGACATGGTTGTAACCTGGGGTTGGCAATCAAATTAATAATTGGAGAAAAAATAGATTTATGGGTGAGGAGTAGGTTTCCCTCTCTATCATGTAGTGTGATTCACATTATCTACAACATCTAACTGCAAACTTCTCAGTCATGCATCCCACAAGTCCACAACTTATTATACAGCCTGCAGTCCCTGTCATCAGCAATAATTCGGGATAAAAAGCGTTTAAACATATGGTAATGAACGTCACATACGTAAACGATTCATTTATAACAACAACAAAAACGTCATTTACAAGAACAAATGGGGTTATCTTTAGCTTGTTTCACAGAATACCTTATTTGCATTTACCCGTTCAGAACTGAGAACATCTGAATTCAGAGAGGTGAGAGCCAAATTGTACAAGTTAAGGAGGCATATTTGCAGCACTCAGTTTTTCATTAAGCTTCTTAACACGACTCTGCATAAGACAGGATTATGAGATATGATATTAGTGGCAAACAACTAACATGCACTAAAAGTATGAAGAAATCAAGAAATATCAGGATACACGTTGGTTTATATTATCATATATTATCAGGATACATGTTGGTTTATATTATCATATATTTTGTCTACATCACTTGCCCTAAAGATTGGGGTACTTCCCTGTATATATTGGTGTATGGGTAATATTATCAGAATAGTTGCTATATATATAGTTGACATAATTATTTTTAAGCAAAAACTTTAAGAGAAAGTGATATAGCCTGATATGAGTGAACCATATCTCCATATTTATCTTTACGAGGTGACACAAAATACCGACTAGTTGGTGGGAAACCACTGGTCCAACACGCTACCCAAACAATATTATCATCATCGAATTAGGTCCATGTTGGGCCAGAGAAATATACAGTATCCTTTGATAGAACAAATATTCAACTATATTAGAGCCATGCAAATAAATCCGAAGTTGATAGAACAAACCTTGAAAGATTTAGAGCGACGGATAGAGGAATCAATTTCCAGAGCAGACAGATATGACTTTTCAGCTTCAGCAAATTCACCCAAAGCGAAAAATGCATCTCCTTGGCATATGAAACCCTACAAAAGTTCAGAAGTCTTCATGTAGATCATGCTAAAAGTCTTTTAAAAGCAAGATGAACATACTTTATAGAGTGTCCTAATTGATAATCTTTAAATAGTGCTTTTAATTTTAAAGTTCCTGAGAAAGATGAGACTACTAGCCTTTGCTTCGTACACTTACATAACTAAGGCATGGTTTATACTGCGAGGCAATAACCATTGAGTTATTAATTTTCTCCAGGGCAGCAGAAATGTACTAAATGTATGCCGTAGTTGAATGTTGTTCTCGAGAACACAGTTAGGGGTCGATTAAGTTTTCCCTAAGGACGCCTGCGGCCATCGAAAGTGAGCTGATCTTGAAGCAGTGTTTTCTGCATTAAATAATCATTTATCATATTCAACTTACCGCTAGCAATTGTCCCACGCCAAGTACAAGAAAAATCAGCCTAGAATATAAGCGGGTAGATAAAGTACCAGACATGTCCTGTCATATCTTTCTTTCACCCGCTACTCACATTCATGGATAACTCACTGACACTTAATACAGCATTCTAATAAATATTGTCCGATACCCATCCATTATAACTTGGAACACAGGCACAAGAAACCCAAATGACATGACATGTAGGAAACTCCATAATGAAACCTTAAAAATAATAAAAATTGCAATTTCACTAGAAAGATAGAGAATCTTTTTTAATCTCTGTGCAGCTTTTCTGAAACAGAAGAGCATCCTTCTTAAGGATGCACAAATACTTCTAAGACAGTTTCCTAGGGGCAAAACAAATAGAGTGGGTAAGGATTTTAGGGAAAGGTTGCTCAAAAAAAGAGGAAGGTTTGTTTAGTAATTAATCTTGTGGAATGTAGTTTTCATATGCTATACAGACAGTATAACCCCAAAGGAACCCAAATCTACTTTGGACGTCATACCCATGAGAGAGTGGGGCTTTCTGATATCATTATTGCATATTTCTTTAACATTTTAAAACTCTTGAAGAAAAGGAATAGTGCTCCACACAAGAGAAAGTCCCTCTTGGCTACCACTATGTGACTATGAAAGAGTGGAGGAGTGTTGGAATGGAAACCCCTCTGTCTAGTGCTGGTACAAGGGAGGCTGTTGATCTTGGTGACCCCTGTTACAAAGAGAGATTGAAAGTCAGTACAAAATGTGAGGTAGAGAGCATACAGCTCAGGCCAACGGTGACCTTGGAGCCCACATGGAGAGAGGGAATGTGTAGTAATAGTGTAATACCAGCCTCTCAAAGAGTGGCTCCAAGGGAATCATACACCCTACTGGATGCTATATCGCATAGAAGAGTGTTTAATATTCTAATCTGTGTGGATGCAACAATAATAGCAAAAAAGCTTACTTCTAGGGGAGAGCAAGTACAACCTATCTTTGTGTCATGGGGACTAGCAACATAAAAAAAATTCTTTCATTTGAGAGTCACTACGTTAAGTTCAAGCTTCAACTTACATACATTCAGTGGATTAGTTCTAATACACAAAGTATGTATTTTGGTAGATATGGTTGTAATACACCTTATGCAGTGCTGAGCGACAAAAATGAAGCTTATGACAAACAAAGGGCAATGGGAAATAAGGATCTCTTGATCATATCCAAATTTGTTCAGGCAAGTGCAAGGCTACATATACCAACAGAGAAGTCTACAACACTGTCCCTAAACTGAAGTACATCCCATTGGTGGTCCAAAAATTTACTAAATTATTATGTTTAGAGGTAGTTGAAATGGGATGCTGGAACATCAGAGAGATCAATGACCCGCTCGAGATTGGGATAAAAAGTTGGATAAACAAAAACAAGCTAGTAGCTGTTGGATTGCTGGAAAACAAGATCAAAGATGTAATCAAGACAGGATACACAGCACTGTGTAAAACTGGGAAATCATCACTAACCGCAATGGAGGTCAAATTGGAAGGATTTGGTTCATGTGGGACTCTAGTAAGATCAGAGTACACTTCATATCAAGCACTGAGCAAATGATACACCTTGAACTACAGGTACCACAAAAGATTCCCTTTTTACTCACATGTATGGTAGTAGCAGTTATGCTTATAGAAGAAGAATGTAGGACTCTATCTGCCAACAACAACAATAACTCCCCCTGGTTACTCATGGGGGACTTCAACAACATACTCAACTAACAGAAAAAATTTAGGGGTAGAGCAGTTCGGCTATACAATAATCAAGAATTTTTGGAGTATACATCTAATGCAGGGATTGTAGACTGCAAGTACAGAGGCTGCTACCTAAAATGGTCAAATAGGAACACAGCTGGAAATAGTTCTGGTTAACTCAGAATGGGTAAATAATTTTATGACTCCGAGGCAAACTTCCTTCCACCAGACATTTCTGACTATTCTCCAATGCAGATTTTGTTCATATGCAGGAAGAGTAGTCCTAGATAAATCTTACAAGTCAACTGGAGCTCAACATTCAGGATTTCACAAGCTACTGTCACTATATTCAACTCCATCTGCAAGGGGGGGGGGGGGGGGGGGGGGGACTGGAAAAGAAATCTAATTTTGTGAGCTGGGAAAAATGTTGCACTATAATTCACTAAAGGACATCAACATAGCAAATAAAGCAGCAGTAATGAGATATGTGTGGTATAGTATTACCAGTAACAAGGCTAGCTAATGGGTTACAAAAAACCTAATCAGTGGCAATTACTTTTGGCTTATGAAACAAGCCTAAAGAATGCCCAGGAAGCTGGAATAATAATCTCAAACAAAGAAGAGGCTGAAAATATCATTATGCATGCTAAAGGGGATGGCAGGAGAACTTCACTCTAGAAGCAAGCTTGTCATCCTCTTGGTACATTAAGAAAATAATTTCAATCCCAATTCTTATATGACACATCTCTCTCTCTCTCTCTCTTGCAGCAACAGTGAGCAATATCATCAGCAATGGTCCATAGCTGCCTCCTACCAACTCTAAGTATTGTCAAACATTTGGAGATGTTAAGAAGACATTCTAATCAACATGATGGAAAATGAGGTTGTTTGGTCACTCACAGTGAAAGAGGATTACTCCCAAAAAAGTGCATATGAATTCACAAGAACCCACAGGAAGAGGGTAGCATGTGCCAGTCTATTATGGTTCTCCAATAACATACCAGACATAGTTTCATCTCATGGCTTGCTATTAATAAAGCTCATAAAACTCAGGATAAGCTAAGAAGTTGGGGGTCATACAACACTCTAGATGTTATTTTTGTTGTGCACATGATGAGAATGAAGATCACAGATTTTTACGCGTGTCTATGCTGAATTCATCTGGATGGAGCTTTATAAATTTTTTGGCTATATCACGAACAACAGTAACATTGGAGGATGAGATACAATGGAGCATAAGCCACTATAAGGGACAGTACTTAGATCAGCAGAGGAAATTGTGATAGCAGGGCATACACAAAAGAGGTCCATGTCCATTTATGACCCACAGGGGATAGATGAGGGTCTTAACCTGGCCAAAAAGAAGGGAATAAGGAAAGTTGCTATGGGTTGAGACTCAGAGATAGCTGTTAGTATTGTAAAACTGACTTGTGATTCCCATTGGGATGCTAGAGCAACACTAAAATCTATCTTAGACTCAATCAGGCAGCTGGAAGTTTTCTCCATTTAGCGCCTTTACTTAGAAACCAACAGAGAGAAAAAGGGGAAAAAAAGGGAAACCAACAAAGTGGCACTCTATAAATACTTGAGAAAATATGGGCATGAGCTATTGTATGATGATTTTCCTGCTGAGTTGAAGGTACTAGCACAAGAAGATGCACCTGGGAAGATTGATCATAGATACTAAACCCTTGAAATATTTATCATAGATACTGTATTTGTTGATGATGTATGCTTCTTTTTGACATTTAAGTGGTGATTAGGCTCTCCTTTCCCCCTCAGTTTTGGGTTAGGAGTTGTCTCCGCCTTATACATACTTGTTCATTAATGTTATCTGGGGCTGTCTCTCTCAATTTCCAAAAATAATATAAAATAATGACATGTCGGATGGGTCCGTAAACTCGTAAGACACAGAATGTTGTGAAATAATACTAAACACAAACTACATCTACAAACAGAAACAATATGACTAACGTCAATGCCACATTTTAAGACCCACCAATGTGTTTTTACAACTAAATAACTAATATCACCAATATATATACTGTATTCTAAAACCATATAGCTAACATAGATGCTGTATTTGAACACCAAATGATTATTAGATGAAGCGTATTGGATTCCGGAACATTTCATGCATGAATCATTTTAGAACTTTATTCCGACTTATCATTTGGTGCATGAAAAGAAAGATGGAAGTCCAATACTGGATATTCCCTTTTCACCGATAGTGGAACCGAAATTCACACTAGCCCAAGATAACAACCAAAATAGAAGAAGAGAAGTAACACGAAACAAGCAAGTTTTGATATTAGATCATGCTTTACAAGATATTACATAAAACAAAGTAAATTAAGCATGACCCAAAGCTTGCACAAATAATAAATAAGCTAGGAAAATGGTGTTTAGCTTGGATGGTTTGGAATTGGAAGAGAGGAGGAATATGTATTTAAAGTTGGTGGGATAAAATTAATGGCGGTAGTCTTGGTGCATGGAATGAAGGTGCATGCATTGGGAGATGGAGAGATGAATGTGAATGGAGTGATGGTGGTTTAAGGAGAGAACATGAATGTGCTAGCTTTGAGTCTACATGCAAAATAAAAGATACATAATAACCTTCTAGAAGAGCACTTTAACATTTTAACAATCACTAACACTTCGATCGCGACAGCAAGTAAGAAGTGTTAGACAGCTTCTTAGAAGTATATGTAATTTACTTCATTTTCAAAAAAGAAAGGAAAGAAACGGTAACTTGGGCATCTTACACTATAGCCATCAGGAAACATGTTTCCCACATGATGTAGCATTTCCTAAGAAGCCAGATCCATTTGCCAGGGAAACTTGTTTATCCAATCATTGGTGAATTGGTAAGCGGGTAAGATCAAAATATGGAGAATCCGGCTAACCGAGAATTCGAACAACATTGTTCACTCCATCAGTCCCAATGCTCATTTTCACCCATTTATTATTGAAGTAAACAGTTACTCGTACCTGAGGATATTGAGGAGCTACTGTCAATGCTTCATTTGAATCTTCAAGAGCCCCCAAATTGTTTCCCATTGCAAATCTCACAGTAGACCTAATAGCAGAAGGAAATGAACCTCTATTAACTATTATATCATAAAAGTTGTGGACCTTTATAGTGACATATTAATCCAAACTAAAAGATGCCATCTTTCTATGTAACATCATACATAAATTAATCTAGAGTACATTATTTTTCTTAAAAGGAAAAAAAAAATGCCACAATAACTAGTCATCTGCACATAAGAAAAGACGGAAAAAAAAAATGATTGGGTAATGAGCAAAAGACCACACACACAATGCTTTCAAAAGTGGAAGGATGAGATGGGGAGGATTATGGTATTATTTTTTGATAGGTTGTGGAGTCGTCTCCACGCACGCACATCGGATTGTTTCCACACATTTCACCCGGCCACTCTCTAATTTAGTAATTATGTTATATTATATTTAGTAATTCCTATTAGGAGTCTGATTAGGGTTTTCTATTTTAAATTGTGTTTCCTAATTGCTTTCTAATTGTGATGAGCCTTCTTATGCCTATAACAGGAGAGCTCTTCTAGCTTTATTTCTTAATGTTAGTTTTAGTGAGAGAAATACTTAGCCTTAGGTAGAGAGATCTAGTTTATTTTTAGTTTTAAATCAATCAAAGTAGTTTGTCTTTTGTTATTCGTTTCCGCATTAGTAGTTTTCTATCAATTGGCATCAGAGCTATGTTTAATCCTAGGTTTGAGATGTATGTAGAAGCAATCATAAAGATTGCAAAGCTTGAGGCGGGTGTTATAACGGAGGATTCGATGAGATTCGAAGGAGTAGGCTTGAAGATGAACCACTACAAGGAGACGACGGAGAGGGAGGGTCACCGTGCGATTGATGTTGTAGGTGGGGAAGATGGAAACGTGCTGAAAAGTTTTCGATTAAAGTCCCACGATAGGGTCGCGACCTTGATGCGAGTAATTCGATTGACAATTCTGATCATCATGGAGTCTAACCGAAGAAAGCCAACACCGCAACCAATACCCCGAGTCGAACAAATTGAGGAGTGGGGTTTCGCCGATTTGTTCGGGAGCGACGAAGAAAATTATGGGATTGAAGAAGAAACGCCAAATATTTTACAATTTGAGACCACCAGAGTAGTTAAAAACTCTACGGGTGTCATCAGGGTAGGAGTCGGATTCGGAGTATAACCAAAAATTATGGGTTTACCGCAGGTTCGTCGACGAACTTCGCATGAAGAAAGAAGAGTGACTACAAAAACATTAAATCAGTTCAATAAAGTCATTAATTTCACTGTGGGAAGCTTTAGAGATGGTAATCAAGGAGTGGGGGCCGTATGAAGCCGCGGTGAAACCAGAATCGCCGAGAGTTGAACGCACAATCGGGGAAGAAGATACTCACGTGCAAGTCACGCTTGGTGAGCACGAGTCTAACACGCAGGGGACTCCAATAGGCATACCCAGGGGCACTAGAGTCATAAAAATTGGCAGGTCAGTTGGCATGTATGGCACGCACGGCTTTGGGCATACCACAGAGTAAACGAGGCACGGGCGGAGGCAGGAGCAAGGGCACGACTCACGTGCACGACACACAGCTGGGCTGACCTTTAGTGCCTCAACGTGCCTCACACGTGCTTGGTACTTTAAGCCCAAGCCCAAATGTGAGGAACCAGACCCAGGCTCAAGCAAGCCCAGTTGGGGTGCGAACCCAAGCCCTGCTCAACCAACGTCTTCCTTTCTCACACAACTAGCAGGATTAACGATCGGAGAACTGGTACCTCTCTCAGCAACATCAACATCAAAGCCAATAAAGCTAGGTAAAGACCCACCCACAACGATGGTTCATGTCAAGTCTCCCAACTTCAATACAACATCGGCTACAAAAACAAGGGAGGTTTGTGACCCAATTTCGACGCATGTCACGATCCTTACCGACGTTGAGAAGAACAAAATTATCAAGGATGAGGTTTTCATTAGAGTCCATAACATCTACAATCGACCTCAAAACGAGTCTTTCGGGTTGGATGAATTGTGGTTTGGGTTTCACTACCAAAACCCAATCAAGAAAGTGTTGCAGAGCTTTGTTAAGGAGGGAGAAACAAATGGGGGAGATATCATGCTGAAGGGTACACCATACCTAATACATACCCCTAATATCTCCCATGTGGTGAACATACTTAAGCAACAACCAACTCTAGCAGCGCGTATTGTTTATGTGCCCGAACAACTTGGGCAGCTAAACCAAGACGCGAAAGCTCTACTGTGTGGGCTCACCCTAGACACAGTTCGTTGATTCGTTTCGGCAAGAGTTTGAAAATCGTCCAAGTACAGTGATATACAAGTTTTCGAGGAATCCGGATAGTGCTTTACACAAGCTTTTTGGCAACAAGATAGTATGTCGTTCTACAGGCAAAATCATCAAAATCATCAGGTATGGGAAGTACCGTGGACGAGTTCGCAGTTGCAATATTCTCCGAGTATGTATGACAATAAAAAGGTTTTTAGGGATTTTGGAAACACATAAGATTTTCGGCACGACAACACTTTCCCTTTTCATAGGCAGAGTCAGCGGGTACCGTAGACGGATTTGGACTCGTCTTATTTTCGGAGCCAAGCACAGTATTTTTGGCAATCGTCTTCTTCTCGGAGGTACCTCTTTCAAGTTAAAGATCTTGTTTTGTTATGCAACCAGAGTTAATGGGTACGGAAAGTATCGTGAGAGAATTTGCAGCTGTTGTATGCTCAGGGTTACTCCTGTTTTCAAAATTCGTGGACGAATTTTTTCAAAGACGGGGAGAGTTGATAGGTTGTGGAGTCGTCTCCACACACGCACGTCGGGTTGATTATACGCATTTCACCCGGCCACTCTCTATTTTAGTAATTATGCTTTATTCTATTTAGTAATTCCTATTAGGAGTCTTATTAGGGTTTTCTATTCTAAATTGTGTTTCCTAATTGCTTTCTAATTGTGATGAGCTTCCTTATGCCTATAAAAGGAGAGCTCCTCTAGCTTTATTTCTTAATGTTAATTTTAGTGAGAGAAATGCTTAGCCTTAGGTAGGGAGATCTAGTTTATTTTCAGTTTTAAATCAATCAAAGTAGTTTGTCTTTTGTTAATCGCTTCCGCGTTAGTAGATTTTTATCGGTTATTACATTCACTAATGTCAATTACAATTTTAAGTTCACAAACCTGCTCTTATAAGTAATATGCAGACCTCCAGAAGGTTTAAGATCAATAGCCTGCACCCATGATAAATATAAAATCATCAGAGCTCCCTTACATCTCCCTACTCTTTAGGTTAAATGGAGCGTACTGATATCTTAACAAATAAGATAATCCAATAAAATATTTTGAACGAAATTTCGTACATCTCAAACTACAGTATTTCATGATATTGTCATTTTGAAAACGATTATATGCACTACTTATGTTAAGGTCAAAGTAAATTCCAATATAAAACAAAAAATAGATGCATTGTCATGAAAAATCAGATATCCAATCAGAGACAGAGCCTTCAACATAAACCGGAGCAGCATTGATACATTAAGCTGTTAAATCATGAGCAAAAGCATTCAAACTGTCCAGAAATTTGACTGAACCAAAAAGACCTCGTCCACAAAAAGTCTTCGCACACTATCAAGATTTCTCTTCCCGGGGGGTCATCCGCCAAGATTTATCTTGACTTAAAATGGAGCGTGCGACTTGCTGAGGTACCGTGGCGAGCCCCGGAAGACTAGTTAGGAGAATGGTGAAAAATGATGAACCTCGCGAACTTCCGGATTACAAAAAAAATAATTCTCTTCTCATCTGCGGACACCATTGTTGAAGACTTCCTGCCAAAATCCTGCTGTCTATACAGCAAAATATCTCCTCACATAGTACACCAAACCTACAGCCCGTCTTTCTGCTTCTATAGCATTAGCCTGTGTTTCCACTTCTTTAGCATTAGACTGTGTTCCCGCTTCTTTAGCATTAGCCTGTGTTTATGCTTCTTTAGCATTGGCCTCTGTTTATGCTTCTTTACCATTAGCCTGAGTCACTGCTTCTTTATCATCAACCTGCGAATCTGCTTCTTTAGCAATAGCCTGTATATCTAATTCCTTAGTAATAACCTGTGTTTCTGCTTATTTAGCATTAGCCTCCATTTAAGATTCTTTAGAAATAGCCTGTGTTTCAGATTCTTGAACATTAGACTGTGTTTCTGCTTCTTTAGCAATAGCCTGTGGCTCTGCTTCTTTAACATTAGCCTGTGTTTTTACTTCTTTCGCATTAGCCTGTATTTCTGCTTCTTTAATATTAGCCTGTGTTTCGGTTTCCACAATGTCCATTACACTGCTTTTGTTATGTATGCCTTCAAGGTCTTTTGACGTAGCTTCACAGTCCAGCTCTATATCCGCATCGAGCACTTCCTCACAGTTATAGTATGCATTCGCCTGTGGCCTAGGTGTTATGGCTTCAAAAGTGTGGAAAACTGGAACATCAAAATGAGGAGATTCCAGAGCAACATATGCCCCATTATTGTTAAGCCTTTACTCCGTTGCCAGATGTTGTGGACAATCTGCGGCACTGAAGGTGGTAATCAACTTTCCCGATTCGAGATCACGATCAATAGTGTGCCTCTCTTGCATTCCTCCAAGACCACCCCGTCTTTCCCTTGCATCAGGACCTTCGTGTGATATAATAATCAACTCTAATGAGTACTTCAAGAATGTGTATGTAATATCAGGACCTCAATACAGACCCACACCTATCTCCAAATTTTGAGAAAAACCTGGTTTAATCGAGGGATCCAACCACAGGACATCACCTAATACCAAATTCGCACCTTCCCGTGGTGGATCTATGACTGGTTTTTAGCTTGTGATGATTCGTCCATGGATCCAAGTGATATCACACTCGTTTCAGGATCAACACCACTTTTCACCGTTCCCTCCTTTAAGCCTCTTAGATGGCCTCACTGGTATGCTACAAAAAAGACCACCATGGGTGGTGTAAACATGACGAGCTATTATAGAGGCTAATCAAAGATCTTTAAAGTATCCTAGACATCTCCGATAAACATGTTTCCCTTGATCTCTGTACTTAGCCATCACCTCTTGTTCAAAACCATAAGTCATCGCACAAAACTTAGAACATGATTACCACAAACAAGAAATACTCTATGTGGCATGAAGACCTTTCAAGCCAACAAAGGCATAAATGTTTCCAAACCCCAAGCCCCTTTAACAACACAATCGCCATTAAACACATAGAACCAATCTTCTAGGGGGAATCCAGCTTTTTGCAAAAGAAACACCACGTTATGCAATTGTCCGTAGACGTCACCAACTACAACAACACTAGATCTCTCCCAACAATCATCAATTTTGACATGTTGGGTTCATTGAGAAAGAGAATTGAGGCTGGGGAACATGCTATTTAATATGGAGACCAGCAATACATTGGAAAAATCTGACGGGGTGAAATTTCTCCAAGACCAATCAAAAGCAGAGACAATATTTTAAGTCCAATTGACGCTTAACTTTCTATCCATAGACCAAATAGGGATTTGAAATGGAGTTTAAAGGTCAACATTAACTGATGAAGTAGTGATAGTACTACTACTTGACGATTTTGATAGTTGTATGTCCACTTCAGATGATGATCCCTCCTGAAATGTAGACATACAAGAACTCATACATTCTGCCTCACCGTCGTCCACAACAATGTCGATCAACTGATCGGAAGCGTCATCTACATCACAAACCTCTAGAACCTCCTTTGAAATCTCATCCTCGTGGTGATCATTAACCTCGAAAGCATCCTAGCCTATATAAATATCAATAGGTTCAACGTCCTCTTGACTACCCTCTTCTCGACGACGTCGTCTTATAAATTGGAGGACAGGGACATAAATAGAATGCTCAACTTCTTGAATGTCATACCCCCATTTTGGTGGTCGTAATATCATCACTTACCAATAAAGGTAATTAGCATTGTTGAATAACACCAAATAACTTTGCAGCCTTCTCCTCGCATCTCGTCCTAAAATGCAGATAGAGCTCCTCCTCGCATCACTTACCGAAACAGGTAATTAGCATTGTCGAATAACAGGTAATTCATACTGGCTTAATAGCCAATCCGGAAAAGACCTCCCGTTGTAAACGTCCTCGAAGCTAGGGATAGACAACCTGCCCATTCCAGATATTGTTCGGTCTATGATTTAATCGATCTCGTAGAACAACAGGTGTAGTCGGGCCTAGGGATAACGACCATTGTTCATGTGCAATATTGAAGACTCGCAACCTCCATTAATCTCCGCTATATGTTCACATAACAAGTTTCCCTCCCAAGAAAAAAGAAAAGACTCGCCAACCAAATTAAAGGGGAGGTTTGGCGAGAAATGACAGCCGGAAATTTTGCGAAGATACCAATGTAGCAAAATACACTGGTGTTTAGAAGTTTGTGCAACTCATAATAAGCCGTATGTAGTCAACTTTACAATACTCTAGTCCAACTCTCATAAGACCATCTCAAACAGAGACTGACTTTGGGCCAGAAAAAACTTGGATTCCAAGCTCCAATTCAGCTTTTCAGCTTCAACAGTGACAGGAAATCCAAGTTTTTGGAGTGAGAATTCAAACTCCAGCCTGCAGTCTGGAGAACTTGGATTATACATACTACTAAGTGGGAAATTAACAAAGTAAAGGCTTCATGGAAATTGATCTTTCTTGTTTGGTTGGATATGGAAAGCGAAGAAAAATATTTAAGAAATACTTATTTGCACCAAAAGATACTCTAGGAAAGTGCAGGCGCTTGAAAAACTCTGCATATCGAGGAGAGTGATTCCTGAAGATAACTGTAATCTAGGTAGCCTCTAATGTTAACTCGAATCATTAAAAAAGATCCAGAGAAACATGAGATGCTCTAACTAACCACATACTGTAGGTGGCCCTTAATAACCCCCAAAATGGCCAATTTAATTGGTGGCCCTTCGTGACCCCCAAAGTGGCCTAATATGATCCTCGAAATGGCCAATTTCGGGGGTGGCCTTTTACGACTCCAAAAGCCTAATATGATTCTCAAAATGGCCAATTTTTGGTGGTGGCCTTTACGTCCCCCAAAATGGCATCCATATGTTACGGTGAAAGCTTTGAGTATCCCATAACATAACAGCAGAAACTCATTTGGGAGAGAAACTTTGTCTGCTCAAGAGAGATTGTAATGGCCCGAATTATTTTGGTCATTACCGGAATTTTTATTTACTTTATATTGTGAGTTATCATATCATAAATATTTTAGTAGTTATATTAGCAAAATAGCCCCCAGGATATGGTCACACCTTAGGAGTTGTATTTACACCTTGTGAGGTTAGGAGAGAAAGGGTTCTCACGTGAGTTGCTATGAAACAAAACCCTAGCCTCCACCTTATAGAATTAGAAGAGAGAAGAGAGAGAGAAAAGGGAGCTAGGAAGCGTATATCATCAAAGGCAAGTGCACTATCCCTCTTTTTGTTTTCATGATTGCTTATGAGTAAAATATAAGATAATTTCTTATTAGTTACCATGGTCATTACGAATCACGATCCTAGACTAGGGTAAGGTAATAATTTTCACTTCTTGAGATGCCTATAATTGTTACCAGAATCGTAGATCAGAGTATAGTAGGTAATCATTACTTTCTTTATTTAAGGGATTGGAAGCCGACATGTAAGTATAGTAGGTAATCATTACTTTCTTTATTTAAGGAATTGGAAGTTGACATGTATAGGAGTATAGTAGGTAATCATTACTTTCTTTATTTAAAGAATTGGAAGCTGACATGTGAGTATAGTAGGTAATCATTACTTTCTTTATTTAAGGGTTGGAAGCTAAGGACACGTGAGTACAGTAGGTAGCTATGAACACAAATGTGACGTTAGAACAAAATAAAACCACATAGTACGATAGGGGCCCACATTATATATGACCAAGTTTAAGGAAATAAACTTCATGGTTACAATAGCATAGTTTTGAGAGGTGATCTTATTATTTAAGTTGGTCTAATATTGCTACTAGATGTTCTGAATATTTTACTTTGCATTGACTATGCTAGGCTCGCGATCCGATTTTGTTAAGAATAACTCATATGATTATAGAAATAAACGAGTTATGATCAAATATGTGAACGATAATGACTTGGAAGTTCAGACTATTAGTTATGTTGGATATTACACGGCTAAGAGTTTGAACTTGGGAACCTAGCGTCGAGTAGAGCAACTCGTCCGCTTGCCCTTTTCATAAGTTAGTTGCACACTAGAGTTAGTGTTTGTGTATGTTGTGATTTATAAAATAAACTATACGGTCTAAATAAAGAGACGTAATAATTGATATTACCCACGTAAGCGAAGACTAGAAGTGACTGTACATAATAGGGGTTTCTTATCGGTCAGGTCTAGTGGTGAACCATCGACATTTCCATGGGTATGAATCCCTAAAAGATATTGGTCAGGTCACAAGAATTGGCAGATTCTATGACATTTCCATGGGTGCTAATCCCTAAAAGATATTGGTCAAGTCAAAGAGTTCAACCTTAGGCATCTCCGTGGGCATTAAACCCTAAAAGAGGCACATCCAAAGAGTTATTGGATGATTATTTCGTACAAGGGACAAAAGAACACAATTACCAAGAAACTTTGTGTACACGACACTCCTAGAATATTCTTCAAATATAGTTGGCGCCAACATCTCATACTTTTACATCATATCTTCTTGCATATTGAACTCGTATAGCTCTTAATGCCTTATAGTTAGTAATTATTAGATATATGACACTTATTGATTGATGGTTTGTATTTTATCTAGTTTATTCTCACGAGTAGTAGCTGGGAGCGTGCTGTTGAGACGTCCCTCTAGCTGTTTTGTTCTTTTCCGTTCATGTGAGACGTTATCTAATTCTTTGATTGTAGTCATGTTAATGACAGATCTGATACGAGTTGGCTTTAGACATTTTGTTTAGATTGATATTTCCGCTGCGTATAATTGTGTGGATGCAGATATTTCACTTTGTTAATTTCTACATTGTTGGGGTACATCCGTCGAGGATGCCCGACCTGTTCACGGCCTCGAGATGCATATTCTGACAAGTCTTAGACTACGGATTTTGGGGCGTGACAGAGATAGTCAAACTATGTAAACAGTTAAAACATGAAGCATGAATGAAAAGTCTTCAGTCCTAACTTTCTCTCATTAAATTTATTATTCCTCTATGTTTTCTAAGTCCATATTACTCTCTTGCTCTATCAACTCAAACAGGTAAAAATTGAAGCCTGAGGTAAAACACTTCAACCACAGCCATATCTACTTTTTCTTAGCTCATAATGTTCTACTGACAACAATATGAAAGCTGAGGAATATCAACCCTCCAATCTATAAAAGAAAAGCAAATGCAGGAACACATTTCTTTTCCCCCGATTTTCCTAACATACCAAACATAAATAAGTTTGTTCCAACTTCCAGGAATGTAATATTTCCTTAATTTTCGACACACCCATTGTTTTTAATCATTGAAATTTTTAGACATTACAAAAAACACAAAGCGAAGGTTAAAGCATCTGCACATTCACATTATATGTCAACTACTCAATTTAGATTAAAGCAAGTAGAAGACTCATCATTTTTTATTTTTTTCGCGCATTCATTTGGGCATTCTAACATAAAACTATGAAATGCTAAATTTCCTAATTACAATTAAACCTACCAACCAACCTAAGAACAAATTACCTTAGAGAGCAAAGTCTCAGCCTCGGCGAAACCCCCCTTCTTCAACTCCTCCTCTGCTCTCTTCCTCAACGCAAGCGCGGACAGATTCTTCTCCGAATCACCGCCATCGCCGCCAATCAAACTCGACAGAACTTGGGAAGCTTTTGAAGCGGTCCCACAATGACTAACCACTAGGGCTTGAGGGAGAACAACAAGATTAGGACCAGCACCACATTTGCCCAAACAACCACTGGAGTTGATTGAGATATGAGGAGGTGTGAGGTCAGTGAGTAATTCTAGGGTTTCTCTTGATCCTTGTCTTCTACAAGTTCTGTTAACACAAACCCTAATTTCGATTTCAGATTTATTTTGGGGGTATGAGTTTGAGGGGTTGAATTGGGGAGTTTTGGTTGAAGTAGGTATAGATATCTTTACACCCAATATTTGCATCTCTCAAGATATCTCTAATATCTCTGGTTTTATCTCTCTCTGGATATCTTTCAGTTTGTTTTTTTTTCTTCGGTTGACGGGGCGGGAGTTTTTCCCAGGATATATTTAGGTGCAACTTCTTCAAAAAAAATTTTTACCGAGTGAGACTCAGAGTCAGATTGATTTGGAGAGACTCAAGTTACTTATTTTTCACTCAAATCAACTCAGACTCAAATTTAACATCTTAAAACTCATTTCTCCACTCATATCCAATAAGCCATTTGAGTGGGAGATCTGAGTCTTGAGTCTATGTTTTCTCTTCAAATTGCCCTCACTAAAAATCAAAAATACTAAGGTGGCGTTTGTTTTTTCGACTGACTGCACTCAGAGGTCTGAGTCTGAGTCTGAGTCCAGTCAGTAATTTGGGTCTGAGTGAAGTCACTTAGTGGTGTTTATTTTTTCGACTGACTGCATTCAGATTCAGATAAAACATCTGACTGAGGCTCTCTCCACTCAAATCCAATAAGCCAGCTGAGTGGACTATCTGAGTATGAGTGTAAAATTTGTGTCTAAATTGCCCTCAAAACAAATCAAAATTACAAAATAAAAAATTACTTCACAAGCCCTCCCTGCTTGATCATCTCCACTCCTCGATCACACTCTCTCTCTCTACAACCAGTAACCTCAAGCCCTCCCTGCTCCTCGATCACAGAAGACGGCTCCTCCCAGCTCCTCCACTCCTCAATCTCTCTCTTTCTCTCTCTCTCTAGAACCAGTAACTCCTCAAGCCCTTCCTGCTCCTCGGGCTCCTCCCAGTTCCTCCACTCCTCGATCACTCTCTCTCTCTCTCTCAAGAACTGCAATTGGAAAAAAAACTACAATTGTAGTTGGAAAGAAACTGCAATTTGATAGGAAAACTGTAGTTGGAAAGAAATCGAGAGGTACAAAAACCATTTTCTTGGATTTGATTTGTGATTTGCATTACCATTGGGATGTTATGTAGCAAGTACCAAGAGATGAGCTAGTACAGAGTTTGAATCTGTTTTAGCTTTATATTATAGTTTCATTTTCTTTATTTCAACTGAGTTTGTATGTGTTTTTTCTTGTTTGGCAGTTTCAGTTTGGGAAGAAAAGTGCTCCTCCAAAGATAAAAACTGTGATCCCTGAACTAGATTATAGAATACCTGCTGTATTACTTGGTATGTGTATGCTATATATTTGACATTTGCATTTCAGATAAGCAAATCTTATGTAGAGTTTTATTAAATGTTTAACACTATCCATCTATTAACTATTAGAAGTGCATCACATTCATGGACAGTATCAACTCTAGTGTTAACTGTTATGGATTGAAAGAAATCTTAGTGTGCAAAACTCAAGTGCATCACATTCAAGTGTTAACTGTTTAAAACTATCCATCTGCAAAACTCAAGTGCATCACATTCAAGTGTTAACTGTTTAAAACTATCCATCTGCAAAACTTAAGTGCATCACACTCTAGTGTTAACTGTTATGGATTGAAAGAAATAATCTCAGTGTGCATCACATTTTTTATTTGTTTCGAAAGGCCTGTGCATCAAATTCATAGATACTGTATCCTAATATGTCATGGATTTTTCAACAATCCAAGTATTTTGAATCTGGAATCCAAATCTTTAAGATAGGAAGAAAGAGATTTTCACTTGATTAGTCACCCAAGCTAGTGTTGATATATATATCAAAGTCTATTTACAGTATCATGGTAAGAAAGAACTAAGAATGATATATAGTACATCTGTTATCTGTTAACTGCTAACTGTTATGGATACCTGCTGTGTTACTTGGTATGTGTGTGTACTATATATTTGATATTAGAGTTTTATTAACTGTTTAAAACTATCCATCTATTAATTGTTAGAAGTGCATCACAAAAATAAATAGTATCAACTTTAGTGTAAACTGTTATGGATTAAAACTATCCATCTGCAATTTATGCATAGGCAGTTTATAACAGTTTTTGCAAATACTCATAGCCTGTTTTTACAGGTTATTGATGGCTTGTTATTAGATTATATCCATAGGCAGTTTATAACAGTTTGTATATCCATCTTTTAACTGCCTAACTATTATTATGGCTTGTTATTAGATTATACATAGGTAGTTTATACAGTTTATACAATTTGTATATCCAGTTTGTATGCCTGCTATTAGATTATATCCTAAATGTTTGTATATCCAGCTTGTATATCCAGTTTGTATGGTCTGTTAGAAGTGCATCCATTTGTAAGCCTAACTGCCTAACTGTTATCCATTTGTAAGCCTGTTTGTATTTAGAAGTGCATCCATTTATGTTTTTGTATATATCAGTGCATCTATTATACTTTGTATCTATCTGTAAGCCTATTTGTATATAAAAGTGCATTTGTTAATAGATAGTGCATTAGTAGTTGTTTGTTATTTGATACTATTTTCTTGATTATTTGATACTATTTTATTGATTATTTGATATTATTTTCTTGATTATGTATTGTTAGGGACTATGAATCGGGTTCAATGGGTATTATGTATTATTGTTATTATTATTATGTACAACGAGATAGTCAAACGAAATAGGAGGGTCCGCCAAAGACTATGTACTTCTGCTCTCACTGGCAAGGCATATGTACAGGAACTCTTAAAAGGTCATAGAACTGTAATGTATAATATGATGAGGATGGACCCAGCCTCTTTCAGATCTTTAGTTGCCCACTTCAAAGATACTGGGCTATTGAAGGATAGTAAGCATATAGATGTCGAGGAGAAGCTTGCAATATTCTTACACATCATTGCACACAACATGAGAAATAGAGCTGTAAACAGCAGATTTCAACATTCTGCTACTACAACCAGTAAAGTCTTTCATGAATGTCTTGATGCAATGATAAAATTTTCAAAAAGAGATGATAGTGCCTATTAATTTTGATGAACCACCAAGGCCAATTAAACATCATAAAATACTTAGGGAATGGGTTTTTAGAGGAGCTGTAGGAGCACTAGATGGTACACTAATTCCTGCAAGTATTCCAGTAAAGGATCAAACACCTTACAGAGGAAGAGGTGGAGGGAGTTGCTTCCAAAATGTGATGGCCATATGCGATTTTGACATGTATTTTACGTATGTTGTTGCTGGTTGGGAAGGAGTTGCCAATGATTCTAGGGTTTTGACCGAGACACTGAACAAGCTAGCCCTCAACTTCCCCATGCCTCCAACTCGTGGTAATGGTCATTTTCTTTTTGTTTATGCTTATCACTCTCTGTATGTCTCCTCATGTTACTTTCCTTGTTTCAGAGCAATATTATTTATGTGATGCTGCCTATGCACAAACAAGAGGTTTCATGACCCCTTACAGAGGTGTTAGGTACTGGTTGAGTGATTATAGGCATGGGCAAAGGCCTAGGAACCCATAAGAGTTGTTTAACCATGCGCATGCTAAACTAAGAAATGTAATTGAAAGAAGCTTTGGTATACTGAAGGCAAGGTTTCTTATTCTCATATCAATGCCTTCTTATGACTTCCTCACACAGAGAAACATTGTGGTTGCATGCATAACAATTCACAATTATCTAAGAAGGTTTTCTCTAAATGATGAACTCTTTAAACAGTTTGAGGGTAATAATGTTGGGGTTGAGGGAAATGAAGAAGAAGTGCATGCTGAGGAGTTGCCACCTAATGATATCTTATTTGGGCAAGTTGAGCATGCAGCAGCTATAATTCAAAGAGATATGCTTGCAGCACAACTAGCACTAAGCAATGCTAATGCCGCTATTGTAGAGTGATTTAGTTTATTGTAAACAATAACTCTTTAACTATGGTTTTGTAATATATTGCTATGTTGGGACAACATCATTTTATTAATGATATTTCTTTTTCTGGTATTTTGTGTTATTGGTGGAAAATAATATTCAATTTAATGGTGATTTACAACTGCATTTGTGGGAATGGGGTACATTAATTTCCCAAAGCTTTGACAATCCAAATAGGGCATATTGCAAATGCCTTTACGCGGTATTTTCTATATTCTATTTTCTATTTTATTATCTATTAGTAGTTATTTATTTTATATTTGCATATTTCAGAATACACCTAGGGATTGTGGGTTCTGGTGTTGGGTGGGTGAGTATTTGCCTTGCCCTTGTAGATATGGTCCATGTAAGCTGCGCTCTGCAACTGGTAGTAAAAAAAGATTTTACTATTGCCCACTCTCAAAGAGTAAGCAAGAGAGAGGTTGTGGTTTCTTCAATTGGTTCACCATTTACTTTCACTCCTGTTACTACTACCACTCCTACCTTTACTACCTCCACAACTATTGAAGATTTGGAGATCAAGTACAAAATAGAGTTGGTTGTGGCCCAAGCTAAAATGGAAATGCTTCAATCTATCACAGAAGACCTAGCAAAGATAAATCTAAAGAAGTAGTGTGTTTTAAAAGTTGTATGAGTTCTGTTTTGTTGAACATAATTTCTTATGCTATGTATGAATTTTTTTAACTTGATTCAAATTGGAGCATCTTTTGGGCTATGAATAAATTTTCTTAACTTCATTACATGTAAGCCAATTATATTACTGAAAATAAGAAAGAGTTTGTCACCTATATCTTTACATAATTAATATGTATACTTGGAGATTCCTTTACTGCTTGGGTTATGAAAAAGAGGTAAGCCTTCAATGTTTAAAGCAAATGGCTTTGATGAAAGTTACCAAAAACAGTTACTTGTAAGCAACCTACTAAAGGAAGAATCCTTGGTAGGATGAAATGAAAGTAAGAGAGTTGTTCTCATATTTTCTGCATATCCAAAAGGCAGCTGGATAACATATTTATAGATGTAAGATCCTCCTTGTTCCTTGCTCCTTGCTCTATTTGTTTTTTTGTATGCCATAGAGCCCTTCTGGTGTTTGCATATATTAAGAATAATGTGGCAATTGTTGTAGCAGTAGAATAGTACTGAATTTGCTAGGTTGACTGAGAAAGGATTGAACTAGTTTTATCATGGGTTCATGGTGGCTTTTTGGTCAGATAAAGGTAGATGTTATCCATAATGGAACTGCCATTGTCATATTGGTTTTATCATGAATTTGCTAGGTACTGCCATTGTCATAACAGGTAGCTGTTATCCATAATGGAACTGAAGAACCATAATGAACAGTTATTCATAATGGACTGTTATCCATAGTCATAATTACTACATTAGAATTTCTATCACAGTTAGGCATTTCTATAGCAGTTTATGCATATCCAGTATAACAGTTAGGCAGTTTATGCATATCCATTTCAGTATAACAGTTTCTACATATCCAGTATAACAGTTTCTACATTTCAGTATAACAGTTTCAGTATATCCAGTACAACAATTTCAGTTTCTACATTTCAGTATAACAGTTTCTACATTTCAGTATAACAGTTTCTACATATCCATTTCAGTAACAGTTATCCATTTCTATAACAGTTAGGCATTTCTATATGTGTTAGGCAGTTTCTGCATATCCATTTTAGTATAACAGTTTCTGCATATCCAGTTTTTGAATATCCAGTTTGAATATCCAGTTTATAACATCATATTTGTTCTGAATGTGCAGTTATGTCAATACCACCAAAGAAACCAATAGGTTTTTTCAAGAAAAATCCAGAATTTAGACTTCACTTCATCCTGAAATGTCAGGCACAGATAGACTTGAATAGAGTATCTGGAACATCTCTAAATACTATAACTTGGAAGGTAGTGAAAGAAGAGCTCAACAGCATGCAAGATTTTCATGTTTTGAAACAAAAGGAACTGAAGAATCAATGGGATTATATGAAGAAGCAATTGCAAATTTGGAGAGGGTTGATAAACTGGACTGGCCATGGATATGATCCTGTATCAGGCACCTTTGATTGGCCTGACGAGGTTTGGGAAAATATCATTGCGGTAAGTTAATGTGAATAATGACATTACAATTTTATTATATAACAATAAATACTTATGTTTAAACATCTATTCACTCTCTTGTTTACAGGTGAATTCTGAGGCGAGGTAGTATAACACCGCTCCTCTTCAGCATAGAGATTTGTTGGAGAAATTGTTTGAGGGTCTATCTGCCACTGGGGATTTTGCATGGTCTTCAGGTATGACAAGTGTACCACCTTCCACCCAGCAGACAGAATATGTTCATCTACCTGATGATACGAACGTTGACGAGACACAAGTTCCCCACGCTGGAGTTGATTATTCATGGGAAGGTGAGGCCATTCTTTCTTATGATGTCCCTATCAGTCCAGGAAGGGAGCCTACTCCTGGTAGTACTTCTCGTACCCCTATGTCTCAAGTTGGTGGGAAAACTCAATCAAAGAGGAAAAGACCAGCTACGGCAGTTCAACCAGTGGAATCATCAGAGTTGGTCCAATCTCTGATATCTACATTAACTGCCCAAGGATCTAGTTCTACTTCTCAAAGCAGTGACGATCATTCTTCTGAAGTTCTGAGGGTATTAAAGGATATGGTCAGTTCATATGAGATAGATAATGTATTATTTTTCAAGAGTTTGAAGTTCTTGGGAGAATCCAATGAGCACATTTATAGAATGATGTTTCTAGGGCTTGATCCAGAGCAGCGTGTTGGTTTCCTTGAAGCCCTTTTAGGTTGATGTTGGCGTATGTGCATGGGTTAAACCTGTTATTTGTTATTTGTAGAAACTGTTATCTGCATGGGTATGAGAACTAGATAATATTTTAAGCAAGGAGGTTTAAGGTAATGATTCCATTTTATTTCTAGAAACTGTTATCTGCAGAAGCTGCCTAACTACCTTTGCAGAACTGTTATGTCCATCTGTTTTGCTGTTTATGGATAGCAGTTTTGTTTTTACAAAATCTTATGCTGTTAAATCCATTATTTTTCCACTCTTTACTTGATTTGTCTAAAATGTTGTTATGTGCAGAACTGTATAGGTGCATCTGCCTAGAATGTTGTCCATCTACAGGTTTGTGTATGTCCATCTGTTTTGCTGTTATGTGCTGTTATGTCCAAAGCATAAGGTGCATGAGTGGATAGCTGTTATGTACATTATTTTTCCAGGTGCATCTGTTATGTCCAAAGCATAATGTGCATATGTTATGTTCAAAGCTTAAGGTGTTTTCCTATATATTTGTGTTTGTTATATATACAGGTTCTTTCATATATATTTGTGTTTGTTATATATACAGGTTTATTCCCATGTATTTGCATTTGTTATATATATAGGTTATTTTTCTATGTATTTGTGTTTGGTATATATATAGGTTATTTTCTATTGTATTTGTGTTTGGTATGAATGTGATGTTGGCATTAGTGACAGAGCGGTGGTGGTGGTATTGGTGATGAATAGGTGAGGGTGTTTGCTTATAAACTGCGAGGGGTATTTTAGTATTTGTCTATTTTAGTTAGATCTAACTAGCCAAAAAAACAAACACTCCAAGGCATCCACTCAGAGCCACTCAGACATTGAACACCTCTAAGTGCACTCAGACCCACTCAGACTCAGTACTCAGACCCAAAAAAACAAAAACAAATTCTTCTCAACAACTCCACCCAGAACGAAACCCCAATCTCCTCCAGCAGCTTTCCTTGATCACCTCCTCCTCAATCTCCTCCACAACAGCTTCTCAAGCTTTACTTCATTCAAACATCACATTCACCTATCTCTTTCTCTCTCTCGAACCAGTTGGAGAAGTTTAGCTGTTATTAGCGAAACTACTTGTGGTATGTTTGATTCTTCTTCAATTGGTTTATCTCTCTTTGTTTTACTGCGATTTGATTGATGTTGCCCAAACAATTATAGTTTTTGATTTGATTTTGTATTGGTATGAGTTATTATCATATTTGTTGCAAATGTTTTAAACAGATTTGGTCATATGTGTTTGGGGGGGGGGGATACATCACCCTCGAGCAATTTGGTTTTATCCGTTATCCTCATGGCATACAAATAATCTACCAAGAAACTAGAAACGAAATTAACATGCACAGAAAGCATAATATTTACCGGAGGTTCACCATTAGGCTACTCCCCCTACCAATCTAGAAATCCACTATGTATCCAAGTTCAATTACAAACACTCAAGAGATTCCAACAAATATGGAAATCCATAATCTCGTAATAATCCTCACATAGATTTACAAGAGATAAAAGAAACATAAGGGATCTATCAAGAACATCGAAGATTACCTCAACAAAGATCATGTTGCATACCTTCTTCTTGAAACCCTTTCAATCTTCTCTCTACCTTGATTTCTCTTCTTATCAACCAAGAGGTACTTCCCCTCTCACCATCAAATCCCAAGAGAATAACACCCTCCACAATATTCCTTGTAAAGACCAACTCTTTACAAGGTCTACCACAAAGGCTACATCTCTTCTAGATCTCAAGTTTCTCACACAAAGGTTTTTTAACTCACACACTGCGTTTGATACTATAGAAGGCTTTGAACTTACACTCTATATTTAAAGACCTTCCATTAGGCCATTTCCGAATTACGCATCACGAGATAATCCATCGTTTTGGATTAAATCCAATTTAAACGAACTTAGAAACAACCAAACATAGCCAATTTTGTTCGAACGGGTCATTAGGTCGTTCAAACGACCATTAGATAATCCTCTAGAATTTTGGCCCAAGAGTTATTTTCGTTCAAACGACTTTCTCAGTTTTGAGCCGTAATCCTAACAATATGTTACATATGAAGTAATGCCAGCTTGAATAGAGGGACTGACCCTCAGAAAAGATGAGCCTGAACACCAACAGAACTTTACAGAGGGGCACTAGAAAAGGAAAAGGAAATGACGAGTCCCTTGTGATTGTCATTGTTGTTTTGGATTGAGTTTGGTGAGTGAAAGCTTTGTTTGAACTTAGATTTGGATACCCATTTGGGTAAGAGAGAAACCCCAGAGAGGAAATCAACTCAGTTGAGTGTATTTGATGATGGGGTTGACTTGGGTGTTGTTTGATGAAAGATTTGATGTTTGGTGGTGATTGTGGGGTTGAAGAGAAGTGTTTTGGAGATCTGGGGGATCAGTTTTTGGAGGAATCTAAATATACAAGTATGATGAAAAGATTTTTTGTTTTGGTAGTTTATGTGTTTTTATTGTTTTATGATCACATTATATTGGAAATTGGTTTTCTTGTGGTGGGATTGACATTGAAGAAACATGCAATTATTTATGTATATTAGTTTGTGATATTGATTTTGTTACTAAGAGGTATGAAATGAGGAACAACACTGTTTTTGGGGGTGTCAAGAGGATCTTGAGAGATGGAAGGTTTAATTTATTTTGTTGGCCTGCATTTTTGAATGATAGAGAATAACCTGATGAAAATGTAGTTAAGATAATCTAGGATGAGCTGAATTTATTGCTAATGTGAGTACTTTGGTTTCATTGAATATGTGCTTAATCACCACAATTCTAAACTGATCCATGAGCTCTTTAATCATTCTGTGTAGTCTTCCAAGTGGGCTCCACCTTATTGTTAAGAATGTATACAACATTTTTGGAGTCACTATGGATCCATAAAACATATATATTCTTCTATTCCTTCTTAATCACCATTAACATACCAAAATAAATAGATTGTAATTCATGCACCAGAATGTTATTGCCGCTCACACAACCTGCACAAGCAATAACATGCATGGTCTGTGTTCCAATCTCTAAGAAGATCACCATAGCCACCTTTATCTGTTAAAGAGCCATCAATGTTCAGAACATACACATTAATTGGTGGTATTTCCCATACACAGGGAATCACCTGCTTGTTTTGCCCGATTGCATTAATATTTCAATTTAAGGTTGTTGTAGGGTCCAAGGTAAGCTTACTAGTCATCAGTTTGATTCTCATAAAGTCAATAATGGTATTGCTAACTTGACTTGACACTGCTGCTTTTACCAATGTGGATCCTTTTATTCTATTCTTTCCGGATGAAGTAGATGTAGGCATTGAAGACCAGCTTTAGTGTGGATTTTTATTATTAGTTAGTAGTAACATATGAAGTAGATGTAGTCATCGGTTTGTTTATGTTGTTATAGAGTACAGGGCTTTTGTTGTTATGTCCATTTGTTATAGAGTACAATGTTTATGTTGTTATGTCCATCTGTTTATAGAGTGTCATGCTTAAGTTATTATGTCCATCTGTTATAGAGTACAATACTTTATCCATCTGATTTTCTATTTTTCTGTTTAGCTGTACCATCTGCCTAGAATGCTCTGTCCATCTGCCTAGATTGTTGTTGTCCATGCTGTTTGGTTTATCTGATATCTGCATTCACTACCCAAGGAACGAGTTTTACTTCTGCTAACAATGACGACACCACTTCTGAAGTTCTGAAGGTATTGAAGGATATGGTCAGTTCATATGAGATAGATAATTGACTATTTTTCTAGGGTTTGAAGTTGTTGGGAGGAAAAAATGAGCATAACTACAGGGTGATCTTTCTGGGGCTTGAGCCAGAGCAAGGTCTTGGTTTCCTTGAAGCCCTCTTAAGTTGATTGGAACTTATTTGTTTGCATATTTGTAACAACTCTTAAGACTCTGATATTTGCTTATTTGTATTAACTTCAAACCAATGTTAATCTTTATTTAAATAGTGTTTGATATATATACAAGTTCTTTTCTATGTATACCAATGTATTTGTATAAACTTCAAAGCAATGTTAGGAACTAATGAATTTGTGTTTGCTATATATATAGGTTCTTTTCTATGTATACCAAATGTATTTGTATCAACTTCAAACCAATGTTAGAAACCAATGTATTTGCGCTTGCTATATATACAGGTTATTTGTGTTGGCAGATTCGAACGGGTACCCAGGTACGATTCTGGTCCGATAGTTGAATGCAGGCGATCCCTGGATGGCGACCTACCCCAAGGGGGAGTGATCGAACGGAAGAACGACCCACATGGGTTAGCCATTTTATTGACCCTATTAGGCATACCTAGCGTAGGAACGAGTTATTTTATTGGTGTGATGATGTTTCAGCCAATTTGATATCCCAGGTTTTCATACCTCAGGAAGGCGAGACGGATGAGTTGAAATGGCGTCCCTCAAAGGATGGAATTTTTTGATCAAATCAGCTTATCGTGTGTTTTTGGTGAGTATTAAGGTTGAACTAGTGGTGGGTCCCCCCTCTCTTCTGTTGAAAATCTGGCATAATAAGGCGACCCCCCGGGCCTAATTATTTGCCTGGAAATGCCTCCGAGATCTGGTTCCCTGTAAGGCTAAAATTGGTAACCGATTAGTTTTAACCGATATTTCGTGCCCCCTTTGCTCGACCTCTAAGGAGACCCTTCATCACTTTCTACTTGGTTGTCCCTTTACGACGGCCGTTTGGTTTGGGACGTCACTTGGAGGGTTAATCCATAAGTTTGAACATCTATCCTCCCTGGAGTGGATTACATTGTGGTTTAAGCCACCTATGATTTGGCCTTTAGACAGGGATGTCTGGGCTCGGGTGGCTTGCTCTATTTATTGGTTAATTTGGAAGGCCCGATGTGCATGGGTTTTTCAAATGACTAGATTGGATCCAACTCGGTTTTCAGAGACTATTAATAAAATCTTGTATGATGAACCGTTTTCTCGACTAAATTGATTAACTATTAAGGTTTCTTGGGCTCCCCCGACCCTTGGATGGGCCAAAATAAATGTTGATGCCTCGTACTGTAAAGATAAATATTATAATCACATTGGTTTTGTTATCCGTAATGCTCATAAACAATTTTATTGCAGCCCGAAGCTCATCCTGCAGATTTGCGAGCAGTGAAGAAGGTGAAGCATTAGCGGTCCTGGGTGGAATTAAATGGGCACGAGAACAGGGATTAACACGAGTACATATGGAAACGGATGCCGAGGCAATATTTTCTTTTTGTCAGACGGGAGCTGCATCCATCTCTTGGTCCTCTAAAGCAATTTTGCACGACGCTTTAGCTTTGTATAAGCATTTTGAGGATATATGTATTAGCTGTACGCCTCGATCTGCAAACTCTGTAGCACATATTATTGCGGGTAGGCCTACGAACGGTAATTTATGTTTTTCTTGGTTTGGTTCCCCACCTGAGTGGCTTCAGGAGTCACTCAGAAATGATGGCACCACTTTTGTAACTCTTCCTATTTGATAAATTATGGTTTAACAATAAAATAAAAATAAAAATATACAGGTTATTTTCTAAGTATTTGTGTTTGTTATTATATGTATATGTGGTGCTGACGTTGGTGACAAAGGGGTAGTGGTGGTGGTGGTATTGGTGATGAATAGGTGGGGGTGTTTGCTTATAAGTTGAGAGGGGTATTTTAGTATTTGCATATTTTAGTCAAATCTAACTAGCAAAAAAAAAAACACTCTAATGCATCCACTCAGATAGTGAACACCTCTAAGTAGACTTAGACTCAGATCAAGTCAGACTCAGACTTAGATCAACTCAAAGGCAAAAAAACATACGGCACCTTAGCTGGGGAGTGATTCGAAATATATAAGCATAAAGGTATTTTACAGAGTATACACTACTACAAACATTTATTCGATCTCCATTTCTTTCAAACATTTTGCCTGTTAAATAGTAAAATATAAACATATAAATATAGTAATATAAAAGAAATAAATCAAATCATGCATTAAATACTTAGAACAATGAACTTCATAAACACTATATAAAATATTTTTAAAAAGCAAAAGATAGAGAGGTACCTATATGAACTTCAGACTATTACAAACACCAAAGTTATTTTCCACGGCTTTAACTATCTTTCAATTATCAACATTTTTGTTAGAATTGTTGAGGTATGAACTCGAATTATGTTCATACCTAATGTAATAACTTCTCATCTATATAAGGGATACTAAGGGTATTTCTTATTGCATCTTGTGTGAGTTTGATTCTAGAGAGAACTAGGGTTTGAGAGACTCCATTAAAGCTTGATGAAGCTTAGAGAAATTGATTGTAACCTATCTGATAATAGTGGATTGTTCGCGAGGAGTGGTTTGTTATCCGTAAGGATTTTCCACTTTCTTCCTCCAGGTAAATTCTTTATCCTTATTTTGTTCTTTGTTGATTTATTACTTGTTCAGCGATTTCTGCGATTCTTTCTTGTCGTAGAAGAGAGACTAGCTACCTCAATTTTCAATAATTGGTATCAAAGCGCTTGTTATAGGGCTTGTGTGGTGAAAAGCCATGGCCAACGAAGAAAATTAAAGATCGCGAAGTTTAATGGCTTAAATTTTGGAATGTGGAAGATGCAGATAGAAGATTATCTTTATCATAAGGATCTTAACTTATCACTAGGTGGTATTGAGATGAAGCCGGCAAATTATGATGTTTCAAAGTGGACACGATTGGATCGCAAGGCTCTTGGAACTTGTAATGACCTAATTTCGTAGGTCGAAATAGCTTAAAATTAGATCTTACACCAAATATACTTGTGACAAAAATTAGTGGAATACAAGAAGTGACACAGGTGGTTTAGCGTTAAAAACTTTTGATTCGGTAAAAAAAGCCACAACCTCGAGTTGGGAATTTAGTAACTAGCACCTTTATTGTTTTAGGCTGATATCTTATTACAAGTGACCTCTTGAACTAGAAATGCTTGATCTTGAAATAAGAATTATTGTGGTGTTTAGAATCTAAAAATTCCTGTGTTAGAATCTCGAAATTCCGGTCCTTATCTCCTCTGAAACTTTTTCTTTATATAGGTCTTACCTGCAGTTCGTTATCGTGTAGAAACACATTCTCCGTATAATGAGGTAAATGGTAGTTGAATGTGTAACTGTTAGTTCGTGGGAGACATGTGTCTTTGACGTGTTCATATTTTATTGTAGTACTCGATCCACGTTCTTAATCAGTTCATGGTCTACGTGTCAATGCTGATTGTGCATGTCACGCGTAAAATGCGTGAGTCTGATATTGAGGTAGTTCGAGTTTGGACTAGGTCGAGGGATAGGTCCCTACAATCGCCCCCTCGCAACTGAAGGCACAAGTGGCTTTAGTTGAGAAAGAACTATGTTTAAAATATTCGTTGGAAGTTGAAAAGGTATGATGTATTGATGTGGAATTTGATTAGTTGGGTACTAGGTATTTCTTTATTGAAGACTGTATCTTGCATTTATTGTGGTGGAAAGGATTGATGTACCTGACTTTTAGTTTTCCCAGTAAAGGTTATTCTTTGAATGATGACTGCTTTGGAAATTTATCTTCTCATTGAATGTGGGCGTGGTATAAATAGTACCTGTACTATAGCGTCTGTCATCTCTGTGAAAGTACCCTATTTCTGTAAAAATCTCTTGGTGTATTATGTTTCGAGAATGGTGATAACCAGGCGTCAAACATATGAAGTGAGGGTTCTTATGGAGTTGCAGAGGTTGCAGCTGCGATACTTTGGCAACCAATCGGTAGAGATGCCCACGCCTATTCCGGTGCCACCAATACATCATGGGATGACGGATGAAGAAGCGACTGAAGCTGATGATGATTACTACCACATAAGGCGGTTCCACTATGTGATTATGCCTGAGGAGCAGCCTCGGGTCTGCCTTCGCATGTTGGCGGAGGACAAGGTCAAAGAGACAGATGTGGAGGCCGACATACATAACAGGAAGTACTGCTAGTATCCTGGGAGGGATTGGCTTCTAAAGTAGAATCCTCCTTTAATCTCTACCAACTCGAAGGTGGTGGGGGTTATAGAGGAAGAGACGGTGGCGGTGGAGAAGTGAGACAGAGATTGGAAGCCTTCTTACACACAATCATCGCTCTCTTTCTTGAAGGAGTGTTTCATGTTGGAGGCTGGTTCAGGCTCTCTGACAACTAACTTCCTCAGTTTCTTTGGGAAGTAAGTCGTGCTGGAGGTTGGTTCAGGCTATGTGACAACCATTGTATGAGTTTTTTTTGTAGAAGAGTTTTGGTATGAAACAGTGTTGAAAACTAAAATGTAATGTAACCTGTAGAAAGATCTGTAGAAATTTCTGAAAACTTGTTATCTGTAAAGTATTATGTAAGCAATATTCGAGCTAATGAAAAATATATTTGTGCAAAAATTGTGTTGATAGACCGAATTAGAAATTAGTAGGCAAATCGAATGAAAAGAAAACAAATGTTGGAATTAATATTTGAAATGTAATGTTGTAGAAAGTGAACTGAAATGAGTAGTATAAGGCGAACTAGTATAATGTACCTTTTTACAAGGTATCAATCGACCTAACGAAGATATATGTGAAGATGTAAAATAGAATATGCATAAATTAAACATCGAACTGTGGAGGTATTGTGGGAAAGTATAACATAGGGGAGAGATTGTGAAGGATAGGTGATGGACGAATCATCTGGAGGTCAATTTGGAAGATATGTTTAAATAACTTTGTAACATTGTAGGAGTACGCTCCCGCTAGCAACGAGGTGGATGGTCGCTAAACGACCCCACCACTAAAAGAAGAAGCACTTCAACTAGCGCTGACTGACCAGGTCGTCTTGCGAGCTCCCTTCTAACGACAAAGAGGTCTCGGGCTGGGACTCGCATAACAACCATAAAGCCACTGCAAGCACAACCGACGACGACCCGTCAGTTTGTTGGGAAAACTGAGGGGGCAAATCGCAACGCGGAAGCACAATACGATTAACAAGAACTCGAAGAACCAACCCTAACCAAAGAGAATTCGAATAAAGGCAATAAAAACACATCACAAGGTTTATTGGTGGAAACCCTTTCGGATCAAAACCACCCCGACAAGCACGACAAATATATTATCACCAAAAGGTTACAAGAAGTTCCAGAGATCTCAACCTCACCTATACCCTTACAGATAATCCCCAACAAGAAACCCTAGAAAGAAAACCCAATAAATCTCTCCAGAGCTAAACCCTAGATTTCTCCATTTTCTCTCTCTAACTCTTTTCTCCTGTATATAGGCCTTTAACACACACTCTGTATTTATAGACTTTCTATTAGGTCATCAACGAAGTACCCATCACGAGACAATTCATCGTTTTTGATTAAATCCCTGTACTTCGAACGCCAAAAAAAAAAACCTACTTACGGTGTCTATTCGAATAAGATTAAATCTATTCGAATATAATTGTTCAGGGACAAATGTATTCGAATAGAAATAATCTTATTCGAATACAAAAAAGGCCTGGATACTTTTATTCGAATAGAATTAATTCTATTCGAATACAAAAGTCAGCCCACCTTTTTGAGCCGTATCCCAACACAGTTAGCCCCAGCCCACGTGGAAGTATAGAAGCCTACGACCCTGAAGAGACATCTTAGAAATTACACAGAGCACGTGAGCAGGGACCCTTCTAGGTCAAACCCTCCTTATAAGTAGGAGTGGGGAGGTAACCTAAATGGGATCTTCTTCTTCTTCTTCTTCTCCTCCTCCCTCTTCTAGAGACAACTAGCTAAGTCAAGGAGACGGAGAGAAACTCGGAGAGAGTCGAGTAGTGCCCTCCTCCAGTGGAAAGTATCAAGCCCATAACGAACGCACGCTCATTGTTGTCCCTGAGAGGAATTACGGGACTACAAGCATGATCTTGGGGTTTCCAGGTCTGGAAATGTGGAGTAAATATAGATTACCATATGCGGAATGGGGGGATTTGATCTTATCGCCAATATGTGTATAAATAATGTTGGAGATGTGATTCAGAGAGGAGGAAGAAAAATAAAATGGTGAGGACTCGTTTTGAAATAGCTCATCATGCTTCGGAGGGACACTTAGCAATAAAGAAGTGCAATAAGATCATCGCGTAGTAAATCAACAAAGCCTAAGGTGATTTCTATTTTCCCTTCCATTTTACCTACTAAAGTACGAGAGTGAATATGATCAGAGTGAATATGATCTCCACCAGACATACGTAGCGCTTTAACTAGTACACGGAAATGGATACTATGATTCTTCTATCTATCAATAACTGCATGCATTGCGCGGTGGATGTGAAGAAGTAAGTCGTTATCTCGGCAATAATGAGACAAGCTAGTATTTGCAGTGAATCCACATGTTAAGTAGTCATCCATTACGATAGGAACTCCCAATTCTCTAGCAAATACAGCCCTTTTGATCATTTCTTCACATGTCGTTGCAGTAGCATTCAAATAATGTCATTTGATTTTAGTAGACCTTATCCTTCGGGACACGTACTCACGAACGAGTTCAAAGCTCCGAACGTTTGAGTAATAAGCTGAGAGACGTTGTAGAGTAAACAGCTATATAAACCACCTTAATTTGTTTCCTCTCAAAAACATATAAAAAAAACAACAGTTCATCTCTCTCTCTCTCCCTGTGCGAACTCTCTCTGACATCTTACTCTCGGTTTCACTGAGCTGCATACTACAATTGTACGTAATCTCCAGTACTGATGCTATTGCATCGATCACTGATCACTGCTCGTTGTATCCTGGGAAGAGATCATACTGCTATTACCTATACCTGGGTAGGTCAAAATACTCTTTAAAGAAAGTGCGATCCACGCCTGGAGCCTTTCTTTTACTGTTGCTACTGTTACTGCTTTGTTGTTTACCGGAGTACCGCTTCTGCATTGCTGTTATACTGATTACCATAGTGCTGCTGTGTTATTCTACACTTTCTGTACCAGCAATGGATGCATTGTTGTCGCGAGTGGATTCATAGTTCCAAACACATTGCAATGGATCGTGCTCGATACTAGAGAAAGAAACAACATATTCAAACTAAATGTATCCTTTCATGGCTTCACTCAAACAGCATTTGACACTCGCCTTTCGCGGTCGAGACCATCTTCACTCGCCTTCGACACTGGTGCATGAAAATGTTAAACAATGGGCAGATCACTATAATGCTGTTAGTGCTTCACACTTCAGAAAACATTACCAAGATCATGAGCTCCATTAATATCAGAAACGCGCAATCACAAGGGAATTTCTAAACAGCGATAGTAACACTAGTAACCACGGCAAAAGTCAGAATTAATCCCAAAACTGATACTCCAACAAACCTGTTGTAGCTTGCAAAAGCGAGTACTATTTTATTTTATTTCGAAATTCAAGACTAGGCAAGCATTGGAAATAACCAAAAATAAACAGTGCTCCTAATATTCACCATAAAGATGTAGTTATCCAATCAAAACTAAGATAACCAAACACACAATATCTGATTCTCCATAATTCAAGCCAAAATCCATAGATGAAATTCTAAAAAATCTATCATAAGAAGCGATACATCTCTCGAAAGGGATTGAGTCCATACAAAAAAAAAAATCCCTCACCCATCTGAAGATTTAGTCTATCAAGTCTTCACAACTTTAAGAATCAAATAAAGAACCCAAATATTCAAAAGTGGACAGATGTCCAAAATCACCAATCGCGACGTCGGTCTCGGTCTCGACCGTGTTCTCTGCCTCGATCATCTCGCACTCTATCTCCATCCCGATCTCTACCTCTATCCCCACGGTCCCGGTCCCTCTCTCTGCTTCTACTTCGGCGCTTTTCCCTCTCGTAGGCGTAATCATCTCGATCCCGACTTCTAGTTTTCTCTCTATCATAGCGGTCTCTACCATCCTTACTTCTCTCTCTACCATTTCGTTCTGCAAAACATTAACAAGATGAGACTGTTAAATACAGAAAAGAAGCCTTCTTTTCTACAAAATCAATTAGAGATAAGATAATAACTCAAAAAGAAAAGGTTCAATGTGACAAAACATCAAGTATCAACAGATGCACGCAAACTATTGTATGAATACACTTGATCTCTTCCTTATCATTTTGTACCAGATGATAAATTGCTGACCATATAGGCAATAGGGCACCCACTAAATCCATTTTTAAGCTGATTCCTAAAAGAGGGAGCAGATAACAGTGAAATTGTGAAAATACCTAGATCGTCAACCTCCCATCCAGCTCGCCCGGCGCCAGGAAGTGTCTGTACAGCTTCTGCTTGCTGTGTTTTGGCTCGAAACTTCTTTTTCAAATTACCAAATTCATCATACATCTCTCCGTCATCCTGAAATTAAAGCAAAAAAAGATATAGATATCAGAATAACTAATAAACCTCGTCGGTAGAAGGGCCCAAAATGACTTACTTCTTCAGCCTCACGCCTCCGGCGTCTGGTTTCCTCTATTTCTTCTTCATCCAGTTCTTTATAACCCCCAGCACGTCCTCCTCTGATAATTATGATCATGAAAATAAGTGAAGATAATTATGTTCGATAAAAATTGCGCTATAACATCCAAAGGCTAAAAATCCCAAGAAGGTTGTGTTGAATAATTAAAGTTTTCATCTTTTGATGACTGCTTTGCAAGAGTAATAACATCTGAAGGGTAAGACCCTTAAGAAGGCCATGGTAATTTAATTAAAGCTTTTATTTTTGGGTGGCTGCTTTGGTAGCGCAACACCACATTGGATATGAGGGGAATCTCCTTTTAAAAGTTGATAGACTTAAGCAGCTTATATCAATATTGCACTGTTTGCTTCACCTTGTAGTTTTGAATTTTGACAACCATTTTGTTATTTTCCTTCTTTCATGTTCATGTGTTCTTCATTCTACCTTCCCTGTGTGAGGCGTTTTCCCTCTAATTTCATTTTAATCAAAATCTTATATCCGGCAAAGAAGAGGAGATATAACTGAGATATGCAGTAACATTCTTGAGCTCATGGTCCAGAAAACCTTGAGACATTTAAGAAAATTGTAGTCATAACACCATATATGTTAGCATTAATTCATAATATCTAGTACGATTGTATCAATGTATTGCTACATTTTCACTGAATAATATTAAATCGCAGAAACTGCTCCACTTTGTAGTTTATAAAAACCTATTCAGGAATGTTATGAACTCCCTTGAAGATGTATGTAGAGTGTTTCCCCGGGGACATTCACCAATGTAGCTGATAATTCATAGCCTCTATCGGCTACAGTACACTGAATAATGATATGCACCTCTTAGAGGCCTTAATGATTGCCCTATATGTTGTACTGAGCACAATCTAGAGGAAACTGAGAGCTGGTGTGACCTTCAAGGTCAGTCCCTAGTCTAAGGCTACAAGGTGCAATCTATCATAATGTTATTGAGAGAGTCTATCTACACTAACCTGGGGGGTTTTGTCACCAGTGAAGTTTATTATTGGCTTATGTGGGCTAGGAGGCAAACACCCATTTCTGCGTATAATGACTAACATGGCTTGTTGGAGCATTAGGGGACTTAATGGTGCCCTCAAGCAAAGAGAGGTCACAAATATGAGAATCAATTTTAAGCTCTCAATGCTAGCTCTGGTTGTGACTAAAGTGATCCCTGAAAATAAAAGAAGGATTGTGAACAACGTAGCCCCAGATTGGAACTATATGGACACCCTGGAACACACTGATACAGGTAGGATTATTCTACTGTGGGACCCCAAAACTATTAACTTGTACATTGCAGAGATAAGTGCTCAAGCCATAAATTTTAATGCTAAGTGGAACAATGGGACTGAGATTTTTTTAACAGTAGTGTATGCTAGCAACATTACTAGTATAAGAAATGCCCTATGGAACCACCTTACAAAATTTGCTACTTCTGTTAACTTACCGTGGTTAGTGTGTGGTGATTTTAACAGTATAATAAGTGTGCAAGACAAAGCAGGGGGTGAAGACCTTAGAAACTATGACTATATGGGTCTGGCAAATTTCGTTAATAGCACAAATTCTTCATACTGCAAGTCTAATGGAGCTCTGTCTACAATAAAAGGAAAAGTGCAGACAAAATATACACCAAGCTATTGACAGAACCATGATCAATACCCAATGGCTTGCAACCATGCCTGATACTGACCTCCTTGCTTTCCTGGATGAATCTCCTACTTCTGCAATAGCTGTGAAGAATGCACTCACTAAGTTTCATATGATCACTGGGCTCGAAGACAACATCAATTAAAGCCTTATATTCTGTGCTGAGATTGATGATGAGGCCTGAGGGGTAGAAGAGATGACAGATATTTCCGGCTTCCAACTTGGAAGCCTCCAGTGAAGTATCTTGGCCTCCCTCTTATTTCTACTAAGTTTAATCACAATGATTGTCTTCCTGTTATTAATTTTATTACTTCTAGAATCCAAAGTTGGAAGGGAAGATTTCATTCTTATGCTGGTCGAATGGTCCCTATCAAAAATGTGCTCAATAGTATGAATATCTATTGGTTTTCTTGCTTTTCTATCCCTCTTAGAACCATTCATGAGATTGATAGTCTATGTAGGAAATTTCTATGGGCTGGGGGTGACCTTGACTACAAAACCCATAATATGAACTGGCATGATACCTGCCTGCCTTGTAAAGGAGGGCTAGGTTTTAGGAGCATTGGAAACTGCAGCAAGGCTGCCCTGATAAGGCACATTTGGACTATCATTGCCAACAATGACACATTGTGGGTCAAATAGGTTAAACAACACCTTATTAAAGATAAAAGTTTTTGGACCATGAAAATTGCCTCATCTTGTAGCTGGATATGGAGAAAAATCTTGCAAACAAGGGAAGAAGTTGTGGACATAACTAAATAAACTGTTGGTAATGGCCAAAACATTAGCTTGTGAAGTGATCCTTGGCATCCTCTGGGTGTCTTAATGCCTAGATTCCCCACTGGCCTCAATTATAATCCAGGGCTCCCAAGGAGGCCAAAGTGGGGAATATGATACATCAAGGAGCTCGAGATATCCCTCAAAACTTTAAGAGGCTTCTAGAGGAAGTTGAGATCAACCAAGGGCTTAAAGATAACATTGTCTGGACTGCAAATAATCAAGGGAAGTGCGCCCTTAAGAAACTTCGACTACATCAGACCTACTAAAATAGTTATCAATTGGGATAAATTAATCTGGTTTACAGACTATCCAAAGGCATAGCTTCATCACTTGGCTAGCAATGAAGAAGGGCTTACAAACTAGAGATAAATAGCCCAAGTGGGGTACTATCACTAATAGTAATTGTGTCTTTATTGTTGGAGTATATGTGTGCTATACAGATATACTATTGTACTCCCACATTGGGTAGAAGTCGCTTAGGAAGCCCATATTATAGAAAGGATGGGGTTATGTTGTATTCTATAATCAACTTATGAGTGAATAAAACTCTCTACTTATTGATTTCTACATCTTTAAATTGGATCACACATTTTTTTTTACAGATGTTAGATCCGTGAAACACGCTATGGTCCCTCTTTTTCGATTCGCTGCCGAAGAAAATATATCAGTAGTTGATAGATAACTCCCTTCCGTGATGTTATAAATTCCTGTGACGATCAAACTAAGTGAATTTCGTGAGCGCTTTAGGATAATTGCAATTCAAGAATTCGCACCGAATCGCCATTTGTTTCTCCTTTTTCTTCTTTCCGCCCCCTTTGCCCTTATTCGTCGAGCTTGATTCATGGCGTCAAATAAGGACAAAGGGGACGGAAAGAAGAAAAAAGAGAAAAAGATGGCGATTCGGTCCGATTTCTTAAATTGCAGTTATCCTAAGACGATCACTAAGTTCGCTCAGCTTGATCGTCACAGCTTGATCGTTACAGGAATTTGCAACATCACGGAAGGTGAGTTATCTGCTCTATCAAATACTGTTATATTCTCTTTGACAACGAATCGAAGAAGAGCGACCAACACGGCGTGTTTCACGGATCTAACCCTAACATCTGCAAAAGATGTGTAATCCAATTTAAAGATGAAGATGAGATAATCACACATGTTCACATGAAAATGATAGAATCGCACATGCTCCGATACCATGTAGAAATTAATAAGAGGAGAAAGTTTTACCCGCTTTTAAGTTGATTATAGAATACGACCTAGCCTCTTTTATATAATAGGGGTTTCTTAAGCTACTTCTACTTCTACCCAATATGGGAGTAAAGTAGTATGTGTAATAACACACATATACTCCAACACTTGTGTCATACAGGAACTGAAAACAGATGAGCACTTGTTCTTTAGCAGACAGTATTCTAAAGAGGTGTGGAGTAGGATTCTTGAAAAGCCATGGCCTGGGAGGAACATGTGGTATGGTGCAACAACCATTTTATGGGAAAAGATGGTATTGCCTTGATAAAAAAAATGCCTCCAATGCTTTCTACTATCACATATGGCTGAAAGAAACCAAAGAATTTTTCACAAGTGCAGATTGGCCACCACCATCAACCACAGAATCAAAGAAAAAATTCAACTCAAGCTAGCGTTTAGGGAGAGCAAGCTGATGGACAATCAACATACTAGAGACACTTTGGCTAAATGGAACATACACGCAAGCTTCAACATTAACATTGATGATGGGTACCCCCAGTTGTAGATGGGTACCCCCAGCTCGCAACAGAAAAGCCATTAACATTGATGATGGTCCCTTTCAGCAGACAAAGGAGGTTTTGGGGCTGCTATCAGAGATGATCATGGTACAGTTGAAGCAGTTGCAGCTGGGAGTAATAAGCCTATGTCTGCTCTAATTCATGAGATACAAGAGATTGAACTAGGCCATAACCTGACAAAGCTGAAAGGCAAAAAACTCATTAGCCTCAGATCAGATTTCCTGAAACTGTTGTTTCTCTTATCACAACGAAGGGCATCCCTCCTTGGGAAGTGAGATATAATATGCAGAGAATCCATGCTATGATTGAAGAGCTAGAATGGTTTGAAATAGTACATGCCTAAGAGAAACTAATAGGTCTGCAGATGGTATTGCATACCTTAAACCCCCATCCCTATTCGTGGAGATTCATCCTGGTCACCTTCCAGATGATCTGAAGCAGATTGCCATGAAAGATGTTAGTAAAACTTATTACAGGACTTCTTGATGCAGGCAATGATTGTAATATGGGAAAGACTGTCCTTTCTTGTGGATGATGGCAGGGTTGAGAGAACCATGTGCAAAGTTGGATGGGTTGTCAACAAGAGCAACTTTAAGAAAGGTAGACATGTCAAGCAGGTTTGGAGGATTACTTGTTGGAGAGTTATTACTGTCGAGTGGTTTAATCAGACTGTTTTTCTGCTAAGTGTGCGGGGAGAAGCATGAGATCCTTGGGTTTCCAGAGATACACTAGGAGTCTCCACATCATGCTTGTGAGCTGCTGGGCTTTACAAGTCCACTACGGAGAGGCTTATGAGTGCTTTTGCTCCCTGTAGCCTCTTTTCTTTCTTCCCTTGCTCTCTTGTTGCTTTATCCTGTTTTCTGTTTTGATTTTTTTAGTTCCGTTATTTGTTTCCTTTGCCTTTTTCTTTGCTTCTGATGGTGTTAGGCTCTCTAGCTCCCTGCCTGTAGGGAGGTCGAGTTGTCCCCACCTTGTTTCTGTTTTCTGTTTATATTCATGGGGAGCTGCCCCCCAGCTCGCCTTTCAAATAAAAATAAATAAGATGGTGTCTATTTTCATAGTTCATACCAGTGTCCCTTGTTCAAAATTTGGTACAATAGCTGAAAAGATCGGTTGATAATTGGAGGATGACATGAGAAAGGTCAAAGTGAGTAGATATTGACAATATTTGAAAAGGAGATCTACCATTATAACCCAATCTCGTCTCATCTCTCAGATATCCACCATGATTGAAACAAAATATTAACATATTCAGACTAGTATGTATGTACAATTGGGAATTTGAGCTTATGATTATTTGACCAATTTTGGATAGATATACAACATGATTTTATGATTGCATTGGACATTGTAAGTGGATCATACATGGTAAGCTAAGGATCGAGTTTTTACGTACTACCTCCAGGGGAATATAACTAACACTCGGCCAAATAAGGACTATGAACAGAATTTCCGATATTTGCAAGTAGAACAATTTTGGCTTGTGATCAATGTTTACTGAGTTCACAAAGAGTGTTCAGTGCATATGAAAAATGTATGTTCTTTCAGATGAAGAACAGTCTCATGTAAACAATGTTCTGCATGTTATGTTGTTTACCAGAAGTGAAACTAAGTGTTTTCAGCTTCTTTTTCCTCTGTTTAGGGCTTAAATGGTGTTGAAGTTTTATGCCAATGGTTTTCGCGCATTATTGCACAAAAGTGTTTTATTATTTCGAAGCTATAATATATTGCCCATACATATAGCATAACCAAATTCAGTATGCAATCCCGATCATCAATAGATTTACCTCACGCCACCTTCATTGTGACCGGGCTTGTTGGTATTGCAGATATTACACTTTGTCCGCTTTGCCCAATTGATGTTTGCACACCTGAAGCGAAGAAGAAAAAAAAAATTAATAAGCTGATGAAAATTTTGCAAACCCCGTAACAGATAGCATGATTGTCCCTTACATACGAATTAAAAGCAACACAAAAAAGTCGGGTTATCAAACCATTATTTTATATTAAATTATTAATAGATCAATTGGGCGAATGCAATGTTTTGACAAGCAACTAAAAGTACCCACAAACCAACAAAAGCTCCCCACAAAAAATACATAATTCCCCCTATATCAACCCATATGACTTCCCAAAAAAGGATCAGCTTTTGAAGGAAGATTTTGTCCACATAGCACATCAAGAAATCTGGAACACTTGCATACTTGTCTTCCTTTAAGTCAATATAAATACAGTGAGATATGAATAAATAAAACAGTTAATATTCACAAAACTACAAGAGGAAAAACAAAACCTACAAAACCAAAAGAGAAAGCTATAATCTTACATTGGACAAGACCAGTCATTTGGCCCAAAAAGCCCTGTAGGAGCACCAGAACCGACTGGATTGCCACGTCCTCCAGAGTCATCACCACCACCGCGACCCCTCCCTCTACCACCAGCCCCTGAACCAGAGCCAGAAACACCAGCAGGCCGTGCACTACCACAACGATTACACACTCCACGAAATGCAAAGTTCACATTTGTGCAACTGCAGCAAAATGAAAAACTGAACATGAGAAATCAATTACAATATCTTCCATAAAGTACATTAGATTCGAGTCGGATTTAACCAGAAATCAAATGATAATAAAAAACTGATTTGCATGTGCATTCTATCATCCCAAAGCCAATCTGATAGTCTAAAATCTAATATAGTTCCAATCTGATTAGGATTTGGCCCAAACATTCTCACAATAATCTGGATTTGAAGGGCTGGGGTGTGTCCCATATCCAATACCAACTTATAAAACCTGATCAAAGTTTGGAGAAGTTTGAAAGAGTTATTTAGGACTGTATGCAATTGGACGGGATTTGTGAAAGGATACGAAATATGGGCATTCCAAAAGAAACACGAAGACCGTGAAAATGATCATCTTTGGCATTTATACACAATGTATTGGTCTTCTTTGTCCATTCTTTTGTTTTTGTGTTAGTGCGTGTCTACTGGTTGAAGATATTGTAATGCGATGAGAGAATTAGCTATAGTGGGTCCGACGTGTTGTAAAGCTTTTCTTTGTGTTTTACTTTTGCATTTGCTTTTAGATTCTAATCTTTCCACCTCAAAAAGTTTCTTATAATTTTATCAACAAATCATTTCCACTTCTCCAAAAAAAACTGAGAAAAAGTTGGGTTTGGGAAATTACATATCCAATCAATTCGGGTGTTTTGGTCAGACTTAGTCATATCGTTTGTATTTTGGATTTTAATTTGGTTGTGCCAATTAAAACTATCTTCATATGAACGGATGTTACCAATAAACTTCCAAACATTCCCATTAAACCTACCAAGTCCTATTCGGATTCTAATATGATCAGCCCGAATTCGACCATTCAGCGCCCTAAGTCTGTAACACGAAAACTAACAAAAAAAAACTCTAGAACTAAAAGTACAAGAAAAGGCTGCTCACCAATGTCACATCACAGACCTTGTATTAGGACACATCCAGTCACCATCTTGTTGCCAAGCTTTTCCAGAAGCATCACCACGACCTCCACCTCGCCCTCCGCCGCCGCCATTAATAGCGCCAGAAACTTCCTGCTCCCCTGAATCATCAGGTACACTTGGATCTCTCACTTGAGTGATTTGATCACCCACATTATATGAACCCAAGTTATACGAATGATCCTCTTTGTTTTTTGACTCTGCTATAAATACTCCAATTGTATTTCCATGAAAATCTTTATTGTTGAACCATTCCACGGCCGCCAAAGCAGCATGTGGATCTTCATATGTAACTGTTGCATCTCCCTTTGGCTCGTTTGTGACTTTGTCTCTGTAGAACCATATCTTGGGTTGACCGGTCCTTTTATCTTTCTACAAAAAAAAATTAAAAGAAACTTTAAAACTATTTATCTTTACAATTAAGAACAATCCAAATTAACACCATTAATATTGATTAAATACGGACTACCTGTTACCTGGTCAGACTCCCTACCTTTAGCAACCCAATGGTGCCAAAAAACTCTGCCAGCATGTCTTCATCAGTTCCATGAGGTAAGTTGCAAACATAAATTGACCCATTTGACGGCTCAACTCTTCCTAAACGGCTTGCCATGTCAATTTATATGTTCCAATATCATGAAACCGCAACAACTATAACCTCCACTGATTCTGGATACAGTAAGTACATTTCAGCTTTAACTGTTCTAAGAGTAATTTAACAGAAGAAAACACGTAAATGCAAAATAATATTATGCATTTGTTTTACTTCAAAATTCAAATAGCCCCAAACAAAAGTACGCAAATATGACAACACCCGATACAGTGACTGTTAAAAACATGATTTTCTTTAATATAAATTCTGGGTTATGTCAAACAGACTTCTAGTTCTCGTAGAAGCCAATTAACGCACCAAACTGGCTAATTTATACCCTAAAAAACTCATAAATCCTACTAGATGTCTCATCCAAAAAACTGGGATTTTAAGAGAATTCACATTGCAATGAGCATAAATAATCCCTTTTTCCGATATAAAATCTATCTTTTTGAACACCGCCATCGCAATTAAATGAACCCCATTAAGTTTTCATGACTATATACAATTGTGACTCTTCTAAACCATAATCAGATTTGAGAACCCTAAAATCAGAAATTGTTAAAATGCACAAATTTGGTGTGATATTTCAAGCAAATTGAAGCAACCTAACTTAAAATTTATCTAAAATTGCAATCTAAATCCCTAAAAACAAACAATAGAGAAAGGGAGAGAAGTCAATTACCGATTGAGTCGAATCCAAAATGACAGACTTCAATCTAATTGAAGGAACAAAATGAATCAAATCACAGATAATCTGCTGAATTATATGGCTGCTTTTGTTGAGTAGTGTCGGTTTCTATTAAACAACGGTAACTTTTGATCCGGGACTCGTTAGACCATTCTCAGCAGTGCTTAAAACTCCTGGTGTTTGAACTCTTCTGATAAGTACTTCCAATTCTTATCTTTTATTCGGAAAAAATCGAAATTCAATATAGGTTTCAAAATAGGAAAAAATTATCGAAAATCGGAGCGGTCGAAAAAACTTGCAGCCCTATATGTGGGTATGGTGAACCATGTTCCCTATATATTTGGCATTGTGGGCTTGTGATTTACGTGTTTTTACATTAATATATGATGTATTCAAGAATAAAATGGTAGATTACCACTGTTTTTTGTATTTTAATGGAGAAACTTATAGTATTACAATCTTCTGATCTCATTAGTCAAACAGAATGAGAAATGTTATAAGTTAGAAGTCTATATTTTAAGTAAACTTCTAACCTTTAGCAAAATACACAAGTTTTTTTTTAATCTTCTAACTTCACAACTTCTAAGTTAAAACATTTTACCTCTTAAAAAACGTGGCCATAGCTTTACCTTGTAGGGACGGGATCCAAAGAAGAGAGTCGTCAAATCATCTTAAAGATAGAGAAGAGAGATAAAATGGTCATTGAAATTTTAGAGCCGTCAATTCGGACACCATGTTTTACTATAAAATGGTCATTGAAATTTTATCAATTTCGACATGAAGACATAGGCGTCGTAGTAGATAGAAGATTTCTTTTTATTTGATTATTATCAGAAAACCCTAAAACGAAAATTTGATTACAAGTACATATCAGACCAACTACCCACTGTTTATACACCAGAAGTTACGTGTGATGCAAGTATGCAACATTATTCTGTTCTTTCATTTATCAACGAGGTCGAAGTTATAAACCTCCTAAATAATCGGTGCAGCACAAAAGATGAATATCATAAGTCATAATTACAATTACGAGAGCAATGGGAGCACAAAACACTATTTATAAATGAAGCAACTAAGGCAGAGATCGATCCATATGGTTTAGTGAAAATTGAGCCAATAAACGGTAAAACAAATTTTGATAAATTAGAAAGTAAAAACGCTCCAGGATGCAAATAAGGCACGCATACAACACCTAAGTTTAGTGAAATACATTTAAGGGATTTTGTAGGTTCACTGATCAGAGCTCGGAGAAAACCTCATAAGTTTACAATAATTGAAGAAACAGAAAAACATTGTGATTGTTTTCCGAAGAAGTCGATACATGAATATAGGACAAACAAAAGAAGTTGATATGCATCCATGTGTAACACTTTGATGCGTCATATTGTCACTATTCGTAATAAGCTTAAGCAGACATACATATGTAGATTAGAAGTTTTCTGCCTCAAAATCTATATGATCCTGCCATCTATAGCTCTCACTATCTTAGGGATCAAGATTCAGAAGTCCTCACATTAATTCTCCAACCGTAATGGGCAACCCTCCAGGAGATATCCTGGCTTAACTGACATGTGTAGTCTGGGGGATACTACATGCACCCCAGGTATTAGTCGACGGATGATAAATTAATTAAGTTATAGCCATGGATCACCATGGCCTTTAAGAAAATATGTCTCCATTCTAAGCTATAAAAGTACTTTTCTATGAGATGCTAATGAAAATTGAAACTAGAGATGGACATCTCTTCTGAACTCCCTTATAGCAGCTTCTGACATGTAATGATTATTCTTATCTTTGAAACTGGATTGCATGTAAGTAAAAAAACTTCCTCGTTAATTCTTTTGGACACCATTTTTTATTACCACATCAAACAAGAGATAGAAGGAGATCAGAAACTTCCTACCGTAAACTATATGAACAACAAGGCCCCAAAGCACTCAATACAATCACCATTATCCAAAAATTCTTTTTCGCAAATATCAGGGTAGTCCATTCACTCTCTTCAAATTTCAAGATCTACAGACCCTCCCTCTAGTGTTGCAACCAACTTTCTTGCATATTAACGAACCATTTCAACCGTTCACTGTAAGAGAGACCCTAACAGTTTAGATATGATTCTAAATATGATTCTGGTCCTAATCTTACCCTTGTAATCATATCCCAACCTCTGCATTATTCAATCTTGAAAGGAAAAAAATATCCCACTGATTTTCTATATCTCAAACCTTTTATTTACTTAGAATGAAAAGCATTTGTAGAAGATAATTACTTTACGAGTTCCAACTTGTCAACAAACAACTATATGAAGTCTCATGCCTTCCATGGACATTGCTACTTGCGTTCCAAATTCCTTTAGCACATTGATGGCTCGGAGCCTAGTTCATGGTAAAGTATTTGGTATCATACGTCTGAGAAGGAAAATGGATAAGCGTCTGCATGGATATATCCCATCCAGGTACTAAAAACAGTGAGCCCTAGTAATGAAAACCTTGAGATCGGTGAGCCCTAGTAACGAAAACCTTAAGATCAGGGGTGCATGCTCCTGAGTCGCTACAGTGGAACTAAAATATTTAGGTCAAAGTGAAAATAGACAGAGATGGTCACACTTTGCATTTTTGTCATGACTCAAACTCCCAAGTGTGTTATTCTTCAAATGAAGATCAAACTGAAGTCGACGAAGTAGAGAAATTCAGACAACTAGGGATTTCGAAAGTAAACAAGGAAATGACCTATAGAACAAAGGCAAAACACGGTGCATAGACCCCTAGGCAGATCTGAAAGAGAACTAAGCTTGCTATGCATGACAACAAGAAAGCACCCAAGTCCCCAGATCAATGGAAAAAGCTCTATAAAAAGCAACGTCTACCAAATGAGCGGATCCAGAGTACTGTAAGCTGGTTTAATTGGCATTGCTGAAGTATCATGACCCACTTATTGGAGCAAAAAGAAGGCCAATGGGTTTAGTTACTCCTACATTTGGGCGTGGTAACCGTTCCAAGGAAACAATTTCATAAAATAGAGGTCTCATCCAACCTAGTAACCAAATAAATCGAACCCAAGTTCCAAAACTGAATAACAATGGGAGTACTAACTCCACTTTAGAAAACTTTGAACTACGGTACTCGTAATTTTCCTAGATAATGACGCAACACAAAAGAAGCATGTCAAAATTCATGCTTGCAGCTTACAATTATGTGAGCTATGGGGGCAGACAACCATTTTATAACGGAAGAAACCAATGGATAGATCGATTCATATTTCATATGGTTCCGTAAAGACTGAGTCAATGAATGGTATAAAAACCGATAAATAAGATACTAAAGATTCTCCAGGATGAAAATAAGGCATGCAAACACTACCTAGGTTTAGTGAGTTACAATTGAGGGATATTTTGGTTCATTGATCAGAGATCCAAGGAAGAACTTCGTAAGTTTCAAATAATTGAAGAATAGTTAAACACTTCGATTGTTTTGGGGAAGAAATTGATACATCAATATATAACAAATCAAAGGAAGGAAGAAGATATGCACCCATGTGTAACACTTTGATGCTGTTTTCGCCATGATGTTTGGAATCTCTATGTTGTTTTCACCATTAAAGTTTCTATCAAGTGCTCTGAACCTGTTCAAGGTGACATACTCACCATCAATACGGGTGGCTCTTTTAAGGATAATAGTGGGAGATATGGGGCCATTATTAGGGACTGCCCTTGCTGCTGTTGCTGGTACTATGAATACTAAGTCAGTCCCACTCCTAACGTTAAAAGCTGTTCAGAAGAGTTTTACAAAGATTTGTGTGGCTACAGATTCGGAAATTGTTGTGAGATATATTACAAACGTGGAAGCTGCACTTTTGTCTGTGCTGCTCTGTGTTGTGCAGGTTAGCCTTGGGCTACTCTTGTGTTGCTTTTTTGCTCTATTGTTTGTCTCTCTTGCTTTGTGCCTTGGGTTTATAAAACCAAGATTGTATGTGTAACTTCTCTTTATTTTTTAATAAAGCAGAGGGGTCTGCATATCAACCCCAGCTCATTCTTCGAAAAATAAAAGTAACACTTTGATGTGTCATATTGTCACTATAATAAGCGAAGTAGACATCCATGGATTAGAAGTTTCTTGCGTCAAAAAGGAAAGAATCCGACCATCAATGGATCTCAGTACCTTACGAGTCAGGAAGCAGAAGTCCTGAGATCTATACTCCAATCATGTAATGGGCAACTATCCAGAGAAATCCTGGCTTAACTGGCATGTCTGGTTTTCGAGGTACTACACGTGCTCCAGTTATTAGTTGCGCGAAAAGTGATGAGTTATGACCATGGATTACCCAGGTAAGAAAGGTCTCTCTGAGCTATAGAAGTTCTTTTTCCTTGACATGCCTAATGGGATTTGAAACCCTAAAACCAAAAATGGACAACTTCTAGACTCCCCTATAACATCCTCTTGGCATGGAAGCTTTATTTTTATCTTTGAACCTGCTTTTTATGTAAAAAAAAAAAAAGAGATAGAAAAAGATGAGAATATTTCTTAAGGTAAACTAAATAAATAATAAGGCCCCAAAGCATTCAATACAATCATCATTACCAGTCAAATTATTTTCACAACTATCTTGGTGGTCGAATCGAGATCCACAGACACTCCAACTAGTGTTGTAGCCAATTTCTTGCAAAATGACCCAACCATCTCAACCGACTTGCGTCTTTCTATCCTACTAAAAAGCCCCTGAACTTTAATATATGCGTTTGTACCTAATCGTACCCTTATAATCACCCCAACCTCTGCATTACTCAATTTTGAAAGAAGAAAATACACACCAATTTTCTATATCTGCTAATTTTTCTTTAGATTGAATCAAAAAAGCGTTGTTAAAATAGCACTGTTTTACAAGTTCTTACTCCTCAGCCTCATTTAAAGTAACATCTTCCTTGGACATTGCTACTTCCTTCCAAATTCACTTAGCACGTAAACGGCTCATGCCAAAGTATTGGATAATCGTACGTCTGAGAAGAAGAACGGGTTGGCCTCTACAAGGACACAACCCATCCAGATACCAACAGTGAACATCAATGGGAGTACTAACAATGGTCTCGATGACGATTAAATCGAGATCAAAGTAGAGATTGATATTTGAATGGAGTAGTTTTTTCTAAAACCCTAGAGCTCAAACAAAAACGAATGATACACAATTTGCTACAAGAGATGATGAATTGAGATAGATTTGAAATTGAGGAAAATTAAAATGTGATGATGTGAGCATACCTTTGAGTTGCAAGATTGCGTACGCCTATGAAACTGGACTGGGCCGGGGAACATAGTAGAGTCGAGAGCTGGTGATGGCCAGACAAGACGGACAGATGAGAGGGATGAGAGCCCAAGCCTAGCTATTTCAACGATGCCTCCACATGGAAGAAAGGGGAAAGGACGAGAGATCGTAGTGAATCCGGGGAGATGGAAGAAGGGAATGCCAGTAAAGGTCCCTATTTCGTAGGGCTTTAGTAGTTTAGGAGTAAAAAAGGGATTAGGAAGGTAGTTTGGAAGTGTAGTGAACCCCAAAAAAAACCGGGGAGATGTAAGAAGGGAAGGATCCTCAGTTGCCAGTTAAGGTCCCTATTTCATAGTTAAGGCTGAAGACGAACCACCTACCGCCCCAAGTCCCAAAATAGCATGACTCTTTTGATGCCCAATTAGATCTTTTCTGAGTGCTGCTTTCAAACTACGCTTTTCACAAGAAGTTCGCGACGTCTTGTTCCAAAGAGAGTCAAAAGATGTCTAATCATCACAGCGAAAAGGTAGTGGTTTGGTAATGCCTATAAGGCGTGGGCCCCAATCTAAATAGCAGTAATAGGGCGTGGGGAAAAGAATCTATAAGTAAGGACACAACTCCAACGCTTTTTGCCTAGAGCGACGGTCGAAGGTTGGTAAGTCAATGCGCCCGCCCAGCAAGAGCCAAACTTCTATTCTATATTTATATAGACAGACCTCTGTTCACAAGTTGCTTTGCTAAATGACAGAACGTGAGAACGCATAGACCTTTTGCGCAAGCCAGTTAATGCCATAGTGGACTGGACAACAGCTCCACCTAGCCATTCTCCTTTGATCCACAAGGTATCACTCCTTTGATGCACCTAGGCATTCTCCTTTGATGGAAGTGAAGCGAGCTCTAAAGGTTCTGACTATGTGATTGGTCCAGTCCACTATAGCAGTGAGTGGGCTCTACCTCGTGCTTTTCTGCTATGGCTTTGCGACGAGAACATCGTGGTAGTGCAGATTGTTTTGATAGCAGTGATTTGCTCCTTCTGAGTCAGTGATTGAGGACTACTACTACTGGTGCTACTTCTTTAAAAGCCATCCGCCTAGGTTTACCGGAGCTTTAGCAACTCCCTTTTACCCCAAATCACTCGATCTCGCCAGCTTGGTCTCTTCCAGTCTCTCCTCCTTGGTCTTAAAAAAGGCTGGCATACTTCGGCGCTTCGGACTCATTCCTTTTCTATTGGTCGGTGCAGCTTTCGCCGTACGCAAGTAACAAAAAAGCCCCTAAACTACAAACTACTCTCTTCGACCATAGGGATTTTCTCCATTATGGCTTTTCATTGCACTCCTAACGCTTGGAGCCTATTCCGCCTAGCTGGCCTTTAGTGGTGAACCAAACTCACTGTACTCAAGTGATGGCTGCGATTCCATTTCTCCTGTTCTAGCTGTGAGGACCAGAGAGGACTCGAGTGCTGTTTTTAAAGACCTGTCCCACCAAATGCTCCGGTGCCTAGGATCCTCGGTTCTCTTTTCTTTAGAGAGACATAAGACGACTGTCACCTCTTCTAAAAGTGTAGTCTTTTAGACTTCTACCCATCACGTCATTTCCAGTATAGCACCACAGATGAAAAATCCCAAACCTAGAGCAATACCCGAGCATCATTTTCACTTTATAAATAGGTAAGGAATGCACCCGATACAGAGTCTACCAACTTGCAAACTAATTCAGTGTCGAGGTCCGGTTCCACATTTAGAAATGCTCATAGTTAACACTTGCACCATAAAATACACAGTCCTAAAACCACCCCAATGACCCCATAGATTAAATAAAACATATATCCCGTAATACCCATTTAGCTCTTAATGCTTATATCTACACCCAAACCCTAATTCTTCAAACATACATATACAAGCGCAATCACAATAGAACCTAACTCAATATCATCCCAAATCATCAAAATCAACAATCCGGGAAAAACTTACCTTCTGCAACTACCAACACAACGAGAGATTTACACGATCACAGAAAGGCATAAACGGATCTGTATAAACATACAAAGTGAAGAAATCAGAAATTGGTAGCAAATTGAAACCCTAGAAATCTCTCTCGATTACAAAGTGCAGAGATACTTGTAATTGAAGAAGAAGAAGAAGAAACCCTAGAAATCTGATCTTGGAGGTTTGATCGATTATTGGATCGACTATCTCACGTATGTGTATGTATGTATCTTCTCCAACAGAGTGACTATTGTGAACAAAAAATATTCCCTAATTAATAGTTGATGCAATTGTTTTGATGAGTTAGAAGATTAATGTGTGCATATGGCAATTATTTTAATTTTATGCCCCAAAATAAGGTATGCAATAATGAGTCTTGAAAAGGATTATTTAGGTACACGAGGGGGCATGTATATTACAAGTAACCCATGTGGAAGAAGAGAGAGATGGAGAGAAAAAGAACATGTCTGATTTGAATTTTGTAACAGGCAAAATTGAGTAAGGTATGCTTAGGAAAGAGACACTCTATCCACTGTGAGCTACAGACGTTGTTGTTGTTTTGAACTTCGATAAGAGATATACTAAAACATGGTGTCCGAATTGTTCCAGAGAAATTCGGACACCATGTTTTACTATATCTCTTATCAAAGTTCAAAATAATAACAGCGCCTGTAGCTCAGTGGATAGAGCGTCTGTTTCCTAAGCAGAAGGTCGAAGGTTCGACCCCTTCCTGGCGCGCAACAATGTTCATTTTTTCTACCAAGGGCATGTAAAAGTTAAAGTTTGCCTTTTCCCATTATGTGTTCGTTGGTGATATGTGACCGATGGGGTAAAATTATGTTTAGTTGGGAACATGAAAGTCGTGTGGCTTAGTCATGGCCTTCGATGCAAACGTGAAGTTTATCGCAGTTTTTTCACAATAAAGCATGTACGTTGAAACAATTACTAGAAAGCGGGGTGTTACTTTAGACTTTTTTATGGGCCTGGGTAAACTCAACTTCAACATTGGACGAGGTTGCTCACATCTCCATTGTTGTTTTATGGTTGAAAGTTGAAATTCATTCTTCACATATCAACAGTAATGAAGATGCTTTGACGTTGGCTGGTTGGAGTTCAAACTCAACGGTGAGACCTAGCAAAACTTGCTTTTCAATACTACTTACCATTAAATCGATTTTAAAATGCTCAACAAAACGAGAATTGCATAATTTTTATGTCTTCACTTATTTTAAAGGAGATGCGTAATTCCTATAGTCTTATGTGTTCCTTACTTAATTTTAAAACAAGTTCAAAGCTCTTATGGCAAGTCAAAATAGGTGCAAAAGATCTCGGCTCAAGTATTGTAGAGGGAAAATTTTGCATGCGACAAAGTTTTCAAGCACAAATAAACTAATTTGATTTGAATTTGGCAAAAAATCAAACTCTATGATGACTTCATCATAAGTATGGGAATGTCGCTTATGGCATATGTATATCCATTATAGATTGTCGTGAGACTCCGCACTAGCAATTAGTCCAGATTGACAAATGCTTTAGTATATCATGGTAATTCAAGTTTATGAGCCTAACCTCGTAATTGTAAGCAACAAGCCTGATTATGTAATTTTGTAGGGAGTATTTTTGTAACAGGCAAACTGTTAGCAAGTCGTAACTATTTAAAGAAAAAATTTCGACCAACAATTATCATTTTTCACCAGATTTTGCAACTTTACCAAATATTGATGATCTTATTTACCACAGGATTCCTGTTGTAGCTCAATTTTCTCCAACTGTAAACATGATTTGTCAAAAACCATCACCAGTTTTGAAAATTTCTGAAGTATAGGATAGGTTTTTACAGGAAACGATGTCTCCATAATATGAAGGTATTACAGCTTTTGAGAAGATTAAGAAACCATGACATAACTCAATAAGAGTCCAACCATATACTGATGAATATCTGAATAAACTCCGAAATCGGTATAAACGGAAAATAGTTAAACAACTAATGTGGTATATCTATGAAAAAAACTCTACATCCAACCCTGTTATATGCCTGTGGAATTTAATTATATACATGCCTACATAACTTTGATCAACTGACAGTCTGGTTCTGGTATGACAAAAGAAAAGAACAATAATTTCAAGAAAGATAACTTATATCTTATATATGCATGCTTAATTCTGTACAATGTAGATGATTTTCCAGCACGTCGGCATGTTATTTGCAGGCAAATGATCATAGCCCGTAAAAAAGACTTTACACATATTGAACAGGCACAGGCTCACTCTTCCAGAGATATGTACATGTTACAACGACAGTTATTGTGTAAGTCAAAAAGAATTACCTTTCCTTGGAAAGAATTATGAATTAGGGCTGCAAACTTTCCTCACGTCAAAAATAAAGCTTCCAAATAATCATCTATATAAGCTAAACATGGCCAATGATCAGTTCTGATACGAACTAGTGTTGAAATATCGTGTATTTCCATCTGAAAAAGAAGATGAAAACGTGGAGGCAAAAATATCAGAATGCTTAAAGAACCCATCCTCCTTTTTCTGATATCAATACGATTTTCTCTGTCGTTTTCATCGTCAATGTACTTGAGCTGAAGAGGGCCAATACCAAAAGCCGTGTCCATCAACAACGGATTGGCCGAATTGCCCTCAATGGCAGAATCCATCTCATCCTTCCAAATGATGTCCCTGATAACCCCGCCATCTTTTACCGCGTTTACAAGGGGCCCACCAATCACACTTACAATAAAGGGTGCCAAGTAGCGCTCAACAGCACTAATTAAAGAGCTTGCAGAGATTTCAAGTAGCTTCACAGTTTGGGTCCCACTAATTGCCGCAACCCCTTTGCTTCCTCTAAGGAGAAATGTTTCTCGACCTGTCTTTGAAGAATTACTACATGCCTCCCAAAGCGCGTCAAACAAGTCAGAGTTATAGCGAGGTACATGGTCTTCTGAGATATCTGAAGGAATAGCAGTTTTAAGAAACATGTCTTCAATGCCAACTGTAATGCTTTGAAGATGACCACGGATGATCTGACCATTTTCCGCATTTGCCTCCATAGCAACATCAATAAGACCGGGCATAGGTGCCCTCGGTTCTAATTCAACAATCACATGGGCTTTGAAGTTTTCACTATCCTGTTCTTCATTAACGTTTCCTAAAGGCACAATATCTAGAGACACGGAGTCGTTCTGGCCTGAAGGTTCACCAAGTAGAAAAGCAATGCGATATGATGGAATAGTCCCATATGACGACAATGATGAAAAGGTAAGCACAGTTGCATATATGGCAGGTAATTCACCTCCAGCCCAAACGTGATTGAAAGGCTCTGACTCAAACCGTAGAGTACAAGGTAATCTAATTTTAATTCCCGACATGTGTCGGAAATCAGGAATGCATGAGAAATGTCTACGTAAAATCGTTAAGATCTCTGAAATTTTTGAATCCATTACTCGCAGTGGCTCCTGTTGCGGGTGGAGAGTAATACGTTCAGTATCTCTTTCAATGTCAACGGGAGGTTCAGTGTCTCTTATGGATTCTAAGAAGCTGGGTTTGTTATTCTCAAGACCCAAGGTGGATATCGACAGGGACCATGATTGTTTGACTAGTGGCGGAATAATCCTCTCGAGGTGAATGTAGGAAGAAATATTCCGGGATTTCTTAAGATATTGGTAAGGGTTGGGAGTTTGAATGTTGAACGAGCTACTATGTGGAGATGATGAAATATCAGGGAGTTGTTTCTCAAGGTTTAGAATATGTCTGAGCTTCTTTCCAGGTATACAAACAAGCATCCGCAGGTAGATCCTGCACAATGCAATAATTATGCGTAAACATCATGCAATCAACAGAAAAAAACCTGCCCATGAATACCTGGTTAGACAATGACCGGAAATATAAATCGCAACTTTGATATTATCGTTAACAATATCCAATTTTTTGCTGACTGACACAAGATATCAGTGGGATATATCATGTAAATTTTTGTACTACCTAATTTATCCAATAATACCAAGATATGGTAACATGTCTGTTCAAATTGGAAAACATCTGTTCACATTTCTTTTATCCAAATTTTAAAAATAGTGATTCATTGTTTCCAAATAATATCATGATATATTGGCCAATAAATCATGAGACTCTATCATTTGATACACAGTATAAATGTACTGTATATTAACAGCATAGTTAGCAATATATCACAATATATCGGTTTTTCCGGCTTGGGTGGCGAGATATCGGCCAGAAATGATATTTTAAACCATGAGATCAAGAACGATCCTAAGATGGACTCTAAAATCACCAAAGAAGTTATCTAGAAGCGAAAAGACAGCACCAAAGTAGCAAAAAATAGGAAATGAAATCGAATACTTTAGAAACAAAACTCTTCGTCATTTTCATACCTTGCATTATCACGAATCTCCAAATCAGGAAAGTATAAACAAGTGAAAGCCAAGAGCTTTGAAAGACCAAGGAATACTCTGGAGCTATGGTGTTGCATAAGCATCTTTCTACAAATTCCGAGAACCTTAGTTCCCTGAGCCCACGATTTCAGTCCTACTTCTGGGCCATGTTTCTCAACGAGACAAATAACAAATTGGGTAAGCAACTCTAATAATCTCCGGGGAGGTATTGTCTCGTTTCCAGCAATTAAATCAAAGATTGGGAAGTAAGAAGCTAACCGATCATCCGTGACAATCTTTGGAAGTAACTGTTCATCAAACGTCTGAAGGAGGCGCTCTCCCAACCAACGATGTGAAGAACATTTCAACAAACGCTCGATGAAATAAACAGCGACCGGAACCAGTCTAGGAAACTCTAATGCCAAGTCCACAAGCATTCTCTGCATAATAAAAATGGACAAGACACTAGTTACTGAAATGGATACTCCCATTGCAACTGTAAAAGAGCAGATAATAATACTTTAGTATAGTAAATCAGTAGGGCACTAGTATAATGTGGCATGCACACAGTGGGACCTACCATTCAATGAGCCCAATTAAAAGGGTGAACCCCACAAATCTTTACTACGCTAATTACATAAAAGTTATTTTATTTTATTTTTGTACAATTTTATTCAAACAGATTAGAGAGGCGACATAGCAAGAAGGAAAAGGGCACATGTATAATGTTGGTTTATATGTTCTAAAAATTTATCGGGTGGATATACTCCCTCGTTATTTAGAAACTAAGTCCACTCATTTGGGTGCAAAATCTCTGCATGATCACTTTCTGTCTAAGTTTCAATTAACCCAAGTCGGACCCCAACATTTGGAGATGTGTTCAAAAACTTGACCTTCTTTTCAAATCAGTGAATTGGACTTTAAGTTGCAGGATGGTTGATATTTCTTCACTAATGACGAGGTACAAGCTTCTAATAGAAAATACTCTGAACTACTTATTCAGGAGAAGAAGAAAAATTGTGAAGAGATTAAAGTGTAAAATGGCTTCAAGCAGGAGATTCCAACATATCATTTTTTTAACAAGGTGCTACTGTCAATAAGAAGTTCAAGTTTTTTCAATCAGGCATATTACTTTGCCTGATGGATCTATTGCAGAAGATCTTCGTACTAATCTTGAAGCTGACATTTCTTCTCAAAAGGATATTCTTACTGCCACCTCTACAATGGTAGACAGAGAGCACCTTGAATGCATCCTCAAAAATATTAAGTATATTCAGAATGTTATGCTTCTTGATCCCCCTACTACAGAAGAAGTTTAGCAATTTTTCAATAGTTATTCCTATGGTCAGTGCCCCTGGAGTTGAATGGTTTCCTCTCAATCTTTTCCAGTCATTGTTGGGATGCTATTAAGGATGACTTGTTTCTTGCATAGACATTTCTGCAATGGGGCTCCTCTTCCTAAGTAGTCATCTTCCTCTTTCATTACTCTAGTTCCAAAAGTTGAAATTCCAAAGGAATTTGGTCACTACAGACCCACATCTCAAGTAATGAGGGTACAGCAAGTTTAATTCTATCTAGGGTCATTTTCTCTATATAGGGAAGTATCTACGAAATTTTCACCACAACTTCAGTTTTCCTTTTCATTTTCCCAGTCCTTTTATAGTAATTAACTTGCATAACTCTTTTCAATTATTACTAATTATATGAGTATCATAGTAATACATAACCAAGCCATATCAATATATTTTTCTGGTGCGAGTCGACAGGTTCAAGCTGTTGAGATGTTATTAAGAATTGATTTATTTCTTGCATGGACAGAGTTCTTCAATGGGGCTGCTCTTCCTCAATATTTATTCTCTTCTTTCATAACTCTACTTCCAAAAGATGAAATTCCCAAAGGTTTTGTTGAGTACAGACAAACATTTCAAATATTGGAGGTCATGCAACATATACATGATCCTCGGTCTAATTCTACCTAGAGTTCTATCCCCTCTTATACCAAAGTATCTTGAAATTTTCTGCACACTTTCAGTTTACATTTCTATTTAAAAGTAATCAATTTGCAGAACTCTTCTCTATTCTCACTAATTCCATGAGTATCTTAGTCATATTATATGACAAGCCATATCAGTAGACTCTTCTGGTGCGAGTCACATGCGTGACATGTGTGATCTCTCTCACTCTCCAGTGATGTCATCAGTAGGATTCCTAATTGTTATTCAATTTGGCTTCAGGCTTTATATTATCTCCCTACAATTATAGCTCTGTTTTTAAAGTTCCTCAAATAGAGCGCTTCAGATTTAGAAGCTATGATTTCTTTTATTTTTGCTTTGAGTAGGGGCGTGCCACCATTATTTTAGTTTGTTGCTTTGGGTGAGGTTTAAGAGCGATTAATAAAATTGACCGATTATTTCATTTGGTAAATTAGGGCTCCATCTAATTTTGAAATTAATTACTTTGTCAATAATTAATCGAAGCTTCCGCAGATTGGTTTGCATCATACTCTTTATTCTATCTCCTCGTGCTAATACTCCTAATAGTTATTGCAGGTGGCCACTCTGACTTTAGCTTCCCAGTCTTAACACCCTTATCATGGTATTTCTTAACTCCCTAAGTTATGCCTCATAAAATAGTCAAAACCCAATAGGGTGTCTTCTTCCCACAATTACTTTTATAAAGTGATGTACTGATGTCCCTAACTTTTGTAGATATGCAAAATTTTGCTTCTTCACCTCACCTCTCTACTACTAAGGCTCTAAAACCAATGACCTCCCCTCCACTTCTCCGACAACCATAAACAGAAAACTCTGTTTTCTCCGACAGCCTTCGCCCCCTCGCTGAGTATACTAGTATGTAATGTTCTTTTACAAAATATACATAAGCCAATCAGTATGTGTCGACAAAGTACTACTTAGTAAAGAATAAACACGGTTAATTTGAACTGAAGAAGTAAGCAACTGCAAGTACCTGTACAGTGCGAAAGATGGTAGAACTCATGAGGACATCAATGTTGGAATCATTGGAGGGGAAATGACTCGAATCTCCTATCAAAAACTTATGGAACATACGAAAGGCCACTGCAGTTTCCGTGCTCCATGGTGGCAACCATTTAAACGCTGAAACAGATACAAGTCCATCTTTAAATAGCTTCACCACAGAAATCTCACTATCCTCCATCTTTAAGTTATTGACACATATTCCACAATAAGCAAGCAAATCTAGCTTCATGGACTTCAACGCAAGAGGATCAAATATAGTTGGGTATAAGCTTGAACGCATACAAATAACCGCATTCTTTTTATCCGCTTCTCTCTTTGAAATGCACATATTATTGAAACCCATTAACCAATGAAGAACAAGCAATCGGAAAACCAGAGGTTGTTGAACCTCTTTCGAGATCAGCATCAAACGACGTGCAATCTCACCCTCTTGCCCATCAAAAGCATCTAAGAATCGTGAATACAACATCAAAACAACATGGCATAGCATAGGATCATATGAGTAAAGAAGTCCAGAGAATTGCACCTTCAACAGCGTTGGCTGCAACTCTATTGCTTCCGCAATAGGAATTAACATCGACATAAACTCCATCGTCCCACTGGGTGTTAAAATCTGGGGGCGTTCTAGCAAAAACGACATCACTCTTCTAAGCTCCTTCGAGCTAGATAACAACGCCCCCGTATCTCCGTCATTCAAACAAGAACCCGAAATCACCGAGTGTGGCACATTAAAAGGAACCAGCGGAACCGAAGTAGCAAGAATCGACCCATTCGTTCTCGACATCACGAGATCATGAATCACTAATGTCAACAACAAAATGTAGCTCTGTGAAGCATGGGTTCTCTCACTCTGACACAAACTCCACAAATGCCCCGCGATTTCCCCCAATAAACAAGGATAAGCTCTCTCCAACTCCCTCAAACACTCACACGAAACCCCTCTAGTTTGCCTATCCATCCCATGATTCGGCCGATTCATTACAGTCAACAACAACTCAACCAACGATTCAAACTGCCTAATCGCGTACTTCAACCCATCGATTGTAATCACAATCGACGTCGTGGAGATCATCATCTGCTCCTTAAGAGCATACGTGACCGAAACCCCATCTACTGGAGCTTGAACTAATGTTCTAAGGGTCTCTACAATTCGTGCAACCCCCGATTCGATTTCCGTCGATTCGGGGATCAATGTTTCGATGAATTCTTCTAGGAATACAATGATGTGAAGTTTATGAGTGAAATCTTTGCGGAGAATCATAGACAGAGATAGTTCGAGTAGAGAAGAGTACTGAGAGAGCCATTTTTTTTGGCGGGAGATGTTACCTGATTGGAAATCTTCAATGAGAAGCTCCCATTCTTGTGGTGAGAGTTGCTTTAATGGAGGTTTATTATTATCCATTGTTGAATGAAACCCTAGAAATTGGAGCTCACGAAACCCTAATTTCTCTCTATTGTTGAAATTGAAATTGAAATTGAAATTAGAGACTTCATCATCTCTGATTGATTTTGGAAATGAAGAAAAAATTGGGGGTTTTAGAAAACAACACTTCTCACAGACTGGTAGTTAGAAAACAACATTTATGAGTGTGTCCCACTGTCACTGGTAGGTAGTTATAAGACGAACTCTGCGCTCGACTATTCGTCCTCTCGATGGAAGCTTGGAGCTTGGAACTCAAGCACGAAAACCTCTGGTTTTCTAATTGATGCGGAGCTCTCTAGAACGAGTTCAAGCACTGGCTTCATGGATTGCCAGAGTTGTTATATGAGATTTCCATAAAATCTATTGAGATTTTCCAAACGATAGTGATCAACCTTTGTGGCCGTGATAGTACAAAATTTGTAAAACACACACGTATATAACTATTATTTAAAACCATGCTTGAATTACGAGAGAAAAGTAGTGCATTTTTTATGTTATTGAATTTTGTATTGTCGGGCCAATCATGGCTTGACATGTGGACAATGCTAGTTGTCAACCCCCCCCATCATACCGAGACTTTTTGTGGGTAGATACTTGGGCTCACAACTTTTATCTCTCTTCTCTATCTTTAAGATGATTTGACGACTCTCTTCTTTGAATCCCGTGCCTACAAGGTAAAGCTATGGCCACATTTTTTAAGAGGTAAAATGTTTTAACTTAGAAGTTGGGAAGTTAGAAGATTAAAAAAAAACTTGTGTATTTGGCTAAAGGTTAGAAGTTTACTTAAAATATAGACTTTTAACTTATAACATCTCTCATTCTGTTTGACTAATGAGATCAGAAGATTGTAATACTATAAGTTTCTCCATTAAAATACAAAAAACAGTGGTAATCTACCATTTTATTCTCTATAATACATCATATATTAATGTAAAAACACGTAAATCACAAGTCCACAATGCCAAATATATAGGGAACATAGTTCACCATACCCACATATACATATAGGGCTGCAAGTTTTTTCGACCGCTCCGATTTTTGATAATTTTTTCCTATTTTGAAACCCATATTACTGTTGTTTAATAGAAATCGACACTACTCAACAAAAGCAGCCATATAATTCAGCAGATTATCTGTGATTTGATTCATTTTGTTCCTTCAACTAGATTGAAGTCTGTCCTTTTGGATTCGACTCAATCGGTAATTGACTTATCTCCCTTTCTCTATTATTTGTTTTTAGGGATTTAGATTGTAATTTTAGGGAAATTTTAAGTTAGGTTGCTTCAATTTGTTTGAAATATCACACCAAATTTGTGCATTTTAACAATTTCTGATTTTAGAGTTCTCAAATCTGATTATGGTTTAGAAGAGTCACAATTGTATATAGTCATGAAAACTTAATGGGGTTCATTTAATTGCGATGGCGGTGTTCAAAAAGATAGATTTTATATCGGAAAAAATGATTATTTATGCTCATTGCAATGTGAATTCTCTTAAAATCCAAGTTTTTTGGATGAGACATCTTGTAGAATTTAACCCAACTAATTATTTGGCAATTTAGAGGAATTTATGAGTTTTTTAGGGTATAAATTAGCCAGTTTGGTGCGCTAATAGGCTTTTACGATAACTAGAAGTCTGTTTGACATAACCCATAATTTATATTAAAGAAAATCATGTTTTTGACAGTCACTGTATCGAGTGTTGTCATATTTGCGTACTTTTGTTTGGGGCTATTTGAATTTTGAAGTAAAACAAATGCATAATAATATTTTGCATTTACGTGTTTTCTTCTGTTAAATTACTCTTAGAACAGTTAAAGCTGAAATGTACTTACTGTATCCAGAATCAGTGGAGGTTATAGTTGTAGCGGTTTCATGATATTGGAACATATAAATTGACATGGCAAGCCGTTTAGGAAGAGTTGAGCCGTCAAATGGGTCAATTTATGTTTGCAACTTTGATTAGAGATATAGTAAAACATGGTGTCCGAATTGCTCTGGAACAATTCGGACACCATGTTTTACTATATCTCTTATCGAAGTTCAAAACAATAACAGCGTCTGTATCTCACAGTGGATAGAGTGTCTCTTTCCTAAGCATACCTTACTCAATTTTGCCTGTTACAAAATTCAAATCAGACATGCTCTTCTTTTTCTCTCCATCTCTCTCTTCTTCCACATGGGTTACTTGTAATATACATGCCCCCTCGTGTACCTAAATAATCCTTTTCAAGACTCATTATTGCATACCTTATTTTGGGGCATAAAATTAAAATAATTGCCATATGCACACATTAATCTTCTAACTCATCAAAACAATTGCATCAACTATTAATTAGGGAATATTTTTTGTTCACAATAGTCACTCTGTTGGAGAAGATACATACATACACATACGTGAGATAGTCGATCCAATAATCGATCAAACCTCCAAGGTCAGATTTCTAGGGTTTCTTCTTCTTCTTCAATTACAAGTATCTCTGCACTTTGTAATCGAGAGATATTTCTAGGGTTTCAATTTGCTACCAATTTCTGATTTCTTCACTTTGTATGTTTATACAGATCCGTTTATGCCTTTCTGTGATCGTGTAAATCTCTCGTTGTGTTGGTAGTTGCAGAAGGTAAGTTTTTCCCGGATTGTTGATTTTGATGATTTGGGATGATATTGAGTTAGGTTCTATTGTGATTGCACTTGTATATGTATGTTTGAAGAATTAGGGTTTGGGTGTAGATACAAGCATTAAGAGCTAAATGGGTATTACGGGATATATGTTTTATTTAATCTATGGGGTCATTGGGGTGGTTTTAGGACTATGTATTTTATGGTGCAAGTGTTAACTATGAGCATTTCTAAATGTGGAACCGGACCTTGACACTGAATTAGTTTGCAAGCTGGTAGACTCTGTATCGGGTGCATTCCTTACCTATTTATAAAGTGAAAATGATGCTCGGGTATTGCTCTAGGTTTGGGATTTTTCATCTGTGGTGCTATACTGGAAATGACGTGATGGGTAGAAGTCTAAAAGACTACACTTTTAGAAGAGGTGACAGTCGTCTTATGTCTCTCTAAAGAAAAGAGAGCCGAGGATCCTAGGCACCGGAGCATTTGGTGGGACAGGTCTTTAAAAACAGCACTCGAGTCCTCTCTGGTCCTCACAGCTAGAACAGGAGAAATGGAATCGCAGCCATCACTTGAGTACAGTGAGTTTGGTTCAGCACTAAAGGCCAGCTAGGCGGAATAGGCTCCAAGCGTTAGGAGTGCAATGAAAAGCCATAATGGAGAAAATCCCTATAGTCGAAGAGAGTAGTTTGTAGTTTAGGGGCTTTTTTGTTACTTGCGTACGGCGAAAGCTGCACCGACCAATAGAAAATGAATGAGTCCGAAGCGCCGAAGTATGCCAGCCTTTTTTTAAGACCAAGGAGGAGAGACTGGAAGAGACCAAGCTGGCGAGATCGAGTGATTTGGGGTAAACGGGAGTTGCTAAAGCTCCGGTAAACCTAGGCGGATGGCTTTTAAAGAAGTAGCACCAGTAGTAGTAGACCTCAATCACTGACTCAGAAGGAGCAAATCACTGCTATCAAAACAATCTGCACTACCACAATGTTCTCGTCGCAAAGCCATAGCAGAAAAGCACGAGGTAGAGCCCACTCACTGCTATAGTGGACTGGACCAATCACATAGTCAGAACCTTTAGAGCTCGCTTCACTTCCATCAAAGGAGAATGCCTAGGTGCATCAAAGGAGTGATACCTTGTGGATCAAAGGAGAATGGCTAGGTGGAGCGGTTGTCCAGTCCACTATGGCATTAACTGGCCTGCGCAAAAGATCTATGCGTTCTCACGTTCTGTCATTTAGCAAAGCAACTTGTGAACAGAGGTCTGTCTATATAAATATAGAATATAAGTTTGGCTCTTGCTGGGCGGGTGCATTGACTTACCAACCTTCGACCGTCGCTCTAGGCAAAAAGCGTTGGAGTTGCGTCCTTACTGATATATTCTTTGCCGCGCCCTATTACTGCTATTTAGATTGGGGCCCACGCCTTATAGGCATTACCAAACCACTACCTTTTCGCTGTGATGATTAGACATCTTTTGAGACTCTCTTTGGAACAAGACGTCGCGAACTTCTTGTGAAAAGCGTAGTTTGAAAGCAGCACTCAGAAAAGATCTAATTGGGCATCAAAAGAGTCATGCTATTTTGGGACCTGGGGCGGTAGGTGGTTCGTCTTCAGCCTTAACTATGAAATAGGGACCTTAACTGGCAACTGAGGATCCTTCCCTTCTTACATCTCCCCGATTTTTTTTGGGGTTCACTACACTTCCAAACTACCTTCCTACGATTCACTACGCTTTCAAACTACCTTCCTAAGCCCTTTTTTACTCCTAAACTACTAAAGCCCTACGAAATAGGGACCTTTACTGGCATTCCCTTCTTCCATCTCCCCGGATTCACTACGATCTCTCGTCCTTTCCCCTTTCTTCCATGTGGAGGCATCGTTGAAATAGCTAGGCTTGGGCTCTCATCCCTCTCATCTGTCCGTCTTGTCTGGCCATCACCAGCTCTCGACTCTACTATGTTCCCCGGCCCAGTCCAGTTTCATAGGCGTACGCAATCTTGCAACTCAAAGGTATGCTCACATCATCACATTTTAATTTTCCTCAATTTCAAATCTATCTCAATTCATCATCTCTTGTAGCAAATTGTGTATCATTCGTTTTTGTTTGAGCTCTAGGGTTTTAGAAAAAACTACTCCATTCAAATATCAATCTCTACTTTGATCTCGATTTAATCGTCATCGAGACCATTGTTAGTACTCCCATTGATGTTCACTGTTGGTATCTGGATGGGTTGTGTCCTTGTAGAGGCCAACCCGTTCTTCTTCTCAGACGTACGATTATCCAATACTTTGGCATGAGCCGTTTACGTGCTAAGTGAATTTGGAAGGAAGTAGCAATGTCCAAGGAAGATGTTACTTTAAATGAGGCTGAGGAGTAAGAACTTGTAAAACAGTGCTATTTTAACAACGCTTTTTTGATTCAATCTAAAGAAAAATTAGCAGATATAGAAAATTGGTGTGTATTTTCTTCTTTCAAAATTGAGTAATGCAGAGGTTGGGGTGATTATAAGGGTACGATTAGGTACAAACGCATATATTAAAGTTCAGGGGCTTTTTGTAGGATAGAAAGGCGCAAGTCGGTTGAGATGGTTGGGTCATTTTGCAAGAAATTGGTTACAACACTAGTTGGAGTGTCTGTGGATCTCGATTCGACCACCAAGATAGTTGTGAAAATAATTTGACTGGTAATGATGATTGTATTGAATGCTTTGGGGCCTTATTATTTATTTAGTTTACCTTAAGAAATATTCTCATCTTTTTCTATTTTTTTTTTACATAAAAAACAGGTTCAAAGATAAAAATAAAGCTTCCATGCCAAGAGGATGTTATAGGGGAGTTTAGAAGTTGTCCATTTTTGGTTTTAGGGTTTCAAATCCCATTAGGCATGTCAAGGAAAAAGAACTTCTATAGCTCAGAGAGACCTTTCTTACCTGGGTAATCCATGGTCATAACTCATCACTTTTCGCGCAACTAATAACTGGAGCACGTGTAGTACCTCGAAAACCAGACATGCCAGTTAAGCCAGGATTTCTCTGGATAGTTGCCCATTACATGATTGGAGTATAGATCTCAGGACTTCTGCTTCCTGACTCGTAAGGTACTGAGATCCATTGATGGTCGGATTCTTTCCTTTTTGACGCAAGAAACTTCTAATCCATGGATGTCTACTTCGCTTATTATAGTGACAATATGACACATCAAAGTGTTACTTTTATTTTTCGAAGAATGAGCTGGGGTTGATATGCAGACCCCTCTGCTTTATTAAAAATAAAGAGAAGTTACACATACAATCTTGGTTTTATAAACCCAAGGCACAAAGCAAGAGAGACAAACAATAGAGCAAAAAAGCAACACAAGAGTAGCCCAAGGCTAACCTGCACAACACAGAGCAGCACAGACAAAAGTGCAGCTTCCACGTTTGTAATATATCTCACAACAATTTCCGAATCTGTAGCCACACAAATCTTTGTAAAACTCTTCTGAACAGCTTTTAACGTTAGGAGTGGGACTGACTTAGTATTCATAGTACCAGCAACAGCAGCAAGGGCAGTCCCTAATAATGGCCCCATATCTCCCACTATTATCCTTAAAAGAGCCACCCGTATTGATGGTGAGTATGTCACCTTGAACAGGTTCAGAGCACTTGATAGAAACTTTAATGGTGAAAACAACATAGAGATTCCAAACATCATGGCGAAAACAGCATCAAAGTGTTACACATGGGTGCATATCTTCTTCCTTCCTTTGATTTGTTATATATTGATGTATCAATTTCTTCCCCAAAACAATCGAAGTGTTTAACTATTCTTCAATTATTTGAAACTTACGAAGTTCTTCCTTGGATCTCTGATCAATGAACCAAAATATCCCTCAATTGTAACTCACTAAACCTAGGTAGTGTTTGCATGCCTTATTTTCATCCTGGAGAATCTTTAGTATCTTATTTATCGGTTTTTATACCATTCATTGACTCAGTCTTTACGGAACCATATGAAATATGAATCGATCTATCCATTGGTTTCTTCCGTTATAAAATGGTTGTCTGCCCCCATAGCTCACATAATTGTAAGCTGCAAGCATGAATTTTGACATGCTTCTTTTGTGTTGCGTCATTATCTAGGAAAATTACGAGTACCGTAGTTCAAAGTTTTCTAAAGTGGAGTTAGTACTCCCATTGTTATTCAGTTTTGGAACTTGGGTTCGATTTATTTGGTTACTAGGTTGGATGAGACCTCTATTTTATGAAATTGTTTCCTTGGAACGGTTACCACGCCCAAATGTAGGAGTAACTAAACCCATTGGCCTTCTTTTTGCTCCAATAAGTGGGTCATGATACTTCAGCAATGCCAATTAAACCAGCTTACAGTACTCTGGATCCGCTCATTTGGTAGACGTTGCTTTTTATAGAGCTTTTTCCATTGATCTGGGGACTTGGGTGCTTTCTTGTTGTCATGCATAGCAAGCTTAGTTCTCTTTCAGATCTGCCTAGGGGTCTATGCACCGTGTTTTGCCTTTGTTCTATAGGTCATTTCCTTGTTTACTTTCGAAATCCCTAGTTGTCTCAATTTCTCTACTTCGTCGACTTCAGTTTGATCTTCATTTGAAGAATAACACACTTGGGAGTTTGAGTCATGACAAAAATGCAAAGTGTGACCATCTCTGTCTATTTTCACTTTGACCTAAATATTTTAGTTCCACTGTAGCGACTCAGGAGCATGCACCCCTGATCTTAAGGTTTTCGTTACTAGGGCTCACCGATCTCAAGGTTTTCATTACTAGGGCTCACTATTTTTAGTACCTGGATGGGATATATCCATGCAGACGCTTATCCATTTTCCTTCTCAGACGTATGATACCAAATACTTTACCATGAACTAGGCTCCGAGCCATCAATGTGCTAAAGGAATTTGGAACGCAAGTAGCAATGTCCATGGAAGGCATGAGACTTCATATAGTTGTTTGTTGACAAGTTGGAACTCGTAAAGTAATTATCTTCTACAAATGCTTTTCATTCTAAGTAAATAAAAGGTTTGAGATATAGAAAATCAGTGGGATATTGTTTTCCTTTGAAGATTGAATAATGCAGAGGTTGGGATGATTACAAGGGTATGATTAGGACCAGAATCATATTTAGAATCATATCTAAACTGTTAGGGTCTCTCTTATAGGATAGAAAGACAGTGAACGGTTGAAATGGTTCGTTAATATGCAAGAAAGTTGGTTGCAACACTAGAGGGAGGGTATGTAGATCTTGAAATTTGAAGAGAGTGAATGGACTACCCTGATATTTGCGAAAAAGAATTTTTTGAGATGGTGATTGTATTGAGTGCTTTGGGGACTTGTTGTTCATATAGTTTACGGTAGGAAGTTTCTGATCTCCTTCTATCCCCTGTTTGATGTGGTAATAAAAAATGGTGTCCAAAAAGAATTAACGAGGAAGTTTTTTTACTTACATGCAATCCAGTTTCAAAGATAAGAATAATCATTACATGTCAGGAGCTGCTATAAGGGAGTTCAGAAGAGATGTCCATCTCTAGTTTCAATTTTCATTAGCATCTCATAGAAAAGTACTTTTATAGCTTAGAATGGAGACATATTTTCTTAAAAGCCATGGTGATCCATGGCTATAACTTAATTAATTTATCATCCGTCGACTAATACCTGGGGTGCATGTAGTATCCCCCAGACTACACATGTCAGTTAAGCCAGGATATCTCCTGGAGGGTTGCCCATTACGGTTGGAGAATTAATGTGAGGACTTCTGAATCTTGATCCCTAAGATAGTGAGAGCTATAGATGGCAGGATCATATAGATTTTGAGGCAGAAAACTTCTAATCTACATATGTATGTCTGCTTAAGCTTATTACGAATAGTGGCAATATGACGCATCAAAGTGTTACACATGGATGCATATCAACTTCTTTTGTTTGTCCTATATTCATGTATCGACTTCTTCGGAAAACAATCACAATGTTTTTCTGTTTCTTCAATTATTGTAAACTTATGAGGTTTTCTCCGAGCTCTGATCAATGAACCTACAAAATCCCTTAAATGTATTTCACTAAACTTAGGTGTTGTATGCGTGCCTTATTTGCATCGTGGAGCGTTTTTACTTTCTAATTTATCGAAATTTGTTTTACCATTTATTGGCTCAATTTTCACTAAACCATATGGATCGATCTCTGCCTTAGTTGCTTCATTTATAAATAGTGTTTTGTGCTCCCATTGCTCCCGTAATTGTAATTATGACTTATGATATTCATCTTTTGTGCTGCACCGATTATTTAGGAGGTTTATAACTTCGACCTCGTTGATAAATGAAAGAACAGAATAATGTTGCATACTTGCATCACACGTAACTTCTGGTGTATAAACAGTGGGTAGTTGGTCTGATGTGTACTTGTAATCAAATTTTCCTTTTAGGGTTTTCTGATAATAATCAAATAAAAAGAAATCTTCTATCTACTACGACGCCTATGTCTTCATGTCGAAATTGATAAAATTTCAATGACCATTTTATACTTGGATCCCAATAAATTGAAAACGCACTTCGCAAATCACAAGTCATTTAATCGTACGTTCAAATTCTCTTGATTTTTTCCTTATTCAAATATTCTCACGTATATCATTGTTTCCATGGATATCAGATTGAAAGTGCGTGCTTCAGAATCTATAAATGGAAGCCAAATTCTTCCGTTTACTAAAGATCGTGGGAGTTGGGTTCAAAGCCAGAGCCGAGCAGGATGGCCGCTTGCTTTTACTGAAGTTGGGTTACAGTCACGAGGTTGAATTTACTGTACCACCGGCTGTCCGTGTTTTCTGCTTCAAACCAAACATAGTATGCTGCACTGGGTTAGACAAGCAAAGGGTGTACCAATTTGCCGCTACTGTTCGAGGCTGTAAACCGCCTGAAGTTTACAAAGGCAAAGGTATCATGTATTCCGATGAAGTTATTAAGAAAAAGAAAGGAAAGAAGTCCAAATAATTGCAATTGCTTCATGCAACTTCATTCGTACTGTATCGAAGTTTTGTTCCTTCCAATGGCCGGATTTAATTGTCTGAAAATTTCTGCAGAAACTTGTGAACAGCACAATTGTTAGAGTAGCGAACTTCAGTTCTCTGAGTTATCTATTATTTGTTTCTTCACCCTCTCAATTTGGTTTAAGATTCATGCAAGTTAAACTACTGATTTATGTGGTGACTAATACTTGAATGACTTGTGATAAATGTTGGTTGCATCACAAATTTCCCTGAACAGAACCTGCATTTAGGCAGTCAATTTCCGGAAGAAAAAAAAGGAGGAATGCAATACACCTTAACCAAACGCAAAGTCGCAATCTTGCATTTACACTTAGCTTGCATTGTTGCAACCAAATATCTGTATTTTAAAGGAGTGGGACATCTTTGTACGTAACTACGTATTTGCTGCTTTATAATGAAAAAAACTCAGATGCTGCTCGTAGTTCGGCGTACACCATTGCCAACTATGCGTTGTTAAACCTTGTACCGGTTTTGATGTTTTTGTTAGAATGCCAAAGGTACAATCTTTAATTGGTGACATTTGGTTAAAGTTTAGATTTTTTGATACTTGAGATTTATTTTTGTTTTGGGATTTTGTGGTGATGGCAGGAGTGTTTCCACGAAAAAGATTACTTGAATCATCGGTATCATTCTAAGCGAACGATCGTTGGAATGGTGAAACCCTGCATGAAGAGGACCGTAATAGGCGTCATATGGAACTGGACCAGGATAAACACCTGGTCTAACAGGCATAACAGGTCTAATATATGGATCAGGCATGTGTTGCCGATATGGATCTCCTTGTTTTGGATCAGACCCTGGCCGTGGAACTGGCTGTTGATTGGCAAAAGGCCTAGCTGGAATCTGAGGGTGATAATAAGGATATAGTTCATTGGGGGGATAACTACCAGGAGGACTTGGTGATCTATAAAATGTGGAAGATGTAATAGGGAACTACTCAATCATCAAGAATAGAGGCATCACATTCATAGCTGAGAACTACCAGGTCTCTGCACAGCACTTACTCCAGATGTTGACGAGGGACGAGAATTTGGACCCCATGCATTTGAAGGCTCGTGTGAAGTGTCACTACCAGCTGTCAATGGCCGCGTGCCACTTCCACCAGAAGAAGGACGGCCGCTAAGATGACTTGGTGAACAAACCCCGTCAGCAGGGGAACCCCACGCATTTTGTGAAGAGGAAGTTGATCTGCCACCCCAACTAAGTGTACCCCTAGAAAATGCATAAGAAAAGACCTTCCTTAGAGTGAACACCGAATACTAATTTAGAAGAAACGAGTTTGAGACCTCATAAGGACTTCAGAATGTTAACACCACCTTATAATCATCATAACTATTCAAACTTACCGCTGTCAATCACGGTTCTAAAATTCCAAGAGGTATCTATGCTATATCGTGATACTGTATATCTTGTATTTCTTGGATAGGACATGAAATAAATCCAACATATTGATACATTTTTTGACAAAACTAGTTATGTACAAAAATCGCAGAATTTGTACAAAAAAACATTCGATGTATAAAAAAATATGTATTCTATTTTAGTGAGCAATATACACAACCGTCAACCGGTGATATACCAATGAATTATCTATTAAAAATAAACCGTGCTGATTTAAGATTATTGCAGTTCATGATAAATTGTGATGATATATTTCGAGGTATGCCACAGCGGGAACCAACAATAGATTGTTTATCCTTGAGATGGCAAGGAGCAGGGGACGGCCCTAAAAGTTTGGGTAACCAAGGTTAGAATGATAAAACTTTTATAAATAGCATGATCCATTCATACAAAACTTGTTACTAAGTACGCATTAGAAATATTTTCCTCAATTTTTGAGTTGCAATGCTACTTACTATTCTTTCATATTTAAGCTAATCAACCCTAAGTCATAAAATTCTATATCACTATCTCCTCATTCAATTTTACGTGGCAACTCAACCCCAATAAGGACTTCTCAACAGTAGACTATAGACCTTGGAGTCGTAACACTCTTATTCCCGCACTTAACTACCCTCCTGTAGTAGAATGCAAGAGCTTGCGAGAGTTGAGGGAGCTTTGTGCTATTTGATACTGACCAGTGACCACTTGACCATAATATATCGTGGTTCCTTATTACATAATAGATAGCTCAAGTAAAGCGCCATAAATTAAAGGAAAGCTCTTGTTTAAATGATATTTAGTGAGTAAATAAGAAACAATACATCCCCAGTTTAGTTTAGGGCTTGTGTCTAACCATTGTTTGAATTGCAAAAAAAATCTTTTATGGAGTCCAAAGTTTAGTTTGGTGGCTTTGCATAAGTTTGGGCCTGCTCACAGGGGTAAAATCAGTAGTAGATACAACTATGCAATGAAATGATATCAAAATGAAGACGCAAAAAGGAGCCACTAAATAGTGAAAAAAAAACAAAGGCAACTAAGAAACTATAAAGGGAGCGATAACACATAAGAATGCAAAGAAGGAGATAATAAAGGTTGTAACATTGGTACAGCCGTGGTTTGTGTGATCTCTTACTGTATGTTTTGGATCTTTTTCAAGGCTTTCAAAGATCTCGGGGTTTTCGGGTCTGAGTAGTACCTGCTCCCTTTGCTCTAATTGGGTTTTCGGGTCTGAGTACCCTCTCCCTTTGCTCTAGTCTACCGTAACATGTCGATATTAGGTGTTGAAGGATTCAGCACTCTACCAAAGAGCTGCTTAATGTTTTGTTATATTTTTTTTGCGGGAGCCATCCTTATATACGTGGTTAGAGATGTTGTGCTGAAGAAACGGTCGCAGTATATTCCTCTCCCAATGGCAATGACAATCCCCTTCTATCTCGGAGGATATTTAACGATTGATATTGTACTGGCCTAATTTCGTAGTAGCTCGAAATTAGATATTTACACCAAATATACTTGTGACAAGAATTAGTATAATTTAATATAGATGACACATGTGATTTAGCGTGGAAACCTTTGAATATATAATAATCACGACCTCGACTTGAGGATTTAGTAACTGTAACTTTTATTGCTTGAGGCGGATTTGTGATCTCTTGAAGTAAAAAAAATTGATCTTGAAATGTCAAAATTTTCGTCATTTCTCCCCTGGAACTCATTCTTTTTATAGACCTCACTCTCAGTTAATTATCGTGTAGAAACACATTCTCCTGAAAATGGGGTAGGTGGTAGCTGAATGTGTAACTGCTAGTTCGTGGGAGACAGGTGTCTTTGACTTATTCATATTTTATGTAGTGTTTGATCCACGTTCTTTATTAGTTCGTGGTTCAAGTGTCTCTGCTGGTTGTATTTGTCATGTGCGTGAGTCTGGTATTGAGGTAATTCGAGTTTGGAATAGGTCGAGGGGCATGTCCCTGCAATCGCCCCCACGCAACTGAAGGCATAGGTGGCTTTATTTGAGAAACGTCCATTGAATATTTGTGTGTTAGTATTTGGAAAGGTATACTGTGGAAGGACTTGTCACTTCTTTGTTGAAGAATGTATTTGGCATTGAATGCTTTAGAAAGGATGGATGTATTTGGCTGTTGGGTTTCTCTAAGTGCTACCTTTGAATGATGACTGTTTTGGAACTCCTTTCTTGCATTTAATGTTGCTCTGCTATAAATATAGTTGTGACGGTATAATTGGTTATCCCTGCTAAAGTATTTTGTAGTATGCTCTTGAAATATTTTGTGGTTCTCCTTTCCGTGAGAATGGTGACCACCAGACGTCAAGTATATGAAGCTAGGGTTCTTGCTGAAGTGCAGAAGCTCCAACTGCATTATTTTGGTAACCAACCATTGCATCTACCTACTCCCATACCTGTTTCGCCGACGTATCACGGTATGACGGACAAGGAAGCAACGGAGGCTGAGAATGACTACTATCAAATATGGTGGTTCCATCATTTGATTGTGTTAGGTGAGCAGTGTCGGGTTTTTCTTCATCTTCTTACAGGGGATGTCATCAATGAGGCAGATGAGGAAGCCGGTATACCAGCCAGGAATTACTTTCGTTACCATGCGAGGGATTGGGCCCTGTAGAAATGGAGCCATTCTTCTTTCTCTGCCTTTTTGAGGTGGTGGAGGTTACAAATGAAGATACGTGGTGATTCAAGAGTGGAAATATGCCTCTGTTACAACCATTTTCCTTTGTCATTTCTTGCAAAGTGTTTTCTACTACACTTGAATGGAAATCTGTCTTTTCCCGAATGTTATCTGTCGTCGACTAGACTGTGCTGGCTTGCTCTTGTCGAATCTGGGGAATATGCTACTACACACCCTTAATAATCTCCCACTTGAAATCGAATCCTGTAACCCATCTCCAGATCCACCATGACCTCCGATGATTGCTTTTATCATGATAAAAGCTTCGAAGTACTAAGTCATGAATCTTTCTGAGGAAAAGAGTGGATTAGGTTAACAAACGCTTTTAGTATATTTATTTGTATAAAGTTTGATTGTAGAGGAGTGAGTCCCTGTTGGACTTGAATTTCAAAGCTAAACTTGGATTAGAAGTAGTAAGTAGTAAACAGTATGTACTAGTCCTACTGTGTGACTAGAAGTCCATCACAGTCCTAATAGGTCTTAACACCTCAAGTCCTATCAAATTATGTGTTCAAGAAACTAAAAGAAATTTTTTGCTCGTGTCCCCCATTATCCGTTCTTCCCTTGCACTTAGTTCAATGACGGATGTACGGGATACCTTATGCTTTATTAAAAAACTCATTAAAACAAAACTAGCCGAATGATTTGGCATTTAAGTAAATATATGGCATATGATTCGTCATTTATTAAAAAACCCATTTAAGCAAAACAGGCCGAATGATTTGGCATTAGGGTAAGCATAAGACAAATGATTCGGCAAATACCAAAAAATCAATTTAAGAGAAACTGGCCGAATGATTTGGCTTTTAAGTGAACATATGCCAAGTGATTCGGCATTTATAAAAACACCCATTTAAATGAAACTAGCCGAATTATTTGGCTACTGAAACATGCCATATCAAATCATTCGGCATTTATTAAAAACCCATTAAAGCAAAACTGGCTGAATGATTTGGCATTCATTAAAAAACCAATTTAAGAGAAACTTGCCGAATGATTTGGCATTGTCGAAGTGGCCTATCACTTTTTAACAAAAAGATTCAGACTTCAAATTGGTGATCTGTGTTTGGAACATTTTAAGTCGGCTAATACAAGGTGACGATCATTTCCTTCTTCCTGGTAAAAAGAAAATAAATTCAAATGACAACCTTTACTTTAAACATCCAACTCAGCAGCAGTAACAATGCCTTCCCTTTGGCGCTTTGATACAATTTTATCAAATGTTCCGGTAAGCTTAGAATCTGGTCCATCACTTGCATGCAGATCAACTAACTATAATAGATGAGCTTTTTGCATCCAGAGAGAAGTCCCTCTTCACCATTTCATTTCGAAGTTGCTCTGCTTTGTCGAGTTTGTTATTCTGGAGCAATCCTCGAAACAAAGTATTGTATGTGATTTCATTTGGCGTAGGACCCTTGTCTAACATCCTTGCAAATAAATCCTCCGATTCTTGAAGCAAGCCTTCAGTTAAAAGTCCACTTATCATTATAGTGAATATCACAGTGTTACATTTCAAGTTCTTAGACGGAAGACTGTCAAAGAGTTTCTTTGCCTCATCGACGTTGTTTGATTTGCACATGTTATCAATAACTGTACTGTATATAACAATATCAGCTTTTAATCCTCCATTTTCCATCTTTTCAAATAGTTTCATCGCTTCCTCATAATTACCATTTGTAAATAGGCCATCCAATAATATATTGTATGTGTAAGCATCTGGAATCGGTCCCTGAGCTTGCATCTCCTTAAAAAACTCTTGCGCCGTTGCCACTCTCCTAACCTTGCATAAGCCATCTATTAGTGAATTGTATGTAATGGCATCGGGTGTTAACCCCTTGCTATGCATATCTTCGAAAATATGCATAGCTTCATCCAACTTCTTAGCCTTGCAATACCCATTTATCATTGTATTGTAACTGATAACATCGGGCTCACAACCCCTGACAACCATTGAATGAAACATTTTTGCTGCCTCCTCCATTCGGTTGTGTAAACAATATCCATCCATCAAAGCGTTGTAGGTGATTGTGTTTGGTTCCACGCTTCTTTCAATCATCAAATCTAACAACTTATGGGCCTTTTTAACCATTCCTTCCTTACACATAGCGTCGATTAAAATGCTAAACGTATGTACATTTGGTAAGATCCCACGATCTATCATTTCACTAAATAATTTCGTTGCTTCTTCCCACTGGCTTGAAGTGCATAAGCCATCTATCAAAGAATTGTAAGTTACCACATCGGGACTTACACCTCTTGTAGACATCAACTCCAATAGAGTTCGTGCCTTTTCTGTCCTCCCATCTTTGCAAAGAGCATCTATCATGATGCTGAATGTTACTATGTTTGGAGAAATTCCAGAATTCACCATTTTGTTGACATAACATTCAACGTCCTTCCACATGCCTAAACTACATACACCTCGAATTATACAACTGTAAGTGAAGACATTTGGAGCAACACCTTTGCAAATCATTTCTTCAAAGAGGTTCTGGGCTTTGGATATTTGATTGTCCTTACAAAGACCGTCAATGATTGCACTATATGTTACCAAATCAGGCTTGCAATTTCCGCTCTCCATATCCTGAAGCAACTTAAAAGCTTGATCAACATTCTCAGTTTTGCATAATCCATCAATCATAGTTCCATAGGTAAAATCATCACATGTATACCCAATCTTTGTAATTTTGTTAAACAACTTCATTGCATCCTTTACTCTATTCTCCTTGAAAAGCCCTTTGAGCAAAGTGTTGAAAATAACTATATTTGGTTCAAACCCACTCTTGAAAATGTTTCCAACAACAGCAAACCCGAAATCCACCTTACCCATTTGACAAAAACAATTAATCAAAGTGCTAAATGTAACTAAATCAGGTTTGATTCCCTTGGATTCCATTGCTTTAAACATTGTGATTACAGTGGGATACTGTCTCAACTTGCATATGGCTCCTAACAGTTGAGTGAATAGAAGAATCGAAGGCGAGGGTCGCATTTGAATCGCGTTATCGAACAAACCCTTGGCTTCTTCTATCCCAAGGTTCCCTGATTTGCATCTTTCTCTCACAAATTGCTCAAAATGAGTTATTGTAGATTGTATCTTGGAATGATGGGAATGATAAGAGGAAGTGATAGTACTGACCTTAAGAGGAAGCTCAGAGATGATCTTCTTCTTCATAACAACAGCAGCAACGGATCTTTCAAACAATTTCATCATGGCTTCAAATTGTTCTCAAACCCTTTCTCTCTGTTCCACTTCTCGTGTGAAACTTTTTTATTTTTCGAAAACGACGGCATTATCTGAATATCCCTATTGAAGCAAAACTTGGTGAATGATTCGCCATTTGAGTTAAAACAAGCCGAATGGTTTGGCCTTTATATGCGAGCATGCTAAATGATTTGGCATTTTATAAACAAAACCATTTGAACACACCAATTATCTCGAGTTGTTTTGACACTCCCCCTAACTCAAATTTATTTATAGTTAAACTAGCAGTCGGGAATGCGCGCGTGCCTTTAAATGTTGTTTAAAGCACGTTGTTTACAAGAGTCTAGTCACGAAGGACACCACTATATGTTATGCCTTGTAATTTTGGTTAAACAACAATGTTTAAAAGAGTTTGTACATGGAGGTAGCATATTCTTATGTAGAATTCATAATGCTCTACCAAATAACATTAGTACATCACATTATGGTATAGAGCGGATAAGGTAAATTAGGTGTTGGTGTTATAGCTGTTCATCTGTGTTTGATAACTACATTGTTCAGTTTTAGAGAATGGTCTCATGTTGTAGTTGTTGGATTTACTGTTGCAGCTGGGGAGTTGCTGCTGTTGATGGTGGTGTTGTTGCCTATACATTAGCTGAGCATAAGGGGAGTTGCAATTTAATGCCGCTTGAGTATGATAAGAAAATTTATCCATTGGAGAATTTCAAATGGATGTGTTAATTTTATTATGTCCAGCTCTCTCATTAACATGTAGCGCTCCCCTATTGATATGCAGTTGTTTAGATAATACATTCTATACGAATTCACAAGGAAGACAAACTCGTATTGTGAATCTGTATCCGCAATGATGCAATCTAAATTTGTTACATTTTGCTAAGAATTAACTTTATTGTCGAGTAGTCCAACTGCAGATATATAATTAACAAGGTCATCACCTTAGGGGGACGGATTTGTGAGTAATTTATTAAAATAATATATGAATTTTTGTAATTATATAGCTGAAGTAGGCACATTTATGGTGGTAATTATTATAGCAATAGTAGATCAATTATGAACCAAACAGAAAAGAAAAAATAGAAAATAGGCAACTAAAGTAGCAATGTATTGTCTTTAGTAACTGTAATAGTCTAATTCTGGGATTCAGACTTAGCCTTTACACTAGATGTGATCAGAACGTTAATAACATCTAACAAAAATGTTTAACGTGGAAAACCTTTAAATATGATAAAAACCACGGCATCTCTTGAGGATTTTAGAATGATAGAGATGTTATTGAGAATACTAGCTATTACAATAAGTGTTCTGAGAATATGGGATGCTTAGAGTAGGAACTCTTCAGTATCGAATGTTCCGTCCTTCATCAACAGTTCTCTGAGTCTATTTATAGATCCTATAATATGACCGTTTGACGACCATAAAGTCCCTTAATGATTGACGTTACAAAGTATGTGTTAAATAATTTTTGACCAGACTATGTAAAGTTCTGGTCTCTGTTGCTGTACAACGACTCTATTGTTGACTGTACATTGCACAAATCAGATTGTTGGTGTAGAGGTCGAAAGAGATGCCTCGAACTGAGAAAAATTGATCATGTCTTTAGTAGTATTTCATGTATGCTGATGAGATCGATGATGAATCTTGAGTCCGAGATACGAAATAAGCTATTTCAAGACGACTCTCCACCAAGAGTACGAGGACTACTATAGACGAGTGGTGTTGGTTGAGAAATTCGTGTTGTGTATGTTTCATGATGTTGTCGCTTTGTTTATGACTGTGCCACATGCTCTGTTGGAATGGCCGAAAGTGATGTTGGTCGAAGATGCTGCTTGAGTTCGAAATGCAGAATAAGCCACTACAGTAACAGCCTAACGGGATGAAGAAAAAATGTATCATTGCGAAGTTTAATAAAAATCCACACTTCAAACAAAAGCACCTCATCATGGGAGCCGTTAAGAATTACATTGCCATCACCGCACCTTTTTCTTAACACCTCAGGTCCTACTAAATTATGTTCTCTAGAAGCTAAAATAATTTTTTTTCTCGTGCCTTATGTTTAGTTCAATGACGGATGTACCTTATGCTTTATTAAAAAATTCGTTAAAACAAAACTAGCCGAATGATTTAACATTTAAGTAAATATATGCCATATGATTTGGTATTTATCAAAATACCCATTTAAGCGAAACGGGCTGAATGATTTGGCATTCTGGCAGGCATAAGGCAAATGATTCGGCAATTACCAAAAATCCAATTAAGAGAAACTGACCGAATGATTTGACATTGAGGTAAAGTAGGCCAAATGATTCGGCATATATAAAAAATCCATTCAAATTAAAAGGTCAAATCATAAGGCATTTAACTAAAACATGCCAAATGATTTGGTATTCGAGTGAGCATTAGACAAATGATTTGGCAATTACAAAAAAAATCATTTTAGAGAAACTGGCCGAATGATTTGGCATTGAATGCTTTATAAAGGATGGATCTATTTGGCTTTTGGTTTTCCTAGTAAGTGCTAGCTTTGAATGATGACTGTTTTGGAACTCCTTCCTTGCATTTAATGTTGCTCTGCTATAAATATAGTTGTGACGGTATAATTTGTTATCCCTGCTAAAGTATTTTGTAGTCTGCTCTTGAAATATCTTGTGGTTTTCCTTTCCTTGAGAATGGTGACCACCAGACGTCAAGTATATGAAGCTAGGGTTTTTGTTGAAGTACAGAAGCTCCAGCTGCATTATTTTGGTAACCAACCGTTGCATCTACCTACTCCCATACCTGTTTCGCCGACGTATCACGGTATGACGGACAAGGAAGCAACGGAGGCTGAGAATGACTACTATCAAATATGGTGGTTCCATCATCTGATTGTGTTAGGTGAGCAGTGTCGGGTTTTTCTTCGCCTTCTTACAGAGGATGTCATCAATGGGGGAGATGAGGAAGCCGGTATACCAACCAGGAACTACTTTTGTTATCATGCGAGGGACTGGGCTCTGTAGAAGTGGAGCCATTCTTCTTTCTCTGCCTTTTTGAGGTGGTAGAAGTTACAGAGGAAGATACGTGGTGATTCAAGAGTGGAAATATGCCTCTGTTACAACCATTTTCCTTTGTCTTTTCTAGCAGAAGTGTTTTGGACTACACTTGAGTGGAAATATGTCTTTTCTCGAATGTTATCTGTCGTCGACTATGCATGACTGTCTTCGACTATACTGTGCTGGCTTACTCTTGTCGAATTTGGGGAATATGCTACTACACACCCTTAATAATCTCCCACTTGAAATCGAATCCTGTAACCCATCTCCAGATCCACCATGACCTCTGATGATTGCTTTTATCATGATAAAAGCTTCAAAGTACTAAGTCATGAATCTTAGTACGTTATTCACATGTAATATTTTATGTTACATAACTATTTGCAACACCCTAAGTCGAGCCTGCTTTGCCGACAGCTTAAATGTTCCAGCACCCGATCATATTCATCTCAGGCTGCTCAAGCAATCTCATATTCATCTAACAACCGATCATTACAATATGTCGATTAGACGAACACAAAACTAAACAACATAGGTTTCGGAAATCAACACTCTTAACACCAATGTCCTCAAACCAAGCTTCAAATACACTTTTTTAAGGATCCCCATTATTTGAAGCCTATTCGCACTTCCCGTTGCCCATTGTTGGCTTAAATATGCCTATGGACCTTATTTTGGTTCTCACCTTTTAATAGATAACTAAAAATGCCCCACCTGTTCTGAGAAACCAAGGGAAAAAAAGGATACAAGTGGGGGCATTTTTCGTTTTTTATCAAAAGCTAACTGGTTAAATCACTTGTCTAACATCTTTGCAAATAAATCCTATGATTCTTGAAGCAAGCCTTCAGTTAGAAGTCTACTTATCATTATATTGAATATCAGTGTTACATTTCAAGTTCTTAGACGGAAGACTGTCAAAGAGTTTCTTTGCCTCATAACTACTGTACATAACAATATTTGCTTTTAATCCTCCATTTTCCATCTTTTCAAATAGTAGCATTGCTTCCTCATAACTACCATTTGTAAATAAGCCATCCATTAATGAATTGTATGTGTAAACATCTGGAATCAGTACCCGAGTTTGCATCTCCTTAAAAAGCTGTTGCACCGTTGCAACTCTCCTAACCTTGCATAAGCCATCTATTAGTGAATTGAATGTAATGGCATCGGGTGTTAACCCCTTGCTATGCATATCTTCGAAAATATGCATAGCTTCATCCAATTTCTTAGCCTTACAATACCCATTTATCAATAGTGTAACTGATAGCATTGGGCTCACAGCCGCAAACTACCATTGAATGCAACACTTTTGCTGCCTCCTCCATTAGGCCTTGAAAACAATATCCATCCATCAAAGCGCCGTAGGTTATTGTGTTTGATTTCACGCCTTTTTAACCATGCCTTCCTTGCAAGCGTCGATTAAAATGCTAAACGTATGTACATTTGGTGAGATCCCACGACCCATCATTTCTCTAAATAACTTTGTTGCTTCTTCCTATTGACCTGAATTGCATAAGCCATCTATCAAAGAATTGTAAGTTACTACATCGGGACTTACACCTCTTTGCAGAGAGCATCAATCATGATGTTGAATGTTACTATGTCTGGGGAAACTCTAGAATTCACCATTTTGTTGACATAACATTCAAAGTCCTTCCACATGCCTAGACTACATACACCTCGAATTATATAGAAGTGTAAGTAAAGACATCTGGCACAACACCTTTGCAAATCATTTCTTCAAAGAGGTTCTGGGCTTAGGGTATCTGATTGTCCTTACAAAGACCGTCGATGATTGCATTGTAAATAAGTATGTTAGGCTTGGAATTTCCTTTCTCCATATCCTTGAGCAACTTAATAGCTTGATCAACATTCCCAGTTTTACCTAGTCCGTGAACCATAGTTCCATAGTTAACATCAGTACATGTATACCCAATTTCTGTAATTTTGTCAAACAACTTGATTGCATCCTTTACTCTATTCTCCTTGAAAAGCCCTTTGAGCAAAGTGGTGAAAATAATTATATCTGCTTCAAACCCACTCTTGAAAATGTTTCCAACAACAGCAAAACCAAAATCCACCTTAGCCATTTGATAAACACAATTGATCAAAGTACCAAATGTAGATGCATCAGGTGTAATTCCCGCAAAGTCCATTGTTCTGAACATTGTGATTACAGTGGAATACTGTCTCAACTTGCATATGACTCCTAACAGTTGATTGAACTGAAAAATCGAAAGCGAGGGTCGCATTTTAATCGCGTTACTAAACAAACCCAATGCTTCTTCTACTCTAAGGTTCCCAGATTTGCATCAATCTCTCACAAATTGTTCAAAATGAGCTAATGTAGATCGTGGATTAGAATGATGGGAATGAAAAGAGGAAGTGAAAGTACTGACCTTATGTAGCTCAGAGATTTTCTTCGTCTTCTTCATGACAACAGCAGCAAGGGATCTTTTAAACAGCTTCATGGCTTCTAATTGTTATCAAACCCTTACTTCTGTTCCACTTCTCTTGTGTGAAACTTTGTTCTTTTTCAAAAACGACGGTATTAACCTGTTGGGATGATAGTTGAGCATGCATGCGATGGAATCGGACTTAAAGCATTGAAGTCCCCCATTTGCCATTTAAGTCAATACGAGCCAATTGATTTGAGCAATTTAAGCAAAACTTGCCGAATGATTTGGCATTTAAGTGAAAACATGCCAACTCAATTATTGAAGATCCCAATTTATGCAAAATATGCCAAATGATTTGCCTTTTAAGATAAAGCAAGCCAAATGATTTGGCATTTAAGTTAAAACATGTCGAATGATTTCGCGTATCCCAAACAAGCCGAATAGTTTGGCACTTAAGGTGCGTCTGTTGGAGACAACCCAACTCACACCTCAAACCCAAAAAAGTGACCCAATCATAGACTTATAATAATAGGCAGATTACTAAGTCGAGCAATCACATAGTTATCCCATGCACCCAAGCTAGTTTGCACACATGGGTCGCACATTTCGCACATGCGTGTATAACTAACCAACTCTCACACACTTTACAATAAATTAAGTGATAAACTTATTTAGTAGAGTTGATCTTAGTTCTCCTATTCAAACAAAAACATCTTTTGTATTTTTCAACAAGATGATCAAAATAAAATGACAAATACTTCCTATTAGATTTAAACTAAATGCATGAAACCTTACACAAGAAGTTTGATCTAAAAAATCTATAAAACGAGTGAATTAACACCACTACTAAAATTATTCCGCAAAGGAGAAAAAATTGTTGGTATAAGCAAATATTTCCCGTAACTGGACTTCTCGAGAGAGAGAGTCTAGTTCCTTAATAACACCCAACTCCATCCCCATTACCGCCATCTCTACCCTTTCCTTTCCCTAGTCTAATCCATCCATCCCCATCACCGAGGCTAGGAGGGTGTTTCTTGATTGTTTTGGGTGCGTTTGTTTTGATCATGTGGCCGTGTAGGCAGGGTGATCTCACCAGTATCTGTATCTGTGTGTGCGGAGATGCTTGTCTGAGGGCAGAAGGGATTACAATACCCTAGTTTCCTAATCCTCCTCTTTGTTTCATAAACCCTTTGAATCCCATCATTTTACATTGTCGTTTCGTTTCATTTCTGAATCTCTTTTCATTTTTTGTTGTAATCATTTCTTTCTTGTTTGTTTGTTTCTCTTGCAGGTGAGAAGTTTGTGGTCATTGGTCATTACAATCGCCAGGGAATGGTATAGCAGAAGATACGAGCTTGATGTCGTCAATGGCCACGGCGAGTGAGAAGCTTTGAACCACGGTCGAGATCAGGCATCGAAGGAAGGTTTCCAGGGCATTATTGTCAAAAAGAAAAAGAAAAAGAAAAAAAAAAAAAGGAAAAGGAAAAAAAAGTTGCTACAGGCGGTGGTGTTGGGCTGGACTGGTGGATAGTTTTTTATTTTGATAGGGCCTGTAGTGTCAAGGGGCCTGGGCCTGTTTAAATTTTGTTTGAAGAACGTAGTCTATTTGTCATGAGATAGGCTTGGTGTGATGGACTGAGGTTTGGACTGTTTGTGTTGGCTTTTGTTTACTATTGGAGGGTCTTAGAGCTGTTTTTATCTTTTTTTGATTTCCACCTGGTAAGCAATGACAACTGGAGTTATATTGTGGGGTTAAAAATCTGGCTACATATAAGAGTACTATTACAACTGTCATTAAAGATTATCAGGTGGTGTTTTCATCTGTTTTAAATACAAGTTTGAGTTGATGTCTCCCTTCTCTCTTGGTTGTGGTTCCGGTCGATCATGAGTGACGGGGTGGGTTGCTTTTTCTCTATACTTGGCGACATTTTCATGGAGTTCTCTTAGGCGGAGAGTTTTGGTTTTGTTGTGGGTGTTTTTATTATCTCGTGGAAAGGTGGCTCTGGCTCTGGGAGTAGTGCGTCTCGCCTAGTTTCGGTGAGTTTCACGTAGCTGCATTATTGGGTTGTGGTAGGAGGAAAGTTTTGGCGTTTCGATGGGAGGAAAACTTATTGGGTTACGGGAAAGATGTGTTAGTTACAGCTTGTAAAGGAAAGTGGGTGATGGGTTGTATATTTGATCTGACGGGATAAGTTTAGAAGCTGGTGTAATTGGCTGTTGTCATTAGTAGATTCTGGTTTTGGTTCGGTCTGTTTTGAGTGTTCGGTTAGGGAAATTTTGTTTTGGTTTGCTACTGTGTGGTTAATGTGAACTATCTCTAGTAGCATCTAGTATCTTCTGGATGTCATCATTTTCTGTTACACAAGAGTTTGTCTCCAGTATGGAACGTCTCTCGTACGTAAACAGAGAGCGGCTATTTTTGTGCAGTTACCACCCAAAAGTATACAAGCGGAAGAAGCTCGGTGGGGACATGCTATCATAGGAACAATGTAGTTTGAAACGGATCAGGGTTTTACGAAGATTGTATCGGCTCTAAAGAGCTTTTGGAATATGGAAGCTTCAGCGAATGTACAGTTCTTGGAACGCGTGGTGAATGGTAAAATGTACTTTCTTATTATTAAATTCCGGTTCACTTACGAGTATAACTTTGTTTTGTTGAACCAACCGTAGAATTCTTTCGGACATGCATTTATCATTTTACCTTATGTGTCCCGTCTCCTATTGAACCTCTCATTTTTAAGCATGTTCCGTTCTGGGTGAGATTTGATATTAGGGATCCGTTCTTTGGGACACCGGAGTTCATTCAAGTGTTTGGACAAAGATTGGGTAAAGTTTTGGCTACGGAACCGAGTGCAAAAAATAGGAAGGTGACAAAAAAGGGTACCGAGCAAGAGTAATGATGGATATCTATGGGGTTTTCCCCCAGCTGTCTGGACAGAGATGGAGAGTAGTCCAATTATGTTCGATACAATCTACGAAGGGGCTCCAGTAAATCTATGCGAGCGATGTTATATGATGGGACACCGGTTTACGGGCTGTTCAGCTAGTCCGAAGGACACTTTGGCGGAGGAAGGGAGGGTCGAGACATATGAAAATCTCAGTTGACATGATCCTGGTACGGAGCGAGGGGTTCCCGAGCGGACCCCTCGTCGGTCAATCCTGCGAAATTATGAACAGACTGAGGCCACGGGCCGTGTGATACATGGGTTGCCGCCTCGCCCCAGTAGACAGTCAAAAGGAAAGGGTCTCGCGTTATCTGATCAGTCAGGCTTACAAATTCGGCCTGCATATCAGGGGAGCCCTTACCAGATGGGGGGACAAGCGAATCCGTCTGACTGGCCTCCTTTTCAGAGAGGAACCGATTTCACGACTTTTGAGGACCTCCTTGACCCAATTAGGGAAGGCCATATTAGGGACCCTATGTTATGAAGGACAGGGGAGGATGGTTGAGATACTCTTGGGGATTTGGTTTGGAGAAGACAGACGCGTCTACTATCTTTTGAGGGGAAAGACTTATTTTTTAGATAGCCAGGACGGCTTCTGAGAGACGGGGCATGACGACTGAGGCAGAGCAAGGGTGGGGGAAATCGGTCGAGGAGAATGAGGAAAGGGAGACAGATGGTATGACAGGGGGGCAGACAGAGGTCTGATAGTGAGGAGGCTGGCCTGATTTACGTGAGGAGCAATAGTTCGGGGGAGTTACAGATTGTTCCATCTCATCCTCAGACGGCGAGGATGGCTGATAGCTCAGGGGGTACTATGAGCTAATCTACTAGAGGACAGGGTTCTCGGGGTTCTAGACAGACACGATAGACGAATGGGCTTTCTACTGGGTATCCCCCGTCTACGTCACGAGTAGCGCGCCGTCACTTTCGTGCGGCTACACTTTTGACAGTGCTTGCTATACCATTCCAGTCTCTACTGGCGAGTAACTGCAGACTTTCTCACATGCAGGTGCACAACTCCATGTCGCTTTCCTTTGTGCGCATCAGACGCACTTATCTTTTGCTTGATCATGTCGTTAGGGCTTGGGTGGCTCCTCGGAGACCACCCGGGCCATTATGATTATTATCTCATGGAACTGCCGAGGTTTGGGTCGACCGACGGCAGTTCGGCATCTTAAAGAGCTTATTCGGTCCTCTAAGGGGGACATCATTTCCTTATCTGAAACCAAATGATCCTCTGCAAAAATATAGGTTTTGGTTCGTAGTTGTAATTACCCTAATTGGATTGATGTACCGGCCTCGAGTGTCCAGGGACTCTCGGGGGATTTGTGTGTGATGTGGAAGGATAATATTGATATAAAAGTTTTTTTTAGCAATAAATATATTATTAATATTCTGGTTACTTCAGATCCGACAGACCAGCCGTGGATGACTTCCTTTTTCTATGGGTGCCCATTCCATCGTGATAAATACGAGAGTTGGCGGCTAGTGGAAACTACAGCCCAGGGATTTAATGGTCGGCTTATTTTGGGTGATTTTAATACAATTTTTGACAGTGAGGATAAACTGGGGGGGATACCTTTTCGTGCGGCCCCGTGTGCATATGCTAAAGAGGTCACCCAGAATGTTGGGCTTATTGATCTAGGTTTCTCTGGACCCCCTTTTACTTGGAACAATAAACGGCGGGGAGGGGATAATATAAAAGAACGTTTGGACCGATGCTTGGCCAATGCTGATTGGATGTTTATCTTTTCAACAGTAAAGGTTTTCCATTTACCTGTTTTGGGCTCGGATCATACCCCTTTATGCCTTGATACTCTTCCACAATATGCAACCTTAGGTAAATGCTTTCGTTTCTAGACTATGTGGACTCGGAAACCACAATTCCCCCCACCTGATTAATGATCTCTGGCATAACGAGGCCAGATGCTCCCCAGCCCATCTGGTCAAGGAAAAACTTCTAAACACGAAAGCAGGCCTTAGGACCAGGAATAAAAAGATTTTTGGACATGTCTCTAACAAAATTTTAGCGCTAAAATCGCAGATCTCCCATCTCCAGACTCTACCTTTTAATGAGGTAGTTGATTTTCGTGAAAAGTCCATGTTGGCCGAGTTGGATGAAATCTATGTGAGAGAGGAGATGTTCTGGCGTCAAAAATCACGCATCTCGTGGTTGGCGGAGGGAGGTCGGAATTCAAAATTATTTCATATGCAAACCTTGGCGCAGCGGAAAAATAATTCCATTGACTTGATTAAAAACGCGTCTGGCCTCTGGATTTTGGATCAAGTGGAGATTGGAAATATTTTTCTCCGAGATTTGGATACGAATTATCAAACGTCTTTTCCTGAGGGAATTCCAGCTTTCCTTCATACTTTTTCCCCGTGTATTACAAAGGAGGATAATCTTGCTCTTGTTCGGGGAGTCACACCTGAGGAGATCAAGGCGGCACTTGAGAGCATCGGACCCCAAAAAGCTCCTAGCCCGGATGGTTTCCCTGCGTTGTTCTTCCAACAATCGTGGGACATTGTTGGACCAGATATTTGTAACCTCGTCACCTACTTATTTTCTTCGGGCTTTATGCCTAAGTTTATTAATGTCACCCATGTGGTTATGATTCCAAAAAATGCTGTTAAAGCCCACCCGCGGGATTTCCGTTCGATCAGCCTCTGTAATGTGACCTATAAAATTATCTCCAAAATCCTGTCCACTCATCTCAAACCTCCCCTTGATAAGATTATCTCCCCTTTTCAAGGGGATTTCGTGCAAGGGCGACAAATTTCGGATAACGTATTGATTGCCCATGAAATTATCCACACGATGAAGAAGAAACAAGGTCGGTCGGGTCTGATGGGTATAAAATTATATGTGTCTAAAGCGCATGATCAGATTGAATGGAGTACTCTGATTCAAACACATGAAACCCTGGGTTTTATCCCTCGATGGTGCCACTGGATTGAGCAATGCATTTTGACGGTTAGATACTCTGTCCTGATTAATAGGGGTGCCCATGGTTTTCTGACGCCGACTAAGGGGCTGATGCGGGAGATCCCCTGTCCCCCTTTCTTTTCATTATTTTAATGGAGGGGCTGTCGCGTGTTCTGGGGGTGAAAGAGCTAGCAGGGAAAATCCATGGCATCAAGGTCTCACGACGGGCCCTCTCTGTCCCTTACTTGTTATTTGCCGACGACTGCCTCATTTTTTGCAGGGCTGACCTCGACGAAGCGCACGAAGTTAAGAATAACCTCGATGACTTCTGTCGCGCCCTTGGGCAGCAATTGAATCTGGGGAAATCTGGAATTTTCTTTAGCAAAAACCATCCTCTACGCTTTGGTCGCCTTATCGTCCGCCTTCTTAAAGTGAAGATGATGCCTCCGGATGAACGTTACCTTGGGACCAATTTGTTCTTTGCCCGGTATAAGGCTTAGACGTTCCATCACATTTGTAATCATATCTCGAGTCGTCTTCAAACCTGGAAAGGTAAACTCTTGTCCCAAGCTGGCCGCACGGTCCTTATTAAATCAGTGACTTCGGCTATTCCGCCGTATCAAATGTCTGTTTTGCCTTACCCAAATCTACCTGGAAAACTATAAACGGCCTTCAACGAGATTTCTGGTGGGGCAAGAGGAAGGAGACAAATAAACCCTTGTATCTTAAGAAATGGAAGGAGATTTGTCGACCGAAAAGGGAGGGAGGTCTTGGGATTTGGGAGGCGGAAAATACGAACAAAGCACATCTCTCTAAGCCGGTCTGGTGCCTTTATCTAAAACCGGATGACCTTTGGGGACAAACCCTAAAGGCCAAATACTTCCCGAGTTGTAATATTTTGCAGGCTCCCCCTAAAGCGGATGCATCCTGGACTTGGAGAAGTATCCAGGCCGAGATTGGAAACGTTAACGCCCACTCTTGTTGGCAGATTCGTACGGGTATCCAGGTTCGTTTCTGGTATGATTACTGGATGCCGGCGATGGCCGACTGAAGACCTACCCCCAGGGAGGGTACCCATATGGAAGACCATCCTCTATGGGTTAGTCACTTTATTGACCCCATTAGGCATACCTGGCGTAGGAACGAGCTTTTATATTGGTGTGATGATGAGTCCGCCAATATGATATCCCAGGTCTTCATTCCTCAGGAAGGTGAGGAGGATGAGTTAAAATGGTACCCATCTAAGGATGGAAAATTTTCGATCAAATCTGCTTATCGTGTGATTTTAGCGGATACTGAGGTCGAACCAGTGATGGGTCCATCCTCTCTTTTGTTGAAAGTCTGGCATAATAAGGAGAATTCCCGGGACCAGTTATTTACCTGGAAATGCCTTCGGGACCTGGTACCCTGTAGGGCTAAGATTGGGGAGCGGTTAGCGCTAATCGATATATCTTGCCCCCTTTGCTCGGCCTCTGAGGAGACCCTCCATCATTTTCTTCTTGGTTGTCCCTTTACGAGGGCGGTGTGGTTTGGCACGTCGTTTGGAGTGTTGACTCATAAGTTTGAACGCCTCTCCTCTTTGAAGTGGATTACGATGTGGTTTGAGCCACCCTTGGTATGGCCCCTTGATAGGGATGTCTGGACTAGGATATTTTGCTCTCTTTACTCGGCTTTCAGAGACCATTAATAAAATCTTATATGATGAACCGTTTTCTCGTCTGCACCGTTTGAATATCAAGGTTTCTTGGGTTCCCTCAGCTCATGGATCGGCCAAAATAAATGTTGATGCCTCTTACTGTAAAGATAAATTTTATAATCACATTGGTTTTGTTATCTGTGATGCTCATAATACCTTTGTTGCAGCCCGAAGTTCTTCTTGCAGATTTACGAGCAGCGAAGAAGGCAAAGCATTAGCGGTTCTGGGTGGTGTTTGTTGGGCTCAAGAGCAAGGCTTAAATCGGGTTACAGTTAAAACGGATGCCGAGGCGATTTCTTCCTTTTGTCAGACGGGCGCTACATCCATTTCTTGGTCCTCTAAAGCGATTTTGCATGATGCTTTAGCGTTGTTTAAACATTTTGAGGTTATTTGTATTAACTATGCGCCTCGGAGCGCACATTGTATAGCAGGTAGGCCCACGGGCGATAATGTATGTTTTTTTTGGTTCGGCTCCCCGCCTGAGTGGCTTCAGGAGTCGCTCAGGAGTGATGGGACCACTTTTGTAACTCTTTTCGTTTAGTAAATATGGTTTACCAATAAAAAATAATAATAAAAAAAATAAATTTCCCGAAACTTTTCGACAGTAATTTTTTGGAATGTATTGAATTGTAGACTGCAGTAAAAGTGATAAACCAATGATGCATACCTTGATGGGATCGGATTGGAGCAAAACATGACTTGTGTTTCATGTATGTAGGCATCTTATTATTGAAATTGCAAATATTGCAAGTACATCGAAGATCAAAATAAAATGACAAATACTTTCCGGGATTTCGCAATTTGTAAACATTATATATTTAAACTAAATGCGTGGAAACCTTACACAAGAAGTCTGATCTACAAAATCTAGAAAACGAGGGAATTAATACCACTACTCGAATTATTCCACAAGGAGAAATAGTTGTTGGTATGGGCAAATATTTCCCGTAAATTCTTAACAATAATCTTATGGAACGTATGGTGTTGTAGATTGCAGTAAAAAGCAAAGCCATAGTTAATTCTGTACACCGTTTTGGACTTTTGGTCTTTAGCAACATAAAATAAGCGACTTCGAGCTGACAAAATCTTCATTGAAGTAACAGGGAAAATCGTCAAGGTATTCTTAAGATGACTCATACAAAAGCGCACTCTCAAGCTTGCTAGTGTGCTTAGTAATGAACACCTGCCTGGTGTGTCTATAAAGGTAAATAGAGTGACGAGGGACTTCATGTAGTGTGACAAACCAGTAACTGCTACAGACTAGAACTAATATATATACTTCAGAAACATATCTACGTCCATCAAAATCTCAAATATCAGGGAAAGATAATTAAAGAGATAGACACAAACAATGAAGGGTAATTATACATTAATAGATACATTTGAACCAAAAGATTCAAACTTCAAATTGTTGGTCTATGTTTGGAATATTTCAAGTCGGCTAATACAAGGTGATGCTCATTTCCTTCTTCCTGGTGAAAAAGAAAATAAATTCAAATGACAACATTTACTTTAAACATCCAACTCAACAGCGGTAACAATACCTTCCCTTTGGCGCTTTGATTCAATTTTATCAAATGTTCCAGTAAGCTTAGAATCTGGTCCATCATTTGCATGCAGATAAACTATAATGGATGTGCTATTTGCATCCAGAGAGAAGTCCCTCTCCACCATTTCTTTTCGAAGTTGCACTGCTTTGTCAAGTTTGTTATTATGGAGCAATCCTCGAAACATAATATTGTATGTGATTTCATTTGGTGTAGGACCCTTGTCTAACATCCTTGCAAATAAATTCTCTGATTCTTGAAGCAAGCCTTCAGTTAAAAGACCACTTAGCATTATAGTGAATATCACAGTGTTACATTTCAAGTTCTTAGACGGAAGACTGTCAAAGAGTTTCTTTGCCTCATCGACGTTGTTTGATTTGCACATGTTATCAATAACTGTACTGTACGTAACAATATCAGCTTTTAATCCTCCATTTTCCATCTTTTCAAATAGTGTCATTGCTTCCTCATAACTACCATTTTTAAATAGGCCATCCATTAAGGAATTGTATGTGCAAACATCTGGACTTTGCCCCCGAACTTGCATCTCCTTAAAAAGGTCTAACGCCGCTACAACTCTCCTAACCTTGCATAAACCATCTATTAGGGAATTGTATGTAATGGCATTGGGTGTTAACCCATTGCTACGCATATCTTCAAAAATTTGCATAGCTTCATCCAACTTCTTAGCCTTGCAATACCCATTTATCAATATATTGTAGCTGATAACATCAGGCTCATAGCCCCTAACCACCATTGAATGCAACACTTTTGTTGCCTCCTCCATTTGGTTGTGTAAACAATATCCATTCATCAAAGCGCCGTAGATGATTGTGTCTGGTTCCACGCCTCTTTCAATCATCAAATCAAACAACTCACGGGCCTTTTTGACCATGCCTTCCTTGCACATAGCGTCGATTAAAATGTTAAAAGTATATACATTTGGTGAGATCCCACGATCTATCATTTCTCTAAATAACTTCGTTGCTTCTTCCCATTGGCTTGAATTGCATAAGCCATCTATCAAAGAATTGTAAGTTACCACATTGGGACTTACACCTCTTGTAGACATCAACTCCGATAGAGTTTGTGCCTTTTCTGTCCTCCCATCTTTGCAAAGAGCATCAATTAGGATGTTGAATGTTACTATATTTGGGGAAACTCCAGAATTCACCATTTTGTTGACATAAGATTCAACGTCCTTCCACATGCCTAAACTACATACACCTCGAATTATAGAAGTGTAAGTGAAGACATTTGGAGCAACACCTTTGCAAATCATTTCTTCAAAGAGGTTCTGGGCTTGCGATTATATGTTATCAAATCAGGCTTGCGATTTCCTTTCTCCATATCCTTGAACAACTTAATAGCTTGATCAACATTCCCAGTTTTGCATAACCCATCAATCATAGTCAAATAAGTAACATCAGTACATGAATACCCAATCTCTGGAATTTTGTTAAACAACTTGATTGCATCCTTTACTCTATTCTCCTTGAAAAGCGCTTTGAGCAAAGTGGTGAAAATAATGATATCTGGTTCAAACCCACTCTTGAAAATGTTTCCAACAACAGCAAACCCGAAATCCACCTTACCCATTTGACAAAAACAATTAATCAAAGTACCAAATGTAATTCCCTCAGAATCCATTGCTTTAAACATTGTGATTACAGTGGAATACTGTCTCAACTTGCATATGACTCCTAACAGTTGATTGAACTGAAGAATCGAAGGCGAGGGTCTCATTTTAATTGAGTTATGGAACAAACCCATTGCTTCTTCTATCCCAAGGTTCCCTGATTTGCATCTTTCTCTCACAAATTGCTCAAAATGAGGTATTGTAGATCGTGGGTTGGAATGATGGGAATGAAAAGAGGAAGAGAAAGTACTGACCTTATGAAGCTCGGAAACCATCTTCTTCTTCATGACAACAACAGCAAGGGATCTTTCAAACAACTTCATCATGATCTCAAAGTCTGAGACTTCCAATTGTTCTCAAACCCTGACCTCTCTGTTCCACTTCTCTTGTGTGAAACTTTGTTATTTTTCGAAAACGACGGCATTATCCGAACATCCCTATTCAAGCAAAACTTGGTGAATGATTTGCCATTTGAGTTAAGACCTGCAAAATAATTGGGCATTTTATAAACAATCCCATTTGAACATACCAATTATCTCCCCGTCGTTTTGACACCCCCCCTGAACTCGAATTTTTTTATAGTTAACTAACAGTCGGGCACGCGCTCGCGTGCCTTAAAATGTTGTTTAAAGCACGTTGTTTGCAAGAGTCTAGTCATGGAGGACACCACTATATGTTGTGCCTTGTAATTTTGGTTAAACAACAATGTTTAAAAGAGTTTGTACATGAAGGTAGCATATTCTTATGTAGAATTCATAATGCTCTACCAAATAACATGAGTACATCACATTATGGTAGAGAGCGGATAAAGTAAATTAAGTGTTGGTGTTATAGATGTTCATCTATGTTTGATAACTACATTGTTCAGTTTCAGAGAATGGTCTCATGTTGTAGTTGTTGGATTTGTTGTTGCGGCTGAAGTTGTAGGAGTTGCTGTTGTTGATGGTGGTGTTGTTGCCTATACATTAGCTGAGCGTAAGGGGAGTTGCAATTTGATGCCACTTGAGTATGATAAGAAAATTTATCCATTGGAGAATTCCAAATGGATGTGTTAATTTTATTTTGTCCAGCTCTCTCATTGACATGCAGCGCTCTCCTATTGATATACAGCGATCTAAATTCCTTTTCTGGTGTTTTCTCTATTTGTTATTGTTTAGATAATACATTTTATATGAATTCACAAGGAAGACAAACTCGTATTGTGAATTTGTATCCGCAATGATGCAATCTAAATTCGTTACATTTTGCTAAGAATTAACTCTATTCTCGAGAGGTCCGACTGCAGATATATAATTAACAAGGTCATCACCTTAGGGGGTCTGATTTGTGAGTAAGTTATAAAAATAATATATGAATTTGTGTGATTATATAGTTGAAGTAGGCACATTTATGGTGGTAAATATTAAAGTAATAGTAGATCAATTATGAACCAAACCGAAAGGAAAAAAATATAAAATAGGCAACTAAAGTAGCAATGTATTGCCTTTAGTAACTGTAATAGCCTAATTCTGGGATTCGGACTTAGCCTTTATACCAGATGTGATCAGAACGTTAATAACAACTAACACATATGTTTAGCGTGGAAAACCTTGGAATAGATTAAAAACCACAACCTCTCTTGAGGATTTAGAAATAGAGAGATGTTATTGAGAATGCTAGCTATTTCAATAAGCGTTTTAAGAATATTGGATGCTTAGAGTTGGAACTCTTCAGTGAGAATGTTCCGTCATTCATCTGCAATTCTTTGGGTATATTTATAGGTCTTATAATATGACCGTTTGACGACCATAAAGTCCCTTAATGATGGATGTTACAAAGTATTTGTGAGATAATTTTTGACCAAACTATGTAACATTCTGGCCTCTATTGCTGTACAACGGCTCTATTGATAACTGTACATTGCACAAATCAGACTGTTGGTGTAGAGGTTGAAAGAGATGCCTCAAACTGAGAAAAATTGATCATGTCTTTAGTAGTATTTCTTGTATGTTGATGAGATCGAGGATGAATCTCGAGTTCGAGATACGAAATAAGCTATTACAAGACGGTTCTCAACCAAGAGTATGAGGACTATACTATGGACTGTTGGGAAACCGAGGGGGCAAATCGCACGCGGAAGCACAATACGATTAACAAGAACTTGAAAAACTAACTCTAACCAAAGAGAATTCGAACGAAGGCAATAAAACATACATACACAAGGTTTAAATAGGTGGAAACCCTAAACATAATCAAAACCACCCCCGACAAGCACGGCGAATATATTATCACACTAAGGGTTACAAAAAGTTTCAGAGATCACTCAAACCTCACATCTACCCTTACAGATAATTCCAGCAAGAAACCCTAGAAAGAAAACCCAAGAAATCTCTCTAGAGCTAAACCCTATATTTTTTCATTTTCTCTCTCTAACTCTTTCTTACCGTACAGAGGTCTTTAAAATATACTCTCTATTTATAAACTTTCCATTAAGTAATCTCCAAAATACGCATCACGAGATAATCCATCGTTTTGGATCAAATCTCCTTCAAAACGAACTTAGAAACAAACAAACAGAGCCAAAGTCGTTCGAACGAGTCATGAGGTTGTTCGAATGACCATAACAGTCCTCTGGAATTTTGGCCCAAGCACTATTTTCGTTCGAACGACTTCCTCACTTGTTCGAACAACTTTCCTAGTTTTTGAGACGTATTCCTAACAATCTCCACCTCGGTGATAAAAACGTTTCTTCTGCTGCATTCGTCGTTTATCCTTGTCGATTCTCAATTAAAAGAATTACCCGAGTCTAGGCTTTTCCTAGACCCACCAACCGGAGATAGTGCTGCTTTGTTCTCTTGCACCTTTGGAGAGGCTTCGACTATCTTCAAGAAACGTTTGCGCGCCTCCTTGCTTTGTTCGGTAATTGTTTTCTTTTGGTGAAGATTAGTTCTTTAATTTTTGAATTTTCCCAACAGATATCTTAAGTTCGATTCAGCACCAACCAACGAGGGCCACTTGCTAGGATTTATCGTAACTAAACTTCCCATGTGTGTTCCTGGGATTACTCGGGCTCGGCCAAATGGTGATAAACTATGAAATCGGATCACCGTGATTTGCCAAAAAAAAAAAAAAAACCACTAAATTTTCTCTTGCGCTATATTTATGCAAAAAAATTTCATTTTTCTCTGCTTATTCTGACGAATAATGCCATTTTCAAAATCCGTCGACAGGAAATAGACCTCAAGAAGCTTTGCCTTTGCAAAACTCGTGATAGATTTATGGGAAGAAAAGAAGTGTTGAAGCCACTCTCTATTTCATCCTGCCAGATGTTCAAGTGAGAGCGAACTTCTCAATTACAAACATGGAAGATAACCCCAGGTCAAGAGATATTGCCCACGACTGGACTCTCAATCATACCTAAAGTAAAGTATTGCTGTTGGAAGAGTACGGTCATAATACATTCGGAGAAAGTAAGAGGTTGAGGTTATGTGACGAAAAGGTCTAGAATCAATTCTACACTAGAAGATAACTTGTATAGGAAGTCTACTAATTCTACATGTAAAGTAGTGTTTCAAGTACCTTAGAAAAACCCCGCGGTAGCATAGGTCTACAATCACCACCATGACCTCCGATGATGGCGGTTTTAGCCCACAAGATGATTAAGGAGATGATGATTAACCAGTTGCCCATCCTTGTGGCACATTTAACATGTATATACAAGCTACAACTACTCTTTTACAAAATTTAAAGTTCCTGCATTAATAGGGTGATGTGGTTATCTAAGAAGTAGCTCTGGCCTAGTTTGGTTAGCTATCCCCCTCAAAATATTTATGTAACCGGAGCAGCAAGGGTCAATGACGCTCTCTCCATTCGTCTCTTGTGCTAAGTTCACTCACGGATGTACGATATGCTTTATCAAAACACCCGTTAAAGTAAAACTAGCCGAATGATTTTCCATTAAAGTAAATATATGTCATAGATTCGTTATTTACCAAAATCCCCATTTAAGCGGACAAGGCGAAAGATTTGGAGTACACCAAATGACTCGGCATATAACAAAAAACCATTCAAATTTCACATTTAAATAAAGCATGCCAAAATGATTAGGCGTTTACAAAAAAAAGCTATGTAAGCGAAACTAGCATATATAAAAATATGTGCCAAATGATTCGGCATTTATAAAAAAAAACCCATTAAACAAAATTAGCCGAATTATATAGCTTTTAAGTGAACATAGGCCAAATGATTCGGCATTTATGAAAACACCCGTTTAAACGAAACTAGCCAAATTATTTGGCTACTGAAACATGCCATATCAAATGATTCGGCATTTATGAAAAATCCTATTTAATCCAAACAAGCAGAATGATTTGGCTTTAACTGAAATATGCCAAATGTTTCGGCATTTAATCTAAACAAACCGAATGATTTGGCTTTAACCTGACTATGCTATTACAAGAACTTCTTTTTGCTGATCTTCTCATTTGTAAAAGAAACAGAGAGAGCGGCAAACAAGCAACTCTCTTTCATCAACACCTCTCTAATTGTAAGTTCATCTCTCTCTTTCATCAACACCTCTCTTTGGACTAAAATGTACGTTATTGAATTTATCAAATTATTTGCTCTCAATGAGGAGCATTCTGAGACCACAGCACGGTTTCATTCTCTGATAGAAGATTGTGTTTTGAGCAAATTTTGGGGTTTCAATGTCCTATCTAATCTAATAGAAGATTGGGGTTTTATCAGATGTGAAGTTTGATAACATTATGGAGTAAAGTAAAAAAAATGTCAGCATATTCACTAGGGAGTTGATTTTGTTCTTCAAGGGTTAAAAGTGGTGGTACTCTTTTTAAGTTAAATATTTGTATGCATTTGATGTATCGCTTAAATATAATACTCACAATGTTATGATAGTTTACACTCTTGATGTTATGCTATTATAAAATCTCAATCACTTTTAGATTTTGTTGGTCAATATCGTCGTCCTAACAACAGTGACTGTTTATGAGAGAATCCTTATTAATCGCAAACATAGAGATGTTTAAGTCCTATAGCATGTTTCACTAGTTAATTATATACCTTCAAAAAAAAAACCGTGTTAATTATATGCAAATACGGTTGTAATCTTAATGAAAAGAGTGAAAATATCCTGTACCATTGCTGCTAAAAGAATAGAGTGAAAATATATGTTTCATGAGCCTTCCTAGTATAAGATTGTTGGTGAGGTAAAAGCTGATAAAGCCACACCCTAGCAGTTCAAAGTAGCTCAGATGGTTTAGAGTAAAGGCCTGTAAATTGTTTATAAGCGGTTCAAAATTCGCTTCTTGAAATTTTCAATGATTGCTGCTTCCCTTCTTTACATAAAATTTTCCAACGCCGTAGTATTTAAAAAAATTTATATATGTTTTTGCAGATTTACCTCATTGGAAATGGCGACTGGAAATTATTTATCGGTGGAAGATGTCATCGACTCTTACAGTTCACGACTTGAAATCATTCAAGAAGGTTTCAAGTACTTTGAGTCCCAAGCATCTAGAGTTAGAACTTATGCTACGAATGAAGAAAACATTGTAGATCTGCGTTACCGCATCGAACTTGATGCGGCCATGGGACGACTGTGGGAAAAAAGAATTAGAAAAATTATTGAAGATCTGGAATATTTGAATGGTATAAATGGAGTTCACACGAATGCTACTTCTATAATTGATCATCTTAAAAGTACGTTGGCTGGACACGTCAGTGAGTTCACTCAACTCTCAATGCAAGTACTACGAGAGCACAAATATGCTATCAGAAATAGATTGCATTGGGGTGAACCGTTGGAGGACGTAGAGGTCCCACAGCAGCAGTGTGACCTTCGTTTTGATGAGGCTAGGCCGCCGCAAGAGATGTATAAAAGGAAAAATAATACAGAAAAGTGGTTAGTTTTGTTGATTATGGCCATAGCTTGTTTGACGGCCATTTGTATGTGTGCCTACACTCTTAAGCTTGTCAATGATAAGAGGAAAGTGGGAGGAATACATCTGCCAGCCTGATGCAAGTCCCGGTCAAACTTGGTTTTTTGTCGTTGTTCCTTTCTTATATGGTATTGTTGGTGGTGGTTAAATCTACTCTCTTGTTGAGTTATGTACTTGACTATTGTTGGTGGTTAAATCTTTGTGCTCCTTTATTACAATGTTTTGTTCTCATTGATTTCTGATCTATCTATCTTGTTTTTGTTCTGGTTGATCTATCTACCTTATTTTTTTGGGCATCGAGTTTATCACTACTGTTGGTGGAATTAAATCTTTGTGTACTTTATTATTGCAGAGTTTTGTTCACGTTCATCTATTTCCCTTATTTGCTTAAGAAGAGGATATGATGGTTGTAGTTCTGCCAATATTTTGTATCTTTATGAGCTTAAACACAGTGCATCTTTGGATTATTTGCATTTTCTCTCTGGATTTTGCAGTTGTATACATATGATTTGAATATGGGTTACTATTACCTTTGATGTGATAACATGGTGAGCATCTGTAGTCATTTGTATGCTCATTGCACATAGCAGCTGAAGGTGATTCGGACTTTATAATTTATCACCATTTGCTCGACTAATCCCTCGGACAGGTCAGATCCCACTTATTAGTTATTGTACGCATGCCGGTTAAGTTGGGATAATCCCAACAAGTGGCCCTCCTTGGCGGTTAATCAAACTCATGACCACCAAAACCTATGCAACTTTTGAAGCAGTGCAGGTTTGCAGTAGCTCTGTAGGAATCATGTTATGAACGTTGTATCGTCTAGCAAACGATTTCGTTTTCTCAAATTGCAATTGAGAAAAGAATTCAGACTGAAAACCTCTAAAAGCATACCATCAATAAGTAAAGAAACCATTAAATGCATTTTACTCGAACAATAAACTAAAAACCCCGAAAGTGGAAACCATATCAAATCATTTTAGACTGATAGGCTTAATTATAAAAGGAGAAAAATTTATCGGTATGACAGAAAAAAGTTGGCGCGTGCACCGTACGGGCCTTCACTTCCTCCATTGGATGCCAGTCAAATCGCCCAAGTCGCAGATTGTAATAAAACTCAACCTTCGGAGAGCCAAATCCCATATGTATCTCCATCCATTTTTTCCTCAGCAATAAATAGCAGCTAGGAAAATATGTAACAGTGATCATACTATGACTTTCCTTTTCGCTTGTGTTGTACTTGAAGTGGCTAAGTATTGGGCTGAAGTCGATGACCCATGCTTTCACCCAACCCTGATTTTCGTAATCCTCTAAAACCCATACCTCTATTAGTCTTTCTGACCAAGTAACATTGCACAAGCATAGACATCCTTCCATCTCTGAGAGCTGCATATTCAAACAATGGTCTCTTGTCATTCGATGAGTGCATTGGACTCCCGGGTGTCCGATGGCATTGAACTCTTCGCTTTCTATATTAAATAAGATTATGGATTTGGAGCAACTAGGGGGTGGGACAGCTTCGTTGTCTTCATATCTTTTAGAGGCCATCCAATGGAGTGCACCATGTAGGATAACCGGGTTGGTTTTCATGTATGGAGGATAAGCGAAATTTGTTTCAAGTAGCCTTGTGGATTTGGTTCTCATACTAAGTATCGTAAACCATACACGTTTTTCATTACGACGAATTGCTAGAATTCTGTATTCCAACGATGACAAGTGAAAGTAAACAGCAAATTGGAGAATACCTCTTAGATAATAGCGTCTGTCACATATCTCATCTCCAATCACAATTACATTGTCATGCGTAACAGGATTAAGAAGCAAAACATCATAGTATACCCCGGATTTACAACAACGGTCGATATTGAACCAAAGCAAACCGTCGTGGCTACCAGAAAGTGTTACTGTAGCACCGGCTAAATCCAATTTCGGATACAGGACCCTCAAATCAAACTTTTTAGTTTTTGAAAGAAATGGAGTTTTGTATCCGTGATATTGAATGAAAGAAAGATGTAATATGGCGTCTAGCTTCCTGAAATTGGGTAGATTAAGATTTACAATATTATTTTGGAAAACAGCTGTTGGAAGAGTACGCTTATAATACATTCGGAGAAAGTAGGAAGTTGAGGTTATGTGACGGAACGGTCTAGAATCAATTCTACACTGGAAGATAACTTCTGCAGGAAGTCTACTAAGGATGTCAATTGCAACATCAGCGGAGACTATACTGTTTTGTTGTGGCTGTGGTTGTCTTGAATATAAATAGTGTAGTTTACTCCACAAGACCGGTAAGACCTCCCGAGAACAACCAACGGTCTTCGTCGCCACTCTATCTGGGAAAACAAAAGGGGAAGATCTTACAGTTTTCCTAGGAAACAAATTATGCAGTTTACCCCACAATACCGATAAAACCTCCTGAGAACAACAACCAATAGTCTCCGTCCCCATTCTATCTAGGAACACTCAAGGAGAAGATGTTACAACCATAAATCAATTCCGAATAATTTTGCTTTCTAGGAGTACTTTAAAAGAAGCCTAGTAACTAAAAATCAGGAAATAAGATTATTATCCTAATGGAGATGGGTGTTGAAATCGATTACCTTACATGCAGTTGCTATCACCGATTGATACTGTTGTAAACAAACACATAAATAGAGTGAATTCCTCGGATGTTGATGATATTTTCTAACGAAAATCCACAAGATATTTTAGAGAAGGAGATGAAGAGACCTAAGTAAGATCTACACGTAATAAAGGAAAGAGTCCAAGTTGTTAGATGGCACTCATAGTGTGGGACTCTCTTTCACGTAATCTGTAACACGTCATATATGGCTGCAACTGTGCAACACATTAGTTCTCTTAATGTAACTTAATAAAGGAAAATAGCATGTACTTCTTCCCAAAGAGATGGGCATCGAGGCTTCCGTTGGGCATGCACTCATAAACAAGGAGTAGTTCACCTCGTTCATGACTCATGATCGTCACTGGGATCCCAATAATTCTTTAAACTGTCAAACTCAACCGAAACAATAGGATTTTGGGTTGAGTTGAAGGCGGATTGTTGACTGAATAGGCCAAGAAACCCACCGGTCGAGTTATATGGGATCTCAGCATTGAAAGGTGCAAGGAAGAAAGAGAGGCCTTCGCCATACATAGATGAACTGACTGCTTTAATAACAAAGGAAAAGTGTCCTAAAGCTTGCGAGCCGTTTTATCTTTGAGTCCCACAACTGCACAGGTTTGGAGTAGGTGCTCCGATCAACACTATTAGTAAGAGAACCATCTTGTTGGTTCTTGGTGAGTTGAAGAACCCCGTTAGAGGAGAACGCGTCCCCTTCTTGATATATATTTTGTTCATTTGAGTTCTGAATTTGTGTAGGGTAGAAACAATATGAAGTAGATGGCGATCTGAGAGAGAACCAAAAGAGTTTGTATGGATCCAAGGTGATAATCTGTTAACTTGGGTAGAGCCATGATCCAAAGGTGAAGGATGAATTCAATTAACCGTTTAACTATATGCGTCTGGTTAGTCTAAAGTATCAATTTTTACAGACTGAAGAAAAATAAATAACCACTGTTTCAGTTTCACTTGAAGAGCCCAAACAAATTCGAGATGCAATATAAATCAAACTATCAAGAGAAAAATATAGAAAAATCCTTCTAATTTCAACAACAAAACCCAAAAACATATAAGGGAGGGTTTTGTTAGCCCAAAACTAATGTATCGCGCAAGATTTATTTACATCAAACATGAAATACCATCATATCGCGAGAGGCCGTACAAATTGGCCTAAAAAATAGAGTAAACCTACTTGCAAGCATTAGAATTGCCCCTGGGATGAATTGAAATTTGAAGAACTTGTAGAACATGAAAGGTTTTATTTGTCTCATTTCGTGGTTATGGAGTTTATGGTTGTATTAGTCGAAGACACATATCACTGGACAGAAGGTAAGTATTACTCTCTGATAAAAGAAAAGAGCATTTCTCTATTTTGTCGTTCGAACGAATTTTCTTGTCGTTTGAACGAAGTGTCAAGTCCCATGGAAATTTGGTCCATAGATAATTTTGACGTTCGAACGAGTTTTCTTGTCGTTCGAACGAAGTATCAAGTCCCCTGGAATTTGGCCCATATGCAATTGTCATTCGAACGAGTTTTCTTGTCGTTTGAACGAAGTGTCAAGTCCCCTGAAATTTGGCCCACATACAATTGTCGTTCGAACGAGACTTCTTTTCGTTCGAACGAGATGTAAACTTTCTAGAATTTTTGACCAAATTAGACGTGATTCGTTCGAACGACTTTTGGTCTTGTTCGAACGAATATCGGGAGAAATAGAACTACTATTTAAAGAAACCCTAGTTTCTTTTTTTTTCTCTCTCTTTTCTTGGGCAAAACATTTTTCTTTCGAAGGGCTCCAAAAAGACTTTATTAGAGAGGGTGAAGAACTTAAGATCAATCAATCATCTTTGGATCACAAGGTTGATGTTGAGTTAGGGTTTCAAAGACTTCCCAATAATTTGTTCAAGAGCGATTCAAGAAGAAGTTTCTTGGTGAGACATCAAGATAGGCTGTTGCGAGAATAGAAGAAGTTTCTTGGTGAGACGTCAAGAAGAGTTGTTGTGAGAACAAGAAGAAGGTGGAGCGCGAAACTTTAGTCAGAAGAGTGATAATCTTGCGATTAGGTTATTAAATCTCTAAGTGTAATTCAGTATAACTCTTTTCGATTAGTAAAACTTTTGGTTGTCGTGATCCTCGACAACGACCTGTGGTTTTTCTCCTGAGTAAAGAGTTTCCACAGGGTGAACATTTGCTTGTGCATTTTTATTCCTTGTCTTTTTTTTTATTGTTTTTGTTTGACCTTAGACTATTGATTGATAAGAATTGTTCTGACCTATTTTCTCGAGATACATTAATTACGAGCGCATAAAATTTCAATTGGTATCAGAGCAGAATCGCCTGTAGGCTTTATATCCTGAGCGGTGATCCTATTTTTTGTACGTGTTTGACTTAATGGATTTTGAAAATTTTGGAGGTTCTATAAACCGTCCACCACTCTTTGATGGCACAAACTTTTCTTACTGGAAGGTTCGAATGGTTGCCTTCTTGCCATCTATGGGAGAGAATGTTTGGATTGCCATTGAAGATGGATGAGCGCCCCCTACTGTTATGCGGGGTGAACCAACATCTACTGTAGAAATTTCTAAACCTAGAAATCAATGGACCAAGGAAGAAAAAGAAATATCTGGATATAATTTTAAAGTTCTTAATGCTATCTTTAATGCGCTGAGCCATAGTGAGTATAGGCATATATCTGCATGTTCTACTCGAAAGAAGCTTGGGATATCTTAATTCGTACTCACGAAGGTGATGACACTATTAAAGAAAGCAAGCTGCAAATGCTCACATCTCAATTTGAGAACATCCGGATGAGTAAGGATGAGTCATTTAGTGAGTTTTATTCCAAACTTAGTGACATTGTCAACAACAGTTCCTCTTTAGGAGCTGGATACACCGATGTTCAAATAGTACGTAAAATTTTAAAATCTCTTCCTAAGAGTTTTAGATCCAGACGCGATGCTATAGTGGAAGCACAAAATCTTAAAACTATGAAACCTGACACACTTGCTGGAATATTGCGTACTTTTGAAATCGAAATGGAAATGGAAAATTCTAAGAAGAGTAAGAGTGTGTCATTTAAGTCTTCCTCCAACTCTTCATCTTCTCAGGGAACCAGATATGTTGAAAACTACTGTGTTTCTGACAATGATGAGGAACTTGACTCTGACTCTCAGATTGCACTTATAAGTCAACAATTTAGAAAACTTTTGAAAAAGAGGCAATTTGAGAAACAAGGACAAAATGTGAGTTACAAGTCTAATTCTCATGACCGTGTTAAGTCTTATGGCAAACAAACTAACTCCAGTACTCATTCTCATAATGACTCAGGCCAAGGCCTCAATAAAGTTAAATGTTATAGGTGTCACAAGTATGGTCACTATGCTCATAGTTGTCCCACTAAGAGCTCTAACAGGAATCATAAAGCTATGTACATTACCGCTACATGGGATGATAGTGTTGATGACTCTAATGACCATGTTGATCCCTTCCAAGAAGGAGGAAATGGTTTGAGAGCTCACATTGCTGTTATTTCCTCAGGTAGTGATCACTTTAATGTATTTACACTTGAAACTGACGGAGATGATCATAAGGACTATGAAAGTGATAACTGTGAAGAGCCGAGTCTTGAAGAGTTGTACTCTCAACTTGTTTCTCAGCTTGAGAAACTTAAGAATGAGAAACAATCTCTTAGTAGTCAACTTAAGACATGTGAACAAAACAGACTCATTGTTGTAGAAAAGATGAAATTTGGGGAAGTAGAAATTGAGAAACTTAGACTCGAGTTGACCTTTACTCAATAGAAACTCAAAGTATTTTATCATGGAGCTAAAAACATTGACAAAATAATAAGTATGAGCAAAAATGGATCTGACAAAAGAGGATTAGGATTTGATGAGCAAAACGTCAAATCTACCTCATCTCAAGTCACTAAGTTTGTCAAAGTTATTTCAACTTTATTTTTGCCCAAACCTAGTATTATTGATGCTCCTCATAGGCAGACTAAGCAGACTTTTGTCTTTCATGTATTTTATTGTGAGGCTTGTGGTCGAAAGGTCATCTTGACCCATATTGTAGATATGTTCCTCAACTCCGTGGTAGGAATAATCTACGTTTGGAAAGAGAGAAACCTCATCGATCATATGCCCAATCGTTTGCTAACTCCTTTTTTGTCCAAAAGTCCTTTAATGGTTTCAGGAATATGACTCAAGCAACAGAAGAAAGAAAGAAAGTGATATCTATTTGGGTTCAGAAGAAGGACCTTTTACCACAATTAAGGTCCAATGTTGCAGTAATGGCTCTAAATGCATTTAACTCTACATAGTGGTACGTAGATAGTGGATGTTCTCGGCACATGATAGGAGATGCTACACGTCTGAATAATGTCACAGATATTCAAGGAGGGGATGTTACTTTTGGAGGAGGAATGAGTGGAAATATTGTGGGAAAGGGGAGAATAGAAGGAATTGGATGCCCGACATTCGATAATGTACTTTATGTCAAGGGACTCACTGCAAACCTTCTGAGTATGAGTCACCTATGTGATGTGGGCAACACAGTAACATTTGACAAGAAAATGTGTCCTGTTTTTGATAATAATGGGAAATGCATTGTAACTGCGGATAGAACTTCAGACAACTGCTATGCTGTATCGCAAAAAGAGATATCATGTAAAGTTGCTAAGATAAGCGATGTGGAACTTTGGCACCAACGGTTAGGACATGTGAATTTTAGTGATCTGGCAAAGATTACGAGTAAGGAAATAGTTCGAGGGGTTCCGAAACTAAGCAAGCTAACGGATGCAGTGTGTGGACAATGTCAAATTTGAAATTAAACCAAGAGTCCACACAAAAAATCTACCAACTATGCTACTACAAGAGTTCTAGAGTTGATTCATATGGACTTGATGGGTCCTATGAGAGTAAGTACTTTGGGAGGAAAGAAGTACATTTTGGTTATGGTTGATGATTTTTCACGATTCACGTGGATCGCTCTGTTAAGGCAGAAGTCAGACACATTTGAAGAATTTCATGCCATAGCTCTACGAATACAGAATGAGAAGGATTGTTCTATTGACAGAATTCGTAGAGATCGTAGAGGTGAGATCAAGGACAGTGATGTGATAGAGTACTGTAAGGCGAATGGAATCAAACATGAATTTTCAGCACCAATCACACCACAACAGAACGGAATAGCTGAACGAAAAAACCGAGTCCTACAGGATATGGGGCGAGTTTTACTTCATGGAAAGAATGTCCCTAGTCACTTTTGGGGAGAAGCTATTCATACCTCTTATCACATAATCAACAGGGTTTATCTGCGTCCTCTTACGCTTAATACGCCTTATGAACTCTGGTTTGGAAAAAAGTCGAACTTGAAATACTTTCGTGTGTTTAGAAGTAAATGCTATATTACTTGTGATCGGGAGAACATTGGAAAATTTGATGCTCGAAGCGATGAAGGTATTTTACTGGGATATGCCACAAACAATAGAGCTTATCGCGTGTACAACTTGAAGCGCAAAATGGTCATGGAATCGATTAATGTTGTAGTTGATGACTAGGCGGTTCCTGGACAAACAGATGATGGAGATAGTAATGTTCAAGAAGATTCCCTACCAACCTCATCTAGTGTGACACAAGATGTTTAAGAAGAACCTCCTGCTGAAACTATTCCAACATCTTCTGGGGAGTTTTTAGTACCAAATGATATTGTTCGTACTGATCCTCCTCGGAATTGTGGTGTTCCTTGATACCTTGATGATTATGAGTGTTCTACACTTCATGAGTCTGCTAGATGTGTGGGATATCATTGTTCTACGTTATATGAGACAGTAGAGAGTGTGTGTTATGTATCCCTCACTGAACCAACCAACGTCAAATATGTTTTATCTGATGAATATTGGATTAACGCCATGTAAGATGAACTTAATGAATTCAAGTGACAAGACGTGTGGGACTTAGTATCACGACCGGCAAATACTAATATTATTGGCACTAAGTGGATTTACAAGAATAAGTTCGATAAGAATGGTGATGTTGTCCGGAACAAAGCAAGGTTAGTAGCACAGGGATACAACCAAATAAAAGGGGTAGATGTAGAAGAAACTTTTGCTCCCACCGCTAGACTTGAATCTATTCTAATGCTTTTGGTGTTTGTGTGTCACAAAAAATTCAAACTTTATCAAATGGATGTGAAAAGTGCGTTCTTAAATGGGCTACATGAGAAAGAGGTATATGTAGCTCAACCAAAGGGCTTTAAAGATCCCCATCATCCGGAGCATGTTTACCGTTTGAAGAAAGTACTTTATGGCCTAAAACAAGCTCCTCGAGCTTGGTATGATAGACTCTCAAATTTTTTACTGGAAAAGGGGTTTATTCGAGGGGGAGTTGATAAAACATTGTTTATTCAGCGGGAAGGTGATGAAATTCTTATTGCACAAGTATATGTGGATGATATTGTTTTTGGCTCAATGTCGAACTCTCGTGTCAAAGCATTCGGTGAGTTAATGGGAAGGGAATTCGAGATGGGCATGGTTGGAAAATTGACCTACTTCTTAGGTCTTCAAATCAAGCAACGGGAAGATGGCATTTTTGTTTCTCAATCTAAATATGCCAAAGATATTGTCAAAAGGTTTGGTCTTGATTCTTCAAAACATGCCCGGACGCCAATGAGCACTACCACAAAATTGGGTAAAGACTCTGCCGGTACTGATGTGGATCAGAAGGTGTATAGGAGCATGATAGGAAGCTTGTTGTATCTTACAGCTAGTCACCCAGACATCGTGATCAGTGTTTGCATATGTACACGTTATCAGGCAAGTCCTAAGGAGTCTCATTTACATGCTGTTAAACGGATTATTCGATATGTGTCTGGGACTTCTGAGTTTGGTTTGTGGTATACTCGAGACACTACATCAGATATTATTGGATACTCAGATGCTGACTGAGTTAAAAATTCTGATTAAAGGAAGAGTACTTCTGGGGGATGTTACTACATTGGGAACAATCTCGTTGTATGGCAAAGTAAAAAACGGAACTGCATTTTACAGTCTACTGTAGAGGCAGAGTACATTGCGGCGGGAAGTTCTAGTACACAGCTAGTTTGGATGAAGCAAATGTTACATGAATATGGGGTAAATTAGGGAGTGATGTCACTTTATTGTGATAATACCAGTACAATCAACATTTCCAAAAATCCTGAACAGCATTCGAGGACCAAACACATTGACATTCGATTTCACAACATTCGAGACCTTGTTGAGAAGAAGATTGTTATTGTGGAGTATGTCTGTACGGAGAATCAACTTGTTGATCTCTACACCAAGCCTTTGGACGTTATTCGTTTTAAAAATCTTCGATGCGCTATTGGTGTTTGTTCCATTTCCTAGATCTCTCAGGACTTTCTGGTGTTGGTATAGGTCCTGTGGACATTGTCAGGTACTATCTTCCCTATTTTTGCCTTTGAGCTTAGTCTATAATTGCGTTGCATATGCATGTATGGAAATTATTTATATGATATATACTCATTTAATGCTTGAGTTCTTGGTTTTACTTATTCTTCACAAAGTTCACTTGTCCCTGATTCTAGGTGTATGTAGAAATCTTGAGGGTATATGCAGAGACTTCATTACCTAAAATTATGTGAGGATCTAACATTTTGTTCTAGCGTTGAGTGTTATTAAATAAATTCTTTCCAGCAAAATTACTCTTTGTTTCTTATCTCATTATTTTCTGCATCAGTCGATTGTTGGTGGTGACATAAAATTCAAGTTAAAATACTAGAACATTTTCTTTACTTGATTCGAGGCGAAATAAGAAATTGTATAACCCTTAGGATATGATTCTAGGCATTTTCATTGTTGAACCTATTTTGGCCTTTCAATTTTTAACCTAAATCATGTATTCACTTGCTACCCGTTGAACCTAAAATAAGTATTTTCTTTGTATTCGCCAAATTCTTGTTTAAACCCTTGTTCTGAGGACTCAAAGTGAGAAAATTTGAAAAAGAATGTGTGGTTGAGTGTGGTTGGGAGAATGTCTTGTTTAAAAAAAAAAAAACGAGTAGCATTGTTAAGAACAACAATGGAGAAGTTTTGATTTCATCAATGGAGGAGTTCTGATTTTACCTATGGAGGAGTTTTGATTTCAACAATGAAGGAGTTTTGATTTCAACAATGGAGGAGTTTTGATTTTAACAATGGAGGAGTTTTGATTTCAGCAATGGAGGTGGAAGTTAATTTGTGTCCTCAGAATGCCATCAAAACACCTATTTCCTCACTAGCCTACCTTTGCCTTAATGATTACCTTAAAAGACCTAGTTGATTTTAAGCTTGATACAATCAATTTAGTGGAGATGATAGTTTGAAAGTCTATGGTATTTAACTTGACACCACCAAACACAATTGATATTCCTTTCATGAGATCTTCAGTACAATAGAGCTACTTTCTTGGATCATGAATTTTTACTTCATTTACTCATATTCATATCCTTAGAGTGATATCTAGTAAATTCTCAGTGATTTTGAGTGACGAACCATGAGAGGCCTAAGTTGACTCATATGCCCAATATAGTGTTCTTCTTATGCTTATTTGTCAGATATTTGGTTGGACTACACACACACACACTGAGTTCTCTTGCATTATTTTGTTTATATCTCAATATTTTTTTCAATACTGTGTATTTCATGTGCTTATAGATTTGACTCTGCAGGTTTTGAGGGGGAGTGTGTCTGTGTCCTATCGTTGTTGTCTTCTGTGTTTGTCAGTGGCAACCCGATATTTTAGGGAGAGTATTTGCCTTAGTTCATCCTTTTTCTTGTTCAGTTATTTTATTTTCGTTCGAACGAACAATCGAGTCGTTCGAACGACTTTCGAGCGGGTTGTATAAAACCACTGTGTCTGTTTATTTTTCCAAATCACTCCTCTCGCTCCAAAATTCTCTCCAACCTCTCTTTACCTCAAATTCTTGTTGGATTAAGCTTGGTGGAGTCCATTTCTTCAGTGATCGATCCTCTCTCTTCCATCTAGCATCCCAATTTCAGTTCTAGGGCTTCCAATCTCGCTCTTGGCGACGGCAGGTGTGATATAGGGTTCTTTAATTCATGTTCTATTTCGAATTCAAGGTTGGTTTGTGATTTCATTGTTCTTCTACTAGTATTTTGTTGCCTTTATGCTTGTGATTCTAATGTGTTTGGGAAGGATTGAATTGTGATTTGTGAAATTGTACTTCGAAAAAATTGGTAATTGGTTTGTTTGAGGGTGGTGGATTGTCCTGTTGGTGCTTGTATTATCTTGGGTTCCCCTGCTCACTTGTGTTGATTGAGTTTGGGGAAGAGGTGGTTCTTTCTTGCAGGTGGTTGGAAGACAAGTTTTTGGTACTTGATATTGGGGTGGGGTTTTTCTTCTGAACAAGAGTTTCAATCTTTTTATTGTTCTCCAAATGGCACCTCGAGTAAGGGGCGGAAACAAGAGGTCACGAGTGGACGATGCCGTTATCCTTGATGGTCAGAGGGTGGGTGAAAATCCTAAGTTTTGGGCCACTGAGAAGGGTTTTCGAGATCGCCCAATTGTGAGGGAGGAGATGGTGGACATAAAGAGCATCTCTGCAGTGAATGAAGAATTTGCTCGGGCGTTTGGAAAATTTTGAGCTAGACATTGGTCTAAGATTCTGACTCCTACGGGAAAAGTATATCCGCGGATTATACGTCTCTTTTATGCTACTATGACACTTGTGCCTACTCGGAACATGTCCAGCCGCTCTTTTCGAGTAACTCTTGATGGCACTGAGTACCTTATTACCAGGGAGAGACTCTATGATATTTTGGGTTTCACTCCTTCTCAGCATATCGCTTTTCCATGGTGTATTTGGCCACAGACATCCTACCCTTGGCCGGTTGCTAATTCTAGGGGTGGGTTTGTTGACGGTGAGGATGAGGAGCCTATTCCTCCTGAGTTTCGAGATATGGTGATTGATATCACGGCTCAGAGTAGGTTGTATACTGGATCGGGTATTGTATCCCGCAGAATGTTAGATAATGAGTCTCGTCTCGTACATAGCATTGCTATTACGAATATCATCCCGCGGTCCCAAAAGAATGAATTGTCTGAGCGGATGAAGGTGTTTCTTTATGCCTTCAAAAATGATATAGAGATTGATCTTCCTAACATCATCATTAAGGAGATGTTTGAGGCTAGCTCCAAAACAGCGTCCAAGAGTTCTCTCCCGTTTGCTAGACTGATCACAGCGCTCCTTACTGATGCTGGCTACGCGGTGGCTTTAACTGAACCTGAAGATACCAAGACAGACCGATTGGATTCGAGCAATTGCAATAAGAGTTCCTCTTATCTTATCTTCCTCGTGTGCTACCTTCTGAGACAGCCCCTCCAGATCAGCACATTGGTACTTCTAGCTCGGCCGCTCAGGCGTCTCAGGAGGTGTTTTCTCTTCAGAGTATTGGGAACATGCTTCAGTTGTTGTCGACCAGGATGGGCACTATGGAGATGCGTCTGGTGACTATAGAGAGTCGACTGGGGTCTATTGAGACAGCAGTTCAGAGTCGTCATTCAGGTCAGGAGACAGAGGAGGGTGATTACGAGTCTGAGTCTGGAGAGTTATGACTGTTCCTCAATGTTTTTTGTTTTCTTTAGTCTCTTTCTTCTTTGAGACTATTATTATTTTTAATGTTTTGAGCCTTTGTGAGGTAGGAATCTCGGTTCTAACTCTGCCTGTACGCTAGTACTATCTTTTGTTAATATAATTATCAGTTGTCTCTAATTACTTTTCTTTGAGATATTTGATTTACAGTTGTTTGATTGTTTCTTCCGTGACAATGGAGAGATGCATCTACTTATCTGGTTTGCATATGCTTCTTTGGATGTCTCCGTTTGTGATTTATTTCTTTCTGTATATGTGCATATTTTCTAAGTTTTATTTTTACTATATATATTATAAACGAGTTTGCTGAGTGTGCAGATATTTAGTAAGAAGATATTATCCATAAAAGAGGTCCATAGATTGAACCTGTTCAAGGAAGAGGTGGTGGTTGTCCTAGTTTTTATTTGTCACGAAATGAACCAAAGAGAGAGATTGAAAGGTTTTATTTGTCTCATTTCGTGGTTATGGAGTTTCTAGTTGTTTCAGTCGAAGACACAGATCACTGGACAGAAGGTAAGTATTACTCTCTGATAAAAGGAAGGAGTCTTTCTCTATTTTGTCGTTCGAACGAATTTTCTTGTCGTTTTTCGTTTGAACGAAGTTTCAAATCCCCTAGAAATTTGGTCCATAAACAATTTTGACATTCGAACGAATTTTGTTGTCGTTCGAACGAAGTATTAAGTCCCCTGGAATTTGGCCTATATGCAATTGTCGTTCGAACGAATTTTTTTGTCGTTTGAACGAAGTGTCAAGTCCCTTAGAATTTGGCCCAGATACAATTGTCGTTCGAACGAGATGTAAACTTTCTAGGGTTTTTAACCAAATTAGACGTGATTCGTTCGAACGACTTTTGGTCTTGTTCGAACAAATATCGAGTGAAATAGAACTACTATTTAAAGAAACCCTAGTTTCTTTTTTTTTCTCTCTCTCTCTTCTTGGGCAAAACGTTTTTCTTTCGAATGGCTCTAAAAAGACTTTATCAGAGAGGGTGAAGAACTTAAGATCAATCAATCATCTTTGGATCACAAGGTTGATGTTGAGTTAAGATTTCAAAGACTTCCCAATTATTTGTTCAAGAGCGATTCTAGAAGAATTTTTTTGGTGAGACATCAAGACGGGCTGTTGCGAGAATAGAAGAAGTTTATTGGTGAGACGCCAAGAAGAGTTGTTGTGAGAACAAGAAGAAGGTGGAGCGCGAAGCTTTAGTCAGAATAGTGATAATCTTGTGATTAGGTTATTAAATCTGTAAGTGTAATTCAGTATAACTCTTTTTGATTAGTGAAATTTTTGGTTGTCGTGATCCTCGACAACGACCTGTGGTTTTTCTTCTGAGTAAGGAGTTTCCACAGGGTGAACATTTGTTTGTGCCTTTTAATTCATTGTCTTTGTTTTTGATTGTTTTTGTTTAACCTTAGACTATTGATTGATAAGAATTGTTCTGACCTATTTTCTCGAGATACATTAATTACGAGCACATAGAATTTCAGAACAACTGCTACATGAACACTGATTCTGATTTATCTGAGAATCGGTATTACTGCTTGACGATGCATTAGAGAATGCACAGACATGTGATGGAGTTGTGAAATGGGTTGGCATTGACATTTTCATGGGAAGATTTGGCAATGGAGATTCAAAATTAAGAACACCGATCCCTTGCCTTATAGAAGGTCTTAAGTTGGGATCAAAGTTAGCACACCATAACCCAACAATCATCAACTGAATCCATACTCAGTTTTGGATCCCCTGCTTCAAGAATTGTCCTACTTCCATAAAACTCCCACACCCAAGATACCAACCCTACCTTTCTTCGTTCCTCATGAAGTTCAACTGCTCTTCTCCCACATGCAATTTCCAAGGCAACAACTCCAAAGCTATAAACATCGGATTCTTTACCGGCTCTGCCACTTGTAACACATTCTGGGGCTAAATAACCCATCGTGCCAGCCAACATTGTCGTTTTCACACCCAAGTCATGGTCGACGGAGCTTTGCATTAAAATTTGAATCCAACATTAAATTGCTCGACTTATAGCTATCTTGTACCTATGAACTACACATTGTTCCCACTCTTCATGTAGATAGAGCAAAGCAGAAGCTAAGGCTATAGCTATCTTGTACCTCAACTCCCATGTTAACATAGTTTTACCATTGAAGAGATGAGTATCGAGACTACCGTTAGGCATGAACTCATACACAAGAAGGAATTCCTCTTTCATTGCACCAACCTAGGAGTTGTACTAAATTCCGGTGTCTCAGTCGACTAATGATCTTTACTTCTGAAACAAACTCCTTCCCTTGTTTAGACCCTTGTGACACCCTCTTCACAACCGCATCCCAGTTTGAATCACTCAAGATAGCTCTATATACTCCTCCGAATCCTCCCTCACCAAGTTTCCCTACCTCTGAGAAATCATTTGTCGCACGGACTAATTCAGCATAGGTAAATCTTTTCGACACATCGAGCACAAAATCCTCATTTTCTTTGTCCTTTTTATTTGCTTTCTTTCACCAAAATAACAAAATCAAACCGAACCCACCAACTAAAATTGATCCACCAAGAACCAAGCCAATTACCAATCCCAGAGTCTTCTTGCCCTTCCCTCCGATTATTGAACCAGAAGGGAAGTCTGTCGAATTAAACTCCCACGAGAGAATGTTATGTACTTCGAAGGATGATCCAGTGGCCGCCGATAAACCCACAGTAACCCATTCGGGTAAAACCTCTCTCAAATCCAAAACATATGAAAGGATAAAATATTTCTCGCTAAAAACAGGATTTAGAGCAAAAGTTAAGTACACACTCAAGTTTAATAAAAATATACATATAACGTCACTTATTCCACATTATAATGTCACTAAAAAAAGTGACGCAAATGCATATTACTTTCCAAGTCGCCTTGGTTAAGCGACGTTAATTCTCTTTCACATCACCTTTTTAGTGACGCGAAATCATCTATTTGTTGTATTATTTTACATGTATCAGACCAGAACGTAGCTCTCTTTTTCAAATCTTCCGAACTCTGCTTTTTGCTAGCTTCCACTACTTCTCCCCCACCATTCACAGTTGGGCTGCCACTATCAGTATTTGCTGCATCTCCTATCAATCTCCGCTTTGCCACTATGAATTTATGCTTCTTCCCCATTTTATGATCTGTGAAGTTTGTTTCGGAAGTACACCCGACATTACATGTATAACACCAGAACATAAAATCTTCAAAACTCGGCTTTTTGTTAGCCTCCACTACTAAGTTAGCCTCCACTACTAATCCCCCACCATTCACAGTTGGGATGCCACTATCAGTGTTTGCTGCTTCTCCTATCAATCCCCGCTTTGCCACTTTGTATTTATGCTTCTTCCCTTTGTAATGATTTTGCAATTGTTCTTCAGATGTTGTACTCACTCCACAGACATTGTAAGTCAACAATGGCGTATTTGATTTATTGACAGTGTCTTCTGTTGCCACTTTTTCAAGACTCATCTCTGCCTCTTTCTCTTTGTGGTTCCTCCCTTCGCGGTGGACTTCCAGACATTTCTTAGTTGTCAAATTCACTTCACACAGATCGCAAGTCCATATTCCAGTGGGCTTAGCCTGCATTAGAGATAATTGGGGTAAATATCCAGTGAATGTTTCCAAAAAATGCATGGTTGTTGGGTGAATAACTTCCAACATTTACACAACCACAAAAAAGGATTCCAAAACCACCAACACTTACTACTACACGAACTCAAACCAGGATCTAGACGATGGTAAGAAATCAGCGATCAAGTCACCAGAACATATTGATGATTAATAAATGACAGGAAAGAACTAGTCAGCTTGACAATAAGTAAACTTCAAATGCAATGATTCGAATATATGCTTCCTAATTTATTTCTTTTTTAGAACAAAGGGTCATTGAAATGCATCATACCCAAGAATCAATATGTTCGTACTAAGGCTCCACTTGGTACACCACTACACCAAAACTGTTGGTGGTCATAAACATTACAGAGGATTTAACTTATGCTAAACAAAATATTTGTGTATGAGACTGAAAGGTTTTAGTTTGTCCCATTTCGTGTATATCGAGGATTTAACTTATGTCAAACTTTTTAACTGTTTTGTTTTCAAAGCAATTTTGGTTATCTCGTTCGAACAACCTGTTCAAACGACTTCTAGGAGAAGACAAGTTTTTGAAGACTTTTGACTACCTCGGTTTTTAGGCTTATTTTGATACTTCGTTCGAACAAGTTTTAGGGTCGTTCGAACGACTTCCGGGAAAAGACAGGTTTTTGAAGAGTTTTAACTGCCTCGGTTTTTAGGCTTAATTTGATACTTCGTCCGAACAAGTTTTAGTGTCGTTCGAACAACTTCTGGGAAAAGACAAGTTTTTGAAGAGTTTTACCTGCCTCGGTTTTTATGCTTATTTTGATACTTCGCTCGAACGATTTCTCGGAAAAGAGAAGTTTTTAACGAGTTTTAACTGGCATGGATTTTAGGCATATTTTGATAATTCGTTCGAACGAGACTTCTAGGAAAAAACAAGGTTTTAAAGGAGTTTTATCTGCCTTGTGTTTTAGACTATTTTGAGAGCCTCGTTCGAACGACTTTGGGTCTCGTTCGAACGGATGTTGGGAAAAACTGTTTTCACTATTTAAACAAACCTTGTTTTGTTTTTTGGTTGACCAAATTTTTTACCAAGATTTTCAAGGCTTTTTATCTTTTATCAGAGAGATTAATTAAAATATAAAAAAAACTTGAAACCTTTATTTTGAGATTGAATTAGTCAATTCTACTTCCCTCGTAATTTGCTAGAGTAATTCGAGTAAGTTGATCTTTGTTGTGAGATCAAAGAGTGTCGTTGCGAGAACGAAGGAGATAGGGCATGAAGTTTAGATCAGAAGAGAGATAATCACGAGACGGGTTTATCGAGTCTGTAAGTGTTTTTCAGATTGCAATTCTTTTGATTAGTGAAATTTTAGTTGTTGATGAAATCGATAACGTCATGTGGTTTTTCTCTCGAGTAAAGGGTTTCCACAGGGTTAAACTATCACATGTGGTTTGCAAAAGAATTTTTCTAAGTTAAAATAATTTGGCTCTTCCTTTATCAGAGTCCTACTTACCAACTTACCTTCTCATCCGTTAGTTGTAGATGACTTGTCTAGCGATCTTGATTTTGTCGCCGTCTTCGACTGAGATAACCACGGGACTCAACATACACGAAATGTGACAAACTAAAGGCGATCTTTTATTTATTTTTGTGAAATCGTCTCTCTTCGACTGACCATGTGAAGTCATCTCTCTACCAATTTTGCACTCGATTTCTCTTATTTTCGTGAAAGGCGATATTTAATTTATTTGGTTCCCGTTTTGAGATGCGATTTTCTCTCATTGAATCGTATGAAGTTGTTAAATTACGAGTAATTTTTCTTCTCCACGAGTGATTCTTTCCTAGAGGGATTCTCTTTTCCTCGTAGTGATTATCTTCTATCTTTTTCGCCAAATTCACAGGTACAAGTACAAAAATTGAAATACGATATTTTCATGTCAAAAGATGCGGTTTTTTCTATTGATCCCTATTACGAAGCGCGATTCCTTATTTTAAATTGGGTAAAGATGTTGAATTCCTTCTACTACGGTCTACGGTCCACGATTATGGTTTCTAGTCCTCGGGTGACTTTCTCTTCCTCGAGAGAACTTCTCTATCCTCGAGTTATTCTCTCTTCCTTGAGTTAATTATTTTTTTCCTTCAATGAATTTCTTTTTTCTTAACTACTTATCTCTCCAATTAATTACCTCAAGTGATCCTCTTCCTCGACTAATTCTCTTACCTCAACTTCTCTTCAAGATATCTACATTACCCTCAAGTGAGAAAAATGACAAGCCGGTTGGTGCCGGCGATTTTACAAGCATGTGTGGGGTAAATGGCAAGTCGGAATGTCACCGATTTCACAAAGGATATGTGAAGCATTGAAGTGTTTTTTGCTGTAAAAAGAATGGTTTTATAGAAGTTTTATCAACCTTAAGGGGAGCTTTATTTCTTCATCCGTAAGGGAGTGATTGTATCATTATGAGGGACTATTCATTGTCTTTTTCTTATTGTAAACCACCTTGACATGAACATTTTATGTCTGTATCAACGTGAGTGGGAATGTTGAATTATATGTCACCGTATACTTTATTAGTCCCACATCAGGTACTAAGAGGGTCAGACTAATGTTCCCTATCTATATAAGGGATGTCTTGGTTGTAATATAATTAATCAATTAAGAGTAAATAAACCCTTTTATTTATTTCTACAGATTTTTCATCTTAATATTTTTCAACCTCTATCTCTCGTGACTTTCATCGTAATAATTTTCATTTTAGTATTGATTTGAGAAGAGCTATCTGTTTTAGAAAGTGTGCATCTTGGAGTATTTAAATGAGTAATTGTCGTTCTCAGTTTACCTCAAAATACATAATGTTCCACTGTTAACCCCTAAGTTTTTTCTACCATTATAAGCTAAACACACTGGATTTCAACAAAGACAGAATCAAATAAATTGGGGAAAACTTCACTTACCCCATCATGATCTTTCAATTCTAGGGCATCCCCTTTGATCTCCGCATCGACAAGATCTAATGTTGCACTAGATTCCTAGAAAGAAAGAAAAAAACACAAGAATTACCAAAGCAAGCAATGAAAAAAAATAGACAAATGGGGTTCTGGGTTTAAGCTCAGAACATACAATGTTACACTAATAAACCCTAATTTCTACCATTATAACCTAAACACAATGGATTTCAACAAATACAGAATCAAATAAATTGGGGAAAACTTCACTCACCCCATCATTATCCCCTTTGATCTCCTCATCCAGAGGGAGAGAAGAGAATCGAAAAAAAGTTTCACGCGAGAGAGTCGTAGTAGGTCTTGTGGTGGTGGTGGTGGTGGTGTTCTTCAAGGGGTTGAAGATGGCAGAACTGTAATTCCTTTGGTTTTTGAAGGCATGAATTGCAAGAGGAGTTGCTCTACGAATGATTGAAGAAAACGCCATATTTTTTTTTGCAGAAATGGAGAGTGGTGATGGTTTTCAGGGTTTAAGCCTAAGGTCATGAGAGGTTTTTACACGTGAGACGTGCCAAACTAGATTAGAGCATCTCTAGCAGGGTGTAGGTTCATTTGAGTATAGACGACGTCAAATAGAGCTACAACATCAGTGTAGCTTTGAGTTAAGGGGAGAGAAACGACGCAGCTTTTAAAAAGTCACGACACTTATTTATCAAATAATGTTATATACCCGGATTATAAGGTTCATGGGGTTCCCTATGATTTGTCTACGTCACATAATTCTCTTTTTAATAAGCGTATAAATTCAATGTACAGGTTTGGGACATAGCGAAGATTGGACCACAAGCGCATCTCCAACAGAGATAGTATGTTATTCAGATTTTGGATACTAGTATTCGGAATAGCATACCACTTTGCTCCAAGAGATTTATCTCTAAATTTAAATATATTTTTTTATATTAAAATTGGGACCCACAATGTTATTTTACTAGAGAGAAAAAAATTTTATTAAAAATTGGGACCTACAATATTATTTTATTAGAGAAAAAATTATGAGAAAAAAAAGTTGTGAGGGACCCACAAAAGTAGTATGCACATAACACTCTTTAAGTTCCGTATTCACAAACTTTGGAGGGGTATGGGGGTGAGTATGTTGAACCCCATACTCCTGCTGGAAGGGGTTTTTGCAAGAGTATGGGAAAACCTTAACAGCATACCACTTTGTTGGAGATGCTCTAAGTATTCATATGCCAGCATGTACTTCTGTAAAAACATCATTTAGTTGGGACTTTGGTATGTTCCGCCATTTTATAGGCGTTTCCCGCTCGCTTTTATAAATGCTATTTTTCTGCTAGAGCTGACATTGTGACAAAAAAAAAAATTGAACTTCTTAGTGTATGAATCAAGTGCATTAAAGTCCCAATTTCATTGACTTTCCTCCGATTCTTCACTATAAAAGAGAGATTTGACAAAAAGGAAAACACTCAATCTTATAAGAACTATAGAAGTCCTTCCATGGAATTTCTTTTGAGTCTTTTGTTTTTCTCTTTCTTGTATGCGATACGCGACCAATAATAGGCTAGTTCTTTCGATTAATCTCTATAGATCCATTAGCATATTATGCTTATAAAAAGTAGTAGTGTTATTATTCACGCTTTGTACTTAAGTTTTCCTTTCTATGAAGTCAATATCGTTCTAGAGATGAACATACACAATAACAACTTAACTGTCTTCTGTTCTCTTAACGGACATAAGCAATGTCCTTCAGATATATTAAGGAGAAATATCATATGCCTGTTTGTTTATATAAACACACTTTTCCTTCAGCCACTCTGCAGGGAGAAAATGGAATGACTTCTAACAAACAGGTGCTGGGTGCAGAGGATGGGAGAAGATCCTACACATTAATCAAAGTCTTTTTTACGGGCTATGATCATTTGCCTGCAAATAACATGCCGCGTGCTTGAAAATCATCTACATTGTACAGTATTAAGCATCCATATATAATATATAAGTTATCTTTCTTGAAATTATTATTCTTTTCTTTGTCTTCACTTTCTTTTAGCCAATTGCATCTCTGACCCCGTGCATCAGACTTAACGCCATTGTTTTCTTTTCATTTCAGGCTTCCTGTAATGAGGAAGAATGTTCTTTTGAAGTAGCAGAAGGAAGAGAAAAAGAATCACATGAAGTAATACAGTCAAAGACAACAGTAAAGTTAACTACAAGATGGAATGAACTTGTATTAGTTGTATAGAATCAAAAGAAAGTGATACAATCATTCCTAAAGTATAGACATCTGAACTATATATATAATCTGAAAACCACATATTTAACTCTGCAGAGCCAGTCTCAAGTCTCAATACAGTGAAATTTCCAAGAACATATCAATCCTAAGTGAGATAGCAAACCTCCTCTGGTCACAATTTTGAATTAGTACCTGCTGCATATTTGATGATCTTCCCTTAGTTTTAGTAATGATATTTTTCTTAGAGGGCAATCCTCTGTCATTCCAATGCTTCATGATCAATGTATTTCAACAGTTTGCCTGAAAGAAAGACAATGAAAGATGTGAGTTTATATGCAATGGTACATCACACTATAGTTCATCATATTACTGATATTTAGCGAGAAACTGGATGACAGATGAATACATCCACTGGGACATCCTTTCATATATAGAGAAACAATAAAAAGAAACTGAAAACGGTAGGTGATGAGCATTGGGTAAGACTGTCAATGGATTGAGTTTGGAACAGATCTGCAGAAATCCAAATTCATTCAGAACTTATTTCTACTAAACAAAAATCCGGTGCAAATCTGAAATCTAACTGCCTAATCCTAATCTGACCCAAATTAACTTCGTAATTCAAGATCAGAAGGGAATGAATAGAGATATTTATGTGATTGTACCCAACTCTGGAACCCAATGGCTTGCCTCATCTTCAAAAGAAACAAGTAAAACAACCTCTAAGACAATGAAGATTAAATATAGAATGATAACAGGCATCTCCATGATAAGGAAAATCTCTCTCGAGCTCCGCTAAAATAAGGATCTACTATTTTCTTGAAAGAGAGAAAAGAGGGAAATCCCAGAGATTAAAATAGAGAAATGGACAGTAATCTGAAGAAAAAACTAGAATTAGAAAGGAAGGAGTGACAGTAATCTGAAGAAAAAAAAACCCATCAATTTTCATTATTTTGTGTAAGAATAAGCCTATAAACAACTTTTAAATTGAGAAATTTGCACCTTGTTAGTTGAAAATTATCTCCGGCTGTAACTTCTCCGTGAATCTGCCGGCGATCTTCTAGAATCAAACGAGCTTCTACCCTTTGTTGCTTCTGTATTAAGCTTGTCTTCCTTTCGATCAGAGGTCAACTTTTGTTTCCGATGAATTTCCTCAACATATCGACGCCATAGAGATTCCCTTTCTCTTCTTGGCATTTTTGAATACCTAGAATCAGGCTTCAGAAGGCGTTTGGCAGTCGTCCATGAATTAAAAGCAGTCTTCCCGTCTTCCGTCACTTGTAAAGCTGTTTCAGTTATGACCTCGGCCAGAAGAGCTTGGAACTCATGTGAGCAGCGCTGAACATTACAACCATTAATATTGTTGGTAAGGCAACAGATAAAATATGCAAAGCAAAATGTCAGAAAGGGGAATGGAGTGTGAAAGTAAGTCTAATCTCGATCACATAACGGGGTACTTAAAGTCAAAATATCCAAGCATTTTGATTATCTATATTTGATAAATCTTCATTAAGATAGGACCATTACCTCGTTAAGAATTTTTACGTGCTCGCGGAAAAACTTCTCCCAATCGGCTTGATCTAAGTCAGGGTGACTAGCACGCCCCTGAGGATCTTTCTCCAGCTTGGGCTTTGACTCGGTCCAAGACGCCTATGAAATCGTCGGGATAGTTACCCATTTGAAAACTTATGACCAAAAAGTTACTAGCCAAAAAAAACTTACAAGTTTTATGAAAGTTACAAAATAAGTTATTAATAGATTTTGCCCATCACCTTTTCTGTTGTTACGAAACAGTTTTGATTTAGTCTTTCATATCTTTTCATCTAGCATGCCGTCAGTTCCTATGTTCACTTAGTGAACCATCTGTCATCTCTTTTTTTATGCTGACTAATAAGGATTTTCTTGGGGTCCTAAATAACACCCCAGTAACATAATAGAATCTTAAATCCTAGGAACATTTTTGGGTATTTAGTGAATAATAAGCTTTAGTTGGTGGCAAGTAGTATAAGTGCGAGCCAATCACCATTTTGAAGCATGAAAAGAAAACAAATGTCACTCCTCACGTGTTTACATTTGCACAAAACAAATTCTTGAATATTTCACGGCAAAGGTTGGGAATTACCTGAGGATCTTTAATTGTCTCGACGAGCAAAGCTTGATAAGAAGAAACTGCCTCTTTTCTGCGAACTTTCATTCGCACTCTTTCCATTTCTTGTTCTTCTCTTTCCTTTCGTTTCCTTGTTTCTCGCTCCCTTTCCATCAACTTGTCCTGATTTCAAATCAAGCATGCCAAATCAAATATTTGTTCAAACGCACATTACTGAATACAAACATACACACCCATGAAGATTAAACTTATGTTTTAATCTAGTACACAGAAAGGTAAGAAACACCAGGTTTGAAAATATAGTAACACCAGGTAAGTAACCACCACGCTACATCTGGATATGTCACTGTATATTTGGTGTTTCAACATAATGATGATATACGTTGTCACTAAATATGCAGTTCAATTATTTGGGATAACCTATATCCTGTTTAATGTTTCCCTCAAATTTGCATATCTAACCTACACTTCACATTTAAAGTACCGAGGCATAGTTTCCACATCACCTCATATAACCCTTCAAACATTTAGCACGGACTAACATCAGAAAAGAAGTACATAGAAAAGGAAAATATGGCTACCTTTTCCTCCCTTTTCGCTTTTGCCACTCGTTCGACCTCCTCTTTCGCAGCTTTTAGTTCAGATATATACTCATTAAAAAGCAACTCTCTATCTTCATGTTCAACAGATTTGTATCTAGGGTCGTTCCTTAGATTATCTTTCACCTAAAAATAAGCAATCAATTGCAAGAGGTAAGACACTTGAGCTTGATAGGGGCATAGGCAATGGAAAAAAGGTAAATATATGGTTTAATCTTATTCTTTAATCAATACTATTTCTATATGCGTAAAATGAAAAAGCATTGACAAAATATTATTAGAAAAATAACACTACCCAGCTACAAATGAGAAAGATCAAAATCCTTGGACCCTAAATAATTTCTTTAAGCTATAATGATTATGACGTTGACAATTAAAATATAGAATCAGAGCACCTGCACTAAAAAAAATACAACAATCTAGGGAATAACATCGAGATACTAATTCTTGGTGGTCTTTTATAATAGAGGGTTGAAACTGTTTTGGATGTAGCTGTAAATGAAAATGAGAACTGTGAAGCTAAAACAAACTTATAGGAACCAAAATGGGCTAATATGTTTTAATGGCATTTTGTGCATACTAGGGGAATCCAAGATCTCAAGAGACCTTTTAATGTGACGAAGGCGAGTTGAGTGAGGTACCTCCCGCACAAGCCTAGTGCGGTTAAATTAATGGGATGTCTCACATAAGGGCATAGGAAGCACATGAAATGGGGAGCCAAAGACAGTTTAAAAGGAGGTACTTGATGAGCAAAGCCGAGTGCCGATGGCATGTAGGGAATGAGGTTAGCACTGATTTGGCGGGTATAATTTGACAGGATTGTCGCAGATACATACATAAAACAAAACTACACTCCATAACATCACAGTTGTGCACAAACACTTGACTAAAGTACATTAAGACAAGTGACGATTTATACATCAATAGTTATAGAAGCAAAATATCTTTTATAAAATGATAATTATAAATCAATGTCATACCACAGAAGTTAAATTCACAAGTCAAATTAAATACCTTCAGAAAACCCATTTTGGTTTTTTAAACTGCATATGGGCATGGCTTCTTTGTGATCCCCATTTACAGCAAGTAATTTTTTTTAAAGGCAAGCCGGTTTTATACAACTCCATGGGGTTCGAACCTACAACTCTTCTTGGTGGAGGGTCACAACCACCACTGGGCCAAGAGCCCAATGGAGTTATAGCAAGTATTTAATATTATACGAGGAAAAAATTCCGAAAAAACTAAAGTTACTGTCGCTTTAACCCGTATGGGGTCTCACCACGTTTCTCCCTCTAGAATCGGTCAAAACCCATTCTCCATTTTTTTATTTTTTCAAGGCAAGCCGGTTTTATATAGGGATTTGTAACTCTGAGTTTCCAACCCCATGAGGTTTCGAACCCACAACCTCTCTCTAGGTGGAGAGGTACAACCACCACTGGCCAAGAGCCCAATGGTAAACCCACTCTCCATTTTAGGATATCTTGCATATATAATATTTTTCGCTATTTTAACCAATTATTGTTTAGTAGGATTATGAAGGTGGAAGGTTAAGTAAAGGGCTCTTTGTGTTCTATAAAAGGAGGCCCTAAGGTTTATGGTTCGTTAGATTTTATTAAAATTTATGAAGTTGTAGTTAAAATTATATCAATAAAAGAGAATGTTTACTTTAATTTTTGAGCGATCAGAGTAGTAAAAAAAAAATCTCCGCCAATTTGTTATATCATACTTAGTATCAAAGCCGCCGTAAAATCCTCGGATCGACAACTAGAAAATTTCCTTTTTGAGTAACGGCGTACAACGAGTACAACAGTAGATTAGAAGAAGACTGCCATTTTCAACTATGATTCACCAATCATAAGTATGATCAATTCCTTCCTAGGTGTCGTTGCGATGGCAATTCGCCTTACTGCTACTTCCGTTTTGGTCTACGAGCAACCCCAAAATGGTACACCACCCCATCGTATCCGCATACAGGGCGAGCCACAAAAATAATCCGTGTTGTCGTCAACGCGATATGGGTAGCCATATCCGCATTCCCGATATGCCGATACACACCCTCGGCGTCCTCAATGAGTGAACTATTATGAACAACCCTTACCACCATTAAATATGCACAAGAATTGGCCGCTATTGCAATCCTAAACCTTTCATCATCAACTGAAGTTCAAAGATCCAAGAGGAATGATACAGGATATATGTAATGGCGAATGCCGAATATGTTGAGTTTAGGAGACTCAATGGGAACAAAAATGTAAGTGAAGAGTCTGATTCAATAGATGAGCATCGGTTGGGAAGTTAAGAAGAAATTGACAATAAAGAAGAAACCCATATCTTATTTTTACTCTCTAGTTTGCTTTGACGGAGAAGACGATGGAATCATTGGAGTTGAAGATCTTGGTGGAGAATTTGTCAGTAGAGAAGTAGAGAGAGTGAGGTGTCCCAACGCCTTGGATTATTTGCTAACCACGAGCACCAACCGCCAACCATCATTGTCGACATCAATCTCCATTTCACAATCCCAACTCCATTCCCAAGTATGAGATTTGGAATTACGTTACCATTTCGATCATGAGAATAGCACTCTCTCTACCACGATTTCACCAAAAACAAAAACAATAAAGGAGTTGACAAATTTGAAAAAAATCGCATATTAGAGGGGAGATCGCGAAACTGGAATCATAACGGAATCGTTAGCACAAATCCTCAAAGCCCTAATGAAGTTGAAAACCACAGTAGTCGAGACCTCGAGTGTACCGGACCTACCTGTTAATAGATCCTCGGGTAAAACCAAGGGTATTTGGTTATGGCCGGAGGCGAAAAAGAGTTAGGGAAGCATGCTCAAAGAAGATTGTAGCACGTTCAAGCTAGTTGGTGAACTCGAATTGAGGATCGGATGTGGGCAAATCTCCCACCAATGGCTGAGATATTCAGTCGACTCCAAAAAACAGAGCAAAGATCGAAAAAGAGCATTGGAGATAGCACTTGGCGGCCTACAACGACCTGCGAGGGTTGTGCTAGTGCTCAGCCTTAATTGTGGTTGGCTAGTGCATGCACTCCTTGGACCTCCTCTTGCGTAGGAGTTGTAGTCACGCGGGTTGGACATGATGATCCTCGGAACCTTCACCCACTTCCAAGGTCAAAAGCAACCAAATTAAATAGTTAGGACTCGCTAACACGACGAAAAGGAAATTACAGGGAAGCACATTAAAGCCACTGTCAAAAAATTTGAAGTTGTTCTCCATTGTACTAAGATTGACAAACAAGAGGAAGATCCGTGGGCTCTTCACCAACAATAGGGTTTGTCGCATCGTCAACATCTCCAATTCAAAAATCCTCTTTTGTTGAACCAAATGGCAAGGATTTCAGAGCTAAAGTTGCAGAGAATGTAAGACTCGGAAGAGAAAGTTGCAGAGAAATTCACAACCAAGAGGAGATAAAGAAAGGAGGCGAGACATTATAGCATGCTTCTCGGGATGCCACAGCTAGTCAAACTGTCTCCCCACCTTCATCCAGAAAAAGAAAAAAAAATTGGTCGCAGTGCGTCTCTCCCTTTATTATCCTAGCATCGACATCATAAAAATTGCAGCATTATAAAGAATGATCAGTAAAAAAATCTTCTACCCCCTCAAGCATCATGTCCCCCCAAATGGCTGGGGAAACACCCCCATAATTGATCCCCTTTTGGTGGCATTTGAAGCTTGTATTCACAAGCATGACTTCGGGGGGGGGGGGGGGGGGTCTGTTTTTTTTTTTTGGCAGATTTTTATCGTTAAATGCATGGATATTGGCATCACAATTCAATTTCCATTACTGGGTACAAAAACGCAACGGAAAAATCCGTGGGAAAACCTTGAAGGGTTTTAGCTACAACTCATGATACTTCACCAAGCGATCTAAGTTCGTGGACGAATTTTTTAAAGCCGAAGAGGGTTGATGTAAATGGGTCGTCTTAACACGTACGAGGTCTCACCCGCAGCTCTCTCCCTCTCTAGAAATTGCCGAAAACCCCTATTTCTCAATTTTAGGATATTTTATTTTATAAGAAAATTCTTTTCTTTTGTACATTGAGTTTTGAGCTAGAAGCGCGAAAGAAAAGGTATTTTCCTTTTTGGCCAAACCAAATAAAATGTCAAAGGTTTCATGCTACGAGCTATTGTTTCCGACCCTTAGCTCACATGAAGCAGACGTAACAGCCTCAGCCTCAGCCTCTCATAAGTTGGTGGTGGCTTTTTCTTGGAGTTTTTTCTATGAAATAGCGTTAACAAAAGCGTTGCTTTCACAGATTTGCTCTATCAGTTGATAATATGGAAAATATAATAAAATAGTAATATGCAAGAGAAGTTTGGCCTTTTATGATGTATAGAAAACATTTGAATATGACACTTCAAAAAAACAAATTATATGCATTCACATATGCTGCAATTATAAGGCTAAGCATCAAAATACATACCCTAGACCAACGGGTACTAGTACTTATATCCCCTTTGTCCCTTAGCATGGACTTGAAGCTAGAGGCAGAAGCTGCACGTATGACTTGAATTTTGTCTTCTGCGGCCTTCTTAAGTGGGAAAACCCTGTAGAAACCATACGTAGTTAATTATATATAGTATTTTAACAGAGACAGTAGATAAACTTTACAGAGTCTCCAAATCAAGATCTATGAAACACGACTTAGAAGAAAAAAAAACTGATCAAATATAACTTCAAGAATTTTTAACTAATCGCTTATATATGGTAAGAGAGTATGTGGGTATGGCTGCAGTGTCTTTAGGTGCAAGAGCGAATCCCAGCCTTTAGTTTGGGCATTGAGGCCACCAAAGCTACTAAAAAAATTAAGCGCCACACCTCTTTGGTGTTGGGTTAGTGATTTGGGACCACCTCTAAGAGAGAGGAGAGAGAGGTCACGAGTTCGAAACCCAACATCGGGGGGTCATCTGACAAGAATTTATCTCGACTTAAAATGGTGTGCGGCTGGCGGAGGTACAGTGGCGAGCCCCGGGAAACTAGTTAGGAGAATGGTGAAAATTGATGAACCTGACGAACTTCCGGATTCCAAAAAAAATTACGCACCACCACAGCAACATCAAAATTTGGTCAATTTTATTTAAATATATTGATAATATAATCAGGACTAGTATTGGCACTAGTTAAAAACAAATTTCCCGGAAGTTACTCCGGGCTCCAGCCCGGCTATCCCCACACTCTGAGATTCACCCCTGTTTGGGTGGGTTATGTCGCGTTGAAGATCAACATGAACCAAGTTCAAATATGAGAATTATCTGTCCAAGACCAAACCCAAGCTGGTCTCAACCCAAACTTCTAGTTCGAAATGTTTAAATCCCAACCCAAGTAGGGTTGGCTCTTTCAACACAACAATAAGGTCAAGTGGGGCACCAGCCATCAGCGTTCTACTCCTTCGATTTTTCATAACAAAAAACTGCAAACCTTAACTCCGCCTCATTTTTCAATCGCGAGCTTAGTTTAGACATAATACGAAGCAAACAAATATAACTTGGAATGGATCATTCAATTAGTGATTTCCAATTAAGAGGATGTATAATTAGTATTGTAATACACTCTTAAGACAGGTTGTTTTTACAGTATATAACTGGCATATACATAAACAAAAAGTGACATGGAGAAACGTGCATTAACATATGGAGTTTTGACTGGGTTTCTCTTGGCTCAAATTTGATGGCTTCCCATTTCTTGGCCCGAGAATCGACTACCGACATCCTAAGTCCTAACCAAACATTAACTTTATCGAGAATTGATGCAGTATTCTGGCTTGAACTTCCCAAGTTGCAGTCCTCTAGAATGAAATGGTGGTGCAAACATGAAGGGTAAAACCTAGCTCTGGTGTTTCTAACTGACTAAGACTCGTATGTGAGTTATTATCTTTTCTTCAGGGCTCGGGTCTGAGTTCATAGTAACGAACTCAAACTGAATTTGAGTTGAGCAATCAAACAGCCAGCCTAAACCAGAACTCTGTAATTCTGAAACATACATCAATGGTACACCGGATATTGTTGATGTGGAATTTCTGTCAGATAAGAAATATATATTTAGTGCTATCTTAATTTTTCAACCATCCAAAATACTCAGCTGGGTCAAACTTTGACAACCCTACTTGGGCATGGGTTTAGGTTTGAGAACTTAATAATATACAAAAACTTCTGATTTGGAGAATAGGATATACTTTTTAAGTTGCATACCTTTCATTTAATAAAAGCTCCCGATCCTTCCGGTCCAAGGCTTCGAACCGTGGGTCGTTTCCCCATATCTTTTTAAAAGATTGGTAGTCGGTTTTATGATCAATACCCTGGAAGGTGCAGATATTGTAAGTAATCTATCAAATAAATTTTAAACCAAAAGCCCCAGTACGGAGGATTGCAAGTTACATGACTATATGTGATGGTTGGTCATGTAGACGGATTGTACTTTAACCAGATTGGTGCAGGTCCCACGCCATAAATATGTAATGGAATCCAGTCCTAATATATTAAAGTGCATGATCAAACCCAGTCTGACTAGGTCCAACTGCAGACTAAATAGTAAATACATTTGGATCGGTTTAGCATCAAGTAGGACCTAGTCAGACTGGGCTTGATCATGTACTAAGAACCCGATCCAAATAATGGTAGAAGTTCTTATTTCTCAGATTCCGATAAATGTTAAAATCTAGAATTACTATGGGTTTCAGATAATTCTGATGCACTAGTATCCCTAATGATCGTGCTTCAACATATATATATATATATATATATATATATATATGTATAAACAACCTCCATAGCATCCCCCAGCAACTGTTTGAAACCATCTACTGCAGCCTTTTGAGCCGCACGTTTTTCCTTGCGCTCCTCTTCAGCTCGTGTGCGAACATAGTGTTCAAACAATGATCTCCTAGTAGAATAACCTGGAACGGCCTGTGATACAATGCTCCAATGAGAAAGCAGTAGTATTTGAAATCCGGACATTCTAAGCCACAAAATCAATTTGATTATGAACAACAAAGACGAGTACAATTTTTTTGTCTGGATTGTGCGAAGCTGTATAGATGAAACTCATGTTTTTCAAATATTTTCAGAATTGATAATGGTATGCATAATGTTTAGAAGTTAATTAAATTGAGCTCCCTCTCGACGGCTTGACAACAACTAAAATGAAAGAAAGAAAGTTGTGAATCACTTGGCAAGAAGCGTCACCCAAGCAGCTCAATCTATTGATCAATGGTTCTCTACTTACATGCATCCTATTATAAGCAAATAATGAATGGTTTTGGACTTTTAGTATGGAGACGATAACGTCTTTGTTAAACAGCTTCAATTCTCAAATGAAACCTTTGTGTTCGTGAATGCATGTTTATCCCAATCGATGTTTTAAAGCTATGTCGGATTTCAGGGTCAATCTCAAGAAGAATAGCAGAGGTTCAGGATCCTCATATCTTGGCTCCAACTGATGTGGCATGGAGAATCTTCCCTTGATGTGTGAATAATTACAATTTTCAAGTATTCAACCTGTTCACTTTACCAAGTTCAACATTTGCGAGATTAGTTATATGTTTCGATGCGACAATAAAGTATTATTTTTCATAGCTAGTTTTATTGATTGGTTAATTGGTCACATTTTAGTTATAAAATGGGTTCACCCATTGAAGCCAAGTATCATCTTTGGCCAATATGAGGCCCAATTAACAAAGATATTACAAAAGACCTAGTAGGAAAAAAATCAGAATGACAAATTTAATAGCATTTAAAGTGGGTCTTCCGAGATAGAAAATCGAATATAAATTGAAGACCACACACTCACAATAGGAGTATACAAGTGAGACAGAACTCCAAATTACCAAGAGCCTCCACCTCACAACGAGATCTTCGTGTTGAGGCCTATGCCTTGCCGTTATTGAGCCTTAAACCTCAAAATCAATTTATTAAACCTTTATTCTTTTATTCAATAAAATATCCCTTGGGGTTTGTTTTGATGATAATCTCTACAGAATACCCGCTTCTAGAGTTTTCATTTTTTACCAATCTTTACAAAATTACATATATTTAAATTTGCCTTCAACCTCACTAAGCACTCACCGCCTCCGCTTCTGCCTTTTTAAACCTTGGCTACACCCTATCTGTAGGAGTCCTAGTCATACGATTAAGCTAAACTTATTTGTAATTAGGATTTTCAATGTCTATGTATCTGTATCCCTCCTAAAGTTAACAAATTAATAATGATAATGCACTAGAACTATTATATAATCTGATATGACTACGTGAACATAAAGAAAATAAAATGTTCACAATTTAGCAAGTATAAGGGTCCAACAAACATGTTTAATGGAGTTTCAGTTGTATAATTGATGAACTAAGTAATTTCATAATTTTTACACTAAACAAACCTCAAAGCGTGGATCAAATATTATCTTTGGCAGCTCCTTCTCCCACTTTGAAAATGGTGCCACTCCGCGATCTTTAAGCATCTCCTAGAAACCCACATCATAGCATATTGGAAAGCACGAGTTTGACCGTTAAAAACTAAAATAATTGCTAAACATTCTCTTTTAATTTATGACTAAGAAGATTAACAAAAATTAAAGTATTATATATAAATGTAGAGAGCAATTATTTTTTTCTTTTCGTGTAGAGGCGTGTTTGCATACAAGCCTTGTTCCAAACAGTTTCACGGTCTATAACAGTCGTGCATTTGTTGGAATCTTTCATTACGATTGTAAATTTGTTGACAGGGTTAAACTCACAATTCTACGTGCATCAAAGAGGATATTATGAAGTCCAATTTTTTTACATGATCCATAATATTGAATCCCAATTTCTCATTGCTTAACGCGTGAAATCAAAGACATTTTCTTTCTTGCTGGGTTATTTCTTGCTGCTCCTAGCCCCATCTAGTGATTTTGGAGCCAAATCGGCCTTTTCTCAAAACTTATCTCAAGGTCTAGGATACTGGAAACATCACGAATTTTTGGCCTGCCATTTTGCACTTAGTATTAGGTTCTTTCTAAGGCCTTACCTAAAGAAATTAAAGAACTTGAGTGGAATTTCCTCTGGCATGACAAAGAGAAAACAACTTCAAATAACATTTCGTGAACTAGAAATCCATGTCCAAACCGAAAGACCAAGAAGGACTTGCCATTTGGAGAATCAGAAGCATGAATAGAGCTCTCAAAGCTACCTGGTTGTGGAGGTTTGGTGAAGAGGGCAATTTATGAGGGAAAGTTACTCTCGAGAAAATTGTTCTGAATCGAAGGCGTTGGTAGACATGGAAGGCCAGCTCTACTAGCTCTACTATAGTTGCTCCACGTGAAGTTGTATTAGGGACATCAGAGAAGAGTTTACCCAAAGAATCGTCTAGTTATTGAAAGGGGGGGAATAAGGTTTGGGAGGATGGTTATGGTGTAGTATCATGAACCTCGTGGAGGATTTATATTTGTTTTGCTTAATATAAGTTCAGGTTTTAAATTTAATAATTTGGAGTCGTAGCTAGTAGAAATGGAATTATAACTTTAGCAGGCATCTTTGATGGAGGAATGACCCATTTGATAGATTCAGTATTGCCTATCCAAATCCAAATAAAGCAAATAGATAAATTTGGCCAAAGTGAATTGTTTTACAAATGCAAAAACAAGAAACTGTGGTACATACTTTGCTTCTTGTGAAATGACAAAATGAGAGTTTAAATTTTAACGAGATTTGCCTAAATTGGTTCATGACAGGGGTGTTTGGGCAGAACTTCCAGTGTTCGCTGAGAGTTGGCCACAAAGTAAAAGTATAGAGGTTTGGAGAAGGACCAACAAAAGGTTTTAGTTATAGCGGATTCGACGTGATTTTAAAAGCTTTGAGTTGTCTTTGTCTTCTATTGCTTTCGGATTGTTATCTATCCACATTGGAAAGTTTCTTTGAGATGATCAATAATTATTTTTACCGTCTCAAATAAAAACGAAAATAGAATGTTTAAAGTTCCTATTTTGCTTGGCGTAGCTGGTTCGAAATTTTCTGAGGAGCCTATTTCGAGGGCTTTGTAGCTAGATGCGTAAATGGTTAGCGGAGGTAGCAACAGTAAATTTCTTTAGAGTGAGGTAAGTATTCATGGGCTACTTTCTGGTTGTAATATTTTGTCCTTGTGTGAGTGCCTCTTTTGTACCTCTTTTAGGGATGTTTCTGTCTCCTCTCAAGACTAAGCAGATCCCTCTTGAATGAGATTTATATTCATCGCATATGTAACAAAAACATAACAAGAAAATAAGATTTATATTCGTGTTTTGGGCTAGTATAACAGAGTTAATAGCTGTGCAACCTACAAGTCTATCTTATTCTTGGTTTAACCATGGTCAAACTGATGGGGATTTGAGCAGTTTAGAGAAAAGATTTTCCTGTTCTACATAGGATGACACAACGAACAACAAAATAAATAATACCTTGAACTGAATAATGGTTTCCTCCTTTGTGGGTCCATTGTCCGCATCCTCCGAATCACTAGATGATTCTGACATATTTCCATCCCCATTAGCATCTTTCTGCCTGTCTTTATTGTTATCACCCTGTGGCCCTTGGCTGTAACATTTAGTTTAGAAATAGTTATAGTTATAGTTCTAGTTCTAGTTCTAGAGAGAGAGAGAGAGAGAGAGAGTAACTAACCCCACAGCTTCAAGTGTTCTTGAGCCATTCAAATCAGACGTGCTAGGTCCTGAGGTATCTGGAATGCCAGGTTCCTGTAGCTTCTTTTTTATTAAATCCAATGCAGATGATGGAGTTGATCCACCAGAAGGTCTAAGAGCTGTCGCATCACGACCACCAGTGTTAACAGCAGGAGCATTCAAACTAATAGGAACATTAGAATTTTGCACTGACATTGTAATAGCTATTAAAGAATCCGTCTCCTGCTTCTTTTTCAACTCCGTCACCTCAATTGGAACTTGCCAGGTACTTACCTAGATTGGAAAGACCAACAAATATTAGAGAAAGAGAAAACAAAAGCAAACATTGATTTAGGGTATCGAAATCAATACGCATTAATTATGTCACTGTTAATAATACAAAACAATTACATGAATTATGACTTTATATTTCGGCTGATCTTCCTGATCTCTCAATGTACATGTGTCTCCATAATCAGCCAATTGATATAGACAATTAACCGCAATTAACGACTTATGTTAAGACTTAAGGGTAGTGTCAAGTTTAGTCATTTCAGTTTGAAGCGTAGAGGGCTTATCCTTACAAGTGGTTACCCAAATACACAAGCATACTCTCTGAACAACGATTAGTTGTCCAAGTTTACAATATGCCGCAAGTTAAAGACCGGAATTTATTTTATAGTGGACTCGTTGTCTGCACGTGCGTCACAGGTGTTACTTATGTGTATGTTTTTTTTGCATGTGGATGTGTTCCCTCCCTTGACGGAACTCACACGCGACAAACTTGATTGGTGATCCTTAGCCATTGAATCTAAGCTTTTAAATATGTTCAAATACAACAGCAATATCCTTTGATAAAAGATGTTAACATCTACATGAAAGGCAATAGACCCATTTAGCGTAAATGTATCATCCATTTCTTGGTGGACCCTCTCGGGGAAATAGGTGTATCAACGCTAATTTGGAACTGAAGCATTTGAATACTATAAAAGAAATACTAGAAAAAACTGCTCCTATGAGCTAGAGATGATATAATAAATAACAAACATTAATAAAACTAAACACCCTTCGCAAGTACATAATAGCATAGCATGCAACACCAAAAGGGAAGAGGGATGTTTTTGATATGTGAGTTGCAAAGGTAGACTCAAGTTAGAGACAGGGTGCACAATCTACCTACAGCCGAGAGTAGTAATAAGGATAGAATATATATCAAGTGAGGGCACGGAATAAACTTCACTGGATTCAAGTAAAATAGATCACACGAAAAAATTGACCTTTGCGATTTAAACATCTAATCTCCAAAACTTGTCTCGCAAAAGAAGTAAGATGTCTCTACAACTCTATTAACATGATACAAAAATAAGATAAAAGACAATTGAGAAAAACTTGAATCTTCGAATTGTGATAGCTAATCTTCCTTTTCTGTGAAAATTTAATAATAAAGCAAAACAAATATATCAAAGACCAAGTCTCCCAAAAATCAGAAAAAACTAAAACAAAGAAACTAAGGAAGTTTTGAACCCAATTTTCGAAAAAAATGCTGGCCCAAATATTGCAGAAAGGAGGAGTACCAAAAACAGTTCGAAGAATGTCAAGGAAAAAAAACGCTTTTCTGCCGACCCTTCACAGAGTCAAAAAACAAGAGAACACACATTCAACCCTAACAAAACTTCAAAAGGTGGGACTACGCTGCAATAAAAGAATGCATATCTACTGGGAACATGTCCTTTGATAATTTTGAAGTTTGTTTAGGGAAGTTTCACTTTTGTTAGGACTCTTTTATCTATTAAAAGAAGTCCTTTGAACATAGTTTTGGTAGCTTTTGTTTGAAAGGCTTAATTTTAGTTTGTTGAAGGGTTTGGGAGATTTAAATGGAACTTGGAGTTTATTTAAATCTTGAATGTGTGATATTGATTAGAGTTATCAAAAGCTCTTGCTTCCGCAGAAGGCCTTTCATTCTTCACTTCCATTTTGGATTCTTCGACTTGGGCCAAGATCTCTGAACTACGGCGAAGACGTGCTCTCAAAGGTCGTCTAGGAGCATAAAACTCTTCTTCAAAATAGGGCAATCCCTCTCCAACTGACCTGACTTACCACCCTGAAACATGTAAACTTTGTGCTTGTAGGTGCCGGTTTTTGTGCAAAACAAATTGTGTTGAAGCAGAAACTAGATTAGTAGTGAACCTAGATGTTTTGGATTTGATTTCAGCCGTTTTCACAAACTCAAACGCCTCAGTAACGGTTATTGAGCATTGCAAGCCCATCATGTAGCTTCATACTCATCCCCATTCCATGAAATTTAAGATAAATAAAAGATCCTACGAATAAAAGGATTTTAAAAATAACTAAAAGAAGATTCTAGAACAGGGAAAGAGATACACGATTTGGGGGACCCTATAGGGTGCGAACAGCCCGGGACATATCATTCCGCCTTAAGTTTTAAGGTCCTCTAATAAGACTTCTCTCCCAAATCACTCATCAGAATAAGGTCCACTTTGGAAGGGATGTCTTTATGCCAGACCGACACGACCTGCAATTCCTAAAATCACCATTTGTATATCCTCCAGATGTACAAATTGTTTACTGGAACACTACAAGCACGCGCTTGGATCCAAAAATATACGTAACTTTTAATTATACTAAAATTATAATAATTTTTAAAGGGAAAGAGAGGTATATCGCTAATTATGGACATTAAAGGGATTTCATGTGGATGGGGTCGAAAATCAGATATAATTTTTTCCCACAACTCCAAACATATAACACAAGTATTCCGGAATAAGTATGGCTATTTCACATCAGAAACTAGAGAATGGAAGTAGTTACATGAACGTGTAGTACAGTTCTTTGCAGATTCGATTATATGCATGGTATATAATGAATATGCAGAATATAGTAACGAAGATGAAGGACGCCAATGGAATAAAAGACCAAACCTTGTTTTTCGTGTTGTAATAATATTTCTTTCCGTCGTCGGTGGTAACTAATGCCCAATCGGTGCCAGCCAACTTCTCACTGAGAACATAAAAACATCAAAATTTAAGGTGGGAATCAGAAAATGTGTGTTTCTTTAGGATTGTAAAGATCACTGGAGCAAAAAGATGAAGGTGAAAATTCAAGCAACTATGTACATTTCCTTTCGGTGGTCAAATAAGCTTTTGAACTAAACCGAATTAACGCGGGAAGTGACAAGACACCGACCCGCATACCCGGTCAATGTTAAATAGTTTCAAATATTATTTGACTTCGAAAGGAAGTCTAAAACTATGGATGCAGTAATAAAAGGTTTTTTTTTTTTGCAATTTTCTTGCATTAGGCTTCATCCTCCAAACTAATGAGAGGACTAGGATTTAAAAAAGAACTGTGAAGAAGAGGACTCCGGTCGGTGTAAATCCATGAGGATTTGATGTGTTTCATTCACTCGTGTTGATGAGTTGCCTTCAGGTTACATACTTTCTGTCTCATAAAGTTTCTTTGGTTTCACTGTCGACAAAATAGTTTTACCTCACAAAACAATTATCTCTTTCTCTCTCTCCACAATGTAGCCTTTCAATGTGTCTCATTTTTATAAAAGCTAGAAAGATTTCATTGAGAAAAACAGAAAAGAAAAAAGAAAAAAAACAACTAACCATGATACCGCAGCTGACTGAACTGTAGCTTTATTCGACTGCAAAAGAGAGAATGAAAGGAATTCATCATTTTCAAAACATAGTCAAAAGGAAAGATGTTGCATAATAAACAACTATCATGATAGCAAAAATATATATAACAGGCAGTACGGCTTTATAACTACGGTATATTAGGAATCAGGGAGATAGAGGAAATTTGTAGGGAGAAGAATTTAATATATGATCTATCAACATAGGTTAACTCATAGGTCATAGACGTTCCCCACCATTGTAAGGATATCGCAGTCCCTATCTGAGTCTTGGTCGGCTTATCCACTCTCGTATCTAAGAAATTTCCACTCCCTTTATCTCAGTAACTTATATTAATTAAATCCCTTTAAGTTAGTATTTGTTTTTGTTTAGATTTGATTTCCAAAAAGGACTCCAATATGGAAAGTTCCTAACGATGTAAGCATGTTTCTCCTATAAAAAGAGAGTCAGTTTATGGTTTAGGCATAACTTCTTGCTTGAGTAGATTTTTTTCTAAGAAGGAAATAGTTGATAGGTCACAGATACTCCCAATCGACGTAGGGACGTCTACCAGAGTCATGCAGCCTGTGTTCTCTCTTCTTTATGGAAAATTTTTTCCCTCTATTTTTTAGCAAGTGTAATTAATAAGATCTCTTTTAAATTAGTATTTGTTTTAGTTTAGATTTGTTTTCCTAAAAAGACTCCAATGGGGAAAGTTCTTAATAATGTAAGCATCTTTCTCCTATAAAAGGCGAGTCTAGTCAAGGATTTAGGGGGGGTTATTTGCTTGACTAGCTTGTTTCAGTTTTCCTTTAGAAGATTAATAAAGGCAGTTAGTTTTAAGATAATTGATTGTATTTTGCAAACCGTTTTACTTTCGCGTCGTTGCTACTTATCATTAGCTTTCAATCCGTATCCAATTAGATTTTTCACATCTAGTATACACCTAAGATTGGAAATTTAGCTTATCCCGTAATTGTCATATTTGAGGCAAATTGGGGTTTATGGACTGAAAAATAGACACAAAACAATTGCCTATTTTGCGTAAGAGAGGTGTGGTTTACTCTCGGGTGCCTACGGGGTGTATACAGGGTAATTTTCGAAGGTGATTAGGTTGGCTCATAGAAGAAATGGGTAATGAAATTTAATGTGAGCATGAGCCTTTTTGGTGATTTTGTTACTCGGAAGGAAAGCGTTGTCATTATATACAAATCTTCAACATTCATAACATGAAAGGAGTTAAATTGGGACATAGTGTTGAGAACTTAAGATGAAGAACCATTAATCATAAGGGTTGTCGATTTTAAACTGGTATTTTTGCAATCTACTTCGTTAGGCTTATTTTTCTATGCCTTCAGGTTATAATCTTTCCATATCATAAAGTTTCTTCTCCAGTCTAAAGTGTTAAATAAATAATGTTAAATTTTTATTTCGAGAAAATTTGTTTTTAACCTTCCTAAAATAAGAAAATATTTTATCAAGAACTCTGGAAAAAAAAATGATTCAATGTATATGAAGAAAATAAAATTCCTTGCTACAAATACCTCCCCCTTAAAACCAGAAGGCTTCTCATATGTGGATTCTCCTGTAACGGCATTATAGTAGTAGACCACTCCTGAGTCGGCCTTGTGAGAAGTCCAAGGCTCTACTTCTACGTTTTTCGCAGTGTCTCCATCTCCATTAGCTCCTTTTTCATGATCTGCAATATCTTAAGCAAGTTACAAATAAAAGAAACAAATCCAGCAATTTTGAATCTTTTAGTTATTTGGAGACTGTTTATTTTACATTACCAGACCTCACCCCCAATCTGATCAATCATAAAACATAAACCCCTTCTGATTTCAACAATTGCCAAAAGAATGAGATGCCCCGTCTTTTAAGCTCCCTTTTACAAATGCGCATGTAGGGAGGGATATCTCAAAAGAATTACTATCTCGGGAATTTTTTCGGTCAATAGTATTAATGGAAGAAGGGGGTATCTCTTACTCTTGACAAGCAGGGAGGTAATTCTGGGGGGTTTCTCCAAAAAACACTCTAATCCTTTTCAATCTCGATATTGAATTTCAACCGTACCAGTTCCAGGAGGTAACTCTGGTTGTGCGACAGCAGCAGATTGGGGGTTTCCACCAGGAGGTCCAACGGAAGAAACAGCAGGAGGTCGTGAATCCGGTAATGAAACAAAAGGAAGAGATATTCCAGGCATGCCGGGATACGGTAGAAATGGGGGCCTATGCAAAGAATTAACCTGCGCGGTTTGCAACCAAAGTACCTGAACTGGTGGAGCCATTGCAGGTAAAGACGGATATGGAGAATATGTTTGTTGCATGATTGGTCTCACGGAAGATGGATCAATAGGCGGGCGAACAGTATTAGCAGACGGAAAGGATACGACTTGAGGTAATCCTGGTGGCCCTGGCATCCCAGAATGCCCGGGGAAAGACGGGACGATTGGCATCCAATTAGTTGTCAGATACAAATTTGGAGTAGAAGATGAAGTCGATGAAGAAGACAAGGTGGAACAGTTAGGTAAGGGAACATTAGAAGAGCTAGATGATGCAGGGGTTACGGTTCGAGCTTCTTGTGGTGCAGCAGCCGAAGAACTCTACAATAATTACAAAAAATCAATATAACATAAGACCGGATTTGAAACAGTAAATTTTATCCTTTTTGATATGAAAGAAAACTTTCATCAATTAAAAACGCAATCAAGCCACAGGAGCAAGAAGATGGGCATATTATAGCATGTAGGAACGACGAAACTTTAAAGCATATATGGGAAAACATGTGTATATAGCCTTCATTATAATGTGCTGCTCCTGAAAAGTGTGTATATTAAGATGGATATACATGTCTAGCTAAAAACATACGGAGTTAGACGACGCGTCTCCTTGCAAAGAACTAACTGCATGAGGTTGTAATTGGGGTGGCCTACTGAAAGAAAAACCAGCTGCAATAGAAGGGGATCCCTTTGGGACGGGGACAGTAGAGGGAATCTGATCTGGCACCAAAACTGGTGGTTGAAGAGATGCTACAGAGGTTGGTGGAGTAATGTTACCACCGTGTGACTGATCTGTGCCCTGATGCAACAGAGATACTTTAAAATGCAAATACTAAAGGGTGAACCTTCATAAATTTACAGAAACAGTAAAAATCTTTAGCTCTGGGATAAAAATAAATAAGGAGATAGTATCAAAACTAGTATCCCTATCTGGAAAACCATAAGATAACTTAGATGACAGTAGACAACAATAAGAGAGTGCAAAAGTGGTAGATATTCGCACATTCCAGGAAAAACAAAAAACAAAAAAAAAACAAGAACGTCACGTAAGTGATTGTCTTGAAGTGTCATCAGCATACATATAACAACTTCATATTTTATGCCGTGAGGATTATGTTTTTGCGCCTCTAGAGACGTTGAACTATTTTTCTGCAAGGGAATAGGTCTTAGAAAATGGTGCCTTGCCTATCAAACCCCTGCTGAACATTTAAAGAATCGCACCACGCGATCATGAAAAGGAATTAAAAAAAAAAACAGACGGCTTAGATAATCATCTAATAAGATCCATCATTGTGTCAGAAAAGTTCATAAGTAGAACCCACAATATAAGAGGCAGCAGGCATACAAGCTCATTGTGTGAATTACTGTTCCGCCGTTAGATGGTAAAATCCTTTTAATTATAACCTCAAATGTCTAATAATGTACAAGTCTTACATTGTTATGTTTGATAATGTAGTATGAAAAAGAAGGTCCAGTCCCCGAAGACTGGCCAGGAACTGGTGGCTGTGGGGCTCCAGGAGACGCAGGCGGATTTGAGTTCATAACCTGCACGAAAACCAATTATCAGTTGGGTACAAATTGATAAATAGCGAAGATAAAATATATAAAATTCAAGCGATATATTACAAAGCCTCAAAGCTCAGATATTGATATATCCACGGTATATCGGAGTATCGGTTGATGTATCTTTTTTTTCAATAAATCAGAAATCAAAATCGATTATATCTCACGATATACAGATCCAATATATTTAGATTTTAGATTTTTAATTTATATAGAAATAGACATATTTTTCAATAACAGCAAAAAAATGAAAGAAAAAAAATGATTATTGAAAATAACCTTATTTTTTAATATCTGCAACATAAAACCCAAAACGGTATTCTTCAAATTATATCCGTGTTGGCACACTGATGATAAAGCTTTTGAAATGTTTTTCTTCATATTCATATGAAACGACTTTCCAAACGTAGTATATCTGTGTTGACACACCACTGATAAAGCTTTTGGAATGTTACTTTTCATAATTATATGAAAGCGACTTTTCAGATACCGTTCAAGGTTCCGTTTTGCAGATATATAAGAGAATATGTGAGTCAATCTACCTAAGAATTTTGGTTTGAATGATTTGTGCATATATTCTCCATGCAATGTATTGTAGGGGTCAACCAAAGTTTTGCAAAACTGTATTGAACGACATTTTGATCCATGACAAAAAAAACATAATATTTCTGATAAGACAAAATAATGAACTTACAGAAGATGGAGATTGCTGCGAAGTTCCGGAGGTGATGACAGTGTTGGAAGCCACACCGTAAGAGATATATGATGCAGGTACAACAAAACCCACTTTGTTAACAAAGTTAGCTTTCATGGAATCTTGAAGCGGATCGCTCGGATTACTACTTGGACTTCTTGGAATTGATGGGCTCGCGACTGGAGGAGTTGGAGCAGTTGGACTCGAAAGTATTGGAGTCGGTAGGCTCACACCTGGTGCTTGTGATATTACCGCGGACTTCGAAGATTTGTCATCTTGTGGTAACCAGGCAGATGAAGACATAACCTATCTGTCAAATGTACCATTGAGAAATTATGAGGCTTTCTACTAATATTGCACACGTCGCTCGTAAGGGCATCAAAGGGAAAAGTAAAAATAGAACTGACATAGTAGTATTGTAAGAGGAAACTTTCTTTCTTGATGAAAAGGAAACGTCTCTGCAAAAATAACTTCAAAAATATTCATTTGAGCTTTTATAAGAGCTCAAGAGTTTACGGATTCAAGAGCCCATGGGCACTCAGATGGTGGTGAATATGTTGGTCAGCGCCTCTATAATAAAAAGCTTTCCGTACTAAGAAAAGGGAAATCTATGTTTTACGAATAAACTGCTCCCTAAGTTAGTCTTCTCCATTGCATGTTATCATTCAAATAGTGGTTAGAGTGATAACGCAGTGTACCACATTGTAAGTTAGCTATTGCCAATGGTACCGTCCCATTTACACTCTATTTATTTCCCTATTGAGCCTCTTAGTGAAACTATCCAAACACCCACTCCTAGAAGTTGTTATGATATCAGAGAAAGTACAAGAGAAATCCCAACCTCATTTCACTTTCCAGTGGAGACAACCTACACTGCCAGACCACCACCTCCAGCCCTAGTCTTACCATTTTCTGAAATTAACAAACCCTCGTCTCTCTCAACCACGAACTAATAATCCCGAACCCCAGTCCCTCCGACCTAAATAACCCATTTTCTGAAATTAACAAACCCTCGTCTCTCTAAAAAGGACGATTCCCCATTTTGTTTCATTACCACTAAATAACCCACTTAATTCCTATCTTAACCTACAACGGGTTTGTTTCGCAACTTTCTCATATCATTAACCACCTCAACTAAGCTAGAAATAGCCTCTATACGTGTTTTCTATCGGAACGAATTGGGTTCTAATCATTTCAACTCCCCAACTCTTCTAATACAACAAACACACATTACAATCAAACTATCAATCCCAATGTGATAAACCAAAATCAATAACTAACCTTAAATCCCAAATTAACTACTCTTCAACTCGTTATGGGAATTTTAATTACTGATTTTAGTAGTGTAATTGATAAAAGAGAAGTTTAAGGTTCTCGTACCTTAATAAAGCTTCAGAGAAATGGTGGAATCGAGCGCGAACTTTCACCAATTTGGGGATTTAAACAGATTTCGCTCTCTGAATTCGTCTAATTAGGGTTCTTATTTGGCTTCGACAGTGCAGTGAGAGTCTCGGATTAACAAAACGAGAAGAAATGCACCCAAATAAAGGAAATGACTAAAAGATCCCTATGTGGAGGTTAACTAGTATACCGCAAAACGGTAGGGAAAACGGCCGGCGAAGGGCGAAGGGCCTGAACACAATATTTTCCTGATTCAATACTGATCTTTATACATTTAAACCAGCACCACCCAACTCCAGCGTCCCATACATTTGTAAAATTGTGTCTAATGTAGAAACACTCCCTTCGATCGTTTGAAAAATATCACTAGTAGCCACCGTTGCTAGTGGGAAACGACATGAGTTTCTTTTGATGGTGGTGCTTGTGGTGGTCTGGCGGGAGTTGATAAATGTTTGTGGTAAATATTGCGGTCACATATTTTGATAAAGAGGATGAGGCTATAGGGAAGGAAATGAGAATAAGAAGATAAACAACAGCGGGGTGAGAAAAAAAGAAATATGGAAACATAAAAAGAAGACAATGAAAAAGCTTATAAGATAGATTATTAGCAGTGTATAAATCGATTACCTGAAAGCGATTTTTGTGTTTCGTATATTGAATTATTCGTGGGCTTGTTATTACAACTCCACTCACATATCTGTAGTTGAATGGTTATGTTGGGGGAATCTAGCAGAATACATCCCCCTACGACGTTTGACTTTATCAGATTAAGCATGACATACAATCACAAACAATAAATAACCAAGTACAGACAACACCATAAATTTACCGTGGTTCACCCCGAAGGGCTACGTCCACACCCACCAAACCTATGAATCCACTATATATATGAGAAACCATTACAAGCTCTTAAGAGATCTCATCACACATGAGATCTAACCTCATAATATAACTCACATAGAATTACAAGGTTTACATGAGATCATGAGAACCATCAAGAAATTCGAAGTTACCTCAACCTCACCAGAAACTGCTACAACCCATCTCGAACGAAACTTCTACACACACTATCGTCTTCGAACTATCATTGTTTTTTAAGAGATTTGTAAACTTAGCAGCTTAGTTTAACCTTTTGATTCAATGCATTTATAATACAATGCCATTTACTATAGTATGGAAATTACAACTGTAGGTGAAAACACTAAGGAAATAATCTATAAATCTAGCCAATCAATTGATCCTAATTATTTTCTTCATCTTGATTGTTTCCTTGATTAGAGAGATTTGATTTATTCCTTTGCATATATAGATATGGTGAGATGGCATATATAATGTCAGTCATATTCTCCTTCAAGATAAACGGTGTTTTGGCAAAAGTGAGCTTGGCAGACAGTAAATCAAAGTGAGATCGAGAAATCCCTGTAGTGAAAATGTTTGCTAATTGGTCTTTTAAAGGTACAGATAACACCCTTAGTAGATTTTATACTACACTTCCCCGAACAAAATGGTAATCAATTTTGATATGTTTTGTATGAGCATGGAAAATCGAATTTGCCGCTAAGTATGTAGCTCTAATATTATTACAAACAGAAGTGGCTAATGAGTTTGTATCCTAAAATCCTTTAAGATAAATTGTAGCCATATTAGTTATGTTGCAGTACTAGCGAGTGCTCAATACTCCACTTCAGCGCTAGGCCTGGAAATGGTAGGTTGTTTCTTTGATTACCAAGATATGAGATTTAGTATAAGGAAAATGCAAGACCCAGCTGTTTAGCGTTGATCGTCAAGGTTGCCGGCATAATCCGCATCTGAATATGCTACTATAAGAAATAAATTCAACTTTCAAAATGTGAGACCACGTGAGAGAATACCTTTAACATACTGAAGAATGTGCTCCACTCCTTGTAGATGTGACGTGCGTGGTGCATGCATGTGTTGACACACATGGTTCACAACAAAATGTCAAGTTTGGTATAGTAAGGGTTAGGTATTAAAGTCCGTCGACAAGGCCACGATAGTGAGATGGATCTTCAAGGAGTATACCATCGTAAGCTGAGAGTTGTAAGCCAGTAACAACTGGCGTTCCACATGGCTTATATCCAAAAATATTAACTTATTGTTCTATAATATCAAGCCATATGTATTTTTACAGAGTATGGAAAAGGTAATGAGTATGTTCGTTTAAGATAACAGAACTTTTATTCGAATAGAACTGGGAATATTTATATTCAAATATATTTCATTGTATTCGAATAAAATGCCTCAGGCTATTTTTTATTCGAATAGATTGGCTCAGCCTGATTTTTATTTGAATACATTTATTTTTATTCGAACAGAGAACGTGATTTATGTATTCTAATAAAAGACAACTTTCCTTTTTCCAGAACTCACCTATTCCAAAATCTATCTTTCAGAGCTTGATATTTAGAAAGATGAGAAAATTTAACGAACGATTCAACGAGAAGTAAAACTCAACTTGAATCAATCGAAGATATTTAGAAAACCTAATCTTTTATTTGTAAAGTTTGAGTGATTCAAGTTTTGTAGCTTTGGTGCGTTATCAGAGGCGAGGCGTTGCGAGAACGGAAAGACATTGCAAGAATGAGGAATCGACTACGAGGAGTTCAATTAGAAGAGAGGTAACCACAGGATGTGCTTATCGAGTCAGTAAGTAATTGAATACTTGTAATTTGATATAAATAGTAGATTGTTTAGTTGTTAGGTGATTCAACAGCGACCTGTGGGTTTTTCTCCTGAAAAAGGTTTCCCATAGGGTTAAAATTGTTTGGTCTTGTGGTTAATTTCTAATTGCTTGTTGACATTAGATAATTGAACCAATTTGAATTAGGTTAAGGTTAGAACATTAATTCAAAAGAATTAAGGCCTATTTGATTTTGATCTAAAATTAATCGAAATCGGTTAGTCTCAAACGTCAAAGAATTTTAAAAACAAACTGAGCCGGTGAAACCAAGCATGGGGTGCTTGTTTAAGGCCATAGATGGCTTTGTGCAGCTTGCAAACGTGATTGGGATATAATGGATCAATAAAACTAGAGGTTATTTCATAAATACCTCCTCACTGAGGTAACCATCTAGAAAGACATTTCGAACGTCTAATTGGTGAATTCGCCAATTTATAACTGGACAAAACATTTCATCGTAGTCTAATCCAGTTTATTGGTTAAAACCCTTTGGCTACAAGGCACGCCTTATGCTTCTCTATTGAACCATCGACCTTTTATTTTACTGACATTGGAATAAACTGTAACAAGAGTTACCTGGACATTGGAAAATGACACTTACGAACAAGTTCTACGTCAGCGAGGGGCACGACTTACCATTGTGGGGGCCCTCCGAGAATGGAAGCTTCACGGTCCGATCAGCTTGGAAGTTCTAAAGAAGCTCGGCAGACCCGCAACCGTGAATGGATTGGATTTGGTGTCCGACTCTCCCCACCAAAATTCAGGTGTTCGGCTAGAAGTTGTGGAAAAATATCATCACAGTGGATGCGCTAGTACAAAAAAGAATTCCCTTCGTCTCGAGATGCAGCTACTGTAACTCGGGTAGCATTGAATCTTTGGTTCAGCTGAGAGCTTTTGGGCAAGGCAAGGGGCATGGCTGTCGACATCGAATAAAGGTTCACAAATGGGCATTATCCGAGGGGTTATACCGGCTATCATTGGTTGAGAATCGTGGAAAGCACGGTGCCAACATCAGTTCCACGACGTGCGTATGCCATCGTCCACAAATATGAAAATGGTTGCAAGAGAGTATGATTAAGACCAGAGTAACCAAAAACTGCAGCTTTGGGGATACGTTGTTCGCTACAAGTACTACGGGTGCATAAGATTCGCATCAAGCACAGAGCAAGCATATCAGTAAAATGGCAAGCACCATCACCAGGGTGGTTCAAACTTAACACTAACAATTCCTCTTTGAGCAATGGTTTAGCTGGGGCTGGGGGCATCATACGTGACTCACGTGGAAAAATGCAACTGGGTTATAGTGTGGCACTAGGCAATGGAATAAACATGACAGCTGAACTATATGGGCTTCTGCGTGGACTACTATTATGGAAAGCAAACCACTGGTTTCCGCTAGTGGTTGAAATGGATGTTGAGGTTATAGTAAACTGGTTCAAACAAAAAAATCTCGGCCCCAGGAAGTTTCAAGCAATATGGAAGATAGTCTTACAACTCAACCAGGAGCTGCAGATCACCATGGTGCACACATACATGGAAGGTAATGGAGCAGGAGATGGCCTATCCAAGTTGGGAAGTGCACAACTGAACCTCCTATTATGGTCTGTTATTGCACTACCCAGACACATAAGGGCCTCCTATTTCCTGGAAAAATTAGGGATTGCTGCTATTAGACATTAAGGTTCATGTATTGATATAAGGTCAGGCTTTACATCCCCCTCTTGCTATTTCTTGCTTATTAAATAAAAACCATATTTGCACACAAAAAAAAAACCCACAAAATTTGTATTTGGTATTACCTGCACAAGAGACCATGTGTTGTTTTTTAATAGTGCATTGAATTCCTCCGTCATTGTTGTACGCCGTACTAGATTTTGGACGTAGTTGTAAAACAAGTAGGCTCAACCTGATGGGAAATGGTTGCAATATTACAATGGGGGATAGGATGCTTAATGCTTAAATTAGTTACATAATCAATGAAGGGCTTGGGTTTAAGAAAACCTGTTTGAGCGGGTATAATCATTGGGTCGATTGGGGCTTGATGCGAGAAAAACTCGGTCTAAATACCCCGCTCAAAACTATGGGTGTCATAGGTAGTAAGAACAAGCAGGGGTCGATTTCATCGAAGAGTAAACGTATTAAATACTAAAATTTTATAATTTTAACTACTAACAATTCTAAACTAATTATCAAAATGGGTTTTGGATTGAAAAATTAACCTAAAGTACAAATTTGGGTACGATTAAAAAGGGGAGGTCTAGGCTTTGGATTTTCTGTGACATAATTTACTAAGAGAATAATTATATAATAGAATTTATCCGCTCGTAATAGCCGTGACTAGGTCTATTCGGGTCTATAATTTATGGTTTATGGCTAAAACTTTACATAAGGGCGTAATCATTCTTGGACTATCGAATTTAGGTCTTGTACACTCCCTCCATGACTAGGCGGAGTGTGTCTGTGTTCCTAGTGATCTAGTAATCCCTTTGAACGCGAAGACAACCAAATATAACTAATTTGGCATCTCCTTCGTCTTCATAATAAATCGGGGTTGTCATGGCTAGATTAACCCTTTCATACTGCAAACTAAAACAAGCATTATAGAGCAATACTAGATCTATTCTATCATATAATTACTACACTTAGCTCACAATTGTCGGAGGGTCAATCATTAGCCTAAGCTAAGGAGACTAGCTCTCCATTAATGGCTAACGATCATATCTTAATTCTAAGAGCATAAAATAAATAAATGATAGAGAGATGAAGGTTGAGGTTGTGAATAATTAGGATAAGGTTGAGGTTGAAGGATTGGTTCATCATTTAATGTGGGTAGAATGGCATCCAGTTCAGAGGCAATTTATTGTGAGGGTTATTGTGCAATGGTATCACTGGATATGTTTGGAAACGTGGCAGGAGATGTATTTGGAAACCAGAGGTGAAGTGATGAGGGTAGAGGGCCAAGGATCGAAGGTCGGGAATTTGAATTGGGGTAAGGTATAAGAGGATATGAACGACCAGTAAGTGGGAATGTTTGCTCATAAAAAATCACATAACGAGATGAATAGACGCGTCCCGAGTTTGGGTCTAAACATCGATAACCTTTTTGGTTCGTGCAATACCCAAGGAATACACATTGGGTTGACTTCATCATAAGTTTGTGTTTATTATATGACACAAGATACGGGTAACATGCGCATCCAAAAACTTTTAAGACTAAGTACATTAGGGACTGACCAAAAAGAAGCTCAAACAAAGATTTGTTTGCTCGTGTTGATGAGGGGAGCCGATTGATGATATAAATGGCAGAAGAGAAGGTGTTGGATTTTTAAAACATGTTTTAAAATGTGTTATAAAATTGTAATGTCTAATTGACTCATTAATGTGTAATGTGTATAACGACAATTTTACTCCGTAACTCCTTCGTATTTACTCCGTAACTCTTGTAACTTCCCTATTTATTATGTAACAGTCTAAAACCATGAATTACGATAGTTATGGAGTAAATATGAATGAGTTACAAAGTAAAATAGATGTAGTAAACGTTACACATTAATGAGTCAAACTAGCCGTTGCAATTTTATAACACATTTTAAAACCATGTTTTAAAAATCCAACAGAAGGCTTTGGCCCAAAAAAGTAGAACGAGACCGATTTAAGCTAATAAAAAAAAATCCATAGTAATAATATGGCGGTGTTTACGCTCCGCTACACCATTTTGTTGGGGTGTGTGTGGGCACGTCAAGCGATGTTGGATTCCACAATTAGAGATGAACAACTTAAACTGGGAGCTAGTAAATTCACCTCTGCCGTCAGTTTGAAGAATTTTAATTGATCAAGAAATTATATTTTTAATAGACTTCTTAAAGGTAAAAAATGTTGAAAACACATCAGATTTTCGAGATAGCGGATAAAGTCATGAGTATCGAGTTTTATTGTCAATAAAACTAACATAGTAACGCATACCGGAGTGAGATAAAACTGAGGATGGCCCCCAAACATCACAATAAATGAGATATAAGAAATTAAGAATAATAAAAGTAGAGTGTTCAAATTTCAATCTAGTCCAAGAGGACAATAAGCACAAAAATTGAAATTTTATTTGAAACTGAGATACAATCATTATTGATATTCGAAATTATGGCATAGGGATGCCCTATGGGCGATGCCAAATATCATGAGCATCATAAAGTGAATAGAGACCGAACTTAATGGAAGAGGGCTGACTACGAACGACAATGGGATAGATTGCTCATTTAACTGACCCATGGAGTAGAGTAAAGGAGTCATCGTTCGTTGATCATTGATACAAAAAGTAGGTGGGAATTCAAAGATACAATCATTATCTTTTAAAAATTGAGCAATTTAGAGGAAATTTTTGCGAATACCAGGTACATGAAATACATTACAAAGATTAAAAGATGAAAAATGAGTATGAAGAAGAATATTATCGACTTGAGAGATGGGAAGACTTGAGCCATTGCCAACAATGATTTTTCCAGAGCCCTTGTAATCATGTTTTTAACATTATCTCATCCAAGGTCATGTGATTAGTGACACCCGAGCCAGGATATCAGTGGGGATCATTAGGTAAGGAAATATGGAGGTTCTGGAAGGATGAGTCTAGATTTGTAAAGAGAACATAGATGGGTAGAGATGGGCATTGTTTAACTGAGTGACCATGTTCATTACAAAGGAGGCATCACAGTGAGTTGGGGTTATAGTTTTGGGAGTAGGATGATGTTGGAGAAACACTGTTATGATAGTTCGACCTTCCATTATAGTACCCACGAGAGCATCCTCGTCCACGATGACAACCTCAACTTGAGTTGCGACTGTAACCTCTATTATACTACGATGATTGACAACGGCCACCATGGTTGTACAATCCATGACTACCATGATCATATGAACCACATCCACCATGATCATATGATCTTTGTCCACGGGTTGCAACAAGTATTGTAGTAAAGTCATGTGCGTCTTTGTGGAGACGTTGGAGGTGTAACTCTTAATGAAATAAGAGATCATGTAGCTTGAAGAAGAAGATATTCATTGACCGTATATGAACTGTAGTGAAAAATTAATCATATTCAAGGTCAAGGCCCTCGAGTGTAAATGAGACAAGGTTATAGTCAGAAACCAGATGACCGACTACAACCAAGAGTCGTTGATGCTCTTAATATGAGATAAATCCGCCATAGATTGTGAAGAAGGTTTGTTGAGATTGCAGAGTTAAAATTTAAGATGCATTACACGAGGACGTGATTGAGAGGAAAACAAACGTTTAATAGCTAGCCAAGTGGCACAAGCGGTATTATAGCAAAAAATATGAGCAAGGACCGACAGAGAAATGGTTGCGTTGAGCCAACTAAGGACCATTTTATTCACCGTCGTAATAAATGCGGTATAGGCAACATTTTGCGAAGAAGATGAAGTGAAATCCTCCGTTGATATAACTTGGGTACCGTAGATGATCCATCAACAAATCCAGTAAGATCGTACATGTTGAGAACTGGTAAAATCTGAGATTTTCATATAAGAAAGTTGTCACGTTCAAGTTTGATGGACACGAGATTATAAATGTTGGAGTGTGGATGGACATAATGGGAATGGCAGGAGTAGTAGAAGAAGAAGCCATTAAAGAAAACCCGATATCTGTTACCATGAAGAGATTTGTAAACTTAGTGGCTTTTAGCCTTTTGATTCATTGTATTTGTAATACAAGGTCATTTACTAGTATGGAAATTGCAACTGTAGGTGAATACACTAATTCAAACACTAAGGAAACAATCTATAAATTTAGCCAATCAATTGATCTTAATTGTTTCTTTCATCTTGATTGTTTTATTGATTAGAGATTTGATTTCTTCTCTTGCATATATAGATATGGTGAGAGAACATATACAATGTCAGTTATTAGTTTTCCCCATCGTTGATTATCTTCTTGAGCAATCTTTTTAAATAAGTAAATATCTTATTCATTAACTAATGTTATCCAGTTATCCTTAGCCCCTAAACATCTATTTCATTTTTACAAACACCATTTAGGTTTTTGGAAACTCTATGACACCCCAGTCACATAAGAGCAACTATAAGACACCTCTAGATGGATATGTCAAATTAATGTCTTAATATAATATCATTTCACATGGAATCATTGGGTTGCACATTATATTTACCGTAACTTTGGTGTTAGTAGTACCTATAAAACATGACAAGATCTATAAATATTAAAGATCTATAAAGACCTAAGACTTAATACGATAATCACGATAAACGATAATGCAGAAACATAATCACATACCTTGATCTATAGCTTGATTAATTGAGGTATGTCATTTGTGTTTGTCAGCGGTGGCGAGCGGTGACAACTAGATTTTCTCTCCCTTAACCTTTTTTTTGAGATAGTGGTTTAGTTGATGGGTTATGCACACTTATATAGGTAAAGAGATGACTTAATTTCCTATTTCAATTATGACTACTTTCCATCAAAGTCGAGAGTTGTAGGAAACTCTAACCTCATTAACTAATAAAATTAGTTTCCTATTAGAACTTGCATCATCATAATTAGAAACCCATGATTACTAAAAGACCCTTACTCACGTGGGCCATAATAAGTCTTACACACTACAACATATAAGGTTTAGCACATCATCTAATTAAGTTATTTTTTAAAATAATTACATAGTTAGTCTAATTTGACTTCCACTCCCATACGTTGACGGATTTATTTGGTCTATAATGCCATTTTAAGAGAAAATGACATAAATACATGTATTTGTATTTATTTATTTGGTCTAATTCTTAAAGCATCTTATAAGTTCAGTAAAAAAAATGGACTATTGAGTATTGTTTTGGTTTTCAAAATGATGCAAGGCTAGTATTCTCTATCCCATAATTGTATGGGATGAACCACTGGTGTAGTTCATGATGAAGTAATTAATTATCTATTACTTAATTATAACGAATTAAGTTGTATTCATCATATGATACTAATTAAAATCTCCTGGAACAAGTCGTCTAGTACCAATCATTAGAGCTTATATTTGCAGGTAGAGCTTTCATAATAGGCTTAAGTCATTTACAAAGGAAATCTGGACCTGGGTCTTCTTCTCCTGCACATCCTTTGGTGAACCTTTCACAACTTCCTTCACTACAGTTGATAAACCAGATGATGAGCCCAATTGCTGACCCCCATTATCCAACTCACCATTTCCAACATCAGGTAAACCCCATTTCACATCACCATTACCACCATCAATGCCATCAAAAAACCACTTTTCTATTCCTGGCCGAACCATAAGCTTTTATGAACTAATCTGCTCCTCTTCCTCGGCAATTCTCACACAAAACATCTTTTTTCCCAATGATGTCTTTTGAAGGAATATTTCAAATGCTCCGTAAAGAGATGTGAAGTTTCTCCTGAAGATGGGGAGGGGTACAAATACCTATCTCGCATGAAGCCAGAATCTATAGGGGCATATGGTAGACCTTTCCTTGACGTCGTGCTAGTAATGGCATCAGATTGAATGACATTGTTTGGTAAGTCTCCTAAATATCATAGATATTGATCAATGCTTAAAGAATGTTTGTGATGTTCGTATGTTGCATCCTCTATCACGTAAATGCTATCGAGTGATTGTTCCAATGCTTCCAATTCACCGTTTCCAAGCAACGATTCGCAAGATAGATGCTTAGATATGTAAACCCATATATTCCAAGATCAATCAAACCACAACTGAAGAACAAACAAATCAATCAAAATTAGATGGAGATTAAACTAGAGAATTGGTAGTTTGTGGTTGGGAGGCTCAAACTAGGTTGTGCAGAGTGAGTAAGATTGAGGGTTATCATTTGCGTTATTACCCATGAAGCACAGGTAGAGTGAGTACTATTTAAGTGATTTATGTTTGCTAATTACTTTTTTATTTTTTTTATTTTTTTGTATTTTACACATACTGTTATTGTTTTCCCTTACAGGTTAGAAATCTCATGGATGCAAAGGAAAAATAGTTAGAAAAAAAAGTTTATTGCAACCTATCTTTGTAATTTATTATTTAGATAATATTGAAATGGAAAATGGTAATATTTGATTTTATTAGTACTACATCGTGTATATGATTACCAACAATATATGTATTTTTTTATTTTTAAATTTATGTCTTAGTTTATATGTGTGTGATATTGTTTCAAACAACTATGATGGGTGGAAGAACAGAAGAAGTTTTGCGGAAAGAACAATTTTTTTTATTTTTTTTTCAAAAACCAAAGAAGTCAATAAATAAATGACGTTGAAGGATTAACAACGTCATTTGTTAATGACCTTAAAAAATACACTCATCAATCATCGGTCGGAATAGTGGACATATGGCGTCATTTTACAAAGCTTTTTACATCACTTTATAAATGACGTGGATAGACCTTGACTTTCTACGTCATCGCTTTTCATGTCACATGGTAAAATGACGTTAAAAACCTTTAACGTCATTAAAATACTGATATAGAAACTCTAATTTGTTGTAGTAACAATACCTCTAATGTTCTTATAATGGATGATGTTTATCTTGACCATTGATTATACATTGGTATTACAAGGACAACTTAGGCAGTAGTTCTAATCAATAATGATCGGTCTAGCGATATTGATCATAATAATGTCTTTTAATGTTGTAGTCCCCTAATGTTTAACAGAATAATAATCAAAAGTAATTGTGTCTATTAGGCTGTTTATGATGCCTATTCACTAATGTATGAAGACTAATGTGTCTCTCTTTGGATCAATCATTGTTGAAGAGTGAGCTACGCAAACATCAATATCTGTACTTCTTCTTAAAAGAATAGGTAGTATGAATATCTTCGAAAACCTTAACTTGAATGTAATTCAGGATGTCATCCATTTTTTGATAAGTAACTTTACCTATTTTTCGTTTGGAGAAGATGTCGGCAAGGCCGTTCCCTACTCTACGAATAGATTGAACTGTTGTGATGTTAAACTCCTTAAGGAGTTTATTCGCTTCCTTCCAAACCGGCCTGACTGCTTCTCTTACTTTCATTGCAATATGTAGCGACTTATAAGTAGTCAACCTCAACAACGCCTACTTCGACCATGTTCACATTCTTTTCACTTTGCCTATGACCAAGGCTCCCGACACTGATTCCATGTCCCGATCCACAATAAGTACGAGAGATAAAAACGTTATTGGAGCCCTCTTTAATTGATATACAATTATCTTTAACGCGGATATCAAATAATGTAATGTTGACGCCATTTGTTTGAATTATGTGTATGCCGTCAGTATCCGGGCATGCTTCATCGGCCTTGATTCGAACATTATATACATACATATCACTGCTTTGGTGAAAATTCATATGATAAGCCTTGCTATTCGATATTGGTGATGGTGACATTTGAAATAGCTTGGAAAGGGACAACTCATACTTTTAAACTTATTCCTACAAAGTAAGTCTGATCAAGCCAATTTTCCTTTCCCATCAATAATTTCGGTACCATGTCTGTTTATCTCCAAACCATGTATCTTTGACAATAATAACCATATTTATTTTGTTCTCTTCGATTTACATCTTAGCTTAGCATCGGAGATGCCATCCTTATCTCTTTATCGAACCCCCAAGAGAACTCTTCAACTTCTACAACCTTGCAAATACCTCATTCTCTATAAAACTTAGCCACGAAGGCTACATCTCTACTAGGTTAGGGTCGATTTAGGTCTCACTAGTATCTTTTATACCATAAGAGACCTATAATACAAGATTCATTCAAATTACGTATCACGAGATATTTTTTACGGTCAAAACCAAGTTGTCAACGCACTATGTTTGAACATGATGAACAAATTCAAGTCAGACCCTGCATGTTCGAATAAGAACAAAAAAAGTTTTTTTTTTTAGCAGCAAAACCTAACAAGTTCATTATTACATTTTATGCACTGTTTTAAGAGGTTGGAACGTTTGGGAAACATTGTCTTGCAATACTTGTTTTGCAAGGTTAAGTAAAATAAATCTCATTCCAATATCTTGTTCCATGCAGACTTGGTGAATAACACATTTAGTATGATCGGCTTAAAATTTAATAACATAGATGTTTGTTTTAAGTGCATCTTATCATCTATGTATAGACGTAAAAAAAGTCTCAACACATAGAGGGTATGAAATTAAAATGACCCATGCGCAAGGTTGACAAACACAAATTATTTTATATATTTTATAAAAAAGAGAGGGTATGAGACTGATATATGTACAAAAACAAGCAAATGCAAAAGTCATTTAGAGAACCCTAAATGGTCTCCCTCTCTGAAATTTCTTATACAACATCTACCACATCTTATCTGCTTCGTCTACTTTTTTTCGCAACAAGGTTTGAGACTATGATTTTGTGAAAGATGCCCTGAGTGCCATAGAAGTGAGGCAAAAGAAGTACCCTGCGTGAAAGAAGTCCCGTTGCCAAACGAAGTTTTTTAGTCACGAACAAAAATTATAGTGTATGGTTGGGGATAAAGTTATTGAGTTGACGTACAAAATCATGAATATAAATTGACAAACATGGTGGTTACAATATTGGGATGGATGTGGCATTTGGGGAGAACCATATTTGTATGTGGAAGGTCGAGATATATGTGGTTGGAGATTTTTATGAAGACATGGTGTTTGATGAAGACATGGTGTTTCTTTATGGATAATTTTAGAGGGAGTGGCGAAGATTTTTATTTGAGAAATTGTAGCCGTCTGAGTCAGGCTATGCCGCGATAAATTTTTTATCGCGGTATATTATAGCCGTTGAAATCTAATTTTGTGACTTATACGTGTCGCAATCCTGACAACTGATAGTGTTGCGACAAACTGTTTGCCGCGACATATATTTAAAAAAAAAAAAAAACCAACCCACTGTTGTAGGTTGAGTTTAGGTCGTGATCGGCTGAGGGATCTGTCCCAGTTTGGGATGACCCAACTACTGTAGATGCTCTGAGAGCATATTTAACAGCTAGGTAAAGGATGACATGACAAGGTGAAAACCATCCTTCACCTTGTTTGATCACAAATCCACCCACAACAGTTAGGTGGCTCTGCTAATGTGTCCACCCAAAACCCACCTTGTAGGTGGTCTCACCACCATCAGGGTAGATTTTGAGTGAATTGATGCCCCGTAGTTCTGAACTATGCGTAGGTTATAAACCAATTACATGATGATACTTGTCAATATTTAAGTGGCTCTTATTCCCCGCAGTTCTAAACTGCGAGGCATATATACGCTTATGATGGAGACACGTGAACGGTTGTGGTTTAAAGTATTTACAATAGCTAGTTGATGCCTCGCAGTTCTGAACTACGCGGCAAGTGCTTACATAAAATCGTGTTGTTCCCCTCTCCATACTTAGTTTTTTGTTGTTGTGGTTTTCTTTTAGGCATTTCCTCAAACACCTTCCCTTGCCCAAAAATTATCATCACTTAGTTATTTTCTGACCTCCTTTCTATGGGGCATTTCTTCAAACACTTACAAAAACCAAGTATGGAATGTGATAGACAAATGATGGACAAACATATTTGAACCAACATACTAGAAACATCCAAAATACATAATCAATTAAACATAGCATATCAAAGTATGATGGAAAAAGAAATACTAGAAATGTACTTTAAACATGTAAACAAAATGTAATAAATAAACGGAAGCCTAAGTAGGATGGCCTTTATTAATTTAGCGGGCACGTCTGCTACATACGAGACTATCGTCATAGGTGCATTGTATATCCGGCTATATCTGGTAGTTGATGGACATATCAGCTAGTCTCTCTCCCATGACTCAGATAATATCCTATGGCCGACGCAGTTGTTCCTCTAACTCCCTTGTGCGCTCAACGTATTACCTCGACTCTTTATATGCCGCATACCGCATTCTAATGGTTTGATACCACAACCCATCCACAATATACCTAGGTGGACACGGGTATGGTACCTGAATGGTCGAGATTGGTATCCGTCTACGTTCTCCGCTGGTTCCCACCATATCCACAAACCATCCCATATCATGATCCTCGCCGGTCGCATCAACACTATAGCTTTCTACCTGGGAAGACGTATTTAAGCTTGATGTACTTGGCACCCGTACATCTGGCTTAACTAGATCACGACCCTCTTGACTAAAGTGTAACCGATCATGAGATTCGGATGAGCAAAACACCAATATGTTATGTAATCCACACCATCAATAAGATAATTGCTTTTATCGTAAAAGTCCACATCTTTGAGTCCCTAATAAAACTTTTAATTGTACTACAGAAATTTCATAATCTCTGGAGGGAGGGGGGGGGGTCATAAGGAACACTATCATGCCCGGTGTTCTGGCGCATATACTGGTCTTTTAAATACCAAAGCGTACCATTCCTGTATGAGACTAAAACCAATGGAACCCTATTCGAACTAAGCATTTTGGCATTTCTTACCTCTAGACGGATTGATTGCCTAGACCTCACTCATAGTTGCCAATTAATATTGCTTATGTCATTCCATTCTATCATCTCTTATCATAATAAAAGAATAATGGATTTCAGACCCCGAATTGTCCCTTTTATCTCTCCGCTCACCCATATGAGGGATAAACATGGTTGAAGTTTGAAACCTTCACCAGATACATTCCAACCCACAATATTCACAAAATAAGAACTCCAACATCGCATAAAAGCATGTGACCAATTTTTTCACCTTCCTATTCTTCAGAATTGATAATTCATCTAGTCCCCTATACAAAGCAGTCATAATCAGAGCACCCCAGTCGAACTTCGACGCACTTATAATACGTAGTCTGTCAAAGTTGCAAGATAACCCGCCAAAAGAGATGTGCTAGCATTTTGAGAAGAAGATATTACCTTATACGCAATAAATACCCTCACATACACTATACTCATGTTTTGGTTATAATTGTTGAGTTCATGATTCAAAACTGCTTTCCACATTTTCAAATACACGAAAGTGATGCTTCCATACCTGATGTCATTGCTTGTTATTTCGGAACATATTTTCTACTTCATCGAATCTTGAGTACTTATCGTCATACAGAAGTTTGAGCCCAATCCTATAAAATAAGCCCGTTAGCATGACGAAGTCTAATGGCGAAAGCCAAGTTCCTCGCAAGGGAAGTAAAATGTATGGGTAGAAGGCCACTACCGTTCCAAGAGAGCATGAATCAAACGGTTATTAGTGTTTCCCACCTTAATAGATAAAAACTATTTGAAACTCATATCGTCAACCAACCTCTTCAACGTCGGATACTTGGCAATCTATTGGTACCACTTCAATACTTTATCTAATGATCCCCTATATTATATTTTATCTCGGTTCTGTAAAAAAACACATTAACACTTTAAATTTTCAATCTGGTATTTTTTTGAACATTTTGCAAATAACGTTAATAACACTTAAATTTTATCTAGAAATCGTACCAGCATTTCCTCCGATCCAACAGAAATATAAACCCAGTTGTCGGGGATAATATAAACTCGGTACAATTCCCCGAGGGTTGGGACAAGATCATTTTCTGTGAGGTGTAACAGCCACATGTTGGTTACAAATTCTTTCTCCCTTCGCTTAACTTCGGAGCTTACGTTACGTCTTGTTTGTGGATATATATAGCCCGGCTGCAAACTATAATCTTCCGACATTGTGTGGGTTTTAACGATGATCAAATCGTTAGGGAAATGTGGGTTTGAAAGAGGCTGATAATATGTTGGTTTTGAGTTTTTTTGGAGTTTAGAGGGAAACTTGGGGAACAAAAAATAAAGTATGAGGGGGATAGAGTAGCCTTTTCTTAACAGACGATACCACGCAGTTCAAAACTGTGCGACATTATTTAAATTAAAAGTATCTTCGTGGCGCTATTTGATTAGTTCTCGTGCCCCGTAGTTTAGAACTGTGTGTATAGTTTAAAGCGTTACGATGGAGACATGTGGCTAGATCCCAGACGCTGGTTGTCCCCCACAGTTTTGAACTGCAGTAAGTAATATTTACCTTATTTTAGACCAGAACTATTATGGGGTGGATTGAGTTTGGGGTGAGTTTGGGCAAATTCACCTACCTGGCTGCTGCAGATGCTCTAATAGTTATAGGCGATAGGCCATGCCAGAACGACATAACCTATTTCTTTCTCTCTCATCTCAGTACCCCCTCCCTTTTAATTACATATACTCCCTCAAGTAAGTACTCTATCTCTCTCTCTCTAGTATTTCACAACCCAAATTCAAATAAGTGTTCATGATAGGTTACTACAAGAAACTATATAATATATAGCAACATCTAAATAAGGCATCCCTTACATAAGTGTATACGACCAACAAAAATGTAGGGCGCTACATTCTACCCTCCTAAAAGGAAAAATAAATTTTATTCCCAAAATTTGGCGTACCTGACTCAGCAAAAATAGAAGGATAGCGCTCGCGGATATCCTTTCCGCACTTCCACGAAGCCTCATCACTGCCGTGATTACTCCACTGAACCTTGACCAACGAAATGGTCTTAGTTCAAAGAACCTAATACTTATGATCCAAGATCGTCACAGGTTGCTCCTTATATGAAACATCCTCTCTAATCTCCAGCGGCTGCTAATCAATCACATGGGACGAATCTCTCTTGTACTTCTATAATATCGATACATTAAATACATTATGGACTCGGTCCATCTGTGGCGGTAGTGTTAAGCGATAATTGACTGTCCCAACCCTACTCCAGATCTGAAATGACCCAACAAACCTAGGTGCCAACTTACCCTTCTTGCTGAAGCGCATCACCCCTTTAACCTTCATAAAAGCATGATCTCCAACGGCCTTCGATGAGCGTCTGCACAGCTCTTCTGTCGACTCTGTATTATATACAACCGGTCACAAATAACTTTAATTATGTCTGTCGTTTGCTGAACTATCTCAGGCCAAAGCAAACTCTTCTCCCCAACCTCTGCCTAACAGGTGGGAGAACGACATGGTCGACCATACAACGCCTCAAATGGTGTTATACCAATACTCAACTGGAAACTGTTGTTATAAGCGAACTTTATCAAAGATAAATGATAAACTTAGCTCCCCTTGAAGTTCATCACACGTGGGGGTTGGAAATAGATTTGGACAATGTGGAATAACAATTTATTGGATGAGCAAAGGGACTTTTTGAGAACAACCTCGCTTGAGAATATTTTTAATTTACAGATAGGGAGATTCGATAGGTAACTCGGCAGAGCCATTATAGAGAAATGGTGGCCAACGACGCACACCTTCCATTTTCTTGAGTGAGAGGTCGAATTTACGGTGATTAACTTCTACATGATATCGGGGATTCCAACGGGTATGCCCGATACAATTCTATTGGCTTACAACGTTTCTTGTGAAGAAGTCAGCATCTATGAGGATTTGCTTTCGGGTATGCCGAGTCATAAATTTAAATCAATAGCAATCGAAAATGGTCTATTGATTGAGTAAGTAAAGGAGATGAACAAGGAATCATATACTGTTATTTATTCTTTTTGTGCGTTCTTATTGCTGACTATGTCTGAAGGTTTTTTCTCCAACCAAAACAACTCGATTAGATTGGGGTACTTAAAATAGTTGGTGAATTTAGATAACTTGCATGATTTTGACTGGGGGTCATTTATTCTTGGGGCATTGTACATTGCGATGAATATGTTTGTGCTTGGTCGTAAGACACAGTTGATTGGGATGTGGACACTTCTCCAGTACTGGTTTTATGAGTATTTCGGCGTTATGCACCCACTAATTGCCGATATAGATTTTGTAATTTTTTTCTTAGATGTCAACGGTGGATGGATAATAACAGGCTAAAGGGCATTATACGTGGGGTATTTAATTAGCTGTTAGATGCTAGGGTACAGGTTAAGTTACGGGATTTAAGAAACACCCAATGAGAGTCTTGGGTTTTATATGTGGAGCAGTATATGGATGATGGAGAGTCGAAGGTGTATTATGTATTTATGCTTAGTAGAAAGATGATAGCATTGATGGTTCTTAGTATACCCCATGTTTAGTACTTGGGAGAGAGATGCAGTGTACATGTATTTGGATATTGTTAGGGCCCGGGCCCTCATTGCACCGATATTATCCTCACCTTTAATACCTTGTATGGGCTAGGTGTGGGGTTTTATTCTTAAAAGGCCTCAGTGCAATTTAATAGTCTGTATCTTCTTATATTCTTGTGTTAGACCACATCTTTAACCAATGTAGGACTAACTTTGATCCACCAATTTTAACAATCTCCATCTTGGATCAAACTCCGTTAGTCCTTAACTGTCCGTCACCATCGATACGATTAGATATGCCCACCAACAATCTTCACCTTGGTTTGAGCTCCCGTGGTACACCATCTCATCTGAGATCCTTGTGCAATGACTTATTTGTCATACCCAAGCACCGCGTTTTCTCCGCACATCCATGTTCCACCTTAAGCACTCGTCAATCACAGTAGACTATGTTCTTAGCCGAACCGTCGGCTCTGACACCATTTGTTAGGGCCTGAGCCCTCATTGTACCGATATTGTCCCTTCCTTTACCACCAAGTATGGGCTAGGTGTGGGGTTTGATTCTTAAAAGACATCGGTGCAATTTAATAGTCTGTATCTTCTTATATTCTTATGTTAGGCCACATCTTTAACCAATGTGGGACTAACTTTGATCCACCAATCTTATCAGATATCAGCGGGTTCCTTGCGACACCTTCTCAGTCACGCTGATATGTTTAGACCTAATCGATACTTAGGTAGTACTTATCTTTCAGACATACAGAAGGGTGGATGGATTGACGCTGCACCATTTCGTCAATTACACTCAACAGGTATTAAATAAAATTTAATATGAGAGGAGACACTTGAAGTTTGTGTCAGAGAAAAACTTTAGGGAGTTATTTGAACTTCAGTGTAGAGATGCAAAAATAAAAATAGAGAGAGTTGAGACTTTGAGGAAAGAGGATGAGATATTTGCTTTATTAAGAAAATCGATAAACTTTGTACGTTTTACAGATAAGGGAGATAAGGCCATGTGTCAGAGAGTGTTGTTATCTATGACGTTGTATTTTGAGGCTGAAGTGGATAGTAAGTAGGGGCTAAAAGATGTGTATACAGAGCTTTTAAAAGAGAGAAAAGTAGTACATGATCCAGCTCGGGTTAGATTTTTGGTGTAAGAAGTACAAAATTGTCATAGTCTAGAGGCTAAAAAATGTTCAGCTCGAGCTAGTGTGTCTGTTATATGGGGTGACGTAGGTGTATTACCCGATGCTTTCAGTTTTATGTAGGGTCGAAAGGAGATATGGTTTTTGTTCTTTAATGTAAATAAAGAAAAATGACCAATCCAAGCTAGTTTAGAGGATGATTTGAACAAATCGCAAGAACAGTAGAAGCTTTCTGCTGAACAAAATGTTCATCTCGTAGCTCAAGTGACCGAAGAGATAGCCCTGAGAAAGGAGGTAGAAAAGAAGTTGAAGGTTGTTGAAGTGACATTGAAGAAAATCGTTATTGTTTATTTGATGTGCATAAGGAGTTGAGGGGATTTTTGCATCTAGTGCAAGCACATGCAGATGCTCAGACTGCCCATGAGTGTCATCTAGACTCAGTGATTAGTTTCTATGGTGGTGAGCTAGATAGGGCGGAGAATGAATTTAGGAAGTATATTAATGATTGTGGAAAATATTTTAACGTGGAAAACTCAAAGGATGAGAACCAATGGTTTATGACGGATGAAAACGGGAAGGGTTTTGAAAAACCTGCTCCTATACCTGTAGAGAATTGGTCAGAGAACGAAGAGGATGGAACTGAAAATTTGATTCATCGTTCTCGACAAAAGTATCGTCAATGAGAAATAATGAGATTTCGTGAGGCTGAAACCGAGCAGGCGAGTAGTTCGTGAAGAGGAGGAAATAGTACGTATTTTTGAAGCTCGAGATTTTTTTTTTGCCTATGTGTACTACTTGGCTATTTGAATAATATGTGTGTGGATCTGTATAGTAGGCTGAAGTTTATTTGTGAAAAACGTATAGTAGATGTAATAAATGTATTGAGTAGATAATGAATATGTTTAGTAGAGATGTAGTCGATCAAACATAAGTATTTTATGAATGTAAGAATGGCGTACACAAAGAAAAAATTGTGCACATATAGTAGAAATAAGAATATGTGAGATGGCTTTATCTACGATAGAGCTTCAGTCTCCTTGTATTCTAAGAATTGGGGACGTGAACTCCGTTTTCTGTGATTAGATTATAAGAACCAAGATTGTTTTTGTCAACCACGATGAAGTGGCCTTCCTAATTCTCCGCGAGTTTTTTAACGTTTAGCTCTTTTATGTGTTTTGGTATTTCTCGTAGTATGAGGTCTTAGATATAGAACTTTCTATGTCAATTTTTGTTGTTGTAGGATATCTCTAATGCCTGGTGATACCTTCCCAAGTTTATAATTGTTCGATCTCTTATTTCTTCTATCTAGTTCATATTGCATGCTAACTGAAATTCATTTTCCTCATCTGTCATTTCATGATCACGTACTGAGCAATAATATTATGTTGGGATGACAACTTCAGTTCCATAGACTAGCAAAAAAGGTGTACACCTCGTGGATACTTGTGGTGTTGTTTTATATACCCAGTTTCCTTTGTGGTAATTCTTGAACCCAGTTTCCTTAATTTTCATTCAGACACTTTTTTATCCTGTTGACTATGGTGCGGTTAGTTATTTTGGCCTGACCATTTCCCTGTGGGTAGTACAGATTGGAGGGAGAGTAAATGATGTTAAACTTATTGAGAAAACTGACCACTTTGGCACCCACAAACTGTGGTCCATTGTCAATGTGGATCAGATGAGGGCAATCAAATATGATGATAACGTTCTCCCATATGAATTTGATGACTTCGTCATCTTGTGTTCGACATAAAGGGATTGCTTATACCCATTTAGTGAAGTAGTCAGTTGCTACCAATAGATGTTTCCGTTTACCAAGTGAGTCTGGGAACTCACCAACGAGATTGAGGGCCCATCTTTTAAATGGCCAACATAGTTTGCTAAAATATAGTTCTAAAGCTGAAACTCATATTTTGGGTCCATATATCTGACAAGCATTGCATTTACTATCATATTCAATGGCTTAAGTTCTCATTTTTGGCAAAAAAAAACCCTTGCATAATAGCCCGATTTGCCAAGGATCGTTATGCCGTATGTGACGTGCAAGTGCCCTTATGTACGTCGTGTAGAAAATTGAGAGGTTCTTTGTCAGACAAACATTTTAGATAAGGCCCTGGAACTGACTTTTTATAGAGGAAGTTGTTGCTGATAGTATATTGTTTAGCATTGTCGATTAACCTTCGTCTGTAGTGGGGATCATCGGGGAGTGGGCCATCAAACTTGTTTTCTGGACAAATATATGTGAGGAAAGGTCATCGCCAATCGTCTTCACCCCTAGTATTAATGGCATTTGATTGGATGATGTTAATGCTTGGGGTAGATACTATTTCGACCTATAGGTATCGAACTTCGGTTCTGAAGATTCTAGCGAGTTAAACAAGGGAATCCGCGTGTCTATTTTCTCCTCGAGGTAAATACTCGATAGTTACCTTTTTAAATCTGCTCATTATGTCGGCCACTGCTACTGCATAGTCTACCATTCTGCTATTTTTATGATATTTTTTTGTGTAATGGTTCACGATCAATAAGGAATTTATGTAGATATAGAGTTTGGTCACTCCGAGTTCTAATGCCATTTCCATCCCATGGACTAGTGTTTCGTATTCAACTTCATTATTGGTGGCATCAAAGTTGAGTCTGATTGATTTTTCGATTATGTCATTAAAGGGTGTGATAAAAATAATACCGATCCCTGAGCCTGTCAAACCCGCAGATCCATCGGTTAAAAGTCACCAACTTTTCTTCGATACCCAGTTTGATTTATCTTCGAATTATTTATCCACTAGATCGATATTTTCTTCTTCCCAATTAGGGTCGTCAACCAGAAAATCGGTTAAAAAATATATGATTGCTCAACCCTTTTTTGAATGTCTTGGCTCAAAACGAATGTCGTGCTGTCCCAAACTAATTGACCATTGTTGTACTTGCCAAAAAATTTCTTTTTTGAACAAGACCTCTCGCAAGGGGTAATTTTTCATTATACGAATTGAATGAGCTTGAAAGTATTACTTTAGTTTATGGGACGTATACACGTGGGTTAGGAGTAATTTCTTGATGTTGGTGTATCATGCCTCTACTGGGGTAAAGTCTTACTGATAAAATTAACTTGTTTTTCTATTTTATCATCAAGTCGAATGAGTACCGAACTTAATGAGTTTTCTGTAACTGCGAGGTATACTGTAAGCTCTTCACCTTCTATATGGGTAGTACTCATTATTGGCGGCTTACCCAGGTAGCTTTTTAGTTTTTGAAATGCTGATTCACATTCGGCGTCCCACTAAATCTTAAGATTTTTTTTACTTTTCCCTCTATTTGTTCCCTCCCATAGTAGGTCGAATAACCACCTACAGCGGTCTAAGGATTTTGATACAAATCGATTTATTGTTGTTATTTTATCAGCCAATTTTTGTACGTCTTTCTTTGTTTTAGGTAAAAACATGGATAATAGGGCGCGAATGCGATCTAGATCAGCTTCAATTCATTTCTTGCTAATCAAATGTAGCAAGAAATAATTTCCCTGATTGGACTCCGAACTGACATTTCTCAGGGTTCAGCTTCATCTTATATAATCGAAGAATTTCAAAAATAGTATGAAGATCTGTGAGATGACTTTCCTTTCGTAGACTTTTACATAGTATGTCATCAATGTAGACTTCCATTGTTTTTTCGAGGTCTTTGAACATCTGGGTCATCGATATTTGATAAGTGGCTTCTGTAATATTGAGTCTGAAAGGCATGACTTTATAGCAATATAGACCATGCTCTATGATGAAGGCTATTTTCTCTTAATCTTCGGGCGAAAGGGGTATTTGATTATATCCTGATGCGACGTCCAACATAGATAATAGTTCATGTCCAGCGGTTGAATCGAGCAAGTGGTTAATGATGAGAATGGGGAAGCTATCTTTTGGCGTATGTTTATTTAGGCCTGTAAAATCTACGCATACTATAATTTTGCTATTTTTCTTTGGAACTGCTACAATGTTAGAGATCCAGTTAGAGTAATTTACATTTTGGGTGAAACCGACCTCGATAAGCTTGTCGATCTCCTTGTCAACTTCCTCCCTGAGTCGGGGTGCTAGTGTTCTCTATTTTTGTTTGACTGCCTCGACCTTGTCTTTCAAGCAAAGTTTATGGCAAACCAAAGAGGGGTCAACTCCTGGCATCTTATGAAATGTCCACGCGAACACATCACTGTTGCCTTTCAGGAATTGAATAAGAGCATTTCGCTCTGTGGCAGGAAGAAGAGTTCCAATATATGTGTCTTTCTTATCCCCACTGATCTCGACATATTCTGTAATTTTTGCGCTTGGTGTTTGGTCTACTGTGGGCACAGTGTTATGTAATTGCTATACGACGTATTCTTTAGAAGGTTCTGCCGTGATAGTAATTGTGTTTTTGCAAGCGTGAGCGAGCTTCTGACTGCCTTTGATCTCATAAATCCCATCATTCCATTCGAACCGTAACGCTAAGTGATAGGTCAACGGTATCGCCTTCATATTGTGCAGCCAACATCGTCCCATAATTCCCAAATAATGTGATTTTGCATTTATAACATAAAATGTCACGTCGATAGTTGCTGGTACTGCTGCAATGGGGAGCACAATCTTGCCTATACGCTCTTCTTTATATCCATTAAAACCGGTGATGTCAATATTGCTAGTTTCAACTTTATCTGTTAGGCCCATCTGGTCGATTGTGCTTTGAAATAGTAACTCAATACTGCTCCCAATATCTACCATCATCGTGTGTAAGACCATAAACAGGTCGTGACATTGGAGGAGGCGATGTCTTTTAAATCTTATTAATTTATTGACTTTGTGTGTTTCGATGAAATGGCTGAGGCGAATGTGGTATAAATATTTTTCATATGCTCCTCCTGCGATCTGGACGACATCAGTAGTAAGTCTGTAACTTTCATTTTTGTAACTTTTCAGGTCGGCGATAAACTCATGCAATCTGCTTTCCTTAAGTATATACTTTAGGAGTATCTGCAGAGCGAAACAATGTTCAATATCATGGTGTTGGACTTTATGGTGTATGCAGTACGGCCTTCCTTCGATGGGCTTGAGTGGTTGGGCGTTTCAGAAGAATTTGTCTTTTTTAAGCGTAGGGTACATGTTGGTCAGCGTAGTGGTTAACTTCGGAAGACATGGTTTTGGAAGGTCGCTGCCTTTCTGGGGTCGATCTCTATTAGATTTAACTCGTTTTTTGTCTCATCCGGTATCTGTTGTTCGTTCAAAATTTTTATCTGTAGTTTGTCTTTTTGTTATAAGGAATGACTTTTGTGGTTTCTGTCGTTCGGACATCATCCTTTCGAGGTTGATGTAACTGAAGACTTTGTCGATCATGTTTTCCAGGGTGACAGGTTTGTTCAGGATGAGGTGTTCCTTTGCTCGGCTTTCCATAAGTATAACATTGGTAAAGGTTGACACAGTGATTTTATGGTCGAGGCTATCCACCCTACTTGTTAAATCTAATAATTTATTGGTGAATGTTTCAAGTTTTTCTCCTGGCATCTGTTTGAGGCTAAAAAGAGAATAAATATTCTCTTCTTTGTCTTTGTTGTGTGAATAATTCTCGATGAAGAGTTTTCGCAGTTGTTCAAAAGTATAAATTGATCCTTCCTTTAGCAAGTGGAACCATCATAAAGGTTCGCCTCGGAGACTGGTAGGGAAGAGGCGGCACAAGATGTGATTTAATGTGGAATGTAGTTCCAACGCATCTTGGAATTCTTGAACGTGTTCGACGAGATCAGTTCCTTTATACTTTTAGATTTTTGGCGTGTAAAAGCTGGTTGGAACTTCTCTGTCTAACAGAGCCTGCATGATTGGACTCTTCTGTAATCTGTTGAAGATATTCTTCCCTGTGTGTGCTTGGGCCTCTAGTAGTTCTTCGATGCGTTTGTCTATGTGCTCTTGAGTGGCGAACTGTCGAGTTGTGGCTGTTTGGCGTTGGATTCGTTCTTCCCGGGGGTTGTGATATACACTTTCCTCGTTGATACGTTCGCGCACGGGGATCTGAGTCCTTCCCCTTTGTGAATCCTCCAATTGTCTGAGGTCGGCAAGTATTTTGTCGACTTTGTCTTGAGCGGTCGGTATTAGTATAATCTTAGGCTGACATTGGTTATGATCAGGTCGAATGTCAGCCCCATGGCTGTTACCTCGGAGAGGTCCTAACCTCTCTCGAGCTGAAACTTTCGATGTAGCTGGCAACGCCTCATTTTGTGTGTCGTCATCTGTTGTCCTTAGAGAATTTTAAATGCTTCTTGTACGCCCGCCAATTGCTGTTCCAGAATCGTTCTCCTTTCTGTATCAAAGTTCAGAGTGGTGCGCACGTAACTCCCCCATCGTGTCTGCTCCTCCGTCTTGGCCATTTGGAGGGTTCTGGCTTGGTCTCGGCATTATGTGAAGTCGGTTCAATTTTTTAGCACTGTGGCTAATAGTTTATGTTTCCCACAGACAACGCAAAATGTAAGATCCTAATTTCGTATCTCGAACTTAGTATCTCACACCAAATACGATCAGAATGCTGGAAAGAAATAAACAATCACACACAAAATTTAGCGTGGAAAACTTTTGAATTGGTTAAAAACCACGACCTCTATTGGGGATTTAGAAATATATATATTTATTGATAGTGACTAACTATTATAAAGTGCGATCTGAGTAGTTCTGTATAGAGTTTATGAGTGGAAAATTATGTCTCTAATCTGTAATTCTCTGGTCCTATTTGTAGGTTTTATAATATGACTGTTATATCTTTTAATGACAAACGTTAGAACAAGGTTTTGATGAATCTTCATAATGATTCTGTAACGGCATGAGTAACTCTTATGTTCTATAACGGCTTCCTTAAATGACGTCGTGGCTATGAGATCGAGCTGTTTCCACGGAGACCGATAGTGGGAATAAACCCTTACAATCCCTATTTCAGAAGAACGTGCTGCCACATGAAAACGAACTAAGAGTGTGGTCTATAAAAATGATAAGATACATAAGAAAATGTACCAAGTTTTGTCGGCTCAATAGACCACAAATTGTAATCAAGAGATATCAATCTCAAGCAATAAAGTCATTTTTATTAAATCCTCAGGTCGCGATTTTTATCTATTAAGAGGTTTTCACGCTAAACACCTGTGTCAATTTATATTATTTGTTATTATAATTGTGTAAGAGGTCAGTGGAGCTACGAAATTAGGCCTTTACAGAAACATCTGCAAAAAAAAACGAATTCTTAAAAAAATTATATTATCAAAAAGTTGGCCTTAAAACATATCAATTTTGAGAAACCCTGAGGTGCTTACTTGTATCACATTTAGAAACGCCAAAAACTTGTTGGATTTAAACGACTCTCTCTTGAAAAAATCAAGATATTTCCAGCCATGACAACAGGTGGGATTATCACATTACAAAGCTCTTAATATGACTTGTATTATAAGCATGAAAATATGTTGTTTCAACAGTTCTATATTAGTTTGTTGGAGACCCCACCATTGGAGAACCTCGTAATACAACACCACCACCACTTGGTCTGCACCGTCTCGTCACCCCAATCTCATAGACCCTCAGGACTGCAAAAAATGGAACAAAACAATCACTCATTTGATCCGAAATGGTCAACTAAAAGAAGCAAGAAAGGTGTTTGATACAATGCCGCATCGAAATACCATAACATGGAACTCTATGATTACTGGGTACGTGCGAAACCGGGAGATTTCAAAGGCGAGACAGTTGTTTGATCAAATGCCTCAAAGAGATGTAGTTTCTTGGAATGTGATGATATGTGGGTATGTTTCGTGCGATATCGATGAGGGGAGGCTTCTGTTTGATCAAATGGGTGAAAGAGATTTGGTATCGTGGAATACGATGATTAGTGGGTATGCGAGGAATGGGAGAATGATAGAAGTGTTGGGGTTGTTTGATTAGATGCCGAAGAAGAATTTTGTTTCGTGAAATGCGGTGATTACTGGGTTTCTTCAGAATGGGGATGTTTCTAGCGCGATCAGATTTTTTGAGGGTATACCTATGCAAGACTGGACTTGCATTAGTGCGATGGTATCGGGTCTTATTCGGAATGGTAAGTTGAATGAAGCAGCGAAAGTTTTGTTTAATACTGGTGATGCTAGTGATGAAGGGAAAGATTTGGTTCATGCTTATAACACTTTGATTGCTGGGTATGGTAAGAGTGAAAGAGTCGATGAAGCTCGGTACGTTTTTAATCAAATCCCATTTCGTCTTAGAAATATAGTGTCGTGGAATTCGATGATCATGTGTTACGTTAAATTAGGAGATGTATTATCAGCTCGAGTACTCTTTAATGAAATGAAAGAACGAGATGTGGTGTCTTGGAATACTATGATTAATGGCTATGTTCAAGTGTCCGACTTGGAAGAGGCTTCTAGTTTATTTAATAAAATGCCAAATCCCGATGACCGGTCGTGGAATTCAATGATTTCTGGGTTTGCACAGAAGGGTGATGTGGGGTTAGCTCGGGATTTTTTTGGCAAGATGCCTGTGAAAAGCTTGGTTTCGTGGAATTCAATGATTGCAGGGTACGAACAAAATGGAAACTATGAAGAAGCCATTGAGCTCTTCAGTTATATGCAAGCGGAAGGTGAAAGACATGATAAACACACTCTTTCTTCCATGCTTAGTGCATGTGCTGGTCTTGCATCTCTTGACAAGGGAATGTTGATCCATCAGCTTGTGGTGAAGACAATTAATGCAGACATACCGGTAAACAATTCCCTAATCACAATGTATTCAAGGTGTGGAATCATAGGGATAGCACGTTCTATCTTTGATGACATGAAGTTGCAAAGAGATGTGGTTTCATGGAACGCTATGATTGGTGGGTATGCTTCTCATGGTTATGCAATGGAGACTCTCATGCTTTTTGGGGAGATGAAAAAGATGACAGTGCGACCTACGAACATAACATTTGTTTCGGTTTTGAATGCATGTGCCCATGCTGGATTAGTTGATGAAGGTCGAAGAGAATTTGAAGCTATGATTCATGAGTTTGGGATTGAACCACAAGTATAACACTTTGCTTTGCTTGTCGACATATTGGGTCGGCATGGACATCTTGAGGAGGCGATGACCATGATTAATGCCATGAAGGTGGATCCCGATAAGTCTGTGTGGGGCTCTATGTTGGGTGCTTGTCGAGTCCATAAAGATGTTGATTTGGGCCGTGTTGCAGCCAGAGAGTTGATGAAGTTTGATCCGGAGAATTCAGCCCCGTATGTATTGTTATATAGCATGCTTGTAGATGTGGGGAGATGGGAGGAGGCAAGGGAAAGGAGGATGGTTATGGAATGGAAGAGCATTAGAAAACAACCTGGGTACACTTGGATTGAGTCGCAAAACAGAGTTCACATCTTCGTTGCTTCGGATACATCACATCCCTTTTCTGATGAGATGTATGCTTTGCTTGAGAGTTTTTACAGGGTAATCAAAGATTTTGATTCGGGCTAAATGGATTCATATAATAACTTCCAATGGGATCTTCTCTAAAAGAGCCTACACTCCCATTTCAACATAATTTGTCACCACTTGTCCAACTACTCCCTCGGGGTCTAGTACAAACCCCACAGTCTGCACGTTCCGTTTAAGGATAATTCTCTGTAGGTCGCATGCGTTCGGTCCCAGGCAGAGATTGCGATAAGAATAAAAGCTGTTGAAACCGACCAGGCACCCACACAAAAAATGAAGATTTGGGCTGTACAAATACATATCCCTTTGACATTAGAATTGTTCTTCCAGAACTGGTAAAAGATTCTAGTCAACCAAAGAAAAAGAGAGCACCAATTACCCTTCAACCCTAATTGTTCTTCTACAGATATCATTCAGATACAGCATTATGCAGGTCTATTACGATTTACACCACACGTGTAACATCATACACCTGACCCTAATGCTTTACAAATAATGCTCCTTTCTTGCTTAAATGTTTGGGCATGCACAGATTTGTGGGTTGAAAACACTTGTCAAGAGCTTCCTACCTTATAAAGGTCATGTCAGACCTCAAATCAAAGATTTCTTAATCATTCTGCAAAAGATTTTACCAGATGGTAAATTTTCAGATGATATTGTTACAAGGTATGATTTCAAAGCTGCCAGACAGTCTTTTTATGGTTTAAGTTCTAGAGTAGCTTCTCAATGAGCTTTTCTTGTTACCAGTTGACTAATTATATATCCTCATACATTGGTATTAACCATCGGACATTCATTTGTTTTCTATTTAGACTACTTTTAGGCTGCACACCAGGAGGATAGTTCTAGATACTATTTGTTCAAGTTCAGAGGGCCTAACCCTGTTGGCCTTTATATTAGGAGGCCAAGGAGAGGGACAAAGAGTCCTTAAAGTGAAAAGAAGTGTTTCTGAAGGTTCTGAGTGGAAGTATTTGTGGAGAAGTGTCAGTACAGGAAAGTCTAGACCACGTGCTGACACAGTCTCTGGAGAGGAATGCTTAAAAATAACCAGGAGTTTTGGGCTAGGGTTTCCTTTGTTCTAGGCAAAGGGGGCAGGATTGGGGTATCTTTTGATGAGTTTTGCGGTACTTCCGTTCTAAAATACATATGCCCGGGTTGCATCAATTTGCTTCACATAAATTCGTTTCCAGTTTGAGGATGTTGATAGGAAGTAAATTCTGACTGGAACTATAATATTAGAGTTTAGCCTTTTGAGCGTGAATACTAGATTAAGTGATTTAGGGCTTTAAGAGCCTATCCAAATAGGAATGGTAAGGGGACATGAATTCACAACAAGAATCCCATTTTAGCTCCTTCTATCTTGTTCTTTATCCTTCAGTTTCCTCCTTCGAAACGTGCCAAACATATTTGTATTCTAAAAATCCCTTCTAAAGTCACTTTCCACATTCGGGCATCTTAATTTGGTTGATATTAGAGAGACACTTGACGCTCTCTTGTTACTGTGGTTGCAACAAAGGGTTGGTTTGTCTTTTTTCTTGAATCGGTGAATTTGGCTTGGGTTATGCCAGGATTAGCCGGGGGCCATGATTTGTTGTTGGCCCAAGGTTCCGAAGTCCCCTAGGACATCTCTTTAAAAATGGTCTCGTTTGCGATTCTTTGGGGCATTAGTGACGAAATAACCAATTGCTTAGGTCAATGCACGAGTTTGCTTCTTGCCTCTGATCATTCTGGCATTAAAGGCAAGATGAGACATGATTTTTTTTGGAAGGAATCTCGTCTTCACCTTCCTTATGTTTTTCTCTGTGGTTGTGATGTATCTTTTTGTTTGTTTTGCATCTCTTCCCGAGATCCTTCTTCGAATAATATATATGTTTAAAAAGATAAGAAGAAAATTTTAAACTGCATATATACTCGAGTTTTAGTATAGAAACAAACTCAAGATATCACGACGGTATCTCCACTTAAATATCCCCCAAGGAGGTGTGGTTTTACTTGAGAAGGCCTCAGTGTAAAATAGAGTGAGATTCTATCTTCTCTGGACACGATCCTAACCGATGTGGGACTAAAGTACTGGTGCAATCATCACCTCTACCAGGTTACACGCCTCTCTAGCACACTGCACACCTACTCAGAGTTTCACAGATCGAGCCATTCTCGGCGCTAATATTGTTATGTTGCAACCCCACCCTATGCACTGATTTTATCCCCACTTAAGCGCCCCCAAAGAGGTGTGCCCTCAAAAGGCCTCGGTGTCAAGTACAGTGATATCCAAATGTAAGGACCTTACCCTGGACTTGATCTTAACCGACGTTTAACGTGGGACTAAACCTCATGTGCAACCATCACCTCTACTAGACACAACTCTAGAACACTTAGGGTGTCCCCCCCCCCCCCCCAGTCTATTCAATATTTCCTTGGCCACGATGAAATGAAATGCGATAATGTATTTCTCATGAGAACTAGTAGAGTACCCTACTGAGAACTGTTACACAGGACATAATTAAACAACAAAGAAACAATTTTGTGTCCATTTCTTCTAGGATTATATTTCAGAATAGTCAGAATGAGACTCAACTATACGAGCTCGAATAGGTGCTGCATTCTCAACCATCACCACTGTGAACCCTTACTTAGAAAGATCATTAATTTTCCTACGAGCATTAGCAATAGAATGAATTATAACCCCCTTTCGTTGTCCGAGAGGAAGGCATTCTCCTCCGTGGAATTGAGTGTGTTAACCTCCTTGTAAAGAGCCTGGACCTTTAAGTCAGTCCATTATTTACTTGCTCCACTCTAAATTCTTGGTCTTGATTTTGCTGGAAAAAATTGGAGATCCAGAAAAGGTGTTCCCGAACATTCTTTCAGTTAGGGGCATGAATTTGTCTAGTGGAATCACTACATTTTAAATTTGAAAGGAGGTGACTTGGGATGGGACAAACAACACGAATGGAATACGGTCCGAGGCAAAGCATTCTGGATTAAATTGAAAAAATATGCTTCCTATAGGACAGACATTAGGAATCTATTTAGACAGTATAAAACAGGTTTAACTTGAGGTTTAGACCAATCACAATGGTTGGAAAAAAGAGATATGGAATCAAGAATACTGCTAAACACCACAAAAGTAGGATGGTCACCGGGGTGTGATACTAATTGTAGCATTCTCAGTCAGATCCCACGTTTTCTTATTTCCAAACTTTCCACAAAAGGGTCATTGAACTTCATGATCTCCGTTAGAGATTTGTGAACTTTACGATTGCACTAACTATTCTTTTTCGCAGATTAGTTTGGAAAACTATAAAGACTTCTTTTAGAGACACGGAAACTTTAACTTGGAAGTGAAAAATGAACGGGTTTCTGCCCTTTTTGCTAATAATGTTCAACTTTCAAAAACACCTCTAAAATACTAAGTTTTGGTATTTCTTAAGAGCTAAACCCCGATTGGATATCTTAAGGATGTTCAGTGATGGAAAAACAGCGGTTTATTGTTTTTCTTCTCCAAATACCTTTACTTTTTCTTATGGATTAAATAATCATTTTCTTTGTTTCATGCAGTGAAAGTGACAAGGCTCAAATCCGATTAGCTGCTGCAAAGTCCGTTTTCCAGATAGCCAGAAAATGGGATTTTCATATTTTGCCACAGATCTTTCAGTTAACTGTTTTGAAGACTAAGGTATGCAAATTACTGTGTACTCATCTCATAATACATAATCGACAAACAACAATAATGGCATTGCTTGAATAATAATATAGGGGTTGCTTCTCAGGAGCAATTTCAGAAGAACTGAATCATTTGAGAACAAGGGGTTGTTCCATGGTTCTTTTTACAGAACTTACCTTGTAGGAATTTCCTTTCAAGTTAATGTTATCTGTGGAACAAAAAAAAGTTCTACTCAGATAAACACCTATTAAGTTCTATATTGTTTTTATGTTATGAACCCCTTTTTATCACGCCAATTCATATGTTGGAGTATAGTTCACACCTTCCGTTTCTTACCTTTGACAACTTCTTGTACAAACGTTGAAGTTCAAAGACTGTTACTAATGTTCAGATTTGGTGGTCGTTGATCTTTACCTTGATGAAGAGTACTAAACAACCTATCATCTCAAGACATTCTTAATTAGTGCAATTTTAGATTATCTGATTTGACTGCATCTAATTAGGTTTCTTGTTGTGATCTTATGGTGTATTATATATTTTCCATGACATTTACATCTCTCTTTGATACTACAGGATCCTTCATCGCTTGTGCGTAGAGAGTTTCTTGATAAAGTACATAAGCTTGTAAAGGAACGTTCTATTCCTATCAGATATGCATGTACGTTTGCTTTAGCTGCCTCAGATTGCCTCCAAGACATGCAGGCTGATGTAGGTTTATTTTCTCTGCATTTTTTTCTTTTCTGAGAAATATATGCACCTATCTAGTGAAGGCAATACACAAGCATCTTCCATGTCCTGGTCATATAGAGTGTCATTGAGACACACTAAATATCCAATGTTGCTATCTCAAGGATGCTAGACTATGAGAAGCCGGCTTTTTGCGGTTTCTAAAGATATTATGCGTTTCATCTTATATTTTCTAGTATTAGTTTTATTTTGAAGATGATGTCACACATTGGTTGAATTACTCGTCATATTTCCAGTCCCTCAGATATATGGCAGAATTTATCAAGGAGTACAGAAAAGAAGCTGGAAGCCGGGAAACCTCCGGTATGCAGCTTCAAGGAACAATGACCATATTCCTGGAATATGTATTGGTGTTCTTAATCCATGTTCTTGCTCATGATCTGGATTTTCCTTCTGAAAATTGCGAAGACCAAGAAATTTTTGCTAAATTTTGGAGGTACTATATCAATACCACTTAGATCTAAAGTCTCAAATTGAGGCATTTTACGAATTCTGTCATCATACCTATTTAGTTTCAGTGTAAGCTCGGTTCTTAACTGTCTTGAAATCACCCTCTAGGGAGGTCTTTCTTACATTACACGAGAAATAGTAACTCAAATTAATTTGCTTTCACGAATTGAAACTCAAAACTCGTTTTCTTTTCCAATTTTTCCTTTCCCTCATTCTATATCTCTCGCATTTGTCTACCTTATAAGGATTCTGCATGATGGGAAACCTTGTCTCATTTTACTAACAAACTAAACATCTGTCAGTTATTGTGAAGAGAAGCTGTGAAATTTCAATTATTGATGCTATGGACTCATAGTTTCTTCTCTCCCGTAAGAGACACATGCAATTCATGTGAACACTTGTTATTCGCTAGTATACTATGAAGCAAAGTATTATTTTCTAGCTGGTTGTTAGATATCCAAATGCAGTAAATTCTACTAATATATGATTATTAATTGCACTGTATGTTCTGTTGCAGTCCACTGGTTATCATGTTGAAAGGACTGATCAATGCTATTTCTGGTGATAGCAGTAGGAATACCATCAATGACTCTCTACAATATATTCTAAGTATTTTTCGTGCTATTAAGAAGGCAGAGGATGCTGTTGATGTTTCTTAAACTCCTGTAAGTGTAATTTATCTTTCATAACAGGATCTGCAACAAACACTTTTTATAATGCTTAAGCCTTAAAGAAAAAACGTAGATTTACTCTAGTGGTTCGGGTCTTAAAGTTGTAAACTGGGGTAAAATGATTGAAGGTAGGCAAACAACTTCTGGGATAAATAAAGGAAATAAACAACATTTTGGTCTAGGATAACTGTTTATTAAGAACAATCTTGTGGAACTCCATTTCTCTGCATCTCTTTTAACTGATGTGACCAGGCTAAAATTGGAGGCTGCTTTTTTCTTTTGCAAGCAAATCAGGGTTTAGGCTGCCCCCAGAGCTATATTGATATGAGGCCAATTTACATCCTATGCAACCATTTGCCCCTAGTATCCTCATCAATTTGGACTCGCAGTTCTGATGTGAAGGAACTAGGGGTGTGCACTAGTTCATCAAAAGGGATTCCTATAGAAGCAAGATAGTCAACACACTGGTTGCCTTCCTTAATGTCGTGAAAAATACAAAAATATTCAAAACAAGGGATCTTTTTCCGGAATGCTGTGAAGTTCTATTGGAAAGATGCTTAATGGATATTTAATAATAACTTATAGGTCAACCTCTAAGGGGCTGTTATGACGTTGGGCGAAAAGGGGACTCGGGCCAGGTAGTCGGACCACTGCACTCACCAACTATGACCTTTGAAGGATATTCAATAATAACTGATAGGTCAAGTCTTTGGAGATTGATTTCCAGCATTGAGTAAAACTTAGTGAATGGCTGAATTCTTGGTAAGCACATGGGGCAGGATCCACTTTTCTCTTGATGTTTGGTGCAGAGATCGGCCTTTAGGGAAATCGTTTACTACGTTATTTCGATTTCGTAGAACGAAGCATTGAAGGGTGTCTGACTCCTAGTCTGGAGGGGGATACTACCACCATCAATCTTCACCTCAGGAGAAACACAAATAATCAAGAAATTTGACCCCCACCCTGATGGCTCTACTGCTAATCATGATAAGGAAAATTGATTCAAATGGAAGTAAAACCATATGGCACGTGTTTTAACCGCTCTCTTTCGACTTATCTCATTGGGATTAGGACTGGTATCAAGGACTATCACTTGGAAAATTTCTGGTTGTTAGATATTTAAATGCGCTAAATTCTACTAATATATGATTATTAATTGCACTGTATGTTCTGTTACAATCCACTGGTTATCATGTTGAAAGGACTGATCAATGCTATTTCCGGTGATAGCTGTAGGAATACCATCAATGACACTCTTCAATATATTCTAAATATTTTTCGTGCTATTAAGAAAGCAGAGGATGCTGTTGGTGTTTCTAAAACTCCTGTAAGTGTAATTTATCTTTCATAACAGGATCGGCAACAAACATTTTTTATGATGCTTAAGCCTTAAAGAAAAAGCGCAGATTTACTCTAGTGGTTCGGATCTTAAAGTTGTAAACCGGGGTAAAATGATTGAAGGTAGGCAAACAACTTCTGGGATAAATAAAGGAAATAAACATTCTTGTGGGACAAATTAGTTTATTGGCCATCTCCAATTAGGTGAGTGCAGAACTTCTTTGCCTGCCCTCTAGATTTGCGTTTTCCTCCAGGACCAGGAACAATTAGCTGGGATTGGGACAGGCCAGAGGTTTTCCCCATGAGCAAATTCTTCTCACACCACTTAGCCCATAGATTGTCTTTTTTGAGGCCACTCTCTAAGTATGCTTGAGCCTTCATTCCATACACTTAACTTTCTCTGCCCCAGACCACCCTCGTCACAAGGATAGCATAATGGATGCCATGCAATTGGAACATACCTCTTCACCTCATTTCCATGCCATAAGAATTTGGAGCATATTCTCTCAATGTAGGTCATGATCTTCTTAGGCAGAACAAGAACACTTATCTAATATACATGCACACTATACAACACTGATTTGATTAATTGAAGCCTACCAGCATGAGAGACAATGTTCTGTGCTTCCAGGAGTGTATTTTCTTCACTATATTTTCAGTCGAGGCTTGGCAGTCTCTAGGCTTCAGATTAGTGGACACCAGTGACAGACCATGGCGTTTAAAAGAAAGTTGACCTTCAACAAAGCCAAGTGTCTGGTTAATAGCAACTCGAGCACCTTGCTCCAGTCCTGAATAATAAATTGCTGACTTTTCATAGTTGATCTCCAAGCTAGTCATCCCAGTGAAGCAATCTTTGATGACCTTGGCAAAGTGTTTTCACTCTTTAAAAAAAAAGCAAAAAGGCCATTTGAAAAAGAGAGGTGTCAAGTGCATAGTTTCACTTTTCTTAGTTTTTTTAGCTAGAGGTATCCGGGCCATCTGGCCCGCGGACCGTCAATTCCCGACTAGATCCCCTAGGGTTCGTGCAATACCCCGCAAACCACACGAAACCGGGCAAGCCGACATAAGGCTGACGGGCTCATACCAATCTCGAAGCCCACACGGAGGTGAGAATCGAACCCTTGACCTCACGATGGTGGTTTTCGCACCATCACCACTAGAGTACAAGGTAGTTGGTTCACTTTTCTTAGTTGCGTAGCCATTTTAAGCACTTTAGATCAACAAATAGACATTTCTTTTCATTTTGGATTTAGGAAGTTAATGATACTTATAATTGGTTTTTTCTGTTACAGAAGTTGCATATGCTAGCAGATATCGGTGTGCTCATTGTAAATGCACTAAGTCGTAATGGCATGATGTCATCCATTACTCCTCCTGGAACTATTATACTGCCATTATCATTCTATAAAGTTAGTCCTGATGAAAAGAAACACGGGGTTAGTTATCTCTTACTCTTTATAGTTACATGTAAATGATTATCAGTTTATTCAGTACGCGAATTGTTTAATTTTGTATTCAACTTGCAGGAAAGTTCAAACTGTTCCCTTCGATGTCCTTTTGATGAGAGTTTTATTGAGAGGGTCCTATATATCTTTGAAACCCAGGTGGGCTGTTACTATTCTTATCATTATTTTATTTTTTTCCTTTTTCTTGTTTACGGCCCCGTTTTTGCATAATCATATAAACTCTATAAACGGGTAATCATATAAAATCTATACGCCCGTTTATAGCTCTAGTAATAACCTTTTGGCTACACCAAACTGTACCTTAATTATGAACAGATTGCTTCGCTTGTTTAATTTTCTAACTGTACATAAATCTACTTATTTTAGCCAAACGGTCCTCCAGCTCAAAGAGGTAGAGATTTTCAAGGGGACAGCTTGCAGCTAAAAGGTTTAAAGTACACTACGATGAATTGTCCAGCCAACAAACAAGATGATCTCTCAAGCAAGACAAAAGAAAATGGGATTTCTAAAGTGAGGCCAAAACGCAATTTGTAAGGAAAGAACAAACGTGTGCTTTCTCCGACTGCTTCTAATGAGAGTTATAATGCTTATGAACATGAAGGAGCAAGTAAAGATTCTGAGCCGAAATCTGGAAAAGATGGATTCTCATCTTCTTGTGGTTCCGTAATAACAATACCATCAATATCCGGGCGCCGGGATTCAACTCAGGATTTAGATTTAGTGAAATGCACCAATTCGGAAGCTAACAAGAAAGCAATGAAAACCGAATCTACTGCAGAAGTTACAAGATTTCTAGAGACAATCTTAAAATCCGTCACATCTCAAAGGTATGGTTAATCTGTCTCCATACGTAGAATATGCATGTTCAATTTGCTTAGAGAGTCTCCAATTGGTGGTCTTATGCCGCACTCTTAGAATCTCAAAATGCTAAATAAGTACAGATTTCTCTCTAGTGGTTCTGTGCTTAAAGTAAAAAAAAAGGGGGGTGAACGGACAAATTAAATAAACCAAAAAATGCATGGAAAAGCGGCATCCTATGACCGTTATTTTTATGCAAGAATCTTGGTTCATTTTTTAGTGTGGCGTTCGATTGTTACATTCAAATGGCTAGCGCCCGTGCTCGAGCTCTGATACTCTTATTTTCAGCCCCTCTTCCTTTAAGCACTCTAGACCAATGATTGGAGACCTTTTATTGTTTATCTTTTTTTGTCTATAGGAATTTGAGTTCAACCATAGGATTTGCTCTTAGTAGTTGAATCTTTTTAACTTGATGTAGTTAATGAAATGCGTAGGAACATGGACATGCAAGTGACGCACAAATTGGACAATGCATCAGACTTTGGTCTCCAGGTATAAATTTGACCCCCACCCTGATGGCTCTACTGATGGCTCTACTGCTAATCATGATAAGGAAAATTGATTCAAATGGAAGTAAAACCATATGGCACGTGTTTTAACAGCTCTCTTTCGACGTATCTCATTGGGATTAGGACTGGTATGAAGGACTATCACTTTCAAAACTTCCAGTGTTAGGACTGACCCGTTACATCAATAACTGAAATAAAGTAAATAAAATAAATAAAAACATGGAGAGAGTGGCGTCAACTAAGCGACCTAGAGAGTAAGTTTACGTACACACAATGAGAAACCGTGATACATCAACTCTCACCGACTGTGAAAATTTGTTCACGAATTTTAAAGTCGGAGTAAGAAGTCATGAACAAAGAATATCTAGCATAACATCCTTAATTGTAGACACATTTTTCAAACTTCAAATTCGTCCACAGTACTTGTCATATCCCTGGGTTGTACCCTTGCGCTTTAGGCGCCTGAAAATGGAACTATCCGATTATTGTAAAAAATCAAAATGTCAAATTAGCTTTTAGACCCAACATAATGACTATCAATTGGGCTAATACCCATTGATTGTCATTTTAAGCTTTTAGACCCTTACATAGGCCGCAAGTCACCTTTCGAGTTAAAATTAATATAAACTACCTAGAATACCTTCCGCATTAGTCAATACTAGGGCTGTTCAGGGGTCGGGTCGGCCCGGGTTATGTCTTGAGTAGGACCCGAACCGGCCTAACCGGGTTACATATTTCCAAACCCGAACCCGAGCCGGACTTATCCCAAACCCGAACCGAAACCGGGCCGGACTAAGTCGGGTCGGGCAGATCATCAAACTTGGAAGAAGAAAAAGGCAGATCATTTTCCAGCCATACATTCAGCATAGAGAAACGGCTATACCGAAACCGAACATTGTTGAAGATCATCACCGAAAATCACTTTGAAGACCATTGTTGAACAGATATACAAAGGCTTTGTTGGCTAATATATAAAGCAATCAACAAATATATAAAGCAATCAACAATGTTAAAGACCATTGTTGAAGATAGGAAGAGAGAGATCATTGTTGGCTAATATACGACATCATCATCACCGAACATCACCGAACATCATCATCACCGAAGAGAGAGATCATTGTTGAAGATTACAAACCCTAATCGACAAAATCATCCTACTCAAGACAGATCTAATCTCTAACTACAAAATCAAAGCTTTTTTAAGGTAACATAGTTGTGTAATTTGTTTAGTTGTTGTTTGCAGGTCTTTAGAGAGATAGAGGAGTAGATCCATGGAGGGAAGAGGGAGAAGAGAGAGAGAGAAAAAGAGAGAGAGGAGGGGTCGGCTAGGGTTGTTGGTTGAGATGAATGAAATGAATCAAAAGAAAACCTAATATAAACTAATCCGGTTCGGGTCGGGTATTAAACCAGACCAAATCATAAACCCGAACCCGAACCGATTATATTCGGGTTTTAAAATTGATACCCGAAACCGAACCGGCAGATCCCAAAATCGGACCGAACCGGCCGGTTCAGGTCGGCCCGGTTCGGGTTCTCGGGTTTTCGGGTTTAGGTGAACAACCCTAGTCAATACTATTCCCCAACAATTCCAAAACCACTCTTCCCCAATAAAAACCAATTAACTTAAACCACTATTCTCAAAGTTACCATATAACCAAATAAGATTGAAAACTAAAGACCTAGGGGATGACTTTTATAAAAAGAAGCCCTAATTCCACTAATATTAGGGTTCCTCAAATTAGGAAACCCTATCCAGTCGTTAACTCACCAATCCATTACATCAATAATTGAAATAAATAAAATAAAATAAATAAAATCATGGAGATAGTCGCATCGACTAAGCGACCTAGAGAGAGACATTTTTTCTAAGTGAGAAACCGTGACACATCAAAAAGTAGGCCCAATTCTCATGCAACCCATAGTCTTAGCAGTATTAGGCTTCAACAAAGTTGTGACCTATGACAGTACACCTAGAAGAGCTGTTGGAGCTTCTTTCTTAGAATTGACAGATTGACCGTGAATGCATCTTGAAATAGTATCCTTTGATATGGAGCACTTCTCTGATCAATTCCTAGTGCATTGATCAAACTTGCTTCAGACTTAACATTTACGATACTTTGAATCGGTCAACCCGATGGTCGGATATTATAGCAATGCCCACTGCTACTGCTACTGCTACTGATACAACACTTGATCTTATCCAAAGTAGGGTGGCCTGCAAAAGAAGTAATAACCAAAGTTATTGAAAATGAGGTCTTACGTCAAGTCGTGTGCTGCAAAAGAGATCACAAGCTCTCATCCTTGGAATGAACCTTGGGACACTAATTATCTCCTTGAGAACAACCTTTCTCACAACAGTTTGATCATTACGCGGTCTTAGGTTTAGAATTAGGAACCCTCGCGCCCCATTAGTGATAGTGGCGTCAGAAGTAGTTGCAATAGGAGCAACGGTTGCCACTGGCGGAGGCAGTTAGAAAATAGTTACAAAAGAGTTACAGCAGATAGAATAAATGCATCCCGATCATACTAAGAAAGAAGCCAAGAGAGAAAGTAACTGTGAGAGCAATAATCGAGAGAGGAGATAATAAATAAGAGAGGAATGAGAACAACACAAAATCCTAGACAACCAAATGGATTGACGTCTGTTCTTTTTTGAAACTCTTAGAGGTGTAACTTGCATAATAGACTTCTACTTGACTTTCACAGTGGAATAGCTTTATCAAACTGCAGCTTAAAGCGCTGCATCACATGAATACCTAATAAGTAGATTGGTAAAACACCAGTTATAAGTCAAAATCAATAAAATTAAATTGATGCCAAATGCTATTAGTGAAAGTAGTGGGGACTGTAGTCAGCTAGCACTGATAATTTACTTAAATTTTTGGGTTACTTCTTAAAATCGTTTTTGAGTTATCATACCTCTGTTTTATACTCTATATTTAATTTGACTAGCTAATTTTTTGTGAAAAAATAAGTAGACTCTCTTGATTTTCTAACAGGCTTTTTGTTATGAGTATGCTTGAAGTCTTTAATCATATACTTATGGACAATATGGACCTATTTAATAAGAAGCATGTGTTTTGTACGAAAACTTCCATCAACTGGAAGACGTTTATGGATTAAATAATTACCTCTTCTCCATAAAATTTCATGATGCATTTTCTCTTTGTCCTATTGTTGTGAATAAAGACTAGGGGATGGTCTAAACCCGATCACGAGTGGATGCGGTGTGATAGATGCAGAAAATGGAGGACGCTGAGATCTGGTTCTGATAACGTGACCTTACCGAAAGAATGGTATTTATCTTCTTCTTGCACATTTACATTTATACAGAAGTTCTAATTTATTATGTCACTATATTTTGTAGCATGATGGGTAGGATAAAATATAGGAACATATTTTTACCAAGTACTTTATTCCGCGTCAACTTCACACGCGGAAATATGAGTACCTTTTCTCTTTTAATATTTCTACTTTTTGAGTATTTAGCCATTTAAGGTGGCTTTCATGAATTGGTAATGAAATTTGTGTTGATATGGATTATGGTCTTGCTGGTGTTTTTATTTAGCTTTGATGGATTATGTTTTTAGTGAACTATTTATGTTATGTTTGGCCTAGGTAACAGCAACACTTCACTTTTAAAAAATAGAACATGTCCGACACCTCGACACTCGGACTCTTGGAGACTCGGACGCATGTATCCAACAATATTTACAAGGTACTTATCTATTTTCTGCCGTTTTCGACACCCCGTATCCATGACGTTGTTACTTAGTGTTTGGCATACCGCATATGCACCATTTATGCTAAACTAATGAAATACTTATCGCTTTGATGGTGTATCATCTTTACATGCAAACTGTTGAAAATCACTCACTTTTATGTGCCCATATTTTATTCATACGGATATGCATCTTTAGAGGTCATCTAGATGCAGGTTTTAACGACTACCGTCTCCTTCCAGATCAGTCCTGTTCTGTTCAATAATAAACTTATATTAGTTTGATTTAGAGAAACTCACGCATAAGTCAAATTCCAATAATAATAAGTGAAAATTGTATGGAAATATTAGGGCCAATAGCCTGTAGCTCAAAGTTTGGGCCACATCTAAATATCTTGTACCCTTACTATCGTTGTGACTACTTCACATAATTTGATTAAAGTAGTTTTTAATGGTATATCCAAGTGGCCATAGTTCCGTTATGTTTGCCTATTGTTTTACGGAGATAATCTTGCACTGTCAATAATAGCATTTTTTAAATTTTCTGCTTCAATTGCAACTTTATATTCGGTTTCAGGCGAAATGAACCAATTTTTAGATGCCAACTCGAGGTGTTCGTGTAACTATTACCGTACAATATTTTTATATGTGGATATAGCAACTAGTTTTGACTTTTGATATATCAGCAATTTACTGTAACGCTCTTGCTGTGTAGGTACTGGTACATGCGGCCTACCAATAGTACAAATGAGAGTGATGAACAGAAACTTGGGCATAGTAACAAACCCGAATTACGAGGTAAGGGGTTTCTTCATTTGTAAAACATTTGGCCATTTGAGATCTTATTTGCTTTAGCAAAACATTGCATATCAATGGTGATCCTTTATAATTTTGAGAAAGGTACCAAATGGTATATATCTGATAATATGCTTGTAAGATCACCCATCAAACTGCTTTCTAAATTCTTCATGAAATTGACCATGGAAATCCAACTCTTTTGGCAGCTGTTTCGTAATTGATAAATAATTAAATACTAATGCTCTAATATAGAAAATACGAACAGAAATGTTTCATATATAGAAATTGTATACTTCCAAGTTCTTAATTCATATACTTGTATAATCCTGCAAAAATTTCAAGTTAAATGTGAATTCTCCTGTATAAGCTCTACCAAATTATCGTAAAACATCAAAGGCAAGTGCAATTTTCTCTCCAGTATAAAATTTTAATCGATATAAAAATTGCATTCATAGACTGCTACCTTTTGATCTACGTACCAATTTTCCAACAGAGCACTATAAGAAAAAGAATCCGATATAAAAGTAAAAAATAAAGGTTTGGAAAGTTAAATTTTGGCTAATTTTTATGTTGATCATATGATTTGTAGGTAGCAGTGAAATCTCAAGTGAAGCGGAGGAGGAAGATTGTAGCAGTGTAGAAAAAGTATATGTTAGGAAACTCGTTTTAAAAATATTTGTTAAGGTGTTGGTTGTTAGAGATGGTAAAAAGGGTTTTACGGAAGTTGTAAACGAACCTCTGGTATCATGAAAGTCGTTTGTTAACTGTGTTTGCTGCCAGAAAAAAGCTGCATGTGTTTAACTTGCATCTCATACCTGAATTATGTACCAAAAAAGATAATAATCGGTCCCTGGGTGAAATTGATTCCAAAATCATTGCCCGATTCCCTCAGGTTGCCTAGACACTACCTGAAGCTAGCTGTTGCTTTCTCTGAAAGGATACCTGTCTGTCATAGGCATTTCTTATCTTCTATAACTGATAAATACATTGAACTAGTATGTTGATCTATGAAAATTTGCATAGGGATTCTAAGAGTTGCTTCTTGAACTTCAGTCACTGAGTTGGATATAGCGCACTGCTACATCAACCAAATTCCAAGTTGTAATTGGAAAATAAGAAAATTGTTCCGGTTAATACCATGATTGTAAATTTTGTTGATATGCGATCCAAGTGCTGTTGTGGTTATTATTTCCGCCCCCCCCTGAAAGCATGTACTATTTACTTATTGAAGGTGATATTGCTGTACAAGTGTGGTTTTTGGTTAGTTGTTCGAGTGGCTAATCAGTCCTGGTGAAGATTTGGGTTTGGCTTTCTAATATTTCAGTCTCAGGCTAGGGGAATTAGTGACCTAAAGAACTGAATTTTGTGATGTCTAGGGTTGTGTCCGTTCTTTTGATTATAACCAATGGAGGTCGGTGTAGCGTGGTAATACATTAAATGTCTGATTTGTACCCTTATTCACTCTTAAAGGAGCATCATATTTTCCCATCTAAAGAACAATACGGACCTCGTTAGTGCCCCTAATCAGCAACATAAACACCCTGGCTTGCTTCTTCGGTGTCTTCCAAGAATATGGTCATGGCCACTTCATGAAAATCCTAGCCTGCTGGGTTTAGGTAACCTTAGTCATACGCCACCAAGACCACTGCTTAGACCTCCAACCCCGAAAGTTTTCCCCTGTAGGAATTTTTGTTTGAAATTTTCACCTTCACATACAAGTGCAGGGTCTACATCCCATTTAAAAAAAAATAAAAAAATCAAACTCATGCTATTGCGTTTTCTCATGTCTATAGGGTGGTCGACTTCTCTAAGCTGCTAAACATGGACAACAGCAGGAGAGCTGAGACGCTAGCTCAAATTGCTAGCCTGTGTGATGTAATTGTTTGTTTAAGTCTAGTCGTCTCAGCCCCTCGTGTTCATTTCGATTATGTAAAGTATATTCTTCTAATAGCAAGCCAAATTTGATATCATAAAAAAACCCCAATATCTTTGGTTTTTTGAAAGATCAAATCCTTGGTGTAAATTTTTTCGTTTATATTGAGAAGACCCTTGTTGCAAGTTAGTTTACTATCTTGCCCATGCAAAATAACAATGGTGCAAGGGTCGGTTTGGATTATAATAGTATCACTAAAATTATTTTAAATCTTAGGGTCCATAAATAGTGATAAATAAGTTTACTTCAATTATCTTGGTTATTCTTCTAAAGAAGATATAGAGGGAACAATAACTGTAGAGATACCTGGTATTGGCCATAATTCACATGAGCATTCTGTAGTCTTAAACTTAGACACCAGTAAAAAGGAGGCAACAGAACCATATACATCAAATTATTAGGGGAACCATATACATCTGCAAATCTGATTTAATCATGTAGACATGTAAAAGGAAACAAAGGTATGCGAGTCTTACTTCTGCAGATATAAACATGGAGTGTGATGTATAAGTTGGTACAATGTCGTAATGACATCATAAACATTACAAATCAATGGACCACAAAAAAAAAAATTGGACTACAACCCAAGTATTTCTTCAAAATTGAGGTATTAAGAAATCGATGATGCAAAATGTTGCTGAGAAGAAGAATCCTTTGCAACTGAAGAAAACTTTAAGATAATTAGGATAAGGTTCTGCGGTTACAGAAAAAAATGATTCTCATAAACGCATTTCATAAATAAATCCCCAAACCTTGAAGAGCCATAACCCCGATCCATTATAGTAATGCTGTTGGGATAAAATTTTAAAGCTAAATGATCTCCTGGACGACTAGTCCCCACCTCCCATCATCTGTGGCAGACAAAAACATCAAGAATTGTTAAACCCCTAGGAGGTGAATTTATCAAACCATAAGAAATATAAATATCAACAAAATGAAACAAGCTCCCTCACAATGTTTGATAAGATAACCAGCTAACTGGCAGTGTGCAGTGTGTATATGCCTTGCACAGGTCATGGATATAATATATGTAGAGTATGAGAATTGTAATACTACACATAATATATCATTAATGCGTATCTTTTTTGGAGTGATTTTCAGAGCAGTGAAATTTTGGAATGTCATCCAAGTTGATAAATACAATGACTACTAAAGAAATTGAAGCAAATTACAAATCAAAGGCTCAAGCTTCGGCTGCATTGTCTAGATTTGATTTGGCTCGGTTAAAACTGCGAGGTTCAGCAAATCGCTAAGCAACAGCAGGTTGGGCGGTCCGAAGAACATGTAGTAATTATACGGATACAAAATTTCTGATATTTCAATCTCTTGAAGTAGAAAGTTGGGAAACCCCATGACTCATCTCCGACTACTATGAGAATATAGGAATGGTCTGAGGGATTGGAAACTACAAAATGGAAGCTCAGAAACTAATGCACAGTGGACAACTACGCTATTTCATGATTAAATAAATCATTTGAAATGTTGAAAGCGTATGTTTTATGTCAGGGACAAAAAGAGTATTCTTTGTTTTTCTTTCCCTTTTGGGTACATATACCTTTTGACCTTCTTCCTGTGTGTTTGTGATGACACGTCTAAGGTGATGCACATAAAGAATTTACAAACACTAACGTGATACTTTCTATATCTTGGAAATAGTGAGGCGTTGAGTACTAACAGATATATTGCAAATAAGATGATGATTGCATCACTACACAATAAATGATAAAATACCTTGAAGGAAAACATAAGTGCTCACCTTAAAGAAATCACCAAACACCCCTTGCATAGGACTTCTGCGCCGTACTCCATAAAACTTTTCTGCGACTTCATCCAGTAACTAAAGCATAATTTTGTGGTTAAAATCATGCAAAATTAGAAGTTTCTATATATTGCAGAAATAGTGAGCCATTGGTAAATAGAAGTAATCATTAGGTAAGTTGTATCATTCATACGATGAACTACCGGAAATTGCACCCTTTCACTACAGTTGTGTCCTATGTATCTTGGAACATATTCGATCAAAGTTGCTTTTGAAATAAGTGCTTTATATGAGTGTTTCTGGAACAAATAATAATCCGTGTTCTTGGTTTTTATAGATTATTTATCTCGCCAAAGCAATGAAGATTTAAAGTAATCATCAAACAACTAGAATTAGGGATGTAACCCTTGATTTAGCAAATATTTGAAACTAGGTATTATCCTTCTATTGAAAACTCAAACAATTGCATTGCTAAGAATAAATCCCAACTCTATAGCCATTGAACTCTTGGCTCAGTGGTGGCTGTGACCTTCCACCGGGAGAGGTGAGTTCGAAACCCCACAGGGTGAGAATTGAGCATAGCTTCGGGCTTTGAACCATTCGGGGCTTGTGGGCCTTTGGACTTTAGAAACCATTCACCCATGTTAGATATTTTTAGCATCATATACCCCTAGTGGAACTCAGTTGAAAATGTATTTTGAACTATTAGATTTAAAATCTGGAATTTCAGAAATCAAAGTAAGGAATGTTCTGCATACCATCTAGGAAGCGAATATCTCCAGTGGTATATGAAATACAATAGTTTCAGAGGCACATTTTATGCATAATTTACAGAAGGCAGTTTGGGAGTTTGATATTCTATGTATAGAAACTTTATGAAATTAACCGAGGACATTCCAGTGGAAGACTTGACTATGGGAATATTTAATGTACGGAGGTTATTAAACAGTCAAAGTTAAACGGCATTCTTTCCATCCATTAACTTGTTTAAAAAATAATGTAATTATAGAATCATGATAACGCCTCAGAACTGCAAAAAGAAGCAGACCTCATTGAATGCAGGTTCCCTATCGATGCTTGATTTGTAATTCTGTCTCAGTATCTTAAAAAGTGGCAACGCATCCCTTTCCAACCTGCACAAAAAGACATAAGATTAAAATAAATGCCTATTTGGGCAAAGACATTGCACGTTTACATTAGATGATTTCCAACAATGTATGTTTGAGAACAAGATACCCAAAAACGCTCCAGCAGTATTACATAAAAGCTGGCTATGAGATTTCATATCCAGGTATGTTTTTCACAAGTATTGACAACACACACAAACAATTACATTTAATGAGTAAAAACGTCTCTAGCAGTGTAAATGTTTGAGATGTAAAATCATAAACCAAATTGCTTCTAAGACAAATGTGAGCTCGGGCAAAGCCTCAATAAGACAAATGGCAAGGTCTAAAATTCCAAGGTAAAGTCTATGCCGTAATTCCTTGTCTCATTCTGTTTTCGCTTCCTAATTTCTCTTCCATCCACCCACTCAGCACACTTTTCCCTTTTTCATATCATCTTACTCTACCCGATAGAAACTAAGTCCACTTCTCACTGCCTGAAGAGGAGAAAAATACTTCGAACGCAGAAAGAAGGCTGGTTCTTACCACATGAGAACACTGGCCGAGTTTCCAGATGTAATTATGTTTTTTGAAGATTTTACAAAAATGCCATGCTAGCAGAAAAGAAACACCATTTGTCTCAGACAACGTGCTTTCTAACTGTAAGATTCACAGCAGATAATCTTAGGGCTAGAAAGCGAATATTAGTGCTATTTGCCTAAACGGACGTGGATTGGGTAATGACGAGAGTAGTAAAGGAGATGTTAATGTGTTGGCCAAAACTTAACCATCATAAAGGAATATATTGATGTGTGCACCAAGATGCAACCTATGTCTAAAAAGAAGGTTTACTTGGAAGCTTGCCTCATTTTCAATGTATGGCATATGGAACGAGATGAATAATCAAGTTTTCAAAACAAGAATGAGATCACTAGCTAATATCACTTTTTTGCTATTGATAAATTTAGGTTTTACTGATAGGAAGAATGGGAATTACAAGAAAAAGAAGGGCAAACAATGCCAATCCAAGACCGGGAAAAAACATAAAGAAAAACAAAGCAACAACTCCCATCAACAACAAAGGAAAAACCAAGACTCAAGAGCCTCCCATAATAACTTCCTTCCACCTAGCCATTAGATTTCAAAGAACACTCCTGTCATATCTGTATCCGCTTTCTTTACTCCATGGTAAAATAAACGATTTAATTATAACAATGACATCCTCTCTCAATTTTTTTCCTTTCGAATTTCCTAGCCAAATGACCCATAATACTGTGAAAGTGAGAACCGCCACATTACTTTTCCCTTGTTCGAGAGATTTGTTGAGCCCTAATCTGATAAAAGGGATTTTCTTTGCTAGGAGCAAAGATCATAATTGTTTAAAAGAAGCTCCCTTTGGGGACATTGTGGTTAGATAGGAGCAAAGCTTTCTTTTAAGATTGAGGTTGGAAACTCCCATAATTGATTAATTAAATCATTGTCTGAGTATTGGTGGAACTCCCAATTTTCCGTACGAGTTAGGTGTGAGACCCACGACACAATGTTTGTGGGGGTTGCATCGGGACCAGGACCCCTGTCATATAATGATAACTCTATTGGCTTGAGACGGCTAAGTATTATCTTCTCCTTATTACAATCAGCGACATTATTCCAGGTGTTTGCAATTGGATATTTATTTTACATCCCAAACAGTTGCAATGCTAGAGATGCTCTTAGGTAAAGGATACCATATTAGATAGCCCTTCTACTCTTCGTAATTTAATTTGATAATATTACAAACATCTAGAGACAAACAAATTGTTGTATAAAAATGTTGCTAAATCCATTTAACTCTCGAAAAAGCATACAATTATTTGCCTATTGCTAATATTTGACTTGTTCTTTACCCAATTTGTACTGTTTATGCATGAGACTCTTTGTACCTAACTATGATAACAATTAGATATTTCACTACAATTCAAATCGTTTCAGTACCAATAAATAATTCTGCGACCTCAATCCACTTGAGTGACAAACAATGGCTTGGAATACACAGTATTAGTGAGGTTATATGACTTTTGATCCAGGAAAAACCAGGTATTTTTAGAGAATTTAAAGTAAATTAAGAAACAGAAACTTACGTTCGCAAAAGATACACGATAAAGTCTATAAGATCAGACTGTGGTAACTCAAGTTGCTTAGATTCCACTTGCTTCCTTAATTCATCCAAAAGAAAGTTAGCATCTCTCAGATTTCCTAGTGATAAATACCTAGCAAAAGAACCTTTAGTAAGCTACAGATCTTTAATTGGCATATAAGGAAAGATTATTAAACATAATGCACCCTTACATTAGAACTGCTCTAGCAATCGCAACGTCATCTTCACCCGGATAGCACTACATAGTTAAAAAGGACATCAGTTCACTTATTTAATATTATAAGGTAGCTAGTAACAGGGATGCGCTCTAAACAACCACAAAATTATTTGTGAGTCGAACTTGGCTAGGGTTTGATCTTCATGGGTCGGGATTGGAAACATAAATATTAACAAAATTATTACGACAAATCTACATAAAGAATGAGTAGAGACATGAAGCAAAACCAACATAAGGTCTTTGAAATGTCTCCTCGCCATGGAGATCATCTAAAGACAAAATGTGACTTGACAGAATGGACAACACAAAAATCTACCACAATTTGCAATATGTTGATTTAGAAAAGGTACAATTCCCCCCTCATATTAGTCTTCAAACATCAACACTCTTCAATAACTATTCAATCTTGTATCTTATCTCTTATCTTATTTTAAGAAGATGAAATAATTTATTCATGAAAAAAACAAAGAATCAAAGCCCCACGACAAAGGGAAAACAAAAAGATCACTCGACATCACGTTGAATCCTATATAACTAAATCCCTTCATCTCACCAGAAGAACTCTAATTTATTAATAAAAGAAGCTGTGAATTAAAGCCATACGACGAACGGAAAAGAAAAGCAATAAGAAGGTTACTTGACTATCACGCCAAATCCTTCTTAATTCATCTATATCGCTTTTAATCCCCATCCCAATAGGAAAAGGGTACTTTAATAAGAATCTCCATCCTCCAAACCAAATGCCTCTGAGAGTTCATGCCTCGATAACCATATTAAGTGCTCACATCTTAAACTGCCCATACATGGATCTCCCTGTGAATTTTTCATTCTCAACCATCTTTTATTTCCATTTTTCTTCTCTAATTTTTTGTGAAAACATACGATAATAGATTCCCAACCTCAAGACATCGTGACCGTACCCTAAGTAGCATACCACAATAATTAGAAAGTACGCTTCTCGTCCCTCATCCCAAAGTAGCCATGTTACCTGTGTTATGAAACCCTCATAACTTTGCTCTTTCCCAAGTTTGCTTGTAACCTTAAAGCCAACTAAAAGCTTAGTAACACCGAAGATGTACTTTGATCGTATTCTAGGAAGAAAAAGGTATCATCTGCAAATTACAGACAAGTAATATCTTGTGCCTCCTCATCTACCTTAAAACCATGAACCATGTTTTAGTCTATCACCCTACAAGCCAATCTGTTCAATGCTACTCTTGCCACAATGAACAAGGAGAGAAATAAAGGCTAGCCTAGGGGGAAAAAAACAACCTGGAACTCCATCAACTATGACTGAAAAGTTACTTATAAATTCCAAATTTTATCCACTACCTCTATTTTTCACCTAAACCCATCTTCTCTGCACAATAAATACACTAAGAAGTTTTTACATGCATGGCATTTCAAAAGTTAAAAAAGAAAACACAAACTTGAGTCTCCAAACTTAGTCATCACAGAGTATGCTGAAAATTCCAAATAATATCATGGAACTCAGCCCCAAACCATTTCATTTAAACTTCAAACACACAAACAATAGCAACCCCTCAAATTTTGGCCTGCATAAAAGGACAAAGGGGAAGGTCCAAGCAACCACCATCAAAATCAATACCTCAAACTCACTTAGCTCGTGGGTCTGCCATTTCCTAATATGTACGAGCACCACACCGTGATATTTTCACTCATCAAGATTTCAAGTCATCTTTTTTGGTTTACTCGGTTAATTTAAATTATTTTTTGGGTAATGCAAAAAATAAAGAAAAAGAGCATGGTAAAATGGAACCCACCATTACTCTAGAAGTAGGGGTGCAACTTTTGTTCGAATTTCCAATTTTTTCCGATTTCCGATCCGATTTTTCCGATTTTGGAACACTATTTTACAGTTCCGATTTCCGAAAATCCGATTTCCGAATTTTTCCGAAAAATTTCGGATCGGAATCGGAACAGATTTTGCAGTTCCGAAATTCCGAATTTTCCGATCTGATAATTCCGAATATATTCTTATCCGATTTATTCCGAAAAACATTCCGAATATCCATCAGATCCGATTATTCCGAAAATTTATAAGTTAAACACTTAAACGTATATCTGAACTAGGGCTCCATTCTCCACTCCTCTGCCTCCATTTTCCACTCCTCTACCTCCAAAATCTACTACCGACTCTTCTCCACTGATCTTCACCACCGACTCTTCTCCACTGCCTCCACCTCCACTTCACCATCGACTCTTCTCCACTGCCTCCACTTCACTGATCAGTAGTCCACTCCTCTGGAGATCAGTTCACTTTGATTTGAAGAAGAATCTTGGGCGTACATATCCAGTATCTATCTCCACTGCCTCCACTTTGATTTGAAGAAGAATCTTTGATTTTAAATCTCCACTACCTCTGTACAGTAGCTTCATAGGTGACTCTCTCTCTCTCTCTCTCTCTCTAGTATATCACAAGTAAAACAGTATCTTGATTTGGCTTTGATTTCCGAATTTTTTTCCTAATTATTCCGAAAATACATTCCGAAATTATTCCGAAAATATATTCCGAAATTTTTTCCGAATTATTCCGAATTCCGAAATTTCCGAATATTCCGAATTCGGAAATATTTATGCAGTTCCGAAAAAAATCGGATCGGATCGGAACAGATTTTCCAGTTCCGAAAAAAATTGAAAAAATTCCGACTAGGCTCATTTCCGATCCTATCCGAAAACAGGCCTATCTAGAAGTGATAATTCTTTTCATCTCTCTTGGTGCTGCAACGCTCAAAAGAAGGTCAGACGAAGCGTCAACAATCAATAATTGGAAATTTATGTTGCTTGAATAGTAAATAGCCGAGTAACCAGTGTGATAACGGAACTTTAAATCTAAGTAGAACATTACAACTTTGCCTAAGACATGGTATAGTTAAAGTAGAACATGAAGGATGAAACATTTTTTACTTAATGAGATTCTTGTTTAGCAAATAGAATCATTTAAACAGTTGCATTATTCAGCCATGAAAAGAAATGGAAAAGGAATATAACATGCTCATTGGAATGTACATATAGACAACAATTTAGAGTGACATAGAATCCTAACCTTGCCCATAAAGTTTACTAGAGAAGACGCAAACTTCCCTGTGTTGTTTCCTCGAACATAATAAGTAGATACTCTAGTCATGTCCTACATATCAACAACATATTGGTGCCGAATGAGTCATGATAAGCTATGAGCATCTTAACCATATTAATGTTGGTAAGCATTCCTTTATATAATAAAAACCAGTATTCAATAATAATAAATGCCTTATGATAAGTTATGATAAGCAATGAGCAACTTAAACATATTAATGTTGGTTTATCTGCTTTCTGCTGAATTTCGAGTTACAAGAGTATGTAAGCAGGTTTATTCACACCCCTTCACCAAAATGACATGATAATTCGCTAAAGGATGAGTTTCTTCCATTCAAATGGATACAATGAAACCTGTCTTATTGCACCCTATATAAACGCACAACCTCTCTAAATGCATAAAAAGTTTGGTTCCGAAATTCAAATCCTTTATAATTGTAAACTATATATTTGCACATTTTTTAGCGGTCCTAAGGGTGTGCATTTATCTAGGTTTCACTGTACGTCGCATTCTTTATATGATAAGCTTGTCGTTAATGGATATCATGAACATTAAATAGGCATTACTAAAGACTTGGTCAAAAATCTTTTGGGAGAAATGAATTAATACTAGCCATTTAAATGGATTGACACATACCCACGGGTAAAAATCTTAAAGATGTCCCAATTCTTATGAACCTAAGTAGAAAGTTAAAACAAGGTCCCTTAACATAATTACCAATTCAGGAGATTCGGAAAATATGTATTCAGCGAGCATGTCATGTAGTTCGGGTGATCCATTCTTTGGGGCTCCAAACTCCGCAGACCACCTAAGGAAAGAAATAAAAGCAGTTAAGAGTGTAGAGTAATGGAACTAATGAAAGCAACATAAACTAGCTAGAGTCAATGAAAACTAAATATAATATCATTAAAACAGCAACAGAAGAAAAAAAATGTGTTACCTACTACAAAATCAACTGTGAATAATTTATCTTTGGCAAACACCCAAATAAAGCAGGTAATATAATTTAAGTATTTGTTTGTAAGGTATAATATTGCGAAACTGAGGTTTTGCTCGAATACCTCTCTTTTATATTGTAAGGAAGTATAGTCATCAAAAGGTTCATTAAGTACAAAGTCAACCAGCTACAGTGGCATTAAAATTGGGAGTAATTGTTAGTGATTTTCTTTAGGATTTGGGATGGCACTGAGAGACCATGTAAGATCCACTTCCTGAAATGGGAGGCGGTTTGAATGAGAGTTTTTTTCTAGAGGGATGGAAATGGCGTTGCTTGGGAAGTGGTTATGAAGATTTTGTAAGAAGCGAGATGGTTATGGGCCAAGATATTAACAACTAGGTTTGGGATAGAGGAGCACGCACGACTTCTGAACAAGCTGAATATCATGTATGGCATAGAGCAACGAAGGTCAATTTTCAACATGTGGAAAGGTTGTCACATCGTAAATAGCTGAATCGCAAGAGTTAAAGTTTAAAATTCGTGAAGAAAAAAGCTTAGGACCGTCAAGAAATCAAATCCTTTGGTTTTGAAGTGGTAATGTCAAAAAATCGAATAAAGACAACAAAAAAAAACGTAGGATTTTAATAAAATCAGAAAAAGGTGAAATCTTGCAACATGTAATTCTCACATTTAAGTGTTCAACTTACTATTTTGCTGGATTTTTTGCACTTACCGTGGGGCAAATGTTTGACCCGATATGTAAATTCGGTGAGTGATAAGATTGTCCTTGATGGTTCAGCTGTGGTCTTATTGTATTAGGAACTTTTCAGTTTTAAAGTACAAATCTTGAAGTTTGGTTCAAGAGTTGTTTATTACCAAAGCCTACATTGGTGATTGGGTTTCCAATCTAGTCAGAAACTAACGATTGCATCTAGGTCTTCCACCTTTAGGACCTCTGTCTTGAAATCAGATAAATATCCAAGGTGCAGAGTAGTTGTCCTTTGGATATAGAATCTCATCAGAAAGATGTATATTTCAACAAACCTGGTAAGATTACTTGAGTTTAAACGATTAAACCATGATAGCATAGTCCCTCAAACAGGTAATCTAATTAAAGTATCTGAAAAAAATGTAGTTTGTTTAAATGGTTTCCTAATTTCTTTAAGTTTGTTTAGTTTTGAATTCCATAAATTCAGAACTACGAGATAGTTTTTGAAACCAAATAAAATTAACATTAGTTGCATTTAAAATAGGCCCCTTTATTGTTGACACTTTAAATTTTTTATGTCAGTTTGATTACTAAAATAAGTAGTTAGTTTATCAATTGTTGTTTACATGAAGGAGTCACATGAACCAGTTTTCTGATGTGTAATCTCCACCTCTCTTCCGCGTACTAACTTACATCAAAATAATAGACCGAGCACAATAACAAATAAATATATGTAAACATAACCCAAAAAAATTGAACGTGAAAACTTGCAGTTAATAAAATAAGAGAGCGGGAAAGAGGAAAAAGGGGTTTACTTGATTGCAGCTTTCAAGAATGATGAGCAACACTCCACGCGTGTTTTTGCTGCCCCCAGTGCTTCAGAAATCTTTTGCATGTCGTCATCATCCCCCAAGTGTTGTGGCACCAAAACATGCGGAAAGCCGTCGTAAATTTTCCTGACACGATCTGAAGGATATGCCAAGTCATAGCTATGAAAGTGGAAAGCAAAAAACTAAAGCGGTCACAAGTAAAATTATTACGAAAAGAAACAAGTCAATCTATGACAAAGACCTGACTGAATAAACTTGATTTGCAAGAATCAATGTTTGTATAATATTGGGTTTCCCCAAAACATAACTACAAGCAAAAAGAAGGTCGATGATCAGAACATCAAGGCAAGCAAGGCTAAACAAGATGAAATAACAAAAGATTGCCACACCATAAAGTGAAAAAGAAGAACTACAAGAACGAAGTGACTACTTCAAAAAAAGAGGACTGCACCAACTCCCAGAGAAAAACTAGTCATTCAAAATAAAATCTCCTAAAGCACTCATGATTTTGCTGCAAACAAGACTATGATGTGGAATCATAGCTTATACAAATCTGGATAATGATTTGTTGCAATTGAATTCTCATCTTCTTATTTCTATTTTTCTTTTAGTTTATTTACTTTGTTTATTTTTATTTGATAAAGGGGGTTGTAGTCCAAGTAGAATTAAGAGATCATTTTATTTAGTATGTTTAATTAGTAGAAAATGCCAAGAGAATTTTAAAAACAAGTTAGATCTCCACAAAAAAAGATCAATTCCCCCATTGTAACCAGATTTGATTAAGAAAATTAATAAAAATCAGCTTGCTTGATTAAATATAAGTTTTGACATCGTTGACACATTGATTCATTTCTTATGAGATTAAGTTCTAGCAATTTTGGTATCAAAATGCATAAAATCCTACGTAACATGGACACTTAATATTCCTAAAAAAAATTTGTGTCCAAACGTGTCGGACAATCGGATACACCGACACTCGTGTGGACACTCCAATGGGTACTTCTAGTATATAACATCAACTTTTTGACATAACTCTTAAAAAAAATTCACTTCTTAGGCATGTTATTCAACCCTACAAACTACTAACATTGTTTTATGTTTGTTTTAGTTGTAAATTAACCCATGAATTAAAATCATAATGTATACAAACATAATACATTCACAAATAATAAGACACAATACAGGAAATGTGAAGAAAAAAACTATCTTTTTAGGTATAAGATCGTGGCCGCATTTTTACCTATTTTGAAGCTGCCATGTCCGACACCTCGTACCCGTGTCAGACACACCGACACGCGTACCCGTGCCTATGCTACATAGATAAAATCCTAGGTTTTTGGGTCTTGGTTTGTCCTTCAACAACATGGTGGCCAGAATAAAGGTAAAGGAAGATCTTATGCTAAGAGTACCAGGTTTGACCGAATCGATGAAACTTTTCAACGTTGCAACATTTTACCTAACATGCCTTTATCTATTAGGCAAGATGAAGATTGACAATCCCTCATGATTCGAAACCCACTTTGGAATATGCAGCCTCTCACCCTTCGAACGAGATCCCCTTTTCCAAAAACACTATTCGCACCGGTTTCATAAATAATGTGAAGTGTTGTTTTCCTTAGTTTAGATCACTACACTAGGTCCCCTATTCCGATTTTTTTTACATTAGGCCCCCTCCACCATTTTTATGGACAAAATTACCCTCTAAATTTCTTCTTATATGGATCATAGCTTTTACTCTAGTAAGTTTTTCATCATCTATAACACTTTTGGGCTTACCTCTCATCCTTTTAGTTTTTCGTGTATATTCTTTTTCTACCAAGGGTACACCAATTTTGTGAATCTATTGTAAGTTTGTTGCAATTAGTTGCATAATGATGGTAATCTTTATGAACACTTAATTTAGGATTTATTGTTAAAGCTTGAAGATGAAGGAAGTAGGAACAAATATCTTTCAAAATTCGCGGGCAAAGAGACAAAGGCGTAAGTACTTGTCTTACTCATTTTCTCAAGGAAATTAAAATAAAATAAATAAATAAAAGCAGGTTATCTCAAAAGACACTTTCAATTTGATCCAACTCATGAAATCTCTAGCTTAGATCCTAAGAGGATAGGGTATGTTATCCCCAATATTGTGTCTGTTTTGGTTATTTCGATGGTTAGTTCAAGCATTTACGGCTTTTATCAGCAGTAGGAGATTTCTCATTGCATCACCTTTATTCATATATAAAAAATGTCATTTAAATTGGGTAAGAACTTTGATTGTGATGTCTTTGGACTGGAGAAAAGATTTACGATATACATACTTTTTTTTCAACATATAAAAGAAAAGGGCAAGAGTTGTTGTGGGGGGGTGGGGGGGTGGGGGGCTATTGCCCCCGTTCCAACCCTTGGAGTGTATTCCTTCAAATCAACCCTAAACCAATAAGAATAATAAGAAGGATGAAATATATAGTCCAACTTATATATTACAAGAAAAGAACCTAACCAAGTGTTTCTTCATTGCATGAAAATTTTCCTTTAACAAGTGTCTCCACAAATAATCCAGCAAGTTCTGCTCCACAAATAACCTTGCAGTATCACGTTGCAATAGATCAATTGAAAAATAAATATAGGATGAAGAGGGTAAAACCTCATGATACAATAAATTTAAATCACATGCATATTGCAAGAATATTATCTTATAACCGGAAAAGATTAACATAGCATAGTTAACTTAATGTGGCAACAATGCCTAGATATTCAAAAGGATATACAAGCACGTAAAGATAAGCTACTGACACTCAAACAACAAAACTTTCACTAAATAAGTTATATTTACAGTTTACTACAACAAATCTAAAAAAATTGAAAGAAAGTGACATTTTTCTTTTTTGTAATCTTTTCGGCGTCTCTTGAACTTTTGAACGGAGTTTTGTTCATCTTTAAAAGTGTAGTGGTGTAAGCCTCTTAGAAAAAAGATTGGGAAAGTTCTTTGGAATCTTACACCATATACAATCGGATGGGTGCTGTGAAAGGAAATGAATGATAGGCACTTCAATGAGAGGGTTAAGATCTTGGAGGAAATCATCTTTGAAATATTCGCGACTATCTTGAATTAGTCTTCTCCTTCTCATGAAGGGATCAAATTTGAAGATCTTGTGACATGACGAAAAGTTTTAGTTACCATAGGCCGATGTGAGGTCGAGTGTCATGTATTTTATTTTATTTCTTTGCCTTCAGGTTGTATTCTTTTCATCTTTGAAAGTTTCTATCTCTTTATCAATAATTATTTTTACATTCTCAATAAAAAATATGACATTTTTGTATACAAAGTTTCATTCTAAATGCATCTCCCAAATGCCTCACCTACGGGTAAAATTTGTTCCCCGCATATTTTGAAGGAGGTTTAAACCCTACTTCTTTGATTATTAAACTAATGATGCATATGTTTTCTCATACCTAGAAACAGTTTCTGGCATCTTTGATCAAACTACTACTCTCCCCAAGAGATGTGACTATGAACTCTATTTTCGAAGATAAATAAATTGAAACATTAAGAACTTACTTTAGTTGGGTAAAGATAATATGTAAACATGCAGACCTGATCGTGTTTCAACTGAAGGCAAGCTCCAGACTGTAGGATATCCAAGGCTTCATTACATCTCTCGGCAGATATATATCTACAAAGAATTACAATAGTCATCGTTGGAGCAGAAACTTAATTTCTGAACTACTTAGGCTAATTATTTTGTCCTCCTTGAGAAGGTCACTTCTAGAAAACAAAGAAACAACGAAAACGCAAATTCAAATAGAACTTCTAGGTGTCTTAACCGAAACTTTCTTTATAATTACCATTTACGCTGAAAGAACTGATGGAGGAATTTGAGATTGCATCATTTTTTCTGGCTAAACCCCAACTGTGATTCTGTAAAGGGAATCTCCTTACCAAAGAGACTCTTCCGGGCGTGGAGATTACCAATGCTCGTCTTCAAGCAATCACTTTTCATCTCTTTTGATTGTCATATATGAGCATGGTTGTGGTCATAGTTAGAGAGAGTGCGGCTATTTTTCTCATGGTGGCATGTTTGAAGGTCGTCGTTGGCAGCCTTTCAGCCGTCTTATCTTATAGGTGATCGATTTCAGCCCCGAAAGTGCACCAACCATAGTGGCACTATTCTTGTTGGAAGAGTGAGGAAATGAGTATACAAGAGAATCAACGAAATTTTTGAGCCAAATTATAGATAATGGTGATAGAACCAACACTTTTCTTTACACTCTCCTATCTCTTGGCATTTCCAATTTTTCAATTAGGCCCTGCTTAATATGCCAGGGATATATCATAAATGTAACTCTCCACAAATAAATAAATCATTTTTAATTTAGATAAGCTAATATTCAAGAATTTTGATGTAGGTGCTTGGATGTCTCCGTTTTCAAGCCAGTAACATTCCCAACAGCACATGTGAATAATCAAATATAGGAAATAAACATGATTCGCTATTTACGAGATACCAAATATAGACACTTAATTCCAGCACCTCGATGTTGTAATCTTTATCCTACTTCCTGGTGACTATTGATCTCAGATGAAGAAGGTGATTAGTGTGGGGCATGCATGATAATAACGGTTTATACTAATACACTTAATTCCAGCACCTCAATGTTGCAACCTTTATCCTACTTCCTGGTGACTATTGAACTCAGGATAAAGAAGGCGATTGGTCTTGGGCATGCATGATTATGACATTTTATGCTATCTCAAGCAGAGTAAGACCTACTGTATTACATTCAAGAGTATATTTCAGTGGCATTTTCAACTGGGTCATTCGGCACTTCTGAACTTGAGATAGTTGAATCTATAGTTAAATCCTACATGCAAATGATTCAATTTGCATGAGCAATGTACACATAAAAAGAATGCTAGAAGAAATTAAAGGTCGCAAGGTGATATACTAGTGACTATTGACTAATGTGATCTAATAGCACAAAGAAAACTAAGCAGCAATTCTCATACCTTGCACTAATAGATTTATACATCTGTTGTGCCCCATAGTAATTTCCCTCTTTAACAGTCTTTTCCAACTTCTCTATCGTCTACATTACAACATTACAAGCAGAAATCAAACAAATGTACTTAACCAAGTAAGATGATTATAACAAACCGAATCAACAACCAGAAATTAGTAAATTACAGATATTTTAATCCATTGTTCATGAAAATTGATCTAATTTCAATCCCTAAATAACAAATCAATCTAAAATCCACCATTATTGACTAAATTGATCTCCAATTCTAATTACAAATTCAGAATTCATGGATTAATTTCGAAAAAAATCATTCAAATAACGAGATATTTAGAGTTTTACCTCCTCTGATGGAGGCAATGCTCCTCTTCTAGGTCTCTCTCGCACCATTATTGATGAACAGAGCACTCTCGTGTTTTTTTTTTGTTTTCTGGAAGTATGAAGTGTCGTTTTTTGGACGGAGAAGAATAAACCACGGTGCATGGAGTAGATTATTTAGTCGTTGATTTGTTTCTTAATATGAAAAATAAGCCATATGTTTTGGAGCTTTTGAAGCCTCTTACACTAAAAAGAAAAAACCTGCGTGTGTTTTGGCATTTTTTTACTGATAGTCTGGTAGGTGTAGGTTTTACAATTCCACATTTTTGTAGGTCTATATGTAATAGTTATTGTAGAATATCATTTTTGTGATCTTACAAGCTTGCTTTGGTAAACTTGTTAGTTAAACTTACACTTTTCTTGTAACTCAAGGTTTTCGTATTTTTACACCCCATTCAAGAATTATTTAGATGTCCAACACCTTGAGCATATTTTCCTGCTCGTCCGGAGAGATGAGCTTACAATCCTAAATTAGCAAAATAATTATATAGAAACCAAACATGTTTTTCTTGAAGTTTTTTTTAGCAAAAATAGTCGAAACAACAAGCATTAAAAGACATCAAAATCTCCCTCAGTTTTGGGTAGTAGCATTATTAATCTGAGATGGCATTTGTTTTTTCACCCACTAGTCTGACTTGAGTCAGTGATTTGGACTGACTCAAGTCACTTAGAGTTGTTTATTTTTTCACTCAGATAAAACATCTGAAAACTCATACTCATATCCAATAAGCCAGCTGAGAGCATCTCCTAAAGTGCCTCACTACCTTGAAATCCAAGGTGCCACCTAAGATTTTATTTATCCAATAGTGTCTTACTGAATTGGATTTCACCATCCAAATTCAAAGTTGAGTATTGTAATCCAATACTCAACATTGGATTTTAATGTCGCGATTGTGCGTCTGTTCTATTTTTAAATAGTCGCCTAAGATTTTGGTGCCCAATTGTGTTTTTAAACAAAAATTCAAATCGGGCGTCTAAGACTTGTGCGCCCAATAAAATAAATAAATAATCAAATCGAGCGCCCAAGTCAATTTGGACTTAAGAAAAAAAAAAAAAAAAAAAAAACAGGCGCCTATTAAAAAATCTAAATTAGGTATTGTTGGAGGAAATAGAGTCTGACTGACTTGGATTTGGCTTTTGGTTTTTTTTTTAACCAAGTTAGTCAGGCACTTTAGGAGATGCTCTAAGAGCAACTCCTAAAGTGCCTCACTACCTTAGATTTTAAGCTCCCACATCAGATTTTCGTCCTCCAACAGTGCCTGACTGACTTGGATTTGAGTCTCAAAATCCAAGTCTCAGTCTTGGAATCCAAGACTCGGTATTGGATTTTTAAGTCGCGATTGGGCGCCCAAGTGTTGGGTGCATGCTATGTTTTTAAACAGGCGTCTAAGACTTAGGCGCCCAATTGTTTTGGTTTTTTTTTTAAATCAATCGGGCGCCTAAGATTTAGGCGCCCAATTTAAAAAGAAAGAATTCAAATTGGGCGTCCAAGTGTTATGCGCCTGTTTGAATTAGTTTAAAATTCAAGTCAGGTACTCTTGGAGGAAATTGAGTTTGACTACTTTGGATTTAGCTTTTTTGCATCTAAGGCACTCAGACACTTTAGGAGATGCTCGAGCGAGCTGCCTGACTCTATATTTCCTCCCCAAATTACCCTAAAAAAAAATAAAAATTACGAAAACCAAAATCATAACACTCTTTTTTCTCCACAGCTCCTCCTCCTCCCAACTAAACCCCACTCATCTGTTGATAGCTCCTCGTTCACCTCCTCCTCCGTAGATCCTCAAGCTTACCTCACATTCACCTCTCTCTCTCTCTCTCCCCAGTTGGAGAAGTTGAGCTATTATCTCTTTGTTTGATTCTTCTGAAATTGGTATGTTTGATTCCTCTGAAATTGGTTTATCTCTGTTTAGTTTTACTGCGATTTGAAATTAGGGTTTTTGATTTGATTTGTTATTCCAATTGATAATTTTGTAGCTAATAAAGGTAAACCTAGATACCTTACTGGGAGAGATATCATCAATAGTAGTTGTTATTGTTTACTTTAAGACCTGAGGTTTTAGTAAATTTATTAATGAATTTGTGGTAGTTTTGAGGCAAATGATAAGATCATCTGCAAATAGGTTAGAGATTAATGGAGTTTGAGTAGGCAGCTTTGATCATCATAGTAGAAAGATAATGCTACTTTACCAAGTCAAATGCCTTGTGGAGATCAATCTCGAGCAGCATCGTTTCAGTTCTACTCATGAACATGTAGAATATTGTCTTGAATGTATCTCACATCATGTTGTGAAAATAGCGTGTGTTGGGATCTCCAAAACTTGGCCACTTACATCTTGCTTGTTGTTTCATCTGAATTTCTTCGGTGTGTATAAGAGGGAGTTGAGCTTATTTATAACTTGATTTATAGTGTAAGGTGCTCTAGTTGCATCATTTTGTAAATGTTGTAGCTTAGTTCTGGCTTCTTCAATCTGTAAGACAGGGATCCCAAATACCTTTTTTTGTTTTCTTCCAAATCTTTATATCAGCTTTAAGAATCTTCAGCTTTTGTGTAAGAACAAACATGGGAGGGCCTACAACTTTTGATCCGCAGCCTTCTCTACCACATTATGGAATGAAGGATGTATTGCTCCTATCACAATAGCAAAAAATTCAATTTTTTTTTAGTGAAAACTGTTATGTTTATCTGTACATCTGCAGAAAACTGGAACTGTTTGTTTATGTTGTTATAGAGTACATTGGTTGGTGAATATGAATTATTGATGTATCCTTGTTTTGATTGCAGGGTTGTTTGTTTGAACACCTCTAAGTGGACTTAGATCAAGTCAGACTCAGACTACTCAGAGGCAAAAAAACAAACGGCCCCTCCCTCTCTTTTGTTGTGGATTCTAAGCTCACTCAAATAAACCCTAACCCTTTCTCTCTATATATATATATCTTGCGGAGACTATGGGACTGGAGCTAGCTAACAACAGCTCAGGAGGATTCGTTGAAATGGAGGAGGAGGTTGGCTACAACGATTACGAATTGGTGTATCGAGTTCGCAAAGTTCTTAATTTGGTCAGTGAGGTATGAATCATCACATCTTTCTATTGGTAATTTTCTTAAATGATTATAACCATGAAGTTGAAGTGAATTGGGTTGTTCTAGACCTCTGGGTGTGTCTACAATCTATGTTTGGGAGAACGAATAAATTGTGAAGAAAGAGAATTTTTTTTGTTGTTGAGAAATTTAAGTAATGAAGATGTCAAACATTGTTTAGAATCAATTCAAGAATGAGGAAGCAACATATAAATTATTATAATTGAACTTATTATATTAGCTACCGATTACGAATCAACAATGTTCGCATGAACGTGAGTAATCCGAAGATAATGTGTACAAAGATACTAGTATTACTATTGCCAAAGTTCGCCGTAGTTGCTGCTAGTGGTTCTTCTGGTTGAAGATGTAGAGAGGGTGTGGGGGGGGGGGGGGGGGGGGGGGGGGGGGGGAGGCGTGGATATTGTAGTTGTTTAGAGCGGATTGTACTATGCTTAAATGGCTAAAACCCTAATTAGCATTTCCGGAAAAAAAAATGCAGTAGATGATAAGTTTGAGTGAAATGCCATTTTGCTACCCTTTTTTGTTAAAAGTTAGGACTTAGACGTAACTTTGGAATTATTGTTTGCCTAGTATTGTGCGTAATCGGTTACATTTTTAATGATGTAGGGTGAAACTAGCGATTATAATCATTTGGTTGGTGTTATGAATACGACCGAATATCTCGCGCCTGATGAGGTGGCACTGCTCGTGGTAAGTTATTGTCTCATTATTAGAACTGTTACTCAAGTAAACAAATTTTACTTACTATTTCTTATCTAATCTTTATCTGATATTTGTTTGTATTACATGTCAGACAAGTTTACAGGCGTTGTCCAGAGCTGTTTCCTACATAGATCTGGAACATCATTTAAGTTTGATTTCTTCAGTAAGTTTGTACACATTCCCTTCGAGTTTTTCTTCCTTACAATTTGTAATGAAATTAGGCTGAAAGTCTGTTCAAATATCCATATGAAGCTAATTTGTGAACTTAGATTCAACATAAAAGACTTGAGAAGTTTGAAAATGGCTTTTAGATGTAGCACAAATTCTATCTATTGGTCACTATAGCTCTTGACTTGAATGCTTATTTATTGATTTTCACTCATAAGCGAGTAGTATTTAAGCTAACTATGTCTTTTGTAGCAGACAGTAGTCTTTAGAGATATAATTAAAACCCTCTTAGTATCAACCTTGGTGATGGCGTTTCTCATTAGTGATTACATTTCAGATTTTTGGAATGAGCATGTGGAACTACGGGCCGGATGTGATGGAGGCCTTGGCGGAACTGATTGTAAGAATGGTACGCAGTTCTTGATGGTTACCTTTTCCATAGAACTGTAAAGTCTTTCCTTGTCGATTAATCTCGACACTGCATTTGCATTATATTTCAGGCTACTAGCGGGAAGTATTTTGAATCATGTTTGGACACACTGATTTTCAATTTTATACCACCCCATTCGTTCTTAAATTTGTTGAGACAGCCCCGAGGCCTAGCAAAAAAAGATCAAGTTTTCAATCGGGTGCATGCTGCTATGAGAGAAATATCTAGATTGTTACCTGGCGCTCCTTTAAAGTTATTGGAGCTGATTCGGTGGAGAATGCCGGTTAAAGATGGCAAGGAGGCTGTGAGTAATAATCCCCCTTTCAAATTTACTCCATGTCTATGTTATTGTTTTTCTCTGCATACTATTGATGAGTCATTGCTGATAAGCCCAGTTTTTATGTTTGAATAATTACATTTTTGTTAAATCCAGAGGGACTTATTTTTTGATTGTGGTTACATTGTTAATTATCGGTAATTTTTGTAATAAATCCCTGTTAAAAAGAAATGCAGGCAACTGGACCATTTCATAGTTTAGTTGGAGCTGGGTTAAAAAAATGAAGCCAACAAACCTTTTTCTAGTTCAGTTGGAGCTGGGTCTAACTTGGAAGTTTGACAGACCTCATTTTCGCCTAAGAAGGTAAGACGGACCCACATATCTGTTGTAGAGAGGCAAAACTTTCTCTTCTTTAACCTTGTTTCGTTCCCAGATTTACCACTTGTCAGCCACGAGTGTCTTGTGTTGCCGTGACACGTTTGACATTTTGGGACCAATCCTTTGACCTATCCATACTTATTGTAAAGGTCGAAAATGTAGAAGTCCACAATGATCATTTTCATTCCTCTCATGTTCTTGTGTCGAGTTTATTCTTTTCTTAGAGAGAGAGGAAGAAAGTATTTAACTGTCAAGGGTGCATAGACAAGGTTTGCAATAATAGTGTAACTTTTAAATTTCTGGTTAGGTGCAACTGAAACAAAGATAAAAGTTTATCAATGAAACAACTAATTTGATTTGAGTTATACTTTTTAAGAGGGGAAGTTAGTATAGAATTACGAGGCTTCTTTTATAAAAGCTTATATGAGGTTTTCCTTTATCTAGTTTTATTTAGTCAGATATTTAGTTGAAATAAAAAGACTACTTTCAAAATTTAATCAGCCTCTCAACACTAATACAGAACTTCATTTAGTTCCGAATGTAACCACTTCCACCTGGAGTTGAAGAACATACCCTTCATGAAAAAAAACTTCTTTACTCTACCCAATGACGAGATTTTATCGAGATAATGACTGTCTTTCTTCCTTTCTTGTTTTTTCTTTACTTTCTTAGAATGTCCCTGCATTCTTGTCTTATCCAATTTGCCCAAATAACCTCAATGGGGACAAACTGCCACGTAGCTTTTCTCTGTCAAAAAAGACGAGTAAAGCTCAAATTATCCAAGTACTATCTTCATTGTTTGGCAGGTTAGTAGAAACCATCCTACACTGCCTTGAGTTAACCTTCCCAACTTTTGGAAAGAATAAAAGCTCTAGATATCCATAAGGTGAGTAATCCCTAGGACACAACACACCAGTATTTATTGGGGTCACACTTGAAGACCAAGGCCCCGGGCAACCTCAAATAGGTGAAACATTTTGCACTTAATTCTACTGTTTTGTTAGGGATATACGGACACACAACGTTGAATGAGTAATTCTTGACTAAAATAAGTGTGAAAATGAGTAGAAATATACAAAGCATAGATATGGTTTCAATAATGTGAAAGTTGAACATTCTGTATTCTTTCAAGATTTATCTTTACTGGTATATCAATAAGTTAATTGCCCCAACGTTTGTGCCTATATTAATCGAAAAGTATTCTTTTTCTTCTCACAGATAATAGTAGTATATGTGGAGAGCATGCTAAGACTGGAGAGCGGTTTATTTGACGAGTTTGATGTAAATGGTATGCTGACGGCTGTGGTGGAAAGGCTTGTAGATTTAGACGTAAGAGAATATTCTTGACATTTATGATATATCTGATGTACTCTGTATCAGCATAGGGATACAGTACATTGATAGTAGTATCTGAATGGTAGATATATCCCGATATGGCAATATATCATGATACATCAGTTGAAGTAAGGATTTTGTCCTGTATATCATTTACCACTATTCGAGTTTGTTGAACCAATAGAGATATCAACTATATTCTAATATATTCAGGATATATCTCAATTTTTGCTGACCCCACTGGAACGTAAATTTGATCCTTGCGTGGATATATCAGAATATGGGCTGATATAGTTCGTTAAGTTCGACTTTGAACCTTGCATATAATCTTTTATCTACATGCATAAGAATATTGTGAAATATGCTAATGCAACTTTGTAATACTAGTTATTTGAATTGTTCGTAGGTGGACATAGGATGGGAGGAAATCTTGCAGGATGACACTGGTAAAGGCATATTTGACATGGAGCTAGAAGATGCTGAAGAAACCCAAGACCATGCTGAGAAAGATGGTATTGAGGTGTGTTTCCCAACATGTTACAATTCATCTTAGAGAACCGAACTTTCGTTCTGAGGAAAACTACCGAACTGTTTAATTATTTGCAAAACAAGGAACCTTAAACAACATTTGGATGCCATTTTCTGAATTGTGCATGCTGATGGAAAATCTCGTTTTAGTATGCTACTTCCTTCATGCTGTTTAAAAGTGAAAAACAACGAACTATAAATGTCCTTTCAGCGAAAAATGACATTAGAATATCGTATTCAGTATTACTGTCAAGTTTTTTGGACGGTGGCTGGACATGGGAATTTGAAAAGCGGCATTTCAAGCACAGTTTTTGGACGTGTTTGCAAATATTAAGAGTTTTGGTTCTCTAGGTTTTGCATATTCTCCAAAAAGTTTGTTCATCTTACTTGAGTTTCAAATTAGTAACCGCGTCCTAAAATTAGGGGCCATGAATCGGCGCTTGCCGCTTGGTAACATAGAAATGTTGTTTTCCATTCTTATTATTCTCTTAGTAATGATATAGAAACTTATATGCATATTTTTTTTTTTATTATCATTAGGCTCCAAAAAGTGGACAGAGTTTAAGTGGAAATGTTGTGGCTGAGAAACTAGATAGCTTGATGGTACTCACATTTGATTATCTTAAGTCATGCTATGAACATGGTCGTATGATTAAGGTAACTGAGACTTTATTTTATAAATTAAATGTTTATTTGCAATGGTAGTGATGAAAATAAAATGGCAGTCCAAGACTTTCATTTTATTTGTGGACCATCATTTATTTAATTTGCATGAGAAACCATTCTTGATGGCATGATGCCATTTAAATGACGTCCACCCTCTCGAGTTCTTATTGTGTGTTTGTCGATAGTTAAGTGCTAAAGTCAAGCAGACAGATTTTTCTCCCATTTTCTCATCAATGCGTTTGTGTGGCGGAGCAAAGTTAGCTATATAATTTATGATAATATCAACCCATTTATTTTCAATGGTTAGGTATTTCAAACTCTTCTTCCATCCTTTGAGAAGACAGTCTTAAACGTCCACAAGTCAAAGTTTACACAGGTTAGCTTTATCTCAATTTTACTTTGTGTTCCTTTCCTACTTTTTCATGTACTGAGTATTTGTGGTTTTGGAAAGCTATGGTGTTGGATTCATTTTCTGAGAATTAATTGCCCTTTGTTTTTAGTTTGTGATATTCTACGCATGTGCACTGGATCCGGAATACTGTGGTGTTATATTTGCGGAGAGGCTTGCAAATGTTTTTCTGTGTAAGACGGATGATACATACCCTGAAAGTACAAGGTAATCTTAAAATGAGCTCTAAACTTTTAGTATTTGTATTGACTTGTCTAGGAGGCGTAGGGTAGAGAGATACTTGGTAAAGAAGCCACCTATTTTTAAAAGTTGTTAGGAAAAAGGACTACGTGGGATTTATGGCTATAGCAAACGAAGTCGCCAAATTTGGTGAGCCAATATGATTTTTAGCAATTTGATTTATATTTGCCGAGTCGAATGGAGCTCTCTTTTAATCTTTTGACTCGCCAAATTTGCCTTTAAAGCAAAATGGCTAGTCGAATACAGATGCTCGAAGGATGTTCTTCTCAACCCACATCATCTAATTGTTGTTTTCTTTACTTGCAATTTTTCAAGTATGCCTCATTACAAAAGTCCAATTCCAAGTTTCAAGACTTCTCAAAAGGGTAGCACAACTTCTTCCAGGGACCACTCTCTTAGGTACATTGCCATGCTACAAAAACCTCGCCATCATTTTCTCAATTTGCCTTATGGATTTTTTAGGAAGGATAATTGTACTTGTCCAGTATACATATATACTATTGAGCATAGACTTTATTATCTGTAATCTTACTGCAAAGGAGATGGTTGTTCTTCCACGAGCAAATTCTGTACCCCAGCCTATGAATTAAAGGCTGACAGTGTCCATAGCCAAGTTTGCCTGAAGTTAGTAGTAATTCAAGGAACCTGAAGGGTGTTTGTTCTTCTTTGAAGCCTACTGCAAACGCTAAGTGGGTTAGAATATGATACAAACGATCAGCGGAAACAAAAGACCGTTTTTGTAACCAATAACACTCCAATCGAACTTAAGACTCACTAACTTTTGTTAGATCTCAAACCAAAACCCTAAAACAAAGTTTAGTAAAGCCAAAGACCGTCTTTGTAACCTTGCCTATGTCCCCTCTCTCCTTTGAAGCTCCCTTCCAAATTGCCATTCACTGGGACAATGTATGGTTCAGTTGGATACATATTTTTATCCATTCTACAAACTTAGGGGGAAACTTCAATTCTTCCAGATTATAGCAACCACAATTTCTTGTTGGACAAAGTCATAAGCTATCATAAGGTCTAAAACTCCGCATTTTTTTTCACTATATATTAGGTTATTTATTATAGTGATTTCCGACTTACTGCTAATCTGCTATGATAATAGTGTATTATCAAAATAAATCGTAAGAATTTTATTTTCATTTTTTATTGTTGCTAAGACACTAGATTAAAGTCCTTTCTGATTTTTTCAGGATGAATGCTGTTTCTTATCTCGCTAGTTACCTCTCTCGTGGGAGATTCTTGACGTCCTCTTTGGTTGCCAGCATCTTAAAAAGGTTATCAAACTATCTTGGCTTTCCAATCTTTTTGAGTTTGATTATTGGTTAAGATCTGTTATCACTTTGCTTGGAAATTACCTCAATTACGTGGTTCTCTTTTGATTTCATGCTGTTTCAGACTTGTAGAATGGTGTTCTGATTATTGCGTACTCCAAGGTGGCGAGGACAAAGTAATAAAACCTGGATCACATGCAATATTTTACGCAGGATGTCAGGTACGGCTGATGCAGTAGTACTGATATTACCCTCTCCATGACCTCATATCTGACATCATCTCTCTCTCTCTCTCTCTCTCTCTCGGTTGTTTACAATATAGAGTAATACCCGTAAGCTTAAATAAAAGGGTTGGTAGAAATAGGTTCAGATTAGATTTATTGATTTGAGTAAAAGTTTGAGAGCTTTGTTCCTCCCTCTTTGTGAGAAAAATCCCTAGTTTAAATTGACTAGTTTTTTCCCTCTAATTTGAAATGATTCCCTTAAATTTTAAATTTGATTGGGAATTTTTATTTTTGATATTAAAATTTTGGTTGCTTCCATTGTTAACTTTTCATCAAAGGGAGTTGGATAGGACATGGCATGACGTATATAGTATGATATTCCTTACTAGTATAAAATTTTCATATTTAAACTATGTGAACATTTTTGGCCAAAATATTTCAACGTAATTTCGGAAAAAAATAACTTTCTTCTTAAATTCTTGAGATGCACTGTTTTAGGTATGAATAATACATATAAAGGCTGTTTATTGCTTGGTTGATGTTTACACGAATCAGCATCCAAGTGACCTGACTCTGTTCTCCAACTTCAATTTTAATTCCCCACCACCAACCATACCACCATTTATTAGTCGAAATTGCAAATATTGGAGTTTGTTATGGTATACTTATTATACTCTTGTATCCCATGGATGATCCAAATCAAAGTTGCTCTCCCATGTATCCAAGGGCGCAAGTCAAAAAGTTGATCTTGAGCCATACATATTGATCAATAGAGATGTTTTACTCTGAAACAAATTAGACTCAACGAATGAAAGATACCATGCCTTATTATAATTGATAAGTCACGTGGCCGTTACAATACCCACGTAGGCGGGTGCCTCTCCACCTTGCATGACCACTCTCTCTCTATTTTAGTTATTTCTAATTAGTTTATTTGATTTGCATTATAATTAGGAGAAGTTTCCTAATCAGAGTCTAGCTAGGTTTCTATTTGTGCTAGGTCTCTTCTCCTATAAAAGAGACCTTAAGCTCAGTTTATTTCTTATGTTGGTTGAGTGAGAGAGAAAGGCTTAGCCTTAGAGAGATATGTAGAGTTTAGGGTTAATCTCATAAACCCTCTTATGACGTTTATTTTTAACCAATTAAGTGAGTTTAATTCAAAGGTGAGTTTTAGGTTAGTTTAATTGTGAATTAGATCGTTGCTTCCGAGTAGTTTTTAACAATAATATTTGCACATAATTGTTTATGCATTGTTTTATTAATGGAATTTAGCATTAGCGTGCTATTCATTTTTATATCTTTTATATATTCAAATTCCAAGAAGAGATATTAATCTAACTTACTTTTAATTCCAGGCAATTATGTATATTCTTTGCTTCCGGATGAGATTACTGATGGATGATTCTGATCTCAAAGCACAGCTACTCCATATGCCTTTAGAGCCAATCTTACGATATAGGCTAGATCCACTGAAGGTGAAACACTTCTCTCTCCATGATAATCAGAATATTTACTTCACATGTTCTAAGATGTTTCCTACAATTTTTTTTTAGTTCTTTTGCTACAAGTCTTGGTTAATTTGAGTATCTCCAATGTGAATCCTCTTTTACTAGATTTGCTTCCAATTTGAAATAGTAAAAGCATTTTCTCTAGATGGTGGAAATGGTAAAAGGAGTGGTAAAATGTGCGTCTTGACATAAAAGTGAATAACCAAAAGTCCATTACTTTTGGCTGTACATTGTTCCATCGGAGGTTCTGTCAAAAGATTGATATTCAAATATTGATACTCGAATAACCTTTGATATTTGATATATGATATTTGAAGTTCATCTTTCCAATTTGTCTTGATGTCTTTAAAGTTTCAAATATCTCCGTTGGTCTTGATAGTCCTTTTTGTGTGATTTTCTTTGCAACAGGTATGTCTGCCTTCTATAGTTGAGGAGTTCCTCCGACAAGCAAAAGCAGCTCATCTTTTTACTGTTTCAGAAAATTTCTTCTTTGAAAACGTACTTGAGTCTGATTTCTCCAGAGCTTATGGTGGGATGGAAAGACTTGACATGTTCTTCCCATTTGACCCAATTCTATTGAAGAAATGTGATAGGTATGTTTCCTATTTTTTACATAGAGTTCTCTAGTCCAACAATAGAATGAATTTGCACTCTGACGACGAGTTTTAGTAGATATTATCAACACCTTAGTCCCGCGGGATGTCATTTTTTATTATTTTTTGTTTCCATTTTTACTGACCCTAATTTCATTCCATTTTTGAAGATTTATCCGGCCATATTATATCTATTGGTCTATGGTCAAATCCACTTATGATGATGACGAAGATGGCAACAGCAGCAGCGACGAAGATGCAGATGAGAATGATGTAGAGGAGGAAGATGGAGAAGAGCAAGATATAGATGAATTTGAGAATTCGTTGAACAAAATGTCTATCACTCCAATGAAGAAGTACATGAAACACAGGATGCCTGCCAAAATTCGACCCTCTACAAGTCCCGAATCGATTTGAGTACTCGATAGAGAAAAGAAAACAATGTTTTCTCAACCAGAATTATTGTCACGATCAGTTACTGAATTTAAGAACTCGTCGAAATGTCAGTCATTCACTTGTGAAGCTGGATTGAAGTAGAGGTTATGTACCATATAACACTAATGTGGTAACATTGTAATCCTCTTTAAGTTCCGAAATTTTGTAAGTTGTTGAAGGTGCGATTTATTCATTCATGGTCACTTTGTCTGTGTTTGGGTGTGAAAAATGCCGGAAATGGGTGAAAGTAATAACAGCGGTGGACCGAAAAGTACTAATTGATTGGGTTTATCTATTTTATTGTATTTAAATTTTGTGGTTAAAACATCTTTGTATGATCAGCAGTTCGGCACAATTGCTCTCGTCCGAATTACACATTTTAAAGATATATTTACCGATGTAATGAAGTCTACTGAGTCGATATATATTTTCTTTTCTTTCAGTAATGTACTAAATACTTCTTTCAGGTTTACCCTTTTCTTGCCAACGAAACACTACAAATCTTTGTGATCTGTAAAATTTCCGGTCCTCCCCGTGTATGTTAATGGATAGAAGAAATCTTACAACGTCATCATTGATTGTCTAAATCACGGGAATCGTTTCGGCCCAGAGAACGACCGATCGAGCAACTTGTAATGGCTAGTTTTTCGGTTGGTAAACTTAGCCAATACTCAGGTAAAAAAATTACGATATAACTGCAAATAGAAGCTAAAACACAATAGATTTTACGTGAAAATTCAGTGAAATTTGAGAAAAACCACGACTTCGAGAAGGGTTGTGATAAAACTCAATTATGTGCTAATCTGTTACACTTGGAGAGATATTGGGTTTATGGGTATAACGAAAAGTATATGCCCTGCCTGTGTATTTATAGATGGATATAGAGTTACAAAAAATAATTCTCTTAACTTTATGGGAGGTGGACGAACTTCACAGAGCACACACAACGGCTATATCTGACCAAATGTAACGGCTATTGTTGAGGGATCGAGCTGTGTAGTTGTAGACTTGACATCTTCTCGAATATTCGAATACCTTCGACGTCGAATCTGAGGAAGATGCTACTACGCAACTATTGCAAGTCCTCGCCACGCGAAGTATTGATGACCCGACCCACTAAACAAACCCGAGTACCGACCCACGTTTACTGTGTGACTACTGCCAGCTTTTTTATTTTTGTGATCGAAAAGGCGCGAAGCGAATCAACGGTTTGATAAGTGGGTCCCACCAACTCTCTCCAAACCCATCGTTGTTCTTCGAAGTTTCGACTCTCTTTCAAACCCTAATTTCAAACACGCTTCTCATTCTCACAAATCCCTCTTTATCTACTACGAAACCTCATGAATTCGTCAAATTCTCTGTTTTGGTTGCTGTTCTAGGTCAAATTCGGCTTGTTTACGTCTCCAATTAGGAATGTTGAGGTCAAATTTCAGAGATTGAGGTGCTCCAATTGTCTAATTAGCTCTAAAGTGGGACTAATTTGAGGTTATGGTGTTTGCGTGGTGGAGATTGAATGGATAGGATTGGGTTTGATTTGAGTTTAATGGGTAAATGAGCTCGAGATTCGGAGTTTTTTCGGTGAGTTTTTGATGATTTTGCATTCGGGTTATGCTTTGTTTTGTCCATGTAAGCTAGATAGAGTTCATTATTATGGTAGTGAAGTAAGTAGAGAGTTTAGGTTGATTGAATCTAGGGTTTTCTTAGGGTTTTTAAGGTCGCGTAAATCTGGTTTATATCGGAGAAGAAGAAGGAGAAGGGTGTTTGGAGTATGTATGCTTTCTACTAATAATGATAGAAATAGTAATAGTTTGAGTTATGAATTGGGAAGTTCGGCGAGGAGGAGTACAGAAGTATTGGTTACTAAACGGCTATCTGATGAGTTGGATTACGATGAATTGGGGTCTCAAGATCCAATTCAGATACCGTCGAAGTTTACTAGTTTTCGAGAAGACCCTTTAGTAGATAAGCTTAGAACTCAACTAGGAGTAATTCACCCAATTCCAGCTCCTCCGATAAATCGTAAAATTGCTGGTTTGTTTGTGCTATTTTTCTTCGTTGGTGTTATTTTCGACAAAGTTTGGACTTCTAGAAAAAGAAAACAAAAACCTGGTCGTGATGGTAGGTCCCAAGGTATATGGCCTCAGGTTCCTACTAGCTTCTCTTTATTCCTTGAAAAGGATTTGCAGAGGAAAGAATCGGTTGAATGGGTTAACATGGTTTTGGGGAAATTGTGGAAGGTTTATCGAGGTGGACTTGAAAACTGGGTAATTGGGTTGCTTCAACCTGTCATTGATGATTTGAAGAAGCCTGATTATGTTCAAAGAGTTGAAATAAAGCAGTTCTCATTGGGGGAGGAGCCATTGTCAGTAAGAAATGTTGAGCGCAGAACTTCACGCCGTGTTAATGATTTACAGTACGTTGCTTTCTTAACTTACTAATTATTTACCTTGGCAGCTAAAGTTAAGTCGTTTATGGACTATTGTATATTAGCCGAGTTTGTATTAACACTTAGATCTAAAACTAGGACTTGAATATTATTGTGTTTTTCATAAGCTCTCTCTTTCTGTGTTTATGTGTGAATAACAAGTTCAAAATAATGAGAATGGTCACTTTGGTGTACCTTATGGCCAACGTTCTTACTAAGCACAATCAGGGGTGAATCCAGGGATTCTATTAAGGGTGGGCGAGTGAATTCATGGGGTTCAGGGAGGTTACCCCTAGAATTTTTTTGGGGGCATTCTAGGTATATCGGCGAATCCGTAGATAACCCAAATGGAACACAAAACATCCAAAAGAGAGATACCTAGTTATGATTTTTCTCAATGTCCTCGTATTTTCAATGGGTAAGCAACAGATGATACCAAATTACTTATGCCATATTACTTTTATGATCAAGATGTATTTGTTGTCCTATCAATCCATGTCATATCTAAGAGAAGATTTTACTGAAGTTTGTAATTAAAGGTGGTTCTTTCAGAGAAAAGAGAAATGATGGCTGGTTAGTTGAAATATTTGAGTCTTATAGCAGAAGTTGAGATCCTTGACCACTTACATTAATACTCCATAAAACTTGAAAGAAAGCGTAGGCAGATATATGCTTCCTTGTGTTATATTGAAACTTAGGGTGGGCAAAACCGGAATTTTAAGGGGAAGGCTTGAAAAATGGTAAATAGTTTGCCTGTAAATATCAAATCCACAGAAGTTCAGGGTGGGCAACTGCCTACCCTGAGTTGTATCTATGTCCGCCACTGAGCACAATACATCATCATACAAAGGTTGCATACCGTATATTTCTCAGCCCGAATTGTGTTGAAGCACTTTTTATCATTGCCTTCACTAATTATCTTGTCTCATGAACCAACGTTATGTCTCAGACTGGCTTGTGCTATTGAGTTAGTATATAATTGAAATCACTAGTTCATTTGTGTTTTTGTCACAAGTGTCCACTTTTGAGTTCGTTGTTATTTTTGTAAAGAATTTTACTCAAGTGTTTATGTGATGTACACGTCTCTGAAAAATCATTTCTGAACTTTTATGTAGGAGAAGTCACTTTTCAATACAGCATTTTTCCGCTCTTACCAGCAATGTCGCTCATCTATTATCTAAAGTTAACCAAAATTTTACCCAAATAATCTTTTCAGTGCGAACGTCTTCCATTGAGATATAATTTAAAATGAGGATCAACTTAAAAGGCGGTTTGTAATCCATATAAATGACGAAAGACAATCTTGTGGGATATACAAAAGTATTCTCATCGTTTTTTATCCGATTTCCATTTTTGATCGTATGTTACTCAACATTAGTACTTTGGATTAAATTTGTATGTTGCAAAAAAAGTATGCTGTTACTATTTTCTTCTATTCTGAAGTAACATATTTACATTTAGTTCGTCTGATTCCTTTTCTCCTTTTAAAATTATTCAGGTACCAAATAGGTATCCGCTACACAGGTGGAGCCCGTATGCTGTTGATGCTGTCATTAAAATTCGGCATTATCCCCATAGTGGTCCCAGTTACAGTTCGTGATTTTGATATTGATGGAGAACTGTGGGTTAAATTGCGTTTAATACCATCGGGGCCTTGGGTAGGAGCTGCCTCATGGGCTTTTGTTTCTCTTCCAAAGATAAAGTTTGAGCTATCGCCGTTCCGTCTTTTCAATCTCATGGGTATTCATCTCATCTGCAAATCTTATAATACTCATTATGCGTTTTTCTTATTATAAATATGTATAGCGGATTCTATTCATCAAACATTTCTTAATCTGTCTTCGACTTACATGAGTTCATTTTTTTGTTCTTCTTGCATGCAATGGGATATACTGCAGCAATTCCTGTTCTCTCAATGTAAGTGTACTTGTCGTTCTTTAAAGTATTGAATTTTGAGATACGCTGCACAACGTATGTTCCTTCTTTTGCTTGATGTATAATTTTGTTCTGTATTGATTTTTGTATATATTGGCAGTATTAAGACACTTTTTTCCGCATATACTTAGTTATCAACGTGTTGCTAATAGACTTCTATGAACATTAATGCTTAAAATTCAACACAGCTGCTAAAATGGTCAAAGGAGAGGGCATCTATTTAGAACGTAATCAAGGCAATTGTTTATAGATAAATTTTTATTAAGACAAAGAAGGTAAAGCCAGCTGACCAGACAGACAATTATTTTTGCAAAGGGCTTAGGACTGCATTAAGTATGAAAAGGAGATTGTACAAGTGAAAACTCAAAGTTATGACATATGAGCACCAAAGAGAAAAAAGGAACAAAGTGAAACTAAAGCCCAAACAGAATGGTTAATATAAAAGCAGCCGTAAGACGTTGCGAAAAATGCTGAAGAACTACCTCTATTTAACAAATAAATCTTCCAAAATAGTGATGAAGTCCTTAAAAAAGATACCACCAAGTTCTGTGAAGGGCGAGGTTGGCCGAACATACGACACAGTTTTATTCTAGCAGTAAGTGAGGAAATTCATATCTTTCTTTTCAGGGGCTTGCTGCCCACTTGCTTAAATTACCCAACTAATTGCAAGGGAAGAAACCTCAATAGAATTGTGTTATGTCAATGCATTTGTTACATATTGTAATGCCGGGAGTGTTCCTTAATAGTGTCAGACATATTGACAAAGATAATCCCACTGCTATGAAGAAGAAGGTCCCAACCTGCATGAACAGGAGAAGTGTAGTAGCAGTACCTAATAATTGACTTTACCTCCTATTTAGTCACGACAACTGGGACTTGCCGTGCCACCGTTTTTCAGTAAGCCTAAAACTTGAGGCCACCCCTAAAAATGTCTTCCAACAGTATGTCTTTGGAGTTTGCTCCGCTTCTTATTCGATTTTGTGCAGGCAAACATTAACTGTTGGTTAAGGATATTGAATTGATTATGATGGCGTATGTAAAGTTGTCATTGTCTTTTTAGATGATATTCATCACCAAAATCTCCAATTTATTGACCAGTGTTTTCAAGAGAGAATAGAAGCATACATACAATGGTAACCTCTTAAGGGCACCTTAACTAAGATCTCCTTCCCATACCCCAAATTCGTTCGATGTGTATCGGGAACAACTTAATAGTGCAAAGCTATTCACAGCGACAAAAAATGCAGTCTGTAGTTGCCAACAGTTCTTTTTAAGGGCACAAATATTCGTTTGATAATGTGAGAAGCAAAACAAGAAAGATACTAGAAAGAAAGTAAGAAGGAAATATGGTCTTAAGAAAACAAGTAATAAAAGATTTATTTATCGAGAGGTGATTCGAAAAATCTCTAGCATATGAGCTGCGTCAACAAATAAAAAGTATCGAAATATTGAAAGTATCAGCCAATAAATATATTTAAAGAGGTTTTCTGGAATTTAATAATATCGTTACAGTAGCCAATATATCCCAACTTTGATAGTTATCAAAGTTATCTAATCTATCTATGCATAAATATGTCTTGTTCGGTGCCTCAAATTTTTGTTATCTGCAGATAAACGGATATAGTGATTAATATTTTGAACCATGGCGATAAACCAATTATGGATCCACCTAATAGAGTATTCTTTCAACGAGCCAAAGGGTCTAAACACATGAATAATTTCTAAACAAATTTGTTTTGGAAACCAAATCTACAAATTCAAGTACACACAACTATCTTTTGTTAAAGTATATATGGCTCTCTTGAGCATCCAGGTTTGAATGCAGTGTATTTTTTTAAGGGTTACGGATCCCTATATAAAACCGGCTTGCCTTGAAAAATAAATCAAAATAAAAAAATCTTCACAAACAAAATATTATGTGGTGATACTAAACACTTATGTTATATAGTTAGTCAGGTCTGTACATGCTCCTTCTCTTTATCCATTTCTTATAATGATATATTGATTTGCTTTCCCTAGGTTTTTGAGAAAGCTTCTCACTGAGGATCTGCCTCGACTCTTTGTGCGTCCAAAGAAAATTGTTCTAGATTTCCAGAAGGGAAAAGCAGTTGGTCCTGTTCCAAATGATTTTAAAGGCGGAGACATTCAAGAAGGAAATAAGGACTTCGTTGGAGAACTTTCAGTGACTCTAGTAGATGCTCGAAAGCTTCCTTATGCTTTTTATGGTACCCAGTCTTACACGACTTTTATTAGTAAATTACCTTATGTTTTTTTCGACAAGGGTATATAAAAAAATTCAATGCCTCATTGGGAACATGAACATCTAATGTTTTGCTCCCTCAAAACTTCCCGAGGTGCCATATACTGATTTTTTTTGTTATATTTGGAGGATACTATAGGGTCAAGCACCCAGGTATCATGTGTACTGTCGTCTCTAGAGACATAAATCTCTCTGGGAGATGGCCTCTTCTTCTATGGTGATATATCATAATTTTGCAAAGATAATCTCTGAAAGATGCTCAAATTTTTTTAAAAAATGAGTTTGTTGAAAAGAACACTAGTTTACCATCTTAAGAAAATGAACCCGAAAAAGTGATGTTTTTCGAAGAAAAAAAACTGCTTGTGGAATGTTTTTTGTTTGTTCAAAACCTACATTTGGGATGCCATTTTTCAAATATCACTAAAAACACCACCGATAGTGTTTGAGATTCTTTTTTGGGTTTTTTTTTCTTAAGTTTGAAGTTGTGTTATTTTTCAATAGGATAACATTAGTTTTTGTTTTTGTTTCTGTTTCTGTTTTTTGCAAATATTTTCCTTGTCTTCAGTTGCCAAAAAATTTCATCTGCATAGGTTATGAATCTGATCATGTCTTTCCAATTTCTTTGTCAGGTAAAACTGATCCCTATGTTGTCCTAAACATGGGAGATCAAGTAATTCGCAGTAAGAAGAATAGTCAGACCACTGTGATTGGGGCACCTGGCGAGCCTATTTGGAATCAAGTGAGTTATCTTCTTGTTTAAGTTGCTGATATTCGTCTTGAATGCTGAAATATCTATTAGTAATTACAAATCTTTAATTGTGGACAGGACTTTGATATGCTTGTTGCAAACCCTAGAAAACAGAAATTGTGCATCCAGGTGAAAGACTCGTTTGGATTTACAGATTTGACTATTGGTACAGGAGAGGTAAGCTATTCAGTCTGCAAATGCTTTCCGAAAGAAACATATATTCTCATAACAATTATTTTGTTTTCATATCTAATAAGTCTGTAATAATTAGATATGGTTGGACATCTCCTATTTTGAAGGACAAATATTTTGTTCTTTGATGATTTTATGATTACAACTTGTTTCTATATGTTGGAGAGGAACACTATATTTTGGGTTGGAAAAGAAGACTTTGAAACATGGAGATCTCCTAAATCTTCTAAGACAAAACGAAGGATCATACACTTTCTTACCTTCCTAATTAGGATTTGCAATTTGACTTGTTGGGACGTTTATAGGCCAATCTTAGCCCGACCAGACCTAAGGCCTTGGATACCTAGCTCAACCCTCAACCCAAGGTGCTCATAGGTCAATCCAACTCAAAATCAAGTTTGTCTGAAAGAAAACTTGAAGTAGTTTAGAAAAATCTGAATTACAATTTACAATTAACTCCTACTTTGAAAAGGGGGTATTCGTGATACCAAAGAATACCGAACTAAAGAAACTCAGTTGAAAAATGAAGTTCCTACTATACAGTAAATTTCAATTAATATTGAAATTTCTTTAGTGGACGAAATTAAGTTTTAGCTACCAACTAATAGGGGTTAGGGATGCAAGTGAGAACCCATGGAGTAAATAGCATTTTGCAAAAACACGATACATTAGAGTGAAACCTCGCCTTTTTATAGATGATTTATGATAGTAAACTAATAATGCGGAAGCTAAATAACCTTGATGAATACTAAAATCTCTCAATTGAATGAAATAAATGTCAAAGACCCAGGGTTTATGAGATTTACCCAAAACTCTACAATCTCTCCCTAAGACTAAGCCTTTTCTCTCACTATAACCAACATACCAAATAAACTAAGCTTAGGCTCTTTTTTATAGGAGAAGAGGCCTAGCACAAATAGAAACCCTAGCTAGACTCTAATTAGGAGACTTCTTCTAATTATAATGCAATTAAAGTAAATAGCATAAACTAAATAAGAGGGGGTGCACATGATGTACGAAACGTGCTATGCGTGGTCGTGGGTACGACCACAGGACTTATCAACTCTCCCTCTCTGAGAAGAGTTCGACCACAAACTTTGGTGAGAAAATCAGCACGACGTACAAAACGTGTTATGCGTGGTTGTGGGTACGACCACGCGACTTATCAACTCTCCCTGTCTAAGAAAAATTTGACCACAAATTTTGAATTCATAAGAAGTAACACTGAGCATACGACAGCTGCAAATTCTTTCACGGTACTTTCCGTACCCATTAATTCTGGTTGCATAGCAAAATACGATCTTGAACTCGAAAGAGGTAGCCCCGAGTATAAGACGGTTGCGAATCCGTCCACGGTACTTACTGTACCCACTTTTCCTACTCGTGAAAAGATATACAACGGTATTGCCAAAAATACTGTGCTTGACTATATCTTGAATCTTCAAAAACTGATTAAAACTATGACTTGGACGTTCAACCTCATGCAAAAACGAATCAATAAACTTTAAAGTAATTACCTCTTCGGGAGACTCATCAAAGATTGGGGTTTTAACCCAATCAATTGCGTGAAATCGATGTTGAGTGACAACGAGGTTCGAGTCAGCAATCTGCCGCAACCCTGGATTTGTCGTCGACTCGTTCGAACAACTCCCAAATTTTTGTCTATTTTCGACAATAGAACTTTTGGCTGAACTGTCTACTGACTCGTTCAAACGGTACACTCCTCGTTCGAACGACTCGCGAGTTTCTTCGATCTCCTTTGCGCTAGGTTCCTCTCTCCCTAGACCGGAATCCCCCTAGTCACCAACAACCTCTCCTTGGTCAATGGCGAGGAATTTTGCTTTTCTCCCATTGTTCGTCGAATTCTCGGCAAGGGTTTTGGATTGGGGTTGGTCTTCTTCGGTTGGGATTCCTGATAATTGAAATCGTTGATCATGTGAACCCCTCGCATCAAAGTCACAACCCCTCGTCGTTGTGTTTTGATCGAGAACTCTCCGACATGTCTCTGTCTTTCCTACCTACTAGATCAATCGCAGGGTGAACCTCTCTCTTCGTCGTCTCTTCAAGGTGTTTCATCTCCAAGCCGTTTCCAACAAATTTATTCGAATCCTCCGTCACAACTCCCGCCCCTAACCTCTCTTTTTCGACAATTTTCTTCTCTCCTACTTCATCTTCAATGGCGTCGTCAAATCTTCCGTCACCACCAAAATCGTACACCGAACACACTTTGGCAAACATCACCTCAAGTTTCTTAGTCACCAACTTGTTGGGTTCTACTAACAACGTCGTATATTCTATTAACAACGTTGTTATATTCCTTTACCGATTTCAAATGCTCTTCTTGTGTGATTTTGATGGGTTTCTTTGGTGTTTTCTTCCTCATCATTCGTCGTAAAAGAAAAATTCCCGCAGAAAATACTGTATCAGTGACGGAAATCACTGTAGCAACCAAAAAATATTGTAGAAGTCGCCAGAATCACTGAGAAGAGTTCGACCACGAACTCTGGTGAGAAAATCAACGCGACGTACAAAACGTGCTATGCGTGGTTGTGTACCACGTAACTTATCAATTTATATGAACAAATAAATAAAGCATCATATGTTGGAAATAGACTAATGAAGGTTAGTGTGTCCATGAAAACTGACAAGGTTGCAAAGAAAAGAAACTGTCATATTATAGACTCTTGAAAGAAGAAGTCTCACTTTATCTTAGTTAAGTTGGTGGGGATGCTAAGTTTCTTTTTATTTATTTTTTGAAACACAATTTGGTTTTATATTAGGGATCCGTAACCCACTAAGTTTCTATATTATTTTTTTGATAAGTAGTTTCTATAATATTAATTCTCAGAATATATTGAAACCCCTGATCATGTCTTTGGGATGTTAGTTTATGTTGACTTCATTTGGCTTTTTTTAGAATGCTTATAGTTTTTATGTCAATTCCCATGATTTAGACATTTGTATACTTGTTGAATACATCCTCCGTTTTCTAGGTTGAGCTGGGATCTCTTCAGGATACTGTACCCACTGACAGGATTGTCACATTACAAGGTGGGTGGGGGTTATTTAGAAAGGGATCTTCTGGTGAAATTTTACTTCGTCTGACGTATAAAGCATATGTTGAGGATGAAGAAGATGATGGGACCGAGATTGAGTTCGCAGATAATGATGCATCAGATGATGAGACGGATTCTGATGAAGCAGTTTCCGTGTTTGAGGAGAGTCAAATAGCATTAAATGAAAATGAGACAGAATCTTTTATGAACGTACTAGCAGCTTTGCTTGTAAGTGAGGAATTTCAGGGTATTGTGGCATCTGAAACAGGGAACACCAGAAACTTTAAAGATTCCTCAAAGTCAGAATCAACTTTACCAGGGCAACCTAGTCGTACTTCTGAATCTGTACCCATTAACTCAGAGAGCAGTAGTTCAGAAAGTTCTGGAGGTAAATTTTTTATTCATTACATATTTGTGTGTTTGTTGTTTATTAGATCATCTCGACTTATGAAGTCTATCCTTAAGTCTGCAAATTCAAAATTTATCTTTCCAATGGTAGGTCTATAGTAAAAATGAGTTTTTGAACAAAATAACTATATAAGCGCTGTAATTTTACCGTGTAGTGCTAATTTTTTTGCTGCATATCTGTATTGACTATTGAGTGTGCCATCCCAAAATTGTGGTTAAGACGTTATTTTACCTTAACTATTTGGGGAAAATAAATGTCTTGTATCTCTTTTAGCAAGCTTTTGACTATTGTGCAGTTTCCTTTGCTTAATCTTTGGTAAGGTTGTTTAAACCTGTAGAGAATAATGTGCATATTTCAGCTGCAAATTAGATAATGTTAGTAGAAACTTCTAGTATAAAGCGGCCCCTTATTCTTGATTTTTTTTTCTTACTTTCACTTTTATCGATTGTTTGGAGATTCGTAATGCTATATACTAGACACATTAAGGCCTACTGATTTACAAACCCTACTTGCTATCCTTACCATTAAAAATTCTCTTGGAAAGTGAAATAGTGAACATTGATAGTTCCAGGGTAGTTTTTATGCCTTTTTAGTTGTAATCATGGATTTATGAGAAAATAATTTTTTGCAGGATCAACATTATTTTGGCTGGCTGTGATCACAAGTGTAGCGATACTCATTGCACTCAATGTGGGTGGCTCAAGTTTCTTCAACCCTTGATACGCGTCTGTGGCACTGTCTAAGAAAATATAAGAGTTATTTTTTTGTTGGACCATGTAACTCTGGAAAGCCCTACTCCCCCACCCTGTGATTCAAATATTCTGCATCGGATCCCGACATCTTTACTTCAACTGGTCAGTTTTCTATGCTTTGTATTTTGTATATGAACTAATGATTGTGAAATTGAAATATTCTTAGCATATTTTTAGCCTTGCATATCTTTTAGAATTAATGTGAATTTGTTACATTGCAGGTTGGCCGGCCACTTATATTCTTTCATTTGAATCTATACTTCTCTCGTCCGTGTATATTGATGGTTTATAGAAGAGGAACGTTCTCTTTGGCGGCAGGAATTTTTGGGGTACTTTCCCAGTTTTAAATAATATAATGTACCCCTGTATCTTGATCCCTTGTTTATATAAATATTAAGTTAACGGAATGTTTTGTTTACCTTATTGAGTTCGCAGAGTTATCGAAGCAATACAAATGATGTTTCAGTTTCTTGTATATTTTTTGAGGAAATTTATTGACAAGGTCTTTCCATCGGGGAAGGATTTAGAGACACTCAGTTCTCAAACACTAAGGACTCACTTAACCACAACCACTCAGTTCTCAAACACTAAGGACTCAGTTCTCAACCACTCTATTAGATGAGTGGCTCTCAAAATTGGTCTTTTATATATAGGGAAATGAGGTGGAAAACCATGGGTCCAATCAGCCCCACTCTTCCTCTAGCTGGCAGCAGACTTTTCCCTCTCTCTCTCTCAAATTCAAAATTTGAACGACTCATTATATCTCTCTCACTCTCATATCACACACACTCTCTCTCTCTCATTTCACTCTCTCTCACTCGTATCAAACTCTCTCATATCACACTCTCTATCTCTCTCTAATATGCCACATATTTCTCTCTTTCTTTCTCTTCTTTTTTCTCTCTTTGGTGATTCCTCAACCACCGATTATAGGAGAAATCCTCATCACCGGAGAATTCTTATCACAGTGTGAGTCATTTCGTCATTACCAACTCTTCCCTCTTAATTACAGCACCTCTCTCTCTCTTACTTTGATTTGTGGGTTTTCGGTTGTGTTTAACCATTGTTTGGTCGCTGCCAACGGCAAGTTGTAATGTGAGTCTCCGGAGAAGATGTAGGACTTACCTGGAGAAGAAGGGTAACAGCAAAATAACAATGTCGGGTTTGACAATTATTGTCGGGTTCGATAACATGAGGTTCTTTGTTTATCTGACAACAAATCATTAACAACAAACAAGCATATAAGAATGCATGATAAAATCATATAAATAACTCCAAAACATGAAAGATAGACATGGGAGTTTCCTAATATTGATGATTTCAAACCCCATTAAACATAACAATTATTGTTCGGGTTGCCTAGACAAAAAATAAAATGAGCATCCAATATTGTCGAAATCGACAATATATAGATGGGTAAATTGTTCAAAACCCCATTAAACATGACAATTATTGTTCGGGTTGCCTCGACAAAAAATAAAATGAGCATCCAATATTGTCGAAATCGAAAATAATATTGGATGCTAGTTATCAATATTATTTTTGTTATTGTCGGGTTAGACAATTTCATTGATAATGAGCATCCAATATGTTGGAAAAACCCATGTGTTTTCCTATGGTTTGAATGTCATTTTGGTGTGTTTACTTTTAGTCCCACATTGGATAAGTGAAAAGATGATTTTCACTTTATAATGGGTTGCACACTACTATCATATGTAGCATGTGTAAGTAGGTGGTGCCCTCACGCGTGTGTGAAGGCTTGCAATATGAGGACGCCCATGGGCTTGTGTCCATGACCCACCTAGACTATTTATAAGTTTATGATTCGGCCTTGGGCTCATGGGGATTTCTAGTTTACACTTAGGCGTTTTTATTCAGAAAAATATACCCATCCATATATTGTATGCTCATTTTGACCAAAGTGATGCACAATCACAAGTATTGTCGAAATCGACAATATATGGATGGGATTTCGACAATATTGGATGCTCATTTCGACCAAAGTGATGCACAATCACAAGTATTGTCAAAATCGACAATATATAGATGGGTATATTGTTGATCATAAGTATTGTCGAAATCGACAATATATGGATGGGTAAATTGCCTTACAAGTGGATTGACATATATTGTCGAATCGACAATATATGAACGTAGGGCTAGCTTGTATTGTCCATGCACCATCTATAATCGACAAATTTTGCAATTCATGCATAGGGGTAATTACAACATGGACATTAAATTGATACAGACTCAAGTATAAAATAATATTTATGATTATCTTGCATCACACATGTGCAAGGTCTACATTTTGTTCTTCATGATTATCTTGTTCAAGTGGATTGACTGTATCATCCATTGTAGCATATGGCTTTCTCCCTTGGCAGAGACCCTTGGTGGGTTCGGATGGTTGGGATCTTCTCACTTCTCTCCTAACCTCTTACTTCTAGAGGAATGCATGATTTAGTACATGGTAGAACAATATTTATGGAAACAAATAGCTGAAAATTGTGAGAATCAACACCCAAAAACAGATCTGAGAATCAGCACCCAAAGGCAGATCTTGAATGGAACCTTTAAGCAATTGTTTGAGAGAGAATCAACACCCAAAAGCATATCAAGACCAGAAATTGTAAAAAAAAAGTAGACGCAGGTGTTGATTCTCAAATCAAAAGGTTGGAGACGATGAAGTCATGTGGAGGTTTGATTGTAGAAAGAGAGAGAGAGTGTGTGAGACATGAATGGTGAGAGAGTGTGATATGAGAGAGAGAGAAAGAGAGATATATATGAGTGATTTCGAATTTGAAATTTGTGAGAGTGAAATTTGTGCTGATGATGTCTGCTGCCAGCTAAATGGATGAGAGAGAGAGAGAGTGGGGCAGGTTGACCAAACTTTTCCACCTCATTTCCCTATATAGGAAAAGCCTAATTTTAAGAGTCACTCATCTAATAGAGATGAGTGGTTGTGGTTGAGTGAGTCTTTAGTGTCTCTAAATACTTCCCCCTTTCCATTAGCGGATCCTCATCGTCATTTCTTGCAATTTTGAATTTCTATGTCTGCTTCTGCTAGTTTGTTTTTAAAAGTTTCAGTTACATCTCATGCTCCATGTTCTCTTCAGTCAAGCTTTGTAGATCTAATAGCGCCCCCAAGAACCGGCCCAATCGAACAACCACTTTTGTTACGATGACATTTATTTTTTTGAACTCGGGGAGGTCTTAACGCTACGTAACATGTTGATCCCAGCCAAGTCAATAGTACTTCAAGTCACCAAGGGAGACTAGATACAGTCATGCAAAGGAAAGGACAATAATAACTCCTCTGCAGCATGTAAAAGATTTAGTTCGCCTTTGTTTGAAGCGAATTTCATCTTTGAACTTCTAGAAAGAAATCTTGTTGTTAAACACATTGACACTGAAGTCCAATGGAGTGCGAGAGGAGGAATCTGAGTACTTGTGTAGATAACACTCTTAGAATGTCAACTTGTACGCAGAACTGTAGTTCTGTGAAGTTGAAGGCAGAGAATCGGACCACCTGGTAGAAATTGGATACTTGAGTGTGATAACAATTACAGTTCTTAGACCATTTTAATCTCAACTATTCCAGAAACCGTACTTCTATCAATGTTAAATAAGTAGAACATACCAACAAGCTGAGAAAAAAGCAGAGGCTTAAGAAACCATTAGTTAGAAGAAACTATTAGCCAAATACAAAATCCAAACATAGTCTAATCAAAATCAGGAACACAAAGCTCATACATTCGCTTAAACGAAAAACCGAAAACCTATTTCTAGGTTCCAGCAAGAAGAATCCTAAATCTGGAACAAGTCATACATCGGCATAAACGGAAAACAGATGAACTACTTCCACTCAAACTCCGGCACGAAAAATCCTACATAAGACTTGCAAAGCTGTTAATCAATAATCAATCGGCCTCGGCTTCGGGACCCTCGCAAATAGCTTGTTCGGCCTCTTGCACTTCCTTCTCGGTCTTCTTTCCTTTCTTACATTTGTAGTAAACGCTCATGAAAGTCCCCACAGCTCCATACTTGTTCCTGCACTCTTCATATAGAGAAGCATCAAACATTTTCCAGAAGTCTTTCTCGTTGAGTTCAGATACAGCGTACTGCGGTTGAAATCCGTGGTTCTTAATCAGCCAGTTTTCCATCCGACGGACAGCCTCTGCTCCATCAAATTCCTCTCCTCTGAAGACGGGTCCTGGGGAGTAGTAGATACCCACGTCTGTGTACATCTGTGCATATTCTGTGTCTCCTTGTCTTTTTGCCAACTCAAATCCTGCCTCTGGATAAACCATGGTTTTTACAGGTAGCTTGTATAACCTATGTGGGCAGAGCCAAATTGGGTATACCTGAAAATTTCGCAGACATGCAACATTTAGTTCAAAGCAAGCAAGTGGGAAGAGAGAAAAAAAAAACGGGATTACGTTTTGGGTTCAAGTGGGTTTTAAGTGCTAATTTACACGTTGGTTCCTTCGGGGTAAATACTCGCAAGTTTTACTTTTAATCCTTTCAATAATCAAGACCGTCTATCCAGCTGTAGTGTAGAGGATTATTCGTTGTTTCCTTTTCTAGTTACAGTTCAACATAAGTAATTTTCTAGGGGTTTAACCATTTTCTAGCTTGCCAAACTATATCCGCATTCCAAAGTTATGAAATGCAAATAACTATAAAGAGTACATAAGTATATCAGGAAAAGTAGTATTTGCTAATTCAAATATGAAAATATAAAGGAACGGCGTACCTCCATCTCGCGATCAGCCCACTCTAGCGCGTCACCGACCTTGTATAGCGGAACCAGCATGTCCTGAATCACATGCATTTCATGGTAATAGTTCCTAATCGCTTCCCCTTGAGTAGCTTTGAGAAGTGAAACCTTAGGAGGCATTATCCATCCCATCAACCATCTGAACCACCACTGGTCGGCAAAAGGGAGGATCAGTTTTCCTTCCCAGTACAAACACCTGGTGTGCCTGTGATAATATTGCCTTGTTGGTATGTACTCCACAAACTCCCCTTTCTTGATCGCTTTCTCAGCGTGTTGGTAAAACCACGGCTTGAACCACCAGCCAACGCTATTAATCACATTGCCCTTCTTTTTCGCCTCTTCCTTCGATGCATACCTTCCAGTCATACACACAGCTTCCTTATTGTTATAAACCATGGTCTCCACAAAGTCCGGAACCTTCTCAGGATTGTCCTGATCTCCATCTCGAGGAGCGAAAGAATCAATATAGCCCTGTGCAATGTCCTTTAGATTACCCACCACTGGTGTGTATGTTAATTTCATGTATTCTTTAATGGGTATGAGCTTGATTTCTGCCGCAACAAGAAGCCCCATCGTTCCTTGTGACCAAGGGACTGCATAGAAAAGGTCGGAGAACTCGTTATCCTTGGTTGCTCTGACTAAACGCCCGTCGGCAAGGACAATCTCGTAGGCCACAACTGTATCTGAGAAGAGCCCATATATATGAGAGCTCCCTTCAATTCCATATCCATTGATGAGTCCCCCCACAGTGAGATCATCAAGTTCAGCAACCACGGCAAGAGAAAGGTTCATTGGGACTGTGGCTCTACTTATCTGACCCATGTTGACCAAAGGCTCAACTCTAGCAATCATTCTCTCTTTATTGATCTCCAAGATGTTTCGAAACTCAGAGAGATCGACCTCGAAATGGCGGGCACGCTTGTAATCAACATTTCGCATCCCAACAGCAATGTAGGGTTTTCGTGCTGTGCAAACAAGACCATCCTTAGAAGGGTTCCTTTTTTTGAGACGGTCCATGACTTTCTTGACATTCTCGTCGTGTTCCTTCTGACGTTGCTTGAAAGATTTGCACTCAGATCTGACATCCCCAAGATAGGTTAAGAAGTAAATGGTGAAAGAGATTGGGAGGACAACAAAAATAACAAGGATCCAACGAAATTTAACAAAGTAGTCCACCCAAATTTTCTTCCTCTTGGGGCGAACCAAAGGAGTTTGTAAATCTGACATGCTTTAGGATGAAGCAGTTTTTCCCTACATACAAAGACATCAATATTATAAGAAATAAATTTATCATCACTTCCAAGTTTCCAATATACTGGCACATATTACACTAAAAACTCATGTATATCTCTAACACCAATATCTTTTTACCGTGGAGTATATTCAAGGGAATCGATCCCAAAACCCTCTTGGTTTTCCAAGCACTAGCCCCACCAACTGAGCAGGCCCTCGTTGGTTGAGATGTGTGTACATGGTAAAACATAGTTATCCTATCGGGCATTCTAGGTGTCTTAATATACTCTACATAACTCAATGGGATAACTATTTACATACACTACAAATTATAGCACCAACTCTCACCACTACAATTTGGTACTTACAATCTACATTTCTCCTCGTCTCGAACATTAAACTCTACATAAATTCTACTAATTCTCAGTCTAAATTATCAAATCCATCAACTAAAATCACAAGTAACCCTAATTTCACGTAATCTCAATCTACAACAACAGATCTATAACTAAATCTACCAACAACAACTTCAAAATCAAATCAACCAAACATTTCACTATTTTCACATAACTAACATTCCTATATCCAATTTCCTCCAAATCAATCAAACAAAACAACAGATCCATGATTCATGATTCATTACACATAACAACATGATCTACATTGTGCCCTAATTATCATCAAATCACAATCAAAATCATAGATCTAAGCAATCGAAACTCAATTAGAATCGAAATCTGAAACCCTAAATGTGAGTGAATGAGTACCTTTGGAGCGAGAATCGCAGGTCAGATGAGCATCGGTGAGAGAGAGAGAACAAAATGTGTGATTTATAGAACAAGAGAGTGAGAGTGAGTGGTAGTGGTGGAGGGATCTTTTTCTTAATTAATATTTAATTCTAAGGATTCGCTGTGCTCACGTTGTAGCCATGTGACAGTCTGTGCAAAGTTTGGTAGCTTTCAAAGGGTACGACAAAGGGCCGTAAAATTTAATTTTTTTAAAAACTCTGGGAAGTACAATATACAGGAATTTGGAATACTGACATCTGCATTATATACAAGAAGGGGGTGAGGTTAAGGATATATCAATATGCATAATATGTATTAATGTATTAGAGACTGTATCTGACATAGGTGTTACTCATGTGATATAGTTCTATGTCCAGGGATAACATTTAGGGGGCGACCCCGAAGTCGCGGGGGTTATTTGTGTTAAATTCGTTAGGTATAGAGGAATGAATATAATTCAATTTTAATATACTAAGTTTTTGAAACACATACCGGTGTTTAAATGAGCATATGCGATTTTATTTATAAGCTAGAGGCAATATGAATGCAAATCTAGGTTTAAACAACCAAAAACGCAAAAACGTGACTTCGGCGGAAATCGGTGCTAAAAGAAGCAGTTGCAATATGACCCATGAGTGTTCCAATGCATGTCCTGAAAGAAGGTGATGGGATGCGCGCGCTCTGAGAGCCGAATGCAAGTAAAGATTGGTTGACTTTTCGGGATGGGATTATATCTGTGTCCCACTATTCTCCTAGATGCAAAGAAGCTCGTTGGCTGGATCCAATAATCCAATAGGGTAACTAGTCATTAATTAGTAACCCAGATTGTCGGTGGAGAACAAGCAAAGATACGGGGAATAACCAATTCTAACCAAATAAGTCGGTGTCTATCTATCGGGGGTATATGTTAAAAAATGTTTAAACAAATTTGTTTCCTAGAGATGAAATCACATGCGTCAAACGCCCAATCACATGACCTTAGGGCAAGCTTAGAGAAAGCTTGGGTCGGTGTTGCCTAAAATGTTGAGTCACGAGGGAGAGCGAACTCGACTAGAGACCTAGAGTGTAGAACCAAGAAATCTAAAAAACTAAGGTGTATAGAAAGAGTTAAAGTCGACTTAGGCTACCTGCATGTAGTCGGGTTAACTCAATCTAAACCTAGTCTAAGATACGGTTCATTCCTGATCGGGGTACTCGGTTCAGGTTGAAATTCACGACACTTGAGTCCTAACTCAGTATGTGACTTGCGATAAAAATTCAAGTGGAAGTCACTCATGTGCGCTCAGATGTGGCCCTTCGAGTTTGTTAAAACTTGGAACTCTAAGATTGTGTATTCGGAACCTAGGCCTCGTTTGCAGACCTTAGAGTTATCTGGCCCTAGGCCAGGTGTGCTCAGGTCGACCTTTGAGTTGGATCAGAGCTACCCGCCCAAAAACAAGCTCAGGGTCATATCAGATCAGGTCAGACTAGATCTGGTTTGGGCTAGAAGTCTAACCTGGATTAAGGTTGGACACTGGGATCTGGTTTAGATCATGTAAGGACCAGGTCTCATCAAGACGTGCTGGATCTAGATCGGATTGACCAAAGTCAACCTTGGATCGGGTTTGTAGCTGCTGACAAAACCGGGTAGGGGTAGGGATAAGGTCGGCTTAGGCCTACATAAAGTCTGCAAGACTCGGTGGGCTTGGGCTTGACCAAGTCTGACGATGCGCAAGTGTTGTGGTGTTGTGTGTAGAGACACACCCACACATAAGCACATGGTCCACACGCACTGTACACACGTGCCAGTCACGCGGGTCACTTGCGGCAGAGCCACATAGGTTACACACACACATACACAACATATGTACCTCACTCGGGTTGCAGTTGAATCTGCACACACGGAGTCCAGAGGTCATACACACGTGTAACGCACGTGGGATGCTGAAGTCAGCCGTGCTAAACACACATACACACACACACACACACACACACACACACACACACACACACACACACACACACACACGTACTTGACACGCGGGCAACAATCACAGGGATCACACACACACACACGCACTACACATACGTGCACAACACACGGGACGCCACACATGAGCCATACACCGCACACACGTGTACAACACACGGGTCGCGCTTGTGCGGTTCTGTACTGCACACACGTGCTTGACATGTGGGCTGCTATGCGGGTTGGGCTTGGAATGTGAGCTCTACAGGCCTGACCTATAATAACAATTGGGCCAGACAGGGAGTGGGGAATCAACCAGTTGGGCTCGGCTTGGAGTTTAGCTCAACAAGGGCGAGACATACCATGTAGGGCATGTCGGGAGTGGGAACTCACATCGGTGGCACGGCTTGGAGCATTGCTCACACAAGGTCGAGATACATAATGTGTTGACCCCTCACTCAGGAGCTTAACTCAACTAAGGTGTGGCGGGGTCAATGTTGCCAGTACAATAAACCAAAGTCAAAACATATAAATATTTGTGTACACCTTTCTACAACAAACGCATACGCATACAAGCCTAGATGTGCATCTAACCTAACTATCGTCTAGACCCGCGGGTCAATCCACCTAGGAGACCCTATCAAGGAGTTTCCAAAATTATTGGGTCTCCTCAAAATAGATGATAGAGACTAAAAATAGGGAGATTCTATTGTACTTATCAAATCTAAACTACCCAAAAATAGGAGATTTAATCTTACTATAAATTATCCTTTATTCTAAAAACATTAATTAAAATATTAATAAAATAAATTTGAAAATAGCCTAATTATTAAAGAAAATATTAGGGTTTCTCGAAACACGTAAAAACGCGATTTATAGAACAATTTTGGATCAAACCATATGATCTATGATGAATATAGTGTTAAAAATCATATGAGACATTGAAAAAACTTGCATAATCAATCATAATATAGGGCAAAAAATATAAAACCCTAGACTAACAAAGTAAGGCTAGTTTTAGCGAATGTGGGGGTCAATGTCAAAACGGTGCACAAATATGGGGGGGTTTCTCAAATTTACTTTAGAAAAAACTTGTCTTCCATATGCACCCTTAGAACACCTCCAATAGAAGAGGATGATGTTAAGGTTTTCCCATACTTTTGCAAAAAAATCCATCCAACAAGAGTATATGGGGTTTAGCATACTCACCTCCATACCCCTCCAAAATATGCGAAATATGAACTTGACGAGGAGTATCTGCATAGCGCCTTGGCGTTGAATGATTCAGCGCCCAACAACTTTTAACTACAATTGACATCTCTCTCTCCCATTACAACTTTTCTTTAATATACCACTTCCTAGGCGCTGAACCGCTGAGCGCTCAACAAAACTTTTTAATACACATGACATTTCTCTTTCTCCCATCACAACTTCTCTCTTAAAACCGTAATTCTCTCTTGGACGAAAATAGTATGTGATTTTGGAATACCAGAATGATAAACCGGGATCACATACTCTTCTATTGGAGGTGCTCTTATAGATCCATGTGGTAGTTTTTAACTGCCAATCGGTCATTGGTTTTTGATTGGGGCGAGGAAGCAACTCACAAATGCGTACATAGTTTATGGCCGAGGGCAGGTCGAAATTGAGAAAAGTTTTAGGCGATATAGCTTTATCTAATGATAGCCTTCTATAACATGCTCAATGACTTCACTTGCACGAATTAGGGTTGTACTCGGGTCGGTTCGGTCCGGATCCAGGCCCATACCTGATCCGACCTGAACTTACCGGGTTACCAAATTATAAACTTTGACCCGAACCGACCAGGTGCATAACCCAAATCGGAACCGAACCGGGTTGGTCGGGTCAGGCCGGGTCCTGAGTTCGGTTTGTTAATTTTTTTTTAGATGCATTGCAAACACATATTAAACTAAATAGCCCAGATGCAAGCCCACATTGAAGGTAACAGCAAAACACAAAACATAACTTCAGAATGATACTCAACTTGTCATAAATTAGTGGTAACAACTTGTCATAAATCATTTGTCATAAAACATAGATAAACATTGAAGGTAACAACAATACCACATAACTCAGTGGTATAAGAAGGTAACATTAAAACACAACCCTGTTCAGAATGATACTCGAGACACACCCTGTTAAGCTGGATCTCGCTCCATGAACCATGGTGACTGATCTGACGAAACTGATGTGAATACCGAGACCACGGTGTTTTCCTGAGCACTCGAAACACATGAAGATCCCGTTTGAGACTAATTCCCATTGAGGGTTCTTTTGGGAACAATCAACACAGGTTTTATTTAAGAGACGTGATTGAAGGTCTCGAAGGCGTCGAGAGATTGCCATTACCATTAATGGTGGATTTTAGAGAGAGACGTTGTTGAAGATCACCGACACACCTCTGGTTTTGTTGTTATTGATGTGTGAGAGAGAGAGGAGATGTGGAGGGAGGGAGAGAGGCAAATCTGTATCTGTTTCACTTTCCTCAACCTTTACAATTAACCTTAAAGGTCTAAACCAGTTCGGGTTTGGTCGGGTCTTTCGAGGTCTAAACTAAACCCAAACCAATGAGATTCGGGTTCTGCAACATATAACTGAAACTGAACCGGTTGTTATTCAGAACCGGACCGAACTAGCCGGGTCGGGTCGGTCCGAATCGGGTTCACCGGTTTTATGTACAACCCACGCATCATCAATTTGAACATTTTCCATTGTGGTCGTATACTTGTAAATAATAAGAGCACGGGCAGCAGCCTCGCTAACTTAGCGAGCCACCTAGGCATAAATTCAGGGAAAATCTGACATGTAGCTAGAGCTATTTTTTTTTTCTTTTTCAGGGTGGGAATGGTGGGATATATGTCAGTTTTTAATATATTTTTTTTAAATAAAAAATAATATAAAAAAATATTTAAAAATTTTGTGTGCCAATTCAATTGGCGCAGTACAGTTAAAAAAATAAAAATAAAGTTAACAAACCATTTTTTTAATAATAATTTTTTTATATTATAATTTCTCTGACTAAACTGGGCTTGCCACAGATAGCCACTGACTTTCTCGAAGTTTGCATAATTTGAGCGATAGCTAGCCTGGAAAACTGATTTTGGCAAGATTTGGATCGCTAATATAGCGATACCTATCCTGCTGCCCATGCTCTAAATAAGGAAAAAATTTCATTTCATAAAACATTTTTTTTGTGCCAAATAATTTGGCATGTTCTATGAATTATGTTGTTTTCCAATGACGACGTAAACTTCTTTGCAAGATATCTTGTCGACATTTGCATGGTTTCAGCACCAACTTGCTCTCCCCTGTTACTTAATTAGGGTTTCGCAGAGAAGAATTTGAGCTCTTCGTCCTCTTCTCACTCCAGGTATATCTCTCTCGAACTTCTGTAAATGTTTCTTCATTTCTGATTTAATTGAGAAATTGGGAATCAGTTGTTCTTAGGTTTCAATTTGATATCTGTAGTGTCTTATTTAGCTTTGTACACTTGAAATTCAATTTAGATATGTGGGTTGTGATGTTTTAAAGTTTGGGTTTTAGTGGTATTAGTTTTCCGACTTCGATAACTGGCGAAAGAAATTATACAATTACATTGTCGCGAATTACAAATGTTTAGCAGTCACTTATATTGAGTATTTGGTATTGGGTTGATGAAAACAATACCCAGTAGGTAGCGAATTCGATATTCAATCCATGGGTACACCTGCAATGCATTTTAGATGTGTGGGTTGTGATGTTCTAAGTTTGGGTTTTAGTGGTATTAGTCTTTCGACTTCGAGAGTTGGCTAAAAAAAAAAACAATTATATTGCGAATACCACAGTATTAGTAACAACTTAGTATTGGGTATTGGGCGTTGGAAAAAGAGGACGATGCCAAATAGCGAATTACTCTATTGGGTATTGTTTTTTTCTTTTTTTCTTTTTCTATACAGTATATCAGCAAATACTTAGTGGTTCCTTTGTTGAAGTGGCAGGTATAAGAAACATGGTGGGTAAAGAAGAATTGGATGAAAAGTCACTAGAGTTGTTTCTAAAGATTGGTTTGGATACGAAGACTGCGAAGAATACTGTTGCAAATAGAAAATTGACGACCAATTTGACAGCGGTCATTAACGAGGTACATATATACAGTTACTGCAGTTATTTCCAAGTATACTTGTCCTAAAGCCACATGTTCTCGGTGAAACCGTAATTTGTTTTTGTGAGAAAAGTACTAACGACTTCATGTTTGAGTTGTAACATGATACTTTCTTTTGCTGTATTTCAGGCGGGCGTGCTTGATGGATGTAGCAGAAGTGTAGGAAATCTTCTATACCTGGTAAATATAGTGTTTTTTTTTTCTTCTTTTGGTGATGAAGTTACAGTTCGAGGGTATGCGAAGAGAAGAAGTCTGTTATATTAATATATTGTTTTACTTGAGATAGGTCGCTGCCACCAAGTTCCCTTCTAATGCACTTGTACATCGGCCTGCTTTGCTCCCATACATCGTTTCGTCGAAGGTGAACATTTTTTCTTCCAAAATAAAAAATACAAACAATCATGTTTTGGCATGCGTGCCAAATCACTTCAATTTGATAGATACCTAGTATCATCTCAATATTAAATATACTCTTGTAGATTAAGTCCACCGCTCAGTTAGAAGCAGCATTCAAGTTTCTTGGAGATATAGGTCCGGACAAACTTGATTTGAATGAACTGGAAGAAGCTTGTGGCGTAGGTACGGTTTCAATAGAACTTTGGTGCTTTTTATATTATAGTTAATTAGTCTCTGAGTTACTACTAGAGGTGAAGTCGTCAATGTTTCACCTTACTTTATCAGAGCAGGGGCACCGTACTGACACCATTGTCTACGCCTTGTGTAAATAATCTGTGATGATTTACTCGTTCCATGTGAACCTTCTAGGATATTGTTTTTTATGTTCTTTTCATTTTTAGATAAGAGCCGACATGGGAAATGCAAACACAAAAAAGAACTTGCAAGCCAATTCTTAATACAGAATAAGATATTATCTAAATTGATTAGAAAATAACGACTCTCAAAAGATTGAAAATAAACAAGGTCTTCACCCACCTCCCATCAATTTTTTTATGAGATATACCCCTTTTATTTGTCAACTTTAGGGGATTTTCTTGTATAGAATCAATACGATACTGGAAGCTAAACTGTTAAAACCCTCTGCTTTTATGAAGAAGTCATGAAATTACAAAAGTAAAAGTATTTCTTAAATCTTGGTTGAGGTTTATTACGTCTGAACTATCAAATCATCAAAGTTGCCCTTTTTCTTCTTCTTGATAAGCCTTTCTTATAAGAAGCTAGGACTAATCACAAAAGTCGAATAAGACAATGTAGCTGAAATAAATAAAGGAATAGAGACAAAGTAAGAAACAAATTTGAATCTTAAGCCCCTTGAAATCCTAGATTTCACCCATGCAATCCATAAAAGATCATATTTACGGCAGTTTGTCATTGAAAGAAAATGTGAATCTTCTCTGTACATGCAATAATCTCTTGTTACCAAATTTCAAACTTTATTGAGAATGCTTTGTATCTGTATTTGATTTGAAGGCAGGAATTTACACTCAAGAGGTTAAAAACTACCACAATTCTCATTAAATCAATCATAACCCTCATTGGGTTTAAATAGAGTTTACCGGAGGAAGTTAACGTAGTTACAATATCTACTTATTATGTGTAGCATAGTCCATTTACGAAATGACATCAGATTTCTATCTTGACTTCCCCCCTCAAACTCATGGAGATTGAAGATCTTCGTGAATGAAGTTTGTTAAACTTGATATGTCGAAATCACATTTTTGAATGAAGTTGCTTGTGAAGAACTTGCACGCCAAAAAAGCCCATATATGTACCTGAAAAATTAACTTCAATTTAGTTTCAAACTAGTGATAGAACGATCAATCCTCAATACTGCCAAGTTGGACTATATTTTCATGTAAAGGTGAAACTTTGAGGAACCCAAATATTGTGCTTCCTATATTTTCCCATTCACGCCAGATTATACTCTCCGTTCTTTTAAATTGATCTTTGAATTAAATTAGAGTGAGATCAGGTTCTTTCTGGCTCAGGCTGTGAGTATTGAGCCCTCTCCCTAGAGGGAAAAATCCCTATTCCTAATATGTTTAAATTGGACTAATGAATAGAGTTATTTCTTCCTCAGTTAGACTGCCTTTAAGACACTAACCCTGAAGATACCTAATCCAATTAAGCTGGTTGGGAGACCACTGTTTCTGGCCTGGCCTACTTTCACGACTAAGAGTTATCCGTTGATATCTCTCTCCCATTTTGCTTTTTGTGGTTCTCCAATAGTTTTGGATAAGGGTCAAAATTGTTAAAAACAGGTATTGAATCCATAAAATTCCGAATAGAAACCCAATTCAAAAATATGATAATGTTAGACTTCAGTGGATAATGTATCCTAGTATATGTATTTAATCCAACTATGGTATGTTTATCTCCACTATCAGATTTGTTTTGATTGATAAACTTCATGTCCTAGTGCAAAGTTTTGGTCGCATTTCCGCTTTCATACGGTCCATTGACATCCCTAGTGCGTTACCCAAGAGGACAGGATCTTCCTCGACAGTCTACTATTTCAAATGCTGTAATTTGCCGCTGTTGTCTTAATGACAATTAGAGTATAGACTATTTTAAGAGATTTCTTTCGGACCCTTTTTTCTTCTGTCTCTTTGGCTTGAGAGTTAATTGATTTCTAACTATTTTCGCTTTCTTACAGGAATAAATGTGTTTCTAGAAGAAATTGAACTGGCAGTAACTAAGGTTTTGGAAGAGAACATGGAGTCCATCATGGAGAAACAGCATGGAACAGATGGTTAGGGTTTTCTTGTTATAAATTTCTTAAATCTTCATTGTTTTTTTTAAAGTTATTTTATAGTTAATTCTTTGATGTATATGCTTAGCATATCTGCTCAAGTTATTTATATATAAAACATTCGTTATCTTGAGTGGATTTTTTCTATCAGATATTGTTAATGCTCATGAGATTCCCAGTTATATCTAGAAAAATAAAATAGAAGTGAGGGGGTGTGAGAGAGACGATTCATATATGAATTTCCTTATGTTAACGGATTTCTGTGTGTATTTTTTTGCACCTAACATTTCCTTCCTATTGTCACAATCTTAAAATATGGGGTTAAATAAAAAATTGTGAAACCCTGAAATCCCTGTGGAGTTGGAGAATGCCTTCCCTACATGTTTTACCTTTTTTTTTAATGTTCAGCATAGATCTAACGAAAACCTTTTGAGCATCAATCCTATTAAGCTCTCATTGCATGTTGCACCATGTTTTACCACTCTCCAGACTGATTTTTTTACACCAAATGGAAATGCAGGCAAATGGTGACAAATTATGAACCCGAAACACCTTGATTAGCAAAACTAAGTATAAATAACTAAATGATAATAAAACATGGAAGGGCGGGAGGAATTAGGTTTTTATTAGATAACAACTCAAAGTAAGACTAAATTTTACTGCCCATATAGCTCATACAGTAAACTCTTACCTCAAAGTAATGTTGACGATATCTTTTTATATGAGAATTGAGAACTCAAAGTTAATAATTTTATTACATTATTAAGAGATTTTCTGACGTTTGTTCATGGTTTTCTTTTCCTAGTATGGTATCTTTGTTCGAAAGTTAAAGAGATCTACCTATGGGCTGATCGAACAATTGTCAAGGTTGATGCTTTTCCTCTTAAGAAAGCACGAAACAAATAATTTGTTTTAATAAATACTTGAAATGTTATTTTACATTTCATCTGATACTTTTTTTGTCATGTGTTGCTTTTGTAAAGAAAGTAATGGATGAGAAGTTGCTTGGGTTACTTGGTGAAAAGCCGGTAGAGGAAAAATCTGTAAAGAAGAAGAAAGAAAAGCTCGTGAAAGTAGAGGTACGATTGTATGAAGCAAAAATAATGTGCTATTTTGTTGGGTATCATACCGGATTCTCTACCATGTTAACATAAACAGTTATCTCGGAACTCATTATCTGAGACCTTATTTTGGGGAATATCTCTAGACACAAAAAAAAAATAAAAAAATCTAGAAAGGTTAAATTTGCTTTCATGTCTTGGTGAAACCTTTTTTATTCACATTTTGTTTTGTTGTTCATAGTTTTATTTTCTGTTTTGCTTTTTTTCACACTTATGTAGGACCAAGTTAATGTTCTAGGCAAGGGATCAATGTCTATTAGTGAAGAAGAAATGAATTCTCTTGCAATATCTCCTTTTCCGGAGGAAAATTTTCCTCACCCGGAGAAAAATTTAAAGGTATTTAATGCCAGAACTCTCAATTTATGTTTTAGTAAAACTAAAGTTTTCCAATTATGCTAATAATGTAAGTTTATTGTGAATACTCTCATTTCCCCTCATTATTGCATGAGATCTTCATATTTTGTCCCGACGGATCATTTTGTTCTTTGGTCCGCAATCTGGTTTATGGTACTCCAAGTAGAATCAATCGAGAACAGGAGCTAAGCAATCCAAGTACAATCACTCTTTTATAATACCTTAAGTAGCAACAAAGCGCTACCTTTCCTTTACCTTAGCAGCCAAGCTAGTAAGGTAGTTTAGGATCCTCTTGTTCCTAAACTTTTATTTAGGAACAATCAGGACCAGCAGTGGTTCATTTACTAAAACCATATTTGTCTATAGATAAGGGCTGGGGATAGCCACTGTTTGCTACTATAGCATAAAAACTCTCTAGCTCACTTTCACCCACGGGAGAGACATGGTCTCAGCCCGAAAGGTTGTAAATCAAAGAAATCTTGCACTAAAGAAATCAATTAGAGAAAGAATCCACTACACAACTATCCACTAAACAACTATCCGCTACTTTTTTTACTAGAAATCTTTTTTTTGAGAACTTGCGTACAGAGAAAGGTATTAAATAAAAGAAGGATCCTAGGAGTTGTAGTTTAGAAGCAATTAGAGCTAGAAATAATACACACTAAGCAACTAGAAGTCGCAGAGGTAGTTTAGAAGCCACTATGCAAACTAGAAAGCTATGTCAGTCGATTAAGGTAGAAGAGCTATAGGCTCAATGCCAGTTGGTCTTCAACACAAAGAGGTTCAGAGGAAGAGGGTCGAGATGCTAGCCATAAAGGCACCCACATAGATGAGAATGGCAGTCAAGCTCTCTGAAAGGTGATGCCATTTGTCTATAGAAAAAGTACTTCGTCACTCAGTCTGTCTGCTTACATAGCGGGGCTACCCGTGCAGATCTCAAGTTCTAGGGGTGCAATGTTTTCCTAAAAGTAGTTTAGAAGTCATCTGCATGGATTAAAGGGGTATGTAATTCCAAGTCTTGATTCACACCTGCCCTCTAAAACTACGCTACAACACACTACTTTTCAGCTTTGCCCCTTTTGCAGCAAAAAAATGTCTATTTCAACAAAAAGCGCTCTTGCTTCTGATTTGGCTCACCACAAGCTGTCGACCAACTGCCTAACTAGATTTGGCTCACCACACACTAGCTGTTGACCAACTGCCTAACTAGAAATTGGCTGGGGGCAAAAAAGAGCAGCAACTCTTAAGCCACTCTTTTTCTCCTAGAAGAGGAAGCAAAAAACCAGCAAGCGAATTCGGAGGAGGGAAGAAGGGGATGCAGCTTTTTGTTGCCAAGGATCCTAGCCGATCCTATGTAAATCGAGGTAGTTTGAAGTACTAAACTGCCTACAGAAGAAAGTAGGACCTATAGGTGAAAGAAGGAGCTGATAGGCAAAGCAACTAAGCCCAAAAACGCACCCCAGCTATTGGGAAAGCTTAGAAGGAGCGAAGAGAGCAAGCGTGAGAAAGAGGCCAGTAAGCAAGAGTCGACTATCTGCTATCTTCGTCAGTAGACTAGACCAAGAGATGCTGACTATGCTATGCTTCCCAAGCTTATTTAGTAGCTAGCTCTGAGCTCAGACCCGGACTTATTTAGTCCAGACTAGTCTCTAGCTTCAGCAGATCTGGTAAATAAGCAAATGTATTTTCTCTTCTATGCTTTCGTTACTGGTTCCGGGGTCAGTCTGTCCTTTTGCTCTCATCTGAAGGCGCTGACTTCCTTTTTTCAACCTCCTGCCCTAAAGCTTACTACCTACTGTTTTTCTTTATTTAGTAGTTTACAGCTCTTCATCTCGCTCTGGCTTATGGGCTTTGGTCTAGTCTCGCTAGGATCCTTCTACCTATGCATCCTTCCAGACGCGGATCGAGAGCGGAAATAGTAGCAGCGCCGCGCTAACTGTTGGCCTCGGATTCGGGCTTGAGTAGTGGCCTTAAAAGACAAACTGGTTTGTCTTTGTTTGAGGAAGGATCCTAGCAGGACCTTCTGGTCTAACTAATAAGAGGTCTTGGTTCACGACCTCTTAGATATAGAGCGAGTATGAATCAGATTTGCGCCTAAGGATAGATGAAGCCAGGGGAAGAATAGGTAGGCCAATCAGAGATATGGTCTCACCCGTGTAGAGGATACCTTTAAAAAAAAGAAAGCATAGCGAATAGAGGATGCCTCGGTAGGATCTTTGGTATCGAGGGAAGAATAGGAGCATAGTGAAGATTACGCCGGAGAAGGTAGGATAGCACAGCGAGGATCCTAGCGAATAGAGTAAGAATAGACAAGAAAAAAAGTAGGAGCATAGCGAATAGAGGATGCCTTGGTATCGAGGTAGGAGTCTAGCGAAGATTACGCCGGTTATTCTTCTAGGGAAAGAAGGATTGTCAGACTCACTAGTGAATAGAGGATGCCGGAGAACTTGCGTATGGTGATCTACTTCGCTTCCTTTCCGATCCTTTTTTTGGGTGTTCTAAGAAAGAATAAAAGAGGTGGATTCTCCTTTTTTAAAGGGAAGGTGTCTCTAAAACTACCCACTGGCTCGCTTTTTCTTTTGATACAAAAGAAAAACAAGGTGAAGACAGAGTGGAGCAGCGCAGTGAGTCTTTCGTACAAACTTGCGTATGTCGAGGCCCAAAAAAAAAACTGTTGAAGATGGCAATCGATCTGAAGAAGATGAGCCAGAAATAAAAGAAAGTGAGTCTGAATGGGATGCAAGCCAAGATAGGTGAATTAAGAAGGATCCTAGCCTACTGGATAGGTGAATAAGAAGGATCCTAGCCTAACTCCATCTGGCGGGTTTTTTTTTCTTCGTATTTGGGGTGCTTAAGGGTTGCAAGGATCCTTAATAAGCGCTAAGGTGGATTAAGGAAAAAACAGAGTTTAAAAGGGTTAAAGGAGAAGGTGGAGCCAGCGCAAAGGAGTAAAAGAGGAGGGACTTCAAAGCGTAGGTTAGGTAGGGCCCACTTCCTTCTTTTCTTCTCCCCCTTGAGCCCAGGCTTTTCTCTGTAGTTAGAGAACATCTTAAACTATGCCCCAAGCCAATCCCTTCTGATTCTTTGGCTACGCTAGTGTTTTCCTAAAAGAAAAGCGACGTTATAAATTAGTGAGTAAAAGGTAGAGCCATTTTTTAACAAAAGAAAGTTACAAAAAAAAGCCGTCTAAACTACTTTGACACTAACCTCTAACCGATTCTGCAGTGGCTCTTTTCTTTAATTAGGCTACGGTAAGAAAAGTACAATTGTTAAAAAAAAACCCGGGAAAAATCGACCAATTATCCACCGTCTTTTCCTTAGTGGAGCCGACAGAAAAAGAACCCTCAACAAAAGTGGTAGTTTAGAAAGCCGACGAAAGAAACTAGAGTCTAACACTACGCCTATTTCAACAAAAACCCTAATCAAGTAGTTTAGCGTTAGACTCTAATCAAAGCGCAAAAGCTGCGTCAGCCTAAACTGTTAGACCAAAGCCCACTCACCTCTTTTCTTTAATGTTCCTAAACTACGGTTCCTCCAAGCTGCAAAAAAGCCTTTGAAAGTCACGGTGGATAAGAAAAGCGCAACAGTTTATGGAAGACGAGTACCCGCCTCAACTACTCCTTAATGCTCTTTCATAGCCTTTTTTTTAGCATTAAAGAATAGTTTAGAAGCCAACCCCTCTTTCCAGGTCATCATCCTTCCTCACCCCCAGACCCCGTAGAGCGCCTGAGAAGATCCCATCATATGTTCAAGCTGAGGACGGAGAAGCGAGAAGATTTAGTTGATAGTAGAGAGAATAGTTCGAGAACGTCATCGCCTTTTAAACTCCTTTAAAATCTCTACTAACTATCCGCTATTCAAGCCCAGTCTACCAACTAAACGTCATCGCCTTTTAAACTCCTTTTAAATCTCAACCAACCAACCAACTATCCGTTATTCAAGCCAAGTTGGTGTGCATGAGCGCTATACCCGCCAAGGATCCTAGGTGACCCGAATCCTGATGCCTTTGTTGAGAGAAGGATGCTCAGTTGGAGTTGGCGAGTCATAAGATATGTCGTTGTAAAAAAAGAAGAAAAGAGAAGAACTTTCTAAAGCTAGTAGCCGGAGTAAAAGAAAATAAAAGAAAATAGGTAGCTTTATTTTAGAATAGGTTCAAAGTGGTAAATGGAAAAGGAATAAAGCTAACTTGCGTACGCCAAAGGCACGCTTAAAGACGGAGTGGAGTTAGTTGCGTAGCTAGAGGTAGCCTTTCAAGTAGCAACAAGTAGCTTCGGTACCCTACACTTCGTTAGAGGCATGGGTCAGGAGTTTCAAAAAGGTGGAGTGCGTTTTAGAAGGTAGTAAAGAAAAGAGGTGAACAAAGTGGAAGCCTTTAGGTTGCTAAAGCTTTCAGAAGCAGGTGGAAGAACGCATCCAAGAGAGGAGTTGGTGCTGGAGACCCCAAAAACAGCAACAACAGCACCAACAACAACAACAACAGCAACAATGGCAACAACGGCAACAACAATCTCGCATCCTTATAAGAAGAAGTGCGAGGCCAAAGAGGAGTTGTTGCTAAAGACTCAGAAGCGATGCAAAAGAGATAACTCCAACACAAACACACCGCAGTGAAGCCGCAGGAAAATCTCCTAACCTTTAGACATTACCGCTACGAAGTCAGTCGTGAAAAGGCGAAGTCAGTCATGGAAAGGTGAAGTCAGTCGTGCCTAGTTAAAAAGAAGTCAGTCATGGAAACTTGCGTACGGTGAAGCAAGTCTCCCAAACTACGCCGATATAGCATTGGTTGGTTCGGTGAATCAAGAGGTAGCCTAGGTTTGGGGGGTAGCCTAGTTTTGGAAAAGGCATATCTGCGTACGCAAGTTCAAAGCCAAGAGCCGAGAAAGAAAAAACTAGCGTACGGGGAACCCTGTGGTGGTAGTGTGTTTTAAAGCGCATACGCCCGGAAAAAGTGAAGGATCAAATTCTTACAGTTTGCTAGGTTGCCCCGGGGTAAAGTGTCCCTTAGCTATGAAAAGCGCCTGGGGACTTGCGTTTTTAGTAGTTTAGGAGTTTTTTTTTTTTTTTTCACAGTGTGTTTTGGAACTCTTCTTCTGAAAAGCCTTCCAAAACACACTGATCAAAGGTCCAATTTTCTTTAGCGTATGATTTTGCTTTTGATCACGACACTGTGCCTTACCTAAGATATAAAGTCGTCGACTCTTCTGACATAACAACATTGGGGCCAGTAAGCCAAGGCAGTCTTGTTTGTCTTTTTCCGGGTTTTTTTTCAAGGTAGTGCGTTTCAAAACATTTGACCATGTGAAAAAAAAGAACGCTTCTCTAGTCCCTAGTTCCACGTCCATCATGCTTTCGGTTGGTCCATAAATGTCTTGAATGGAAGGATCCTAGCGTACTAGTGGTCTTTAGCCCACTCCTGACCCTAATGCGCACAGCTATGCGAAACGAATTTCTGACGACTACGCCATTCTACCTATATAGGTCTTCTAATCCATCGTCTTTTTAAAATAGGATCCTTGTGCTCGTCTTAAAACTGCTTTTAATCCATCATCTTTTTAAAATAGGTTCCTTGTGCCTCGTTTTCTTGCTACCTATGGGTCTTCTCCTTCTTTTTGTAGTTTAGAAGCAACCATCAGGCAAAAAAAAAAAGCCAGTTACCCCGCTGGTGTCTTGTGGGATGGGGAAATGAGTGTCTAAGTGACTTCTAAAGCTACGCCCGAAGCGCATACTTTGTACTTTTGTTTTGACCCAGTTAAGTGGCTTTGAAAGACCAAGCCTATCAATTTTGCAGACTGATGCCTAAGCACTCGGTCCTATTGCATCTCATTCTTGCTTGGTGCTTGGTCTAAAGGTTGTCGAGCATGCAATGGAAAGGAGATCTGATTCCATCGCTGACGGGTCACCGCCTTCAAACTGCGGATACGACCAAGGTCTTTACTCATCTACGATAGCGGAACTGACGACTCTCTTTCTTGCTTGACTTCTGCTCTTGGAATGCCTGAAGATACCGCGTTCTTTTCCTTTAAAGAATGGTTGGGCTGTGTTTTAGGGCGTAATTGCCCCTCCGACCGTAAACGCTAAAATGGTGCTTAAAATAAGTTCTTAATTATTTTTCTTAACAAGTCCTTGATAAATAATTTTACAATAACAATTTCTTAGAGTTTTTCGTATTAAACAAGACTACTGAAAACTCAAATAAATTGTACACCAAAAGAGGGACCCCTTTTCACTTTGTTTACTAGATACGCCTTTGCACCCCCATTTCCAAAATTTTCTACATTCTCTCTTCGTTTAGTTTCGGTGGGCTATTTAACTTTGAATATATGGTGGACCCCTTTTCACTTTGTTTACTAGATACGTCTTTGCACCCCCATTTCCAAAATTTTCTACATTCTCTCTTCGTTTAGTTTCGGTGGGCTATTTAACTTTGAATATATGGTGATATAGACTCAAGATCACATGTTTGGCCATAATCTATAAGTTAGAAGGTGAGTGAAAACCAAAATCAAATCATTTTTGAGTGCTGATTTGCTCTAAGGCTCCATGAAAAACTTCCAAAATTTGATGTATCCAAACTCTTATCCTTGTCTGTAACAATTTGATTCCTAGCTTACGTCCTCGATGATGAAAATTTTGAGCGTAATGTATGATGTTATGCAGCTTATTTTACCTTATTTTTCAATAGTGTATGGAAATTATAAGATGAATATTGCTAGACCTATTATTCTTGAAATTTTACCACTTGTGTTTATTTTGGTGCCGTATAATATCTAGCTTGTGCATTATCAGGTGCACACCGAAATATTTTTCAGTGATGGTGCTATATTGAGAGTTTGCAACACCAAAGAGATGCTCGAAAAACATTTGAAAGCAACTGGAGCTAAATTTTTCAGCCGTTTTCCTCCGGAACCAAATGGTTACCTACATATTGGCCATGCGAAGGTAGTAACATTGTAATCCCTTCTAGTAAAAAGAACTCATAGGTCAAGGTAGTTGCTTGTCCCTGTGGATGATTCTATTTAAATTTTGCAGGCTTTGTTTGTTAGTTTTGGCTTGGCAAAAGAGAAGGATGGATGCTGTTACTTGAGGTAGACATTACTCCTTTCATCTTATACGTATTTGCATATTTTATCTTAGTCTACAGGGCACACGCATTGTGCATCCAACACTCCCTTGACGACAATCCCATCTATTAACTTCTTAATTTGATTGATTTTAAATGTGTCAAAGACTCTTATAAGTAATATTTTTTATGAAATACGTTTACTACTCTGCAAGAAGATTGAAATGCGCAATGCAATATCTTAACACGATGAGAAATAAAGATCATAGTGGATTTGAACCACCATCTCTTGGATATGGAAGATGTATTCTTATCCAAGGGCTCTACCATTTGAGCTACAAATCCAAATACGTGATAAGAACATTCCCTATGAATACTCATTTTCTAAAGTGAGATAGCATCCCCAACATTTAATATTCTGACATGGCATTAACCATCCTAATCATTTGAAATAAATCTTTTATTCTAGATTCCTAATTCTTTTCTGTGAAATGTTTCACAAAGTCCAGCTAGCCAGAAACTCACAATACACATCAATTTCGCCTCTATTATAAATCCATCAGAATGCTACTAAAAATATTCTTAAAATGCCATGGTACCAAAAACACCATATAGACCTATTTAAGAAACCCAAAACAAAAAATCTAAAATGTAAGAAACCTATTTGGATAAGAACAAACTTTGCACAAACTAGATATCCATAACTAAATAATAATTTATCCATCATAGCTTCTCAAATGTATTGTACAACAAGAGATTTAAAGTAGATTTATGGTACAAAACTGGGATTTAGTCGGTTAATTTTATTAGTATTGCTCCTCAAACCAAATCCCAAATATTGAGAAGTTTAATTTCTCTTAATTTATATTATATGAGATTTATAGTGTAAGGTCGCAAAAGTATTGAACTACAAGAGATTTATAGTACTATACTGAGATTTGGTTTCTCGAATTCTTTAAATCCGAGAGAGATATCATAAAGCATTCGAGAGGGTAGAGGAGCAAGCATTAAATCTAATAAACACCATAAAAATTTGTATTTTCTGGAAACTTGCAATCCTGTATAAAAAGTATAAACCAAATCATAGTTCAAAATTCAAATGGAACCAAAACTCAAATCACATCCCTCCCTAGAAAAGTAAAACCAAAAAATCTTAGTATGATGCAAGCGACGGATAAATTACCATGCTTTGGTTCCGCTAAAAGTCACCTAACCTGCAAACATGAAACAACGAAGAAGATACACTCGAATTGAGCCCAAAGACGCATCTACCCATTGATTTATATGTAGGAAATTGATTAATTTTAAAATAAGAAATTATTAAATTTCAAATACTGAGAATATTGTTGATAATATATGAAGAAATTTTGGAAACCTTTGAATCGTTTTGTAAAAAATAAATATGATCAACAAAAGTGTAAAAGAGAACCTTGGAAGTAATATGAACTTTGGTAGAGTTAGATTTAAAAAAGAGTGTACCTTGAGAGAGGGAGGGTAAGTCATAGAGAATGGGGACTGCAAAATCCCTAAATGGAAAGGCTTTAAGAAGAGAATAAACGCCAAATCTGTAACTTAGATTCCTGAAGCACGATAGCGAGAGATGTACCTTGTAAGGAGGGGAGGAGGGCTTACTTGAAGGATCTTTTCCCTTTAGAGAGTGGAGTTAATGAGGAAAAAGTGCAGCATCCGTTCTCCCCCTGATCAATGTATTTAATGGCAAGAGAAAGGGGAAATTTAAAGACAGTGATGCCTCTGCAGAATCTAGGCCTTTTTTTTTTAAGAATATAAACCATGTGTATTATAGGAAAAAATGGGGGAATATGTTTTTCCTTAATATATAGTATAGAATCATAGATGTTGCCTAGGTATACATTGTATAAGGATGATACTTTTTTGTTTGGCTTATTTTTGCGACCCTTTCCCCCTGCTCTATTATGGTGAAAATACCCCTCAATGAGGTTATATACAACTTTACTGAGAACGAGGCGTGCTTTCATCAGAATGTAGGACAGGGGTAAGCAGTAGTAAGCTTGGGGCTGACAAAGAGAGGTAGAGGTGGAGATGTACATATATTTTTTAAAATGATATGGGATTGGGGTAAATTTAGCTTTTTTCTCTGATGTCCAAATATTTATTTTTATATGCCACTCTTAACATTTTGGGCTGGCGTGGAAGGGTCTAATAACTTTACTACATGTGTGCACAAATCCAAAATAGATGCACATTTCGTTGTAGCATAGGCCTTTTCATTGTGAATCGTACCTTCTGTTCCAACCTAACTTTTGTCATTTTGCTTCTAAATTTGCGGTAGATTTGATGATACAAATCCTGAGGCTGAAAAAAAGGAATACATCGACCATATTAAGGAAATCGTCGAATGGATGGGTTGGAAACCTTTCAAGGTAGAGTTTTAAAACATATTTGATTATCTATCTACAGTTTTTTTTGCAGCAATTAATGCATTTTGGTTTTGTAACAGATAACTTACACCAGTGATTATTTTCAAGATCTGTACAACTTAGCTGTTGAGCTGATACGAAGGGGCCATGCTTATGTTGATCACCAGGTTTCTTATAAAGCTTGCTGTCTTGATGTTTGTTTTTCTTGTTCTATTCCCCCCCTTCCCACCCCCCCCCCCCCCCCCCCCCCCCCCCCCCCCCCCTGTCAACTTTGGAGTTACCAAGCTCTACTCATATTTCCAATCTTGATATATAGTTTCTTTCCTTTTTAATATCAAGTTGGGGATTGGTATGTCTAAAGTTGACAAATAACTAATTTGGGTGGGGTGGGGGTTCCCCTGGGTTTTGTTTTGATCTTTGAAAGGGTGGCATTTTTTTCTTCTTCCTGGCCAAAAGTAGTAGTCTGAGAAAGCTTTTATATTTTGTCTTTTATCTTAGTCCTCAGAAGAAGTCAAGGAGTATAGGGAGAAGAAGATGAACAGTCCCTGGAGGGATAGGCCAGTTGCTGAATCGTTGAAGTTGTTTGATGAAATGAGAATGGGAATGATTGAAGAAGGAAAAGCGACTCTTAGAATGAAGCAAGATATGCAGAGTGATAACTACAATATGTATGATCTTATTGCATACCGTATAAAGGCGAGTGAGCCCTCCACAAACTATTTTTACTTATTTGCATATCTACTGAGAAGCATGAGAAGTTTGTGTATTGATGTTTTCCCATCTGTCTTGACTTTTCTTTTCTATTTTTCAGGTTAAATTTAATATACTTATATTTCAGTTCCTTGCCTTTTTTTTTTTCAGTTTACTCCTCATCCGCATTCAGGAGACAAGTGGTGTATTTATCCAAGTTACGATTTTTCGCATTGCATTGTGGATTCTCTTGAAAATATTACACATTCGGTATACATCTTTCCCCTTTATAATGAGATTTTTTTTATCATTAGTATGGCTTAATCTTAGGTTCTTTTACCAATGCATTTGTTAATATAACCATTGTTTATGTCACTTGGGAGTTGGGATCAACCCTCAGAAGTTCATATCCTGGTTCGACCAAGCATCCACACTTGCGGGATAATCCAATTTATGTGTCATTCGTATATGATCAATCCTCCAGATAGGAATAGTGTTGTTTAGCTATGGGTTTATTGCATGTAGTCTGTAGCTGCTAGATAGTCGTGAAAATGATTTATAAAGAATGAGAAATAGAATAGTCAGGGAATCCCTCTGGGAAGACATTGAATCAGTGTCCATTATCTTGTGGTTTCATTTGTATATTGTTTTCTACTTTTTTTCTACATATTTACAATCAGAGAGATTAATTTTTCCAGTTCAGGTTAATTAACCGTTTTTCGCATTAGATGCTTAAGACTCTTTATTATGCAGTTATGTACACTTGAGTTCGAGACGCGGCGCGCTTCATACTATTGGTTACTAGATGTACTGGGCCTTTACAAACCCTATGTCTGGGAGTATTCACGCTTGAATGTCACTAACACAGTGATGTCAAAACGAAAGGTGTGTTAAACTTAATATACCAATTAGATATATTTTCTCATTGACATGGTGTGTCCTCTTTTTTGCTGATCTTGTTTTCCTTGATAGCTAAATCGACTTGTGACGGAAAACTGGGTAGATGGCTGGGATGATCCACGTCTGATGACATTAGCTGGTTTAAGGCGCCGAGGGGTGTCTTCAACCTCTATCAATGCTTTCGTACGTGGAATCGGAATCACTAGAAGGTCTATATCTATTCGAAGTAGTTTAATTTGGTTTATTTCATTTATATCAACTTTTTTTTCCCGGCTGAGTTAGATTTTCATTCAAAAACTATTTTCGAAAGGGTATTTATAAAAAGAAGAGAGACAAATAGCAATATTATTCATACTTACAATGATTGCACACAGACTGCCTCCACGAAGAACATTTATAATAGTACTTTTTTTGGGATATTTTCTTTTGATAATAATTGTATGTCACTACCAACACTAAAGTAGTGATGTTGTACTCATATTCTACAGTGATTGTAGTATGATACGGTTAGACCGCCTTGAATACCACGTAAGGGAAGAGCTAAATAAATTGGCACCCCGCACAATGGTCGTATTAAATCCTCTCAAGGTATACATTGTCTTCAAGATGTTTTTTGTTTTGTGCAATTTGAAACAACTAGATTGCAATTTTGCTGATTCATTTTCTGCTTTAGGTTGTTATTACAAATTTAGACAGCACGTCTGTGATAGATCGTGATGCAAAGAAATGGCCAGATGCTCAGTCGAACGATCCAGACAATTTCTACAAGGTGAGTAGTCAATTCTACTGTGCATAATGTTTTAGACCTGTCGTAGGTATGAACAAAATTCTTGTAACTCGTGAGATAATATGATAGTGTGTGAGAGAGTATGGTGTGGAGCACGGTAGTTACGGTGTACTGAGTTAAAACGCGTCGAAACAGTACAGATAAGTAGTGGAGAATCCATAAATGGGGTTTCGATAACAGTTTAGGATCCAAGTTAAGTGAATGCGGTTTTTTCTCAATCTCCCTTGTTTCATTTACATTTCACCCATATGTCAATGTTTTTCTGATATTTCTATTCTGGTAAAACTGTAAGCGACTATCCATTTTCATGACAGGTTCCATTTACAAGTGTTGTATACATTGAACGTTCCGATTTTCGATTGAAAGATTCAAAAGACTACTACGGACTTGCTCCTGGTAAATCTGTCATGCTCAGGTAGTTATCATGATACTCGGTATTTTTCCACTCAAACTAATGCCTGTGAAACACTTAACAGTTCAATGCTGCTTGCAGGTGGGCTTTTCCTATAAAATGCACCGAAGTAATCTACGATGATGATATAGAGGCTATCATCGAGATACGAGCTGAATATGATTCTGAATATGATCCTTCAAAGAAGACAAAGCTCAAGGTTAATATCTTAGTCCCAAAATTCATTATTGTTCATGTACTCAGAATTCCTTAGAATTAGGGTATACATGAGTTGATTGGCGATAATATTTGTATTTCTTGAACTTCCAAATAATCTCGAATAATGCTCCAGTTGTTGTCGAATAAAAAAAAAACTACCTAATTAAATGCCGCCAATATATCCTTGAGCTTTGTGAATCATCTCCTTTTTTATTTATAGGCTAAAAATGAGTATTTTTTATTTTGATATCTTCTCATCTATGATCCTATTATCTAACTTTTTCAGGCTTTCCATTTTATGAATTTATAAAGTTAAATTGAACTTTGTTGTAGGTTCTTCATTGGGTTGCACAGCCGTCTCCAGGGACTAATCCTCTTAAGGTGGAGGTCAGGTTGTTTGAAAAGCTGTTTCTTTCCGAGGTTTGTGGCATCTTTCTCTCCTAATATTTTGCTTCTCTCACCAGACTATCTTATCTACTAAACAGGAAATCATCATGTTTACAGCTTAGGTAAAGATAATTTATATGTTCATTATTCAATTTCTAGAAATAGTCAGTGATTTATTGTCTCTGCTTTACTCTTGTACTAATTTCAGTAAATTTGAAAAAAGAAAGTATTTGTTTAAAAAATCTGAATATACTCAAATGACTTCCCTTTTTTTTTTTTTTGCCATTTTTGAATTACCAAAATTCTAACTAGGGTCTTCACCTTGTTGCATCAGAATCCTGCTGAGCTTGATGATTGGCTTGGAGATTTGAATCCACAGTCCAAGGAGGTGATATCCGAAGCAGTTGCTGTGCCTTCTCTTGCTAGTGCTAAAGTTGGAGACACTTTTCAGTTTGAAAGGCTTGGTAATTTCTGAACCTTCTTTTGCTTTCTTTATTCACATGAAAAAGCTACTCAACCAAAGCCTAGGGTGCTCAGGTCTCTGAAGGCTGTCAATGGCACGATTTTGTAGAATACCCAAAATTACTTTTGTGAACAAGCTCTTATTATTATATTATCTGGAAAGAATTCCTTTAACCATAATTTTCAAAATGTATGAGTCACCTTCTTTCTTCAGTCCTACCTCCTTCTCTCCTATACGGAGTCCCTTCCTTAGTTCCACTTCTCGGCTATCTTCTATGGGGTCAGAGACCATTCTATGCCTGGATCTACTCACGAGCTTGACTCTACTACTCTATCAGTCAGAGACCATTCTATGCCTAAAGCCCATCATGTCTGCTTGCCTCTTCCTCATCTCTCCGCGTATAGGCCTCTGACTTCTCTCTCTACTGGCTACAGGTTAGACTACGCGTATAGGCCTCTGACCTCTCTCTCTACTGGCTACTGCTTAGACGACGCTTTTTTTTAGGGCTATGATCTCCTATTCACTATGCAGCTTACTGGTCCATCATATCTTGGCTAGGACGGACTGGACTTGGACTTAGCTTCATACCCTAATCTTGACTCTCAACTACGGACCGAAGGCTGAAGCGAAGAATATGATGGACCAGCCGGATAAGAGCAGATCACTGCTTACACCCAGGCCAGCCACTCTTGTCACCGCCTTTAGATCATGCGACATTCTAAATTTGAATCGCATGCAATTATCAAAATATTGAGTTTCTCACTGTTAGATAAAGCATATATATGAGGCTCCAAAGCATATGATTTTTCGAACTTGAATCACCCAGACCAAATCTTGATATCGTCTCCACCGATCTTTTTGTTTTTCTCAAATTGAAAATTCCAATTTGGATAAGGCCTATAGTGATGTACATGTGGCGTTTCTCAATATTTGTTGGTAAATTGAGTTTTGGCCTATGCAACATGGACACTCCATACTTGGAAAACAAATCCGTATATATTTAATGAATTTTCCATTTCCTTAGGAACGTTACTTGATCCCACTAACTTCGACAATGTTTTTGTGCGTGTTCTTAGTTATTAACTTACCTTTGTATATTCACAACATTTTACCAAAACTTTAGTATCAATATATGTAGTTATTTATGGGATCGTAAAAATATGCAGGTAATAAGACAGTATAAGCAATGTGAAAAATAAAGTTTTATTTTACTAAAACATGTGCCGCATTCACTTATTTTGAAGCAGATAGGAGCTAGTTAGTTACTTTTAGTTATGCTCAGTCTTCCATAGAGAAGAGCAAGATTTTAAGACTTGGGGAGAACATAATACACCAGTTCATCCAGATTCTAACAAGTTCTAATTATAGTTTTGTTCATTTCTTTTCCAGGCTATTTTGCAGTGGACCCAGATTCTACCGCCGATAAACTCGTCTTCAACCGAACTGTAACACTGCGTGACTCCTATTCTAAAGGTGGAAAAAGATAACCCTTGGATGCAAGCTTCTCCCAATTCGAATCAGCCCTCAGCGTCTCATATTTGAATTATGGAAGAACAGACCAATTTGGCTGAAATATTCTTCCCTCTGTACATAATATACTTCGTACAAAAGTTGAAGTTTGATTATAAAAGCAAGAAATTTTCTTTTTGTTCTTACCAGCACACTTGTAATTGCATTCCGCTTTTATTTTTTATGCAACTGTGCCGTTTTACAATATTTTTTGTGGGAATCCTTTAGTTACCTATGTACCAAGTCTTCGCTCCGTGCATTCCACGTAAAAGCTCCTCTTATGCATTAAAATTATTGGATATGCATGTTCATGGTTTTAGAATGCGATGTTAAATAAGTGCGGCCATTGAGATTAACATGACTCCTTTTAAGACAACGTAGATCAACGTTGCATTTCCATTGCTAACCTAACAGGTTGCCTTCAAAGTGTCTGAGGCCGGCTATCTTTGAACTGCGCGGCATTATTTTTTTTTTTGTGTCGGGCATTTTTGAACTGCGCGGCATTATTTTTTTTCTCCCTCCTCTCTCATGCCATGTGGCCTTTTGTGATTGGCTAAAAAAAAATAAAAAAGAGGTTGGTGGGTCCGACTGCTGTGTAAAAATTGAAGGTGAGTTAGAATCTTCTAAAGTGCCTCACTACCTTAGAATCCAATGTTCCACCTAGGATTTTCGTCCTCCAACAGTGCCTCACTGACTTGAATTTGAGTCTCCAAAAGCAAGGTTGAGTCTTGGAATCCAAGACTCAACTTTGCTTTTTTACGTCGCGATTGGGCGCCTGTTTGTTTTATAATCGGGCGCCCAATTGTTTTTTTACAAAAAATTCAAATCGGGCGCCCAAGTCTTATCCACCTGATGATTTTTTTTTTCTTTAAAGAAAATGAAACAAACGCCCCAAAGAAGAATAAAATCTCAAGTACTGTTGTAGGAAATAAAGCTTCTCTCAAGAAGAGCAACACTCTGAGCGGAATGATATTCTCGAACGTCAACTTCTGAACTCTCTCGATCAAAGCCTTTCTCAAGAAGAGGCCATCTGGAGAAACAAGTCTCGTGAGACATGGCTCAAAGAGGGTGACCGCAACACTAGGTTTTTCCATATCTCTACCATCTGCCGCAGGAGGAGAAACACCATCAACACTATTCGCAAACCGGACGGCTCATGGGCTCAAGACAGAACTAGCATTGGTACTACGTTTCTGAACTTCTATAAAAATCTTTTCTCCTCTGCGAAGCCCTCTCTCCACGTGGCCTCCCTGAATCTTTTCGATAAGGTCATCTCTCGGGACGAAAATGACTTGATCACCCGCAACCCCACTATGGAAGAAGTTCGGGAAGCCCTTCTTTCCATGAACCTTAATAAAGCCCCCGGCCCAGATGGTTTCACCGCGCTCTTCTATCAGAAATCCTGGGATATCATCAAGGATGACCTGTTCAAAGCTATCCTCCATTTCTTCCAGACTGGCCGCCTCCTTCCGGAATTCAATCACACAAACATTACCCTCATCCCTAAAAAGAAAAATCCTACCTCCCCGGATCATTACCGTCCGATTAGCCTTTATAATGTCAAATTTAAGATCATCACAAAGATTCTGGCTACCCGTCTTAAGCCCCTCTTAGATAAAATCATCTCCCCCTCCCAGAATGCTTTCGTTCCTGGGCGGCAAATCTATGATAACATTATCATGGCCCAGGAGATTCTTAGATCCTTTAAGAAGAAGAAAGGGCCTAAAGGGAATATGGCGATCAAACTGGATTTGAGCAAAGCTTTCGACCGAGTTGAATGGGATTTCCTCATCGACACGATGAAAGATATGGGTTTCTGCGACAAATGGTGTTCCTGGATTCGCCAGTGTATTTCTACTCTCACTTTCTCTTTCAACCTCAATGGTTCCCCCTTCGGCTTTTTTAAACCCGAGAGGGGACTCAGACAAGGAAACCCCCTTTCCTCTTTCCTTTTCCTCATTTGTTCTGAGGTCCTTTCACGTATCATCTTAAAGTATGAGAAGGAGGGAGAGCTGCATGGTATTAAGACTGCGAGAGGGTGCACTCCTATCTCCCATCTTTTGTTCGCTGACGACTGTTTCATATTCTGCAAGGCCACCCCCTCGGAAGCGGGCACCTTGTCGAAAGCACTCGCCACTTTTAAAACGGTGTCAGGCCAAGAGATTAACTTCGATAAGTCCTGTATTCTCTTCAGCAGGAATTGCCACCATCGCCATACTAAACTCATCCAGCATATTCTTCACATCAAGAAAGACAGGGGAGGCGACAAATACCTGGGCGCCCCCCTGGAATTTGACCACAAAAAAGCCTGAACTTCCAAAATATCATCGATCGTGTCTCCAATCTGATTGAGGGCTGGAAAGTAAAAAACCTCTCTCAAGCGGGACGCATTACCCTTATTAAAGTTGTTAACTCAACAATCCCTTCTTACTATATGTCGGTTTTCCCCTTCCCTGTTGAAACTTGTAAAAAGCTGGACTCGATTAACTCTAGATTTCTTTGGGGCACTAACGCTAACGGCAACATGAAAGCCACACTCATTGGATAGAAGTACATCTGCCGTCCCCTCAAATGGGGAGGTTTGGGCATACGGACAACGCTATCCCATAACCATGCTTTACTGGCAAAACTCTTCTGGAGAGTTATAAAAGAGCCGAATAAGCTTTGGGCAAATAACCTGGTTAAACAATTCTCCCCTAAGGAATCTATTATGACTGTTCTGATTAAGCCGTCGGATTCCTGGATTTGGAAGGGCATTATCGCCGCCCAGAACCGAATCTGGAGCAATCTTATCTGGCATATCGGCGACGGAAAAGATATCGACTGCTGGCTGGAACCCTGGATCCCTAATATCCCCTTCGGTCGCCCATCCGGCCCCCCGCCCTGCCATATACCTATCTCTAAGGTTAACGAACTCATCTGCCATACCCAGCCGCGCTGGAAGGCTTCCCTGGTCTGGACTATCTTCCATCAAGATATCGCCGAAGCTATTCTTAGTATCCCGCTCAGTTCTTTCCCTTCCAAGAATACTCTTAGGTGGCGCCCGGAGATTAACGACATTCTTTCGGCTAAATCGGTTTACCGTCCAGCCTTAATTTTAACCAAATCGAGCCGTCTCCCCCCTACTTTAAGTGGGCAAAATTGTGGCGTTTAAATACCCCCTTTCGCATTCAATTTTTTGTTTGGAAAGCTCTGCAGGACGGGATCCCCACCAAGCACAAACTTAGGTTTATGGATAACAACAGAGTGGCATCTTGCCCCAGGTCTCTCGAAGAAGTGGAGACCACCACTCATGCCCTTTTCTTTTGTAAGAAAGTACGAGAAATCTGGTATGCTTTTGACTCTTCTCTCAATTTTAATAACTAGCTTTATTCTGATTCTCTCCTGCATATTATTCAGACGCTTACCGACAGACAAGCGACATCCACGACCCCCTCCTGGGCCTTGATTTACGCTTACCGACTTTGTTTTCAATAACGCCACCCAAGACCCATCCTCCCTTCTTCACAGGGCTAAATTTTTCACTTTTACCCCCTCCCTCCTTGAACAGCCAGTGATCAGCCAGTCTATCCAACCCACTCCGCTTGTCGAAGAGGGTTGGCATATTGTTATGGTGGATGGGGCTTGGTCCAGTTCTGTTTCAAAGGGGGGATCGGGCTTTGTAATTAAGACTTACAACCTTTCTATTATTGGTGCAGGGCACGCTTCATCCAGTGCGGCGGACGCTGAAGAGGCAGAGGCGATCTCAGTGATCCGTGGCATGAGGGCGGCCCGTTCAGTTGGTTTAGAGAGGGTGATTTTGCTCACGGACTGCAGACGTCTTGTTCGTGCTTTTGAGTTGGGATCTGATGACCTATCATGGGGAGCCCTTACGCTGGCTCCGGATATGCTGGGTCTTGCTTCCAGTTTCACTATTTACATTAGTAGATCTCTAAATTTTGAGACTCATGCCCTAGCCGCTAAATGGCCTTTTTTTTTCCTGCTTTTTCAATTTTTGAGCCGTTGGAGGCCAACTCTCTTGTAAACTCTGCTACTGCTGCTTTGTAATATATGGGGCCATCTACTTGCTTAAAAAAAAAAGAGTAGGAAATAAAGCCTCAATGACTTAAATTTGGTTTTTTTTTCAACCAAATCATTGAGACACTTTAGAAGATGCTCTATGAGTCATTTTAGTCGGTTTGAACCGACCTTACATAATTATTTCCAGTATACCGAGTTGAAATACACTAATCTATTATCCACGTCGACCAATCACATATTCCGGTCTCTCTGACCAACACCGACTACTGACTACGGTATGACTAGCATCAATCCACCATGGGCCCAAAGTAGTGGTCCATGGGCCATCAGTCAAAAACAAAACCCATATATAATAGCATATGCAACAGTTAGAGAGTGGATTTGGGCAAATCCACCCACTGCAGTTTAGCCCAAAATTAAGGTGAATATTATCTCACGTAGTTATGAACTGCGCGGCACAAACAACATCTAAGATCTAGCCACGTCTCAACATCTGGACCGTGCAAACCCCACGCAGTTCTGAACTGTGCGACACAAACAACACCTGTCATTATTCTATTGGCTCAAATTCCCCGCACAATTTAGAACTGCGCAGGATCGAACCACCAAAAATTCACCCAGAGGATGGAGAGGTTTGCTGAAGCTACTTCAGCAAAACGACCTAGCTGCTTTGGGGTGAATTTGGGGTTTAGAGGGTGAATTCACCTAGCTGCTGCAGGTGCTCTTAATGGCTCAAAAGATGAAAACTTCATAGAGGTTTATTTATTCATTCGGTGATTCCTTCAAACAACAACAATCAAATCACCATTAGAGTAGTAAAATGTTAGCTCGAAAGCTTTCTCCTTCAAAGCTCAAACACCACCTCCTCCTCTACCAACTCTCCACCTTCTCAACAACCACCACCACAAAACCCTTCTTAAACCCTACCCTGATACCTAACACTACCCCATTTCACCCATTTTGCAAAACCTTCTCTTCAAACCACCCTAAACCCAAACCCCTCTCGATAAAGTTCACTAGAGATGGTAACTATGATGAAACCATCTCTCAAAGCGTTGTTATTTGTCCGGGTTGTGGGGTTCAAATGCAAGAAACTGATTCAAAGCTTCCTGGGTTCTTCATTAAACCCTCTAAGAAAGACCCAAATTATAAAGTTCAAATCGATTGGCAACCCATTGCGGAGGAATCCGAAATCTCCAATTCATTCAAAAGGGGTAATCTAAAAGAGCTTGGGGAACCCGAAGAACTTGATGTTGATGATGCTAGTAGTAGTATGAGTTCTCAACCTGTTGTTTGTGCTCGATGTCACTCGTTACGCCATTATGGGAAAGTGAAGGATGTAAAGGTAGAGAATTTGCTTCCGGATTTTGATTTTGATCATACTATAGGTAGGAAATTGGTTAGTTTAAGCGGAACTCGATCGACTGTATTGATGGTTGTGGATGCAGCAGATTTCATTGGGTCATTTCCTAGTAAAGTTGCGAAATTGGTATCGGGTATTATCGATGAGAGTTCTACAGATTGGAGAAAAGGGAAGTCGGGGAATGTACCTAGGGTGGTGCTTGTTGTGACAAAAATCGATCTTTTGCCATCTTCGATATCGCCGAATGGATTGGAGTTTTGGGTTCGGCAGCGTGCTCGTGAGGGAGGAGCGAATAAGCTTACAAGTGTTCATCTTGTGAGCGCAGTGAAAAGTTGGGGGATTAAGGATCTTGTTGAGGATATACGTGGATTGGCGGGGGCGAGAGGGAATGTTTGGGCAATAGGAGCGCAGAATGCTGGGAAATCTACGTTGATTAATTCTATAGGGAAGTGTGTCGTTGGGAATATAACTCAAATAACCGAAGCGCCCGTTCCTGGAACGACTTTAGGGATTATTAGAGTTGAGGGTGTTCTTCCTGGGAAGGCAAAATTGTTTGATACGCCTGGACTTTTGAATCCTCATCAGATTACAACAAGGTTAACGAGGGAAGAGCAAAAAATGGTCAATATAAGCAAGGAGCTAAAACCAAGGACGTATAGGCTCAAGGTTGGTGTTAATTTACTTGGTTATGAATTTATAATGCTTACTTTATATGAACTACATAGCATTGCTCATGATATCTGTATAATTAATTAGTCCTATAGTGTTAAACGCATTGACCAAGTTTTTTTTTTTTTTTGGGTGGAAATGATGTTTCTACGGATTGTATAAGGATAGAGATTAGTAGGGAAATAAATGTACAGAAATCACTGCACTGAAACGTACTTTATTTTTGCCTTGATTATTGAGAAACCTGTAAGGGGTTGTTTTTCTCCCAATAATGTGTATGGCCGTCACATTTTGGGCTGAATGGAAGAATATTTTCTGCTTCACTAAAACTAGTATACCGTAAAAAGTGGAAACTGAAAACCGTAAAATCAATATTTATCAGAAAAGAACCACACATCAATTACACTAGAATTATCTGAAACCTTCCGAAGGAAAAATTGACTAGATTATAGAAAGTAAGCTGGTTAGTTTTTCATTCTCGCCAAATGAATAAAAACAAAGAAAGCAAAATGAGGTAGATCATAGACTAAAAGCCAAATAAATCATGAAAGATGAAAAAAGAAGACAAACAAAACAAAACAAATGAGCTCTTTTGGCGGATTGATATAGGGTTGTTAAGAGGAGCAAATAGGTTCTGTCAAGAATGTTACTTTTTAAGAAAATGAAGCAGAGCTCACAGCTGCAAGACAGTAAGGAGTAATAGGTGTTCAAGAATCTTATGGATGTCCCGTGATGTTATACGCTCAAGGTTGCAGCTTCGAGATTCACTGTTTCCCTGATTAATATGCAGCCTTTGTTAAACTCGTCTTTGACAAGATTAGAATATTATATTAACAATTTAACACATGGATTTTTTTTCCCTTTACAGGCAGGTTATACAGTTCATATTGCTGGACTCATGAGGCTTGATGTTGAGAAATTATCCATAGATTCTATTTACCTTACAGTCTGGGCATCTCCCCATCTTCCTCTCCATATGGGGAAAATTGCAAACGCTAGTACAATGCTACGAGATTATTTCGGTCGTCAGTTACAAGTATATCTTGGAATCTTTTCCGCTGTATTTTCAACATTTTTATAGCAGCATTAGTCATATCTATTATTCTGTTAAATTGAACGCATCATTCTTTACTTGCTCTGCAGCCACCAATTGGTGACAAACGAGTTGAGGAACTCGGAATATGGGTTAGAAAGGAATTTCATGTATCTGGGAATAGTTGGAATGTGAGTGCTGTAGATATTGCTGCTGCAGGTCTAGGTTGGTTCGCGGTTGGACTTAAAGGAGAGGCAGTTTTGGGTGCTTGGACATATGATGGAGTTGATGTTACGGTCCACAATTCCTTAATCCCTCACAGATCACGGTTTTTTGAGGTTCCAGGGTTCACAGTCTCAAAGATTGTCTCAAATGCAGATCGATCTTTAAATAAGCAGCTTCGTGACAAAAAGGAGAAGAAGCAGGATTACTGGGAAGAAGTAGTGTCTGAGACATTGCCAGCAGCAGTTGGTGAAGAAGATTCAAGTCCTTGCTAATATTTGCAGCTCAGTGAGAAATAAATCAACGTTGAATATACTGTAGCGATAGATGACTCCAGGGAAGATTTTCTTTGCACAAGAATGAAGTATTATGGAGATGCTTGGCCCCAAAGTTATAATTTTGTAGGATATACCGTGTATGGTGCTTTATTGGGAAGGTCTTCTTCAAAGATCCCGAGAAGTGAGAGTAAGCGAAAACTTGAACGGAGGGATTGAATTGAAATCATAAGTTAAGCAGGGATTAGCCAATATATTTGAAATCATGAAGGTGAATATGGATCTCGACCTGCAAGGTCCAGTTTCACTTGAGGCTGCAAACCTGTTAAAACTGTTTTTTCTTCTGAGAAATGTCTGAGATTTGGGTGTAATGTTATCCTTCCATTGCATTTCAACTTGTAATGCTTTTTTGACTAGTTATTATTTATGTACAATCTTGGTGACTAATCTCGACAAAGTAGTTACTTACATTAAACCAAACATCACATTTTGTGTAGGAGCACATTTGAGCATTGGGGGCGAACACCTTTTGTACAGGAACATATTTGAGCATTAGCTGAACCATGACGTAGTGTAAATTTGATCATCAACTATGTTGACTATACAGTATGCAGAATTGCAGATCCATGGATTGATATGTAAAAGATAAGATGCATGTGAAGCCTCTTGGATGTATCGTAATGATGTTCACTCATGGAGTTGATATGTTTCTCAAAACCAGGAGCATCATCTACTGCGTGCTTTCACTTCCTCAAGGAGATTTTTTTCAGGGGCTTATGTGGGACAGACTTCCAGTTAGTATTTGAATTCAGGGGCTTATGTTTGAATTGATATGTTGTATTTTTTGTATGGAAGTGTTAGGAATGATTGGGGTTGCATTGTTTGGTGCAGATGATGGTTGCTTATGCTTCGATACTTTCGGTGTTTATTGTTGAGAGAGTGGGACAGAAGATTGGAGTATTGTGTTTGTTTTTGCTTCTCTCGTTTGCTCTTGCTAGCATTGCGTATGAAAGGTTAATATTAACTGTCACTACTTCCGTATTTATTTTGCACTAAGTAATAGAGAATACCTAACGTTGTTTCACAATGAATATGCTATGTTAGCTGGTTGCAGGAATTTTGATGATCTTCGATTTTGCCTGATGTTTCAGCTATCCCATCAGTAGCAATTCCTGTGTACTGGCTTTTATGTTCCCACCCAAGTATACTCATTCAAGATATTGGCTCTGGGCAGCAGGTATGGAATTTAAAGCCCAATCTCTTGCTTAATAGAAACCACTATGTCCCATTTGATGTATAATTAGAAGTACACTTTCAAGTTTTGCTTGTGAACCGTAGCAGTTTTCTAGGAGAACAATGACAGGAAAAATACCTTTATTATTCTTAGAGGTATACTTTGATGCTTGGAGTAAGCTTTACATATGGGTAGTTCGTGACAAGGTGGTAAGAATAGGATAAAGAGATATAATTGTTCATACAGAAGTGAGAAGAAGCAGTCTCTTTTGACCCGTTGTATCGCTGTCGTAGATACAACGTAGTTTATGGCATTTTTTTGAAGTGAATTGTGCAAATTGTTCATGTTGTGTCTATTGAAATACAACTCCTCAAGGCTTAAGATACACTTACTAGGCGAAACCTTAACTACAAACTTTTAACTTTGGGGTGCAACCTTTTAGACAAATGTGATTTGGGAAAGATGGACTTTACCTTTGTGAAGAGTGTTCTTACAAGAATCTGGAGAGAGTTTATTAATATTGATACAACCTATCATAATTTAAGTTAAATTATGTCCGAGGATAAGAAGAAATTTATTGAGACGAGGATTAGCATGTTATTGAAACTTTACAATAGCTTTGTTGGGTACTCCTCTTCCATAATGATATGATGCTGCAGAAGAAACGATTAGGAAAAACTTTGCAAGAGTTTGCATTGAGATAGAGCCATAGAGGTTAAAAATTCCTTATCAAACGCTGTTCCTGTAATCCTATTCATGTGGAGGGGAGTAGAACTATGAATGTGGAGACGGAGTGTGCATGGATATCAGTTAAATGCAAACACTGCTAAGTGTTTCGACATGGTTTGAATATTTGTAGTTATGTGAGAAGGAGGATGGGGTAGTGAAAACTAGATCTACCATCGTGGAAAGCCTTAGAGCAAAAACTAGTGGAGGGCAGCTGCTAACAAAAAAACTACAGTAGATGAGGAATGATTTATCACTCGGGTTTTTTTATTTTTTCTTCTTCTTACAAACCAGGGAGGTCTGTTCAATTCAACCCCAGCTCACCCTAAAGAAAGTAATTTGGGAGCGGATACAGTCAGACAATTATAAGGTGGAAGTGAATGTTAAATTGCTAAAAAAAAATTATGTCCGGATGTTTGTCAGGTTCATCATATTTCACCATTCTCCTAACTTGTCTCTCGAGGCTCGCCACAATATCTCCGCAAGCCGCACGCTCCATTTTAAGTCTAGATAAATCTCGGTGGATGACCCCGCGGTGACCACTCTCTCCTCTCCTCTCTCATGACCACCCTAAATTGCTAATTTAGTAACTTTAATTGGTTATTATTCAATAATGCAATTTGAAAACATGAATAAGTTTGGGGTCCTGACAATCTTTAAATACAAAGAAATCTAGAGAACTATCACTTGTAGAAATAATTGCTAATACAGTTTTATCAGATTGTCGGCTGTGTTCTCCGCTGAAGTAGATCTTCATCCTTGCCTTTGAGTTAGAGTCTAGAGACCACATTAGTAGATCAGCTATGGAATTCGTGATAGTCCTTGTAACTTAACGCCTACTAGTGATTTCTTTATTGCTATTCGAAAGAGTTCAAATGTACTTGCATCCATGATCCCGTTCATTGTTCATTTCCTGCCATTCGTAATCTTCAACTTCACTCGTTTATGACTTTTTAGTCTTCATCTCTATACTCTCTAGTGTGGTATAGGCATCATCAATTCGGGATGGAAGAGGGTTACAGACGACATGATGAAAGCACCGGAAATAAATGAAACATGGTTGTTAATTTTTTTTCCTTATGGAAATAAAGGAGTTTGTTGTCTAAAGTCCTTATCATAAAACGCAAAGTGAATGCAATGCATCAGTTGATAGTTTGAGAGCATAGTAGGTGCCAAAAGCAAAGTTGTGGTTGGCTATCAAGAGAAATTTACTCTACATTAATTTGTTAGTGTTTGATATATGGCATTTTTTGGAGTCAAAGAATCAAATTGTCTATTGAAATACAACTCCTTAAGGCTTAAGATGCACTTAGTTGACAAACTTTAATTATAAGGCACTGTTTGGCTCACTTTATTCTCGTTTTGGACACAACCCTTTATCGCTTTAGTAAACAATTGTAATTTGAGAAGGCTGGACTTTACCTTTGTGAAGAATGCTCTTGCTAGAAACTAGAGTTTGAATGGTTATTTTGCGATAACTCTATAAGATAACTTGTTTTTACTTTTTGTTTAATAATAAGGTAAAGTTATTGAGATGGGGATTCATCATAATGCAAGTCACGTGTTCAGAATTAGGCCACGGAAGCTCTTCGTTGAAGCAGAAACAAGCAATCTTTAGTTTATACCTATTTGGGTCTTGAAAAAAAAATTCATCAGACTTGTGGACTCATGAAGGCATTGAAACCATAGTTAATGTGTTAGGTACTCCTCTTCCATTTTGATGAGGCTATAGAAAAAATGATTAGGGAAAGCTTTACAAGAGTTTGCGTTGAGATTGGGGTGAAGAACTCTCTACCAAATGTAACTTATTTCTTTTCATGTGGATGGGTGTAGAACTAGGAATCTTTAGGCAACGAATGGATGGATACCAGTTAATGCAAATATTACCAAGTGTTTGGGCATGGTTTGAGTACTTATAGTTATCTCGAGAAGGAGGATGAGGTGGCGAAAGCTAGACGTACCATTTGGCAAAGCCTTATTATGGCAGAAAGCAATGGAGGGTAACGGCTAGCAAAAAAAAGCTATAGTAGCTGAGGAAGGATTCATCACTTCAAGGGGCAAAGATATAGCTCACACGAAACTAGTTTGTGAGAGTGTAGGTCAAAGAGAAGAACAGGGAAATTCACTCCTGATCCGACAGAGACAAGGGTTTTCATCCCTTCTGACCTCACTGGGGAGAGAGGAGATAGTTCAGATTGTTGAAAACCCTCGGATTAGCAACATTAGGCGAGGGGACCTCAGACATTTTCAGGTTTGGGCACTAGCTTTTCTAGAGAGAAGACTCTGCAGAACCTAAGGAAGAGAAGAAGAAAAAAAGTGAAAGGGAGAAGGCTAAAGAAGCAAAATAAAATTTGTAAGCAGACCAATTTGCTAGGGAGATGGCTCTATTTTTCCCTACTTAGTTCTTGGTTTTTCTAGTGGTTAGTTTTCCCCTCATGCGGTATGGTTCTTATTTGTGGGCTGTAGCCCTTTGGGCATTATTTTCTGGTGTTTGTCACTACCCCTTCCCTTCGGAGATTGAGAGAGTTGTCCACACCATGTATCCTCTTTTTCCTTTTTCATAAACCAGGAGTTCTGTTCAACCCCAGCTTACTTCCAAGAAAAAGTAATTCAAGAGTGGATGCTACAAGGTCGAAGTGAATGCTAAATTGTTAACTTAATAACTTTGATAGATTATTTAATTCTGTGATTCGTGAACATGAATAAGTTTTAGGTCCCGACAATTTGTATATAAATAGAAATTTAGAGAACTATCACGTGTAGAAATAATTGCTGTTACAGTTTCATTAGGTTTCCAATTGTGTTCTTTACTTAAGTAAATATCGTTCCTTGCGTGAGTTATAAGCCACGAGTTATAACCCAATGCCTACTAGTAAATTTTTTATTGTTGTTCGAAAAAGGTTAAATGAAGTGGTATCTGCAATCCTACTCGTCTTTCATTTTCTTCAATTTTACTCGTTTATTACTTCCTAGTCTCCATCTCAAACCCGTCTAATGTGGCATAAGCATTGTCAATTTGAGGTGGAAGGGGGTTACAGACTATAAGGTGGAAGCTCTAGAAATAAATGAAACATGGTTGTTAATTCCTTTTCTATATGGAGATGAAGAAGTGGGTTGTCTAAGGTCTTCAGCATGAAACACAGAGCGAATGTATCAGTTTGATAGTTTGAGACCATAGTAGTTGCTAAGAGGTAAAATATATGGTCAAACTAATTACTTTGGGTATTAAGAGACAATCACTCTATAAGTAAGGTTCTACTATCTCTTGGAACGTACAATGCTTGCCGCCTGGTTGACCCCTGTAAAAGTTCGATGCGAAAGATGCATTTTGTCACACAAACTTCTGGAAGGAGTGTTTACGAATCCACCATGTGATGTTTTTTTCCAAACATAATGGATTATCTATCATCTCAAGAAGTCCTTGCAAAAGTTTTATCAGTCCCAGAGCCTTCCAGCCTTGTTTGGGCGTTTAAAAGTTACTATCAAAGTCGTACAGATCATGCATTATTAATCATATTCTTACAACCGAAATACAACTCTTATTATTTATGTTGGTTGGTCGGTAATGATTTGAGTGAACTTAGTCACTGGGGCAGTATCTCATAAAGAATGATACAAATGATCTTGCGTTATATTATTTTGGAGTTGAAGTAGCACTGCCAAAAGAAAAAAAAATCTGTATAGGCAATGGTAGGTGTTTAAAGAAGATATGCCTGTAAAGTACTTGGGCCGGCATTTAGCTTCAACCAGGCTTAACAATGTGGACTGTCTACTCCAAATCACCAAGATCGACAACAGAATTCAGTCATGGAAGCGGAGGTGCTTGAGTTATGCTGGTAGTGTATGTTTGATCAAACAGTGTTTTATAGTATGACTGTGCATTCGCTGGATTGCTTTCTTAACAGAACTATTGATGAAGTCAACAGCACTAGCAGAAATTTCTGGTGGGCTGGTGTGGATCTAAGCTACAGCACTCCAAATTTTAACTGATTTGGCTGCTATCATCCAACCAAGGAGGGAAGGCTTGGGATTAGAGAGATTGGGATTTATTGCAACCAATGGAGTGGATACTTTCTTAAGGGGACAGATGAGAGCCTGAAAGATGAGAACCATGTTTCTAACTGGTCTAAAACTGTTTGATTTAAGGATAATTTTCTTAAACATATATTTATCATTTGGACAACTATGAAAACACACTTAGAACTTCAGAGAAACTGCTGTATAGGTAATCTTGAAACTTCTAACTGTGTGTTATGTTGTAACTCAAATGAAGATGAAGGCCACATTTCCTTGAATGCTAGTATGCTACTGCAATTTTGAGAGCTCTTTAAAAGTCTGGTGTATGTACACTTTGAGGAACTAGGAGGAGATAAATTGATGTTCAACTCATTTTGCAGGCAGTTCTAAAGTTGAGAACATTAATAAACTTGCCTTGAGTGTATAACTACCATATCTGGTGTGAGAGGTGCACGAGATTTTGTAAGGAAACTCCAGCTGCAATTGCTGAAAATGATAATGAAAGACGTAAGAATGAAAACTAAGCTGTTAAGAGATTGAACTGCGTGATAAGTGCAGCAATGGAGTGTTAGCAAACAACTGGAAGCTGCAGATTAACTTCACAACCACTGCTCCAGAAGATGCAAATGTATTCCTCCTCCACATTAACACTGCCGTAAATAAATACTGATAGCTCCTTGTTGGAGCTACCGATATAGATGAAATGGGAAACATAGTTACTGCAGCTGTAGGTTGCAATCGTCCTGCATTAATGAGTAGTCTTTTTTTTATAGGTACAAGGAATAGAGCAAGGTCTGTTGCTAGCAAAAAACAAAGGGTACAGTCGAGTTTTGATCTACTTCAATTCCAAAATGTTAATCAGTATATGAAGAACAAAATTTCCATTCCCGTGACTACTGAGCTGGAAATTTTGATACCAATAGGTTGTGTGGGTCGTCACGACAACGACCTAAGCACGTTCATATGTGACCAATCTCTAGTAGTTTCCTTTATTATTTTATTTTAGAAAATCCTCTAAATTAGGATTACTCTTGGTAGTTGCATTTTTTGTTGGGAGTGTAGAGAAAGGTGGGGATCTCCCATATTTAGGAGAATCCTAAGAGAGGGAAAGTAGTGTTGAGTTTTGAGAGATGAGAGAAACCCTAGATAGGTCTAGAGAGAGCTTGTAGTCATTGATTGAATTGAATAAAAGAGATCATTTTAATTTAGTACTGTCCATCTATTTAAATAGGGAAGCAAAAATTGCTAGCCTTTACCCGAACTCTAAATATTTCCAGAATGTAGGTAGTTTCATTTCTAAAAGACCTTAAAAAGATAACAAATGCCGATGCCAACTGCCAATTGTAGGAAAGATTCTAACTAATCTTATATATAACCCAAAGGAAGGGGTCCCTCAAGCCCAGGCACAAAAACAAGTTACAATGGGAATAGGTGTTGAACTGGTCAATGAAGTAGGTCGGATTGGCTCAGGGCCCTGAAGACTTGTTGTACCTCACTCATGCGGAGGGGGCTGAAGACTTACTGTGACGACCTACCGAACGCCGGCCAAATCCACCCGAGCGTTTTGAGTTCTGTCCGAGTATATATGTTCTCTATATCCTAATATAGCTGTACGCCAAGTTTCGTCGCAATCGGATTCGGTTAAGGGGGCGAAAAGGGCCAGTACGCTTCATCTCATGTTTTAACGTTTCCTTTTGGAACTTGACTATTTACTTAGTAGCTATATTAAGGAGGAACTTTGGTCCGTTCCTCCCCATGACTAAAAGAGCTTTAATGTTTGGTCATCAAGGACCCCGGCTCATGGACTATCTACAAGGGATAGTTATGAGTTATCCTAGGCCTAGGGAAGGCTAGGGGACATTGCCTCGCAATGCGGGCCGGTTTTCCAAAGAGGGCTTCATATGGCGCCGCTATGCCCCGCGGGCTATTCGAGACGCACCGCCACTTACAGATGGACAATATAAATAGTCCAGGCTCGTCGCCCCTTGATATAAGAGTCCCTTATCTGGAAACCGGCATATTGAGCTACCCTGATCCGCTACAGGACAGGTGTGCTTTCCGTACCTCGCGCGCGTCGCGAGAGATTACGCTGTAGGGATTATTGAGGGAACCTTCAGCGTTGTTGCCTATATTGAATACATATTCGATGACCCCTCTCGAGTATCCAGGATTATCCGGATGTCGCTCTAGCATCCGTGGGTTGTATGCCACTGGCGTGCCGCGCCCGTGAAGATGGCTGGTACACGCCGACCACGCGTCCGTGTACGCCGCACGGTCCCTTATTCCGCTTCACTCCGGACACTGTAGAGGCGGTCCCGGGCTGGCTGTGACACTTACCCTACCTCACTTTTGCAAAGGGGCCTTGGAGACAAGCGATAGATTTCCTGGACGAGTTTACTGCAATAATACGGCGATACTAGGTGTCGCGGTTCAGCTGATACAAGAGAACAGGTGGAAGTCTGCATTTGTCTATTCATTGAAGGATTAAATTTGGACGCTAGTCATCCCTACGTATTAATATTTGGCAGAAGTGCAAATATTGGAGTAAGACGAATATACACAGTTACCAGAGCACAATTCTCACTTTGATAGATATATTAGCCAGAAAAAACCTTTAAAACAAGTGAGTAACCGTAAACAAATTGATTTAGGAGGGCCATCAAAAGTAACACTATCACCGACAAACTGGAGATTCAAGATTGAGCCAATGCCAGGCCTGAAAACCTCTCAAGTTCTCAAGACTTATAGCCTTAGGATCTTCTTCTAAAGCACGTCAACAAACAAAAATGTGAAAAGGGGTGCCCTACCCAATATCCAAGAAATTACTAAATAACCCAGCTTTGGAGCCGTTAACCATGACGAAGAAGGAGAATAAAGAGAGAAAAGAACGACATCGAATTTTGTACAATGGGCATCAAAAGGCTATCATACCATGGACATAATCGAGGAAGTACCAGTTCACGTTGATGAAAGCTTTCTTCATATCACTTTCCAGCAGATACCAGACGTGTCAACAAGAGTCATTAGCAGCGAGTATCCCGTTTAAATTCCATCTCACTATGACAAAACTCCTTATTCAGCAGACATCACTGTTAAGAAACCACTAAAAGACGATTTTGTAGACGACACCAAGGTAGGGATTTTAGTCAATGTTCTTATTGAGCGATATTAGATTGCCAATGTGAAAATCCAAAAAACTTCTGTGGAAAGCAATGTACCTAGACCAAGGATAAATAAGGCTAAACTTAGAGATTAAATGTTTGTTTTGTTTCAAGTTCTTCCTGCTTATGTAACTGCTGCTCTGATAACACATCCATTTAGCAATCCTTTTCTGAAATAGCGTTCACGCATTTCTGAATTTTATATAAGTATTGTTGCATCTAACGCTAATTAAATATATAAATTTATGTATGATGTGAACCAATATCTCACGAGTTCAGGACGATTGTGGTTATTTTGAAGCTTGAAAATACTTAATATATCACATTGTAAGTAAGAGGACGATATATATATATCATGGTACTTATCAGTAGGTTCGTCCGTGTTTGAATTTTTTATTTTTCTTTCCAATCTTTCAACAGGAGAAGTCTCAGTTCCAAAGCAAAAGAAACCCGTTTCAAGATTCGGTCTAGGATACACTGTTCAGCTGTTACTCCAGTAGTTGCAGTTATTGGATCTTCAACCTCTTTTGGCATTGCACCAAGTCTCCATTTTATCTTAGAGTATTATCTTCCGAGATTGATACTATTAGCAGACCATGATCCTGCAACGGCAAAACTGGCAATCGGGATCCTCGGGCCTTTCCTCTCAGCATTCGGGTTTTTGTTCGTAATGAGAATTATCATGTCATGGTACCCAAAGCTTCCTGTTGGAAAACTCCCATATGTTTTAGCATATGCACCTACAGAACCAATTCTGAAACAAATCAGGAAGATTATTCAACCACTTGGAGGTGTCGACATGACACCCGTTGTTTGGTTTGCTCTCATCAGTTTCCTCAACGAGATATTGGTCCGGCCACAAGGTTTACTCTTGCGTCTATCTCAACAGAAAGTTTAATTCTTTATACATGTTATACGGGACAATTGGTTGGTTGTATATGATACACTTCTTTGGCAAAATTCATTATCTTTTCTTCTGGTCTCATTGGATTTCTTGTGTCTTTTGACAGTCATTCACGTATATGTCATTTCCAGTTAATTTATTTCTGCTGCATTTCATAGGACATTTTCTCTTTCAAGTTGAAATAATTATTGTAATTGCCATTTGCAAGATTTGATCGAGCTTTAGAGAAACATCAACACAATATTTCTGGAATGTGGCGCAAACTTTATGTTATATATTGGCATGTAGTAATTGCTTTTGTGTCTTGTAATTATGCAAAAAAGTAGAAAAATTAAATCGTGTGTGCATTTCCATAGCTAACCTAACTGATTGCCTTCTAAGTGTCCGAGACGGGCTATTTTTTTATATTTTTTTTTTACTCTTTAAGACAATAGATATGGGAAAGTGAGACGAATAATTGAATTCCTAGCATTCGCCAAATCACCGTAAACATTTTGTTAGAGCATATGCTAAACATTTTGTTAGAGCATATGCAGCAGTAAGGTCGGTTGCTTAGAACATCTCCAACAGAGTGGTATGCTGTTCCGGTTTACCATACCGGTATTCTGGAATTGCGTACTATTTTGGTCCAACAGCAAATTACGTTTTTTTGTATTGGGCGCTTAACGGTTCAGCGCCTAACACCAAAAAGGCAAATGATATGTATTTTTTCATGGGCGCTGAATGGTTCAATGCTTAGCGACTATTAATTATTACTTTTCCTCTTGGACAGCTGCATTAAAAAAATGGTTGGGCGCTCAACGGTTCAGCGCCTAGGCGGTATGCGCATACTCATCGTCAAGTTCAGGTTTCGCAAATTTTGGAGGGGTACGGGGGTGAGTATGTTGAACACCATACCCCTGTTGGATGGGTTTTTTTGCAAGAGTATAGGAAAATCTTAACAGCATACCACTCTGTTGGAGATGCTCTTATGTGACAACAACCGACCCTCATATTTCTCCACCAACCACTCAGCAGGAATGTCGTCTTGCACAACTGGCAACCCAAACAACAACAAAAACACATCACGATGCATAGATTTATTTATTTTTAAAAATTATAAGTGCTCCGGCGGCATTTTTTTTCTTTTCTCTCTCCTCTTTCATGCCATGCGGCCTTTTCATATCTATTTCTAGTGTACCGAGTTGAAATACACTAATCTATTATCCACGTGGACCAATCACATCCTCCGGTCTCACAGACACCGACACCGACTATGGTCTGACCAACATCGATCCACCATGGGCCCAAAGTAGTGGTCCATGGGCCATCAGTCAAAAACAAAACGCATATATACAATGACCCAAAGATGAAAACCTTCAAACAACAACAACAACAACAATCGATTTTAATTTCCGAAGATGGTGAGTTCTAATTTTCATCATTTGTTGCAAATTATAATTATTATTATTACTCTTTTAATGGAGTTTGCTCTAACAAATTCGTGAGAGAGAGAGAGAGAGAGATTATGAAGTTAATTTGTTGGTTAATTTGCCCCAATTACTAGTTAGGGTTTGTATTGGTTGTAACTTGTAAGAGAGAGAGAGAGAGAGAGAGATGCCAAATGATAGTGCGTTTTTAGTGGCGAAGAATTGAGAGAGGAGAGTGTTTTCGATTGATTTGTATTAGCTTAATCCAATGGTATCAGCAGTTGTATAAATTTCCAATAAAAAACAAACATTTCTGGTGTATTAAGCGAAGCTTGATACAATGCGCGTTGTTTTACCAAGTAGTTAAGGGTTAGAGAATAGGATCCTATATAGAATAAGGGTTGGTTGGTTGAACGATGACAATTGGAATTGGTATGGAGATTACAGGTATATTGGGGTTGATTAAGGGATGTCTTCAAATTTAGAGCGATCCCAGTATCGTTAAAATAATTATACAGAATCACAAGTAGACAATGTTACCGTAGTAGGTGATTTATGGAAGGAATGGGGTGCTGAAAGAATGCTACTTTCAAGTTTACATCAAAGTAGAAGATTATTGTAGGCTGTTGGCTAAGTGGTCAATATGTGTATATCTTACTCTTTGATATTCCCATCTTGTTTTTATTCCCCTAGGTGCTTTCACAATTCTGGAATTTTGTGTCCCCCCAGTCATAGAGTAGTCGGAGGACATGGTATTTTTAAAGTACTACTTTTTCAAAGGCTGGTACAAGTTTTGTGTAAGAGTGTGTTGTCTTGCTTACTGCTACTTTAGGATTGTACCTGCTATGCTACGAGGTTATGGACTGTCTGATGATATTGTTATTGGTGATGATTTTTGGAAGGTGTGAGATGAAGAACTTGGACGTGGCATATATTTGGACTCTGGGAAGATATGAAAGTCACAATTTACAAATTATAGACTAGCACAACCTGAATTTTATAATTCTTGTTATGCATTTTCGTTGAACTATTTTGCGTGGGTGGCTGTACGTTGATAGGGTATTTCAGATTCAAGAATTCGGGGAAATAGGATTATAGGACTCTAGTTATACTTCATATTCCTCTTCTTTAAACTTGTTGTGGAAAATTGTTAATTATTTCAGTCGTAATAAGGTGCAAGTAGGCGAACTTAGTTAGATAAGGTAATGCTTTTGTTTGTTTGTTCAATCTTGGAACAATGAGGTCTAAAATTTGTTTCACTTCTTACCCTTCACTAATGCTTTTGGCCTAGCACGCCTTCTTACATAGTCGCAAAGGGTCCTGAAGTAGGTTTGGTTAGGCAACCTCACTTCAGAAAATGGGCCCCGAAGTAGCTGTCTTAGGCCTAGAGGCAACATCGGCTGCAAGAATAGTACTATAAATCTTTGACTTTTGAGGTACTACTACAAATTTTGGGTTGAAATTTTTCTATCTATTTGGCATAAATTGTAACAGACCTTTTTCGTTGGTGTTACATGAATGTTAGCTCCAGCCAATCGACGTTAGTTGTTTGACTCATTTACGAATTGGTTTTATTACAATTCCTACTTTAGTCTGCTAAACAAGTTTCTTTTATGGCAACATAAGGCCCGATAGTTCAAACTTGTAAGTCATCTACTAGTATCGAAGATAACCATGAGTAGTGGGTCTTATAATTTTTCTGTTAGTCGCGATGAATGATTTGTCTAAATTCGAAGGCATGCCTTGGTAAAATGTGCCGTTTAACTCCCTGTACCCATCAGTTAGCTAAAAACCATGGGCCACCACCAACTTATACCACCACCCTCCAAGGGTTAAAATTAGTAAGGAACTTTGAAAAAGACAGTTCTAGAGAGAGAAGTTAGAGAGAAAATTGAAGAAGGATAAAGTCAGAGTTGTTATTGTAAATTCATTGTCTACAATACACAAACTTTGATAAAGTGAGACGTAATCCGCTTGTTGTCGATTTTTCTCTTTGATTCTTTCTCAAAATTGTTATTCAGTTTGAAGAAATTTGGGGTCTTGGTGTTTAAATTATAAAATGGGTTTTGATTTGATGCTTGAAAAGGAAAATTTAAGTTTTGCGGTTATTTATTATTTGGTGAATCTCATTTTTAACGAGGTCGGTAATTTATGGTACCATAGTGACTAGACTAGCAGGCATTCACTTGGGGTTGTAAATCTAGTAGCGAAGTCAGGGGCCGGCTTTGAGGCCCCTTAGCTAAGGCTTTGACTACCGGGGTTGTAGTGTTGTTGATAACTGAAATCGACTTAGTTCTTGGATTTTGAATCTGAGTCCATATCTTGCAACGATGTTGTATTGAAATTCATACAATAAAAAGATAAATGTCACTTTTGTTGGTAGGAAAGACTGGACGTGGACTTTGTAGTTTAAATTCAGAGCTTTCATTAATTGTATTATGGCCTTTTAGCTCATATAATCGTACTAGGTTTGACCTATTAGAACATATCCATGTTATATCCTTGTCTTGCTAATCTAGATTATGCGTCCTATAGAAGTCTCGTTATATTGTATTACTATTTGTAGGATAACATGGCGATGAAAGGTGGTATACTTGCACTCGTTGATCATGTTACTGTGCCTGTTAGTGCTGTTTTGGCTGCAATCAACAGGGTTGGGGATAAAGAAGTTGGACATAATGATCCCCTCATCATCACTCAAGCATCTTCGCTAAGTAATGTTTTAAATCTTCTCTTACAATCTCAAGTTGATAAAATATATACTTTCACTAGTAACTGGACTGAAGCTGTCATGTTGCTCATGCTTCCTAATCTGCATTTTCTTATCTGCTCATGTTTCAAGATACACGTGTTCTCTAACTACAAGTGTCTGGCTATTACTTCATTTACAAACGCAGTTTACTTCATTACAAGGCAATTTATATGTGATATATATTTTGTTTGGTTGCAAATAATAACGGACCCTGTTCTAAATTTGGCTTCATGTCTTCTCTAAGTTGATCGCTGTTTATAAACAGATGTCCCTACTCCCTTGCATTTCATTTATCACAAGTTGTATACACACACACACAAGTTATAAAATTGAATGATTATGGTGATGATGGACCATTTTCACTCTTGGTTTTACAGAAAATGAGATTTAACTATGCATGTACGTGTATATATGAATACATACATATGTACATATACTGTATAAAAAAAGTATATATGTTTATGATAGGCATACATTCACACTTACATATATATGTAAAAATGAAAATAAAGTGTGATTTGATCTGAATGTCGGTTATGTAGAAAACAAATATATTGTGTTTTTGGTCTGAATGTCGGTTTCTTTTTTCTATCAACAGGACAATTGCCGATTGATTCTTCCTCAATGGATATTGTTGTCTATATCATGATAGTTCATGAATTGCTTGATAATCTGTTGGTTGAAGAGATCTCGAGAGTGTTGAAACCTGGTGGGACTGTCCTAATTCAGATGTGCCAGACTGTATCAAATTTCCTCCCAGACAAGGTAATACGCTGGGTATATATAACATCTCAAAAACCAGTCTTAAAGGGTTAATATTTTGGTCTTACGCTCTATCAAGCTTCTACCTATAAGAAAAAGAGAGGGCGAGCATATTCTGCAGTTCAGGTCGTACTTGGTACACCTGTCTAACTTCACGAATGCACGGATCTCCAGATGGATAGAAATATCTATCTGTTTGAGTTTTCCCTTTCTCACTAAGTTACATCGGTAAACAAAGTAGACCCTTGATGAGCGATCACCAATATAACTTTTTATGGGGGTTTCTCACATGGTTCTTTTTCTACAGCCAAAGCTTCTTCAGCGCAAATTACTAGTGCTGGGTTTTCTTGAACCGCAAGTCCTTGATCTGAAACTCTTAGTATTACTACCAGGAGAAGATATCAATTCGTTCACAGTGAGTCTTACATTTCTTCTTCCTATTTTGACTGTTTTGTTTTGTGACAAGCGGGTGATACCCTAGCTTGGCATGTTGTGTTAAAAAAAATCAGTCATGGAGGTGTGAGGATGGCTCATACCTATTTTCAGCTGTGGTGAATAAAACCTTTATTTTCCTAATGTTTCATAAATTTTATCTCATATTGCTTCCTTGGTTTGAACAGGTTAAGGCGAGCAAGCCGTCATGGAAGATAGGTTCATCTTTTACCATTAAGAAGACAACAAAAAGTCTCCCAATGGTTCAGATTGATGGCGATTTTGATTTAATTGATGAAGATAGTCTCTTGACAGAAGAAGACTTGAAGAAACCACAACTGCCTCTAGGTAAGAATGTTCATGCATTGGGTCGTTTAGACATACTGTCAAAATACCCCATTTCTTGTAAACGGCTAACTGAAGGATGGGGTAGTGTAAAAGAAAAACCCTTCAAAAACATAGGAGATATCTCAAAATAAATCTTCGTTATGTTAATTTAGAAGCTCACACAAAATGTGATTTTTCTTGTAATAGATGATTGCGAAGTTGGAAGTACAAGGAAAGCCTGCAAGAACTGCACATGTGGACGGGCCGAGGCTGAGGAGAAAACGCCAAACTTGGGACCTACTATAGACCAACTGGATAACCCTGAATCTGCATGTGGCAGTGTAAGTATTCTCTCCCCTCTCCCCTCTCCCCTCTCCCCTCTCCCTCTCTCTTTTTCTTTTTCTTTGTAGAAGGCGAATAAACCTGTAAACTATATTTAATTTCACACTGGGAAAATGCATAACCTCCTCCAATGCGAAAAAAGCGCTGGCTAAGTCTTCCGGTTATAAACATGGCTATATAATGTTTTAAGTCGCAGTAGATAGAAGGCTTTGTGTGAGCAAAACTCAAGTTTGATTTTCTTTTTGTATTTAATACTACAAATTGCAAAACTAAGACTTCCTAATCACTGTGAATGAATATAAAGTCTTGACTTGTATAGTGCATTACTTATGTAGGCGAAAATTTCCCCTAATCATGTAAATGAACACAGCATCTTCAAAATGTGAAATCGTCCTGCTTTTCTGTATAAGCATATCCATCAACTGAGGACCTAATCGAGGACCCACCTTCACATATATTAAATAGTTTGATATACAAGCTTGTTCATGTCTGTGCTTTTTGGGGTTTACTAAACCCTCTATTTTATTTTGATGAGACTAGTGTGAGGTCTCTGAATCTCATGAACTATTTGCTATCTGTTCGTTCAACCTTAGGGGGTATTTTATTTTTTATTTCCATCTTCTTTAAAATAAATAAAAGTTGATTTGCTTTGGCTTTTGACATATAACTTTATACATTGTACAGTGTGGTCTAGGGGATGCATTCCGGTGCGGCACATGTCCCTATAAAGGTCTCCCACCTTTCAAATTGGGAGAGAAGGTAATCATTTAAACTTAGTAATAGTATTCCCTTATGAGCAAATTCCCTTTGTGAAAAACGGTGGGTACAATTCTTAAATAGATAGCGCAGAAGCCCAAGCGTGAGCGTGCAAACTTTTCTGACTTTGGGATCAAACACAATCCCCTGACATAACAGTTTGTCTACTGCTCTTCTTTGGCTGCAATTTTTATTTATCAAGTGTGATATGTGAAGCCCGTTCTTATTTACACCTTAATGGTCCCTTTTTTTTTATTTCCTCCATTTGTAAAGATGAGCTGATACGAAATGGTGCTTTTTCTGATGCAGGTTTCGCTCTCGACGAATTTTCTTGTGTCTGACTTCTGATTATAAAGAAGGGACGTACTCTTAAAGAAGAGAAAACTCCATTTTTTGGTCGAGAAAGATGGCCAGTTCATGTAAAAGTTCATTATTTGCTGTGTCGAGTTTATTAGCGGGCATTTAGACTTTTTTTTATCAGCTATCATACACCTAAATGTCGAATTATATATTTATAATCTAATATGACAGTCTGCTCTTATGAGCAAATATTTGATGAGGGAGGCAATTTTTGTTTTTTTAAAGGGTGTGGTTTGTATGAATAGTACTGTACCTATGAATCTCAAAGCCTGGAAAGTTGTGGAACCTACATTACTTGCAAATGCAAATCTTGTTTTTCTCAATTCATTGGGAAGCTAATGGGAAACTGTAAGATAGGTTGGCAACTCAAATTTGGATTCAAATTTGAATCGTTTTACTTTTCATGGATATATCTATTTCCAAATGTTGGCGATGGCAGAAGTCTGTGAGCAATTTTGTTGTACAATTTATTAGTTTTGTTTGATGAACACAATCTTGCTTGGCTGATATCCTTATATCATATCTGACTTGTTTCGTGGTATCTCTTATATCGTATCTGACTTGTTTCCTGGTATCTTTTATGTCGTATCTGACTTATTCTCTTACTTCGGAGTGTTAAAAAGGAACACTTGTCACAAAAAAAAAAGGGTAGGTTTCTCTAGTATCTCCCTGCCACTCCACGATATCACCCTGACTTTTCATATATAGGCCTTCAATATCGAAGGCATCACTGCTGCCGTATTTGTGCTACAATTCTTCATAAACAAAGTATACAATCCACATATATTTCACTAGAATGAATCTAAGAAAACAAATAACAAAGTCCTACAGAAAATTCAGCAAAGTCTGCGCCAAAAAATCAAATAACTTAAGGTAGCCTGAAAGAACACAAATACTCAACAAAGATGGCTTTGCCGCTACGCAAACAATGAAGAATTACACTTTAAGATAAGCATTTGAACAAACGGATTCAGACTTCAAATTGACATAAAAAGAAAATAAATACAAATGACTTACATGTACTTTAAACATCTAACTCAACAGTGGTAACAGTACCTTAACTTTCGCGCTTTGGCAAGATTTTATCAACCAAACCAATGAATTTACCTTCTAGTCCATCTGCTGCAAGCAAATCTTTTACACTAGATGTGTTTGTTGCGTTAAGTGGAAAATCCCTGTCAATCATATCATTGAGAAGTTGGACTGTTTATCAATTTCGTTATTCTGAAAAAATCCACGAATCATGATGCTATATGTAACATTGTCTGGAGTAGGACCCTTATCTAACATTTCTGTCAATAAATTCTCTGATTCTTGAAGTAATCCTTCTTTCATAAATCCTTGGATCATTATACTGAATGTTCGAGTGTCGGGTTTTAACTCCTTAGAAGAAAGACTATCAAAGAGTTTCTTCGCTTCATCCAAGTTGTTTGATTTGCACATGTGGTGTATAACTATATTGTAAGTAACAATATCAGCTTCTAATCCATCATTATCCACCTTTTCATATAGTCTCATCGCTTCCTCATAACTACCATTTGTAAATAGGCCATCCAATAATATATTGTATGTGTAAATATCTGGACTAGGTCCCCGAGCTTGCATCTCCATAAAAAGCTCTTGCGCCGCTGCGACTCTCCCAACCTTGAATAAACCATCTATTAGGGAAGTGTATGTAATGACATTGGGTGTTAATCCCTTGCTACACATATCTTCAAAAATTTGCATAGTTTCATCCAACTTCTTAGCCTTGCAATACCCATTTATCAATATGGTGTAGCTTATAACACTAGGCTCACAACCCCTAACCACCATTGAATGAAACATTTTTGCTGCCTCATCCATTCGGCCTTGAAAACAATATCCATCCATCAAAGCGCTGTAGGTTATTGTGTTTGGTTCCACTCCCCTTTCAATCATCAAATCAAACAACTCATGGGCCTTTTTAACCATTCCTTCCTTGCACATAGCGTCGATTAAAATGCTAAACGTATGTACGTTTGGTGAGATTCCACGACCCATCATTCCCACTGCTACGAATGTTGCGGAAATCTGATGAAAATATAGATAAATGAAGGCAAACCAACTAATAACTGCTACAGATTAGAACTAATATATATATACTTCAGAAACATATCTACATCTCAAATATCAGGGAAAGATGATTACAGAGATAGACACAAACAATGAAGGGTAATTATACATTAAGAGATACATTTGAACCAAAGGATTCAGACTTCAAATTGGTGGTCAATGATTGAAATATTTCAAGTCCGCTAATACAAGGTGATGCTCATTTCCTTCTTCCTGGTAAAAAGAAAATAAATTCAAATGACAACATTTACTTTAAACATCCAACTCAACAGCAGTAACAATACCTTCCCTTTGGCGCATTGATACAAGTTTATCAAATGTTCCAATCTGGTCCATCACTTGCATGCAGATCAACTATAATAGATATGCTATTTGCATCCAGAGAGAAATCCCTCTTCACCATTTCATTTCGAAGTTGCACTGCTTTGTCGATTTTCTTATTCTGGAGCAATCCTCGAAACATAATGTTGTATGTGATTTCATTTGGAGTAGGACCCTTGTCTAACATCCTTGCAAATAAATCCTCTGATTCTTGAAGCAAGCCTACAGTTAAAAGTCCACTTAGCATTATAGTGAATATCATAGTGTCACGTTTCAAGTTCTTTGACGGAAGACTGTCAAAGAGTTTCTTTGCTCCATCCAAGTTGTTTGATTTGCACATGTTATCAATAACTGTACTGTACACAACAATATTTGCTTTCAATCCATCATTTTCCATCTTTTAAAATAGTTTCATCGCTTCCACATAACTACCATTTGTAAATAGGCCATCCAATAATGAATTGTATGTGTAAGCATTTGGAATCGCTCCCTGAGCTTGCATCTCCTTAAAAAGCTCTTGCGCCGTTGCAACTCTCCTAACCTTGCATAAACCATCTATTAGGGAATTGTATGTAATGGCAACGGGTGTTAACTCATTGCTACGCATATCTTCAAAAATTTGCATAGCTTCATCCAACTTCTTAGCCTTGCAATACCCATTTATCAAAATGTTGTAGCTTATAACATCAGGCTCAAAACCCCTAACCACCATTGAATGAAACATTTTTGCTGCCTCCTCCATTCGGTTGTGTAAACAATATCCATCCATCAAAGCGTTGTAGGTGATTGTGTTTGGTTCCACGCCCCTTTCAATCATCAAATCAAACAACTCATGGGCCTTTTTAACCATACCTTCCTTGCACATAGCGTCGATTAAAATGCTAAACGTATGTACATCTGGTGAGATTCCACGACCTATCATTTCATTAAATAACTTTGTTGCTTCTTCCCATTGGCCTGAATTGCATAAGCCATCTATCAAAGAATTGTAAGTTACTACATCGGGACTTACACTTCTTGTAGGCATCAACTCCAATAGAGTTTGTGCCTTTTCTGTCCTTCCATCTTTGCAGAGAGCATCAATCACGATGTTGAATGTTACTATGTCTGGGGAAACTCCAGAATTCACCATTTTGTTGACATAACATTCAGCGTCCTTCCACATACCTAAACTACATACACCTCGAATTATGGAATTGTAAGTGATGACATTTGGCGCAACACCTTTGCAAATCATTTCTTCAAAGAGATTCTGGGCTTTGGGTATCTGATTGTCCTTAAAAAGACCGTCGATGATTGCATTGTAGATTACTATGTTAGGCTTGCAATTTCCTTTCTCCATATCCTTGAACAACTTAATAGCTTGATCAACATTCCCAGTTTTGCAGAACCCATCAATCATAGTTCCATAGGTAACATCAGTACATGTATACCCAATCTCTGTAATTTTGTTAAACAACTTCATTGCATCCTTTACTCTATTCTCCTTGAAAAGCCCTTTGAGCAAAGTGGTGAAAATAACTATGTTTGGTTCAAACCCACTCTTGAAAATGTTTCCAACAACAGCAAACCCCAAATCCAACTTAACCATTTGACAAAAACAATTAATCAAAGTGCTAAATGTAACTAAATTAGGTCTGATTCCCTTGGATTCCATTGCTTTAAACATTGTAATTACAGTGGAATACTGTCTCAACTTGCATATGGCTCCTAACAGTTGAGTGAATAGATGAATCGAAGGCGATGGTCGCATTTGAATCGCTTTATCGAACAAATCCTTGGCTTCTTCTATCCCAAGGTTCCCAGATTTGCATCTATCTCTAACAAAAAACTCAAAATGTGGGTTGTAATGATGGGAATGAAAAGAGGAAGTTAAAGTAGTGACCTTACGAAGCTGAGAGATCATCATCATCATCTTCATCTTCTTGTTCATCATGGTTCAAAGTCTGAGAGTTTCACTTCAAAGATTGAGTTAATTTAGATTCATGCTTTGGAGTTGGTGGTGTTATAATTAAGGGGAATTGAACCTAAACTAGAGAGATTAGTGGCTCAAATAATTGAGTTTTTGGTATTTCAGTAATGAGGTGTATATTCTCTAATGAGATTAGTGGCTCAAATTAATTTGTAAGATGACCCACTTACAAAAGAAAAGGTGTTAATCGATATGAAGCATGACACGCAATAGAATGAGTTTCAACTAAGCAAGGCCTACACGAGCTAAACATTATGGTAATGCCAAAATAATATAAAGTTTGCTCCCCATTCCAGAAATATTATGTTGAAGTTTCTCTAAAGCTCCACCAAATCTTGCAAATGGCAATTACAATAATTATTTCAACTTGAAAGAGAAAATGTCCTATGAAATGTGGCAGAAATAAGTTAACTGGAAATGACATATACAAGAATGACTGCCAAAAGACACAAGAAATCCAATGAGACCAGAAGAGATCATGAATTTTGCCAAAGAAGTGTATCGTATCATATACAACCAATCAATTGTCAAAAACTGTTTAGTAAACTAAATACTCAGTATAACATGTATAAAGAATTAAACTTTCTGTTGAGATAGAAGCACAAGTAAACCTTGTGGCCCGACCAATATCTCGTTGAGAAAACTGATGAGAGCAAACCAAACAACGGGTGTCACGTCGACACCTCCAAGTGGTTGAATAATCTTCCTGGTTTGTTTCAGAATTGGTTCTGTAGGTGCATATGCTAAAACATATGGGAGCTTTCCAACAGGAAGCTTTGGGTACCATGACATGATAATTCTCATCACGAACAAAAACCCGAATGCTGAGAAGAAAGGCCCGAGGATCCCGATTGCCAGTTTTGCCGTTGCAGGATCAAGATCTGCTAATAGTATCAATCTCGGAAGATAATACTCTGAGATAAAATGAAGACTTGGTGCAATGTCAGAAGAGGTTGAAGGTTCAATAACTGCAACTACTGGAGTAACAACTGAACAGTGGATCCTAGACCATGAGGAGGCTGTCGAATCTTGAAACGGCTTGCTTTTGCTTTGGAACTGAGACTTTTCCTGTTGAAAGATTGGAAAGAAAAATAAATAACTCAATCATGGATGAACCTACTGACAAGTACCATGATATATAACTTGTGATATATTGGTTCACATCAGACATCTTTTTATGTATTTTAATAGTGTTAGATTCAATAGTGTATAAATTTCAGAAACGCGTGGCTATTTCGAAAGGAAAAAAGGAGAAATAAATGGATGTGTTATCAGAGCAGCAGTTACATAAGCAGTAAGAACTTGAAACAAAACAAATATTTAATCTTGAAGTTTAGCCTTATTTATCCTCGGTCAAGGTACTATCGATTTTCGTAAGAATTTTTTGGATTTTCACTTAGTATCGCTCATTAAGGACATTAGTTAAAATCTCTACCTTAATTTCCGCCTAAAAGTTATATTTTTAGGTCCTTGCTTCGAGACTTGGGAATTGGTTTATGTCAACAGTGTTTTCTGGTGAATAAGGGGCTTTGTCAAAGAGAGATGGATTTTAGACTGGATACTCGTTGCTAATGACTGTTGGTTGACCCGTCTGGTATCACCCGCAAATCGAATGAAAGAAAGTAAGTAACACACCATAGGCTAGTTTGCTGCCCATCCCCTTTTATCTAGAAGGACATATCTGCTGCTAGAAACTCTTTTTTGAATAACTTTTCTCCAGTACCAACTTGAATCTTTGGGTTGTTACATGCTAATCTGCCCTTTCTAACTCTCAAGAAGTTGTTTATAATTCACATCATCAAATAGTTTCCCTGCTTTTGATAATGAACCGTAGGTGATAGGTAATAGGGCAAGTCCACCACATCAATAGTGTCTTGTTAGCTGCAAAGTTACATATCCCAATGTCTTCTTTTTGAAAGGTCAGCTGGGGGGGCAAACCTCCATGACTATGATCACACACAAAAATGGATGTGTCAGACAGCCCTCCTAGAAAGGCAGGGCAGGGGCCTAAAACCAGTAAGACACAAACAAAAGAAAATAAGAAGAAAGATCAGGAGAAGAAAAATATGAAAGGAAAGGGGGGAGAACGGATAGGAGGCCTACAACAGTATATACAGACTAAATCACGGAGAGCTCCATATCAGTGAACTCTGAAGCAGAAGAAGGCTTTATCCTTGAATCTCAGATGAGGATCAATTATGAAGTTCCTCTGCTCAGTGTTATCTCTGCAGGTATTGCCTGCATCAGAGATCTTAGTCTTTTTTCCATTGTTGGTATAGATTCCATGTCTCGCCTGCAGCAGACCATAGTCTTCAAAAAAAATTTTTGGTGAAACTTGATATTCTCTGAATCATGGAAGCCATTAGATTCTGTAGTAAGTAAGAAGTTTGACCTTAATAGCTATCTTCTTTAGATCCTCAGCTATGTCTCCTGGGTCAATTTCCATGTACTCAGTGCTGGGGGTGGGTGTCAGCTAGCCATCTGCTAATCTGTCTGTCTCTCTACAGACATGGTATATATCAAAAGTTTTTAGCTCATCAATCATCTTATATATCCTCTGTGTATGCACACCCCCCCCCCCAGCCTGAGGCTCAGTTCGATTGCTGTACTTCATGGATGAAATCTGAGATAGGCTCACTCTCTCAATGACTGAATTTTGTTGTTGATCTTGGTGATTTAGGGTAGACAATCCACATTGTTAAGCCCGGCTGAAGCTAAATGCAGGCCCAAGTACTTCACATGCATCTATTATTCTTGAAACACCTACCATTGACTATAAAGATATTTTCTTTTGGCCGTGCTACTTCGAACTCCAAAATTCTAAAATGCAAGATCGTTTGTATCATTCTTTCTGAGATACTGCTCTAGTGACTAAGTTCACTCAAAACATTAACAACCAACATAAACAATATGAGTTGTGTTTCGTTTGTAAGAGTATGATGAATAATGCATGATCTGTACGACTTTGCTTGTAACCCCTAAATGCCCAAACGAAGCCCTGGGACTGATAAAACTTTTGCAAGGACTTCTTGAGATGATAAATAATCCATTATGTTCGAGGAAACAAACACCACATGGCAGATTCATATACACTCCTTCCAGAAGTTTGTGTGACAAAATGCATCTTTGGCATCAAACTTTTACAGGGGTCAGCCAAGCGGCAAGCGTTGTACGTTCCAAGAGATGGTATAGCCTTACTTAAAGAGAAAATTCTACAAATGATCTACTAATGTGGTTTCTAACTCACAGACAAGGACCGAGATTTACTTAAGTAAAGAATTCAACCGCAAAACCTATGAAACTTATTCATGTTCTCAAATCATAGAATATAATAATCTATTAAAGTTATCAAGTTGGCAATTTAGCATTCTCTTCCACCTTGGTAGCATCCACTCCCAAATTACTTTTTTTCTTGGAAGGTAAACTGAGGTCGAACAGAACCCCCTGGTTTATGAAAGAGGAAAAAGAAAAAAGAGGATACATGGTGTGGACAACTCACTCAATCTCCGAAGGGAAGGGGGAGAGACAAATACCAGAAAATAACGCCCAAAGGGCTACAGATCACGAATAAGAACCAGACCTCATGAGGGAATAAACTAACCACTAGAAAACCCAAAGAACTAAGTAGGGAGGAATATAGCCATCTCCCCTTCAAATTTTTTTCTTCCTTAGCTTCTACAGAGTCTTCTCCCTAGATGAGCTAGTGCCAACACCTGAAAGTATCTTCAACTTTTCATTTTCATTTGTTCCAGCAAGGTCCCTTGTCTAATGTTGCTAAACGGAGGGTCTTCAACCATCTGAACTATCTCCTCTCTCCTCTGTGAGGTTGAAAGGGATGAAAACCTTTGTCTCTGTCGGATCAAGAGAAACCTGAATTTCCTTGTTCTTCTCTTTGACCTACACTCTCACAAACTAGTTTAGTGTGAGCTATATATTTGCCCCTTGGAATGATGAATCTTCCTCATCTACTATAGCTTTTTTGCTAGCCGCTACCCTCCATTGTTTCTGCTATAAGGCTTTGCCAAAATGGTACGTCTAGCTTTTGCCACCTCGTCCACCTTCTCAACATAAGTACAAGTACTCAAACCATACCCAAACACTTGGCAGTGTTTGCATTAACTGGTATCCATCCATACTTTGCTTATAGATTCCTAGTTCTACACCCATCCACATGAAAATAAATAAGTTACATTTGGTAGAGAGTTCTTCACCTCAATCTCAATGCAAACTCTTGCAAAGCTTTCCCTAATCATTTCTTCTATAGCTTCATCAAAATGGAAGAGTGGAAGAGGAGTATCTAACACATTAGCTACGGTTTCAATGCCTTCATGAGTCAACAAGTCTGATGGATTTTTTTTCAAGACCCAACTAGGTATAGACTAAAGATTACTTGTTTCTGCTTCAACTAAGGGACTCCATGGCCTAATTATGAATGCATGACTTGCATAATTGCATTATGCTGAGTCCCCATCTCAATAACTTTCAACTTTTCCTCGACATTATTAAACATAAAGTAAAGCAAGTTATCTTGTAGAGTCATCGCAAAAAAACCATTCAATAAGAGCATTCTTCACAAAGGTAAAATCCAGCCTTCTCAAATTACAATTGTCTACTAAAACAAAAAAGGCATGTGTCCCAAAGCGAGAAAAAAGTGTGCCAAATAGTGCCTTATAATTAAAGTTTGTCAACTAAGTGCATCATAAGCCTTAAGGAGTTGTATTTCAATAGACAATTTGATTCTTTGACTCCAAAAAATGCCATATATCAAACACTAATAAATTAATGTAGAGTGAATTTCTCTTGATAGCCAACCACAACTTTTGCCTTTTGGCACCAACTATGGTCTCAAACTATCAACTGCAGCATTGCATTCACTTTGTGTTTTATGATAAGGACCTTAGACAACAAACTCCTTTATTTCCATACGGAAAAGAAATTAACAACCATGTTTCATATATTTCCGGTGCTTTCATCTTGTCGCCTGCAACCCCCTTCCATCCCGAATTGATGATGCCTATGCCACACTAAAGAGTATAGAGATGAAGACTAAAGAGTCATAAACGAGTGAAGTTGAAAAGTACAAATGGCAGGAAATGAACAGGATCGCCGATACAAGTACATTTGAACTTCGAATAGCAATACAGAAATCACTAGTAGGCGTTAAGTTTCAAGGACTGTCACAAATTCTATAGCTGATCTACTAATGTGGTCTCTAGACTCTAACTCATAGGCAAGGACCAAGATCTACTTAAGTGGAGAACACAGCCGGCAATCTAATAAAACTGTATTAGCGATTATTTTTACAAGTGATAGTTCTCTAGATTTCTTTGCATTTAAAGATCGTCAGGACCACAAACTTAATCATGTTTTCAAATTGCATTATTGAATAATAACCAATTAAAGTTACTAAGTTAGCAATTTAGCATTCACTTCCATCTTATAATTGCATGCGATCTGGTTTGTAAAAAGAAAAAGAGGATATGTGGTGAGGACAACTCCCACAATCCTGAAGGGAAGGGGGAGAGGTAAACACCAGAATATTCCAAAGGGCTACAACTCACATATAAGAACCATACCTGATGAGGGGAAGAACTAACCACTAGAAAACCAAGGAATTACCTCACGAGGGGAAGAATAGAGCCATCTCTCTAGAAAGTTGTCTCTGTTAGAAAAATGTTTTGTATGATCTATTCTTTGCCCCTTGGAGTGATAAATCATTCCTTATCACTGTAGTTTTTCTGTGAGCAGTTGCCCTCCACTGCTTTTTGCTCTAAAGCTTTGCCACAATGGTATCTAGTTTTCACTACCCCATTCTCCCTCTCACATAACTACAAGTATTCAAACCATGCCCAAACACTTGGCAGTGTTTGCATTTAACTTGTATCCATGCACACTCCGCCTCCACATTCATAGTTCCACTCCCCTCCACATGAACAGGAACAGCCTTTGATTAGGAATTTGTAACATCTATCTCAATGCAAACTCTTGCAAAGCTTTTCCTAATCATTTCTTCTGCAGCATCATCAATATGGAAGAGGAGTACCCAACAAAGCTAGTATAAAGTTTCAATAACATGCTAATCCCCGTCTCAATAAATTTCTCCTTATCCTTGGACATTATTAAACTTAAATTAGAGTACGTCGTGTCGACATTATTAAACTCTCTCCAGATTCTAATAACAGCACTCTTCACAAAGGTAAAAAGCCCATCTTTCCCAAATCACATTTGTCTAAAAGGTTGCACCCCAAAGTTAAAAGTTTGTAGTTAAGGTTTTCCCTAGTAAGTGTATCTTAAGCCTTAAGGAGTTGTATTTCAATATACACAACATGAACAATTTGCACAATTCACTTCAAAAAAATACCATAAATATAATCAAAAACAATAACAAATCAAAGGGTATACTTACAATTACATTAAAACTTCTTTGCCTCAGTATAGGAGTTGGGAATCCTACACACACAACACAATTACATCAAAAAAATCCTCAAGAACCAATCTTTAACTCAAAATCACAAAATGGGTACTTGAAATTGCGAAGAGATGTGCAATTTACCTTTAGTTTGAAGGTGAATCAGAAGGGAAGAACATGTCGCCATGAAAACTAGAGAGAGAGAGAGAGAGAATATCTGAGCTAAATATTTACTGATAAGGCGCCAACCTTAGACATTTTAAGAGCATCTCCAATAGACTAACCTATTTTAGAAAGAAAGAAAAAAAAAATTAAAATTAAAATGTATTATTGCCGATTAACTCAAAGATTGGGATATTGCAGTAAACATAATTCTAAACAAGTAAACCACATGGAACCCGTCCTTGGTAAACCGTCCTTTTTCCTGTGCTTTTGGAAGAATAAGGCCTCCCCTCGGGCTCAGATGTTCGCTTGGAAATGCCTTAGGGATATGATTCACTATCGTGATAAGATCGCGGGTCGTCTATCCTTAACTGATATCTCTTGCCCCTTATGTTTGGACCATTCTGAAACCCTCCACCATTTCCTTCGGGAATATGTCTTCACCCGTGCGGTTTGGTTTGGCACGTCCTTCGGGGGATGCTTCATAAGGCTTCGCATCTCATCGTTCAGGAATGGATTACTCAATGGATCTCGCCTCCCTCGGACTGGCCTATTGATCGAGATATTTGGTCCCTGGTCATTTTTTCTCTATACTGGATGATTTGGAAGGCCCGATGTGCTTGGACCTTTCAAAATATTAAACCGGATCATGTCCGTATCTCTCTGACTCTTAATAAAATGATTGCTAATGAACCATTTTTTCGACATGAACGCAATATTATTAAGGTCCATTGGGGTATTCTGGATCCTGACTGGATCGAAATAAATGTCGATGCCTCTTTCTGTAAAAAATAAATGTTTCAATTGTATTGGTTTAGTTACCCGTGATTTTAACAATGTCTTTGGTGCAACCCGGGTTTCCTATTTCAGATTTGCCTCTTTGGAAGAGGGCTAGGCAATAGCAGTCCTCGAAGGAGTCCGTTGGGCAATTGAACGGGGGCATCAACAGGTGATAATCGAGACAGATGCCAAAACCATATATGTCTTTTGTAGGTCGGGAGGCGCTAATATTTCGTGGACTACGAAAGCCATTTTGCAAGACTGCCTCGCTCTTCTAAAGACCTTTGATAATATTTGTATTTACTTCGCACCTCTAAGCGCTAATTCTATTGCACATGCTATTGCGGCTAGGCCTATGGGTGTTTGTTCTAGTTGGTCGTGGTATGATTCTCCCCCTGAGTGGTTGCATTCATATCTGGCGGTTGATCATACCATTTTTGTAACACATTTTGCTTATTAATATACTATACGGGTTACCAATAAATAAAAATAATTTTTTTTTTCTAAACAAGTAGTAATCCACAATCGAATTGAGATTATCATAATCGAAGAATAAAAGTGAGGAATACAAAATTGGTGGGTAAAACTTCCCAAAAAGAGTTTCAATTGCTCAAATTGATTACAATGAATTCCTCTATTGATCTCTGGATCTCTTTTATATTGCCTAGCCTTGCCCTCTTAAAGGTTACAAGTTTTTTAGTTTGAAGATAGGACAAAAATGCCCTTGAAACGACATAAAACTATGATAATTTAGTCGCGCCTCTGTTCGAACAAAACCATTCTCTGTTCGAAAAGAACATTCAGAATTGGGTGTAAAGTCTATTTGAATATACTACTCAAAACATTCACTATTCAAATAGAACATTTGTCTATTGTAACAGAAGACTCTGAACTTGTTCTGTTCAAATATAACAAATGTTTATTCGAACAGACTTCACTTTTTTGTCTATTTCTAAAGGGTTTAATATCTAGATCCTCCAGGATCAGGGCTCCCCCTTTAGGAGCCTTGAGCTCCTGCTCAGGCTAAAACATGAGATAAGGGAAAGCGGCCGTGCCCATTTCCCTGTTGTACCACTTCGACTTGCTGGGTAGTTGGCATTTCTTCCCAACTTTGAACGACTCGATACTTCCTATTCTTGCAGCATGAACCTTCCTCTCTAGAATACCATCCTTCTGCAATGGATCTTCTATTTTCATCTATAAGTCATTAACTGACGGTAGGCGAGCGTCAATTGTAAAGTCTTCATCTAAAAGAGACGGCTCAAACAGCTTTAAATGCTCGACATTAATCACCGAATACATCTTCATAAATGGCGGCAAATCCAATTAGAATGTGTTGTCACCAATTTTTTTGAGTATCGTACACGGACCATAATTGATAGGCTTGAGTTTCTTACATTTTCCCTTTAGTCGTTCCTTACCCAAATGTAACTAAACTAGGTCGCCCTCCTGAAAAGTACACTCAACCCGATGTTTGTCTTCTTCAAATGTACTTCAACCGACTCATAAACCTTACTTATCTTCTTAATGAAACGCTGAGCTTTAACTTGTTCCTCCTCCTCCTTCCCTGACACCGTCTTGTCGCAAAGACTAAAAGTCATATCAAAGAGTTATGAGGCAAGTACCCAAGACAAACTTCAAATGGAGACTTCAAAGTAAAACCATGAATCGCCCGGTTAAAAGCAAACTAAATATACGGTAAACTCACATCCCAAGTTTTAGGATGCTTATAATGGAATCCCCGCAATAAATAAACCAAAATGTGATTAACTACTTCTATTTTCCTGTCAGTCTGTGAATATAATGCGGTACTTCTCTTCCACTTAGTGTCCATCATCCCCCATAACGACCTCCATAAATGTCCCAAAAAGCGGTTATCTCTATCATAAATAATAGAAGAATGGAGCCCGAAATACCTCCAGACATCTCTAGAATAAGAACTATCATCTTGCTGAATCGATCTACCACCACAAACAAATAGTCATTCTTACACTTGGTCATAGGCAAACCACCCATAAAATCTATCAATATGCTCTCCCAAGGTCGGTTAGGAATGGGTAATGGTAAGTACAGTCCTAACTTACGATTGTAAGGCCTAGATGTGTTGCGTAAAATACAACCACGAACCACACGAGCAACATTCACCTGCATCTTCGGCCAATCAACATAACGCCGCAAATTCATGAGTCTTCTCATATGGGAATAATGTGCCTCTCTAATTCAATGCAAACGATCTCCACCCTCCAGAATACATAGTAGACGGCCCCTGTAAATTAAACCATCATTCAATTCATACTCATATGTATTGCCTTGCAACAACTTCTGGTGAATCACATTAAGCTCATTGTAGTCGTCGTATCCTGTAACATATTCAGACGGAATAATAGGTTGTATCTGCATAACTACTAACAAAGCGAAAATAGTTGGTAATGGGGGTCAATATAACATATTAGCCATTTTGTTGTTCACTCCTTTCTTATACTTGATAATCAAGGTGAATTGTTGTAGGTGCGACATCCACTTCATATGGCGAGCTTGTTGTAGCTTGGACTGCGTAAATAAGAACTGCAAGGGTTTGTGATCGGAATGTACCACAACCTCCTTCCCTAATAAGTAACTCTGCCTATGCTTCACTGATTGATATAATACGTAAAACTCATTATCGTAGGTAAGATAGTTGTGTAATGCTCTTGTAAACATCTCAGAATAGTATGCAACCGGTTTCCCATCCTATAATAAAATTATCCCTAATTCATAGTCTGATGCATCTGTTTCGACCTTAAAAAGCCGCTGTAAATTTGGCAACGCTAACATTGGTACATCAATAATCTTTTCATGGTGATCTTCCCGCACAAACTTCACACCGACCTTTGTCAAAGAATGCAACGGTGCGGCAATCTATGAAAAATGCCGAATAAACTTTCGTAAATACTGACAAAAACGATAAAACTTCTCACTTCTGTCACTGTATGCGGTCTAGGCCAATTAATAATAACCAAGACCTTATCTATATCTACCTTAAACTCACTTTTACCAATAATGAATCCCAAGTACACTACCTCCTTCTTCCCAAACTCGTACTTCTTCCCATTTAGAAAGAGTTGTTGTGATCTAAATACTTCCAACAATTTGCGTATATGTACGAGGTGCTCCTCCCATGTTTGACTATATATCAAGATATCATCTAAATACATAATCACAAAATCATTAATAAAAGCACGAAGTACCTCGTTCATCAACTGTATAAATGTTGTTAGAGCATTGCATAACCCAAAAAGAATCACCAACCACTCGAAAAGTCCTTGTTTGATCTTGAAAGACATTTTCTATGTATTTTCTTCCCAGATTTGAACTTGATGGTAACCCGATTTAAGATCCAGCTTGGTGAAAAATTAAGCCTTTTGTAACTCATCTAAAAGCTTGTCAATCCGCGAAAGCGAATAACGATTTTTCATAATAATCTTGTTTAGGGCCCAATAATCCACGCACATTCTCCAAGACATATCCTTCTTCGATACCAAAAACACCGTTAAACCACAATGTGAGTAACTTGGATTAATAACCCCTTACTCAAGGAGCTCTTGTACCTATTTATTGATCTTATCAGACTTGGTTACAAAAGTCTAATATAACTCAATATTGGGTAGTGGTTCACTATTCATTAATCTGATATCATGCTCCACATCCCTCTTGTGCGGTATCCCTTCTATTCCTAGAAATAAGTCTTTGTACTCCTTTTGCAACTTCCCCATTTTGGTTTGTTATTTAGGAGACATTGCCAAAGTAGACAAAATCTTAGCCAGCGAACCCTCTTGAACCGGTTGCACCAACAAAAATACAAACTTGCCACTCGCATTAACCAACCTCTTCTCCTGAGTTACCGTTACTAAATTATTGGTGGTGACATACTCCCTACAAGCATTGATATGAAACTCATTTTCCTCTTTCACAAGACAATACTTGCGAGCTTTACGATAATGAATCGCATCTCGGTTCTAAAGATAAGGGGCACCCAAGATGACTTGACACACATCTAAAGGAACTACCTCAAACGTCATCTCGTCAATAAAATTTTTAGTAATCACAAACTTGAACGTACATTGCTTCGTGATCTTCAACTCCACGTATTTCTGAATCCAACCCAAACTATACGATTTAGGATAAGCCATAGTAGCCAAACCCATCTTCTTCACTACCGCCTCAGAGATTAAATTCTTCAGGCTACCCGGATCAATGATGGCTTTTACTAAGCTTTGTTTTACCTGAATACTGACATGAAAAAGTTCTTCCTGACTTGCCTCATCGATAAACATAGTCTGCTTAAACAGAAGGGTAAGCTTAGGATTTGGTTTATCTAAATCTGGAAGATCAACAATCATTTCGGCTAGTACACGTTTCTCTTTCTTGCTCATCTCCTCCTTTGGCTTAAGCTCCAAGTGAAGTTTCCAACATTTATCTAAAATGTGCTCATTTGCCTTACAACGACTCAATAATTCCCCTTGGATGAAAAACCATTTCCTTTGGACTCTTCTTTGTGTGTTAATTCCTCCAACTAGGCTTGTACCCCAATTTGCTCTTGTCGTCTTTCTTGTCACTCTTCAAGTACTTGCCTTCAATAGCAATTACTTTTACGGTAGGATTTTCAATATTCTCTATAGTAAAGAACTTTAACTCTCTTCTAATAGACTCCAACAAGCCCCTCATTCGTATACTTCATGAACAACAATGTCTAAAACCAAAGGTTGGTTATGCAAATCTGTAGTAAACTTTTGTACAGATTGCCCATACTTTTGGCGTAAATGATTCCATTTGAACCATCTCTCTTTCTCATACCTAATAGGATAAAATTACTTCCTTACCAACATTTTAAACTCCTTCCAACTCAAGCTTCCTACTTCGTTACGTTTCTTATAAGACTTCCACCACATGAGTGCATGACTTATGAATTTCAATGTATAGAAGCATAATTTTTAAGCATTTGAATATTCGTAAACTAAAAAATAGGTCTCTAACCTATCTAACCAGTTATCTAATTTCTCAGTATCGATTAAATCGTTGAATACTTAAATTTCAATTTTAAAATTGATATGAAGATTGCGCATAAGATTCTTGGACTTACCAATAATCGATCTATCCTCGACGGATTTGGTACAGCGGATGTTTTTTGGGGGATCACGAGATGTAATTGCTCTACCAACTCCCCTAGAGTAGTAGTTAGGTCAGAAATTTTTATTTCCAACTTTGTGAACCAATCTTTGGAATCACCCATCTCCGAATTTGCCTTCTTCTTTAAGTTAGGATGTCGGTGAATCTTCAACAGACTCACTAGAATCTCTTTTGTTTGCTTGGGTCAGTCACGTGTAGAGACCATAAACTACAACCCCCCAATAATCGCTACTTGAAAAACTTATACCACTTAATTCACAATCGAATTGAGATTATCCCAATCGAAGAATTAATGCGAAGAACACAAAATTGGTGGGTAAAACTTCCCAAAAGGAGTTTCAATTGCTCAAATTGATTATAATGAATTCCTCTCGTAATCCCTCTCTAGATCCCTTTTACATTGCCTAGTCTTGCCTTCTTAAATGTTACAAGTTTCCTAGTTTGAGCATAGGACAAAAATACCATTGAAATGTCCTAAAATTATGATAAGTTACACCTCTATCCGAACATAACCATTCTCTGTTCGAACAGAACACTCAGAACTGAGTGTATTCGAATAGACTACTCATAACAGTCTCTATTCGAATATAACATTTGTTTATTCGAATAAAAGACTCAGAACTTGTTCTGTTCGAATATAACAAATGTCTATTCGAATAGACTTTACCTTTTATCTATTTTTAAGAAGTTTAATGTCTAGATCCTCCTGGATCAAGTAGCACCTAAAAGAACTTCATACACTTGGTTACACTAGCCTATGCAATATAAGATCTATGACCCTAACTAATATTTTGATTTTACTTAGGATCTCCCACAACAAATATAGAGGTTGGAGAAGCAAAATCAAAATCCATAGTACATATTTCCTAACTCATTATGGAAAAATATGCTCAACTCGTAATTGAGATTTTGAGTATTGATAAAATTATACTACCAGCGGGGTGCCCAAAAGCTATATGAATGATGAAATTCATGCAATAGATACAAATCATACACAAATGTCATTTCTGTTCTAGCAGAAACACATTTTATCCACCAAATCTGAACCCTTTAAATTTAAAAAATTGTTAAAATAAAAAATGTAAATAATAATTCATAGGACAATTTTGTATATTTACATGACAAACTCATTCTTATACCGTCTTCCTATATTTTATCTCTCTCAACAACTATATCTCTTGCTTTCTTAAAATGAGCCATCATAAATCCTCCGTGTATGCTCTTCTTCGATCACAATGGCAATTTTAGGGTTTCTTATGTTCATAATTTTCTTAACATTTTCTCATTCTCTCGTTGTGATTCAATTCACGAGATCCTAGTAACCAAATAGTTACCAACAGAAATGCAAATCCCTAGATGGCTCATTTCCCACAGTAGTTGGCCTTTTTATCTCTCTTTAGTTCTATAAAGAGGGATTCTCTTTTGTTTTCCATTAATTAGGGTTCCTCAAGAGCCTAATTTCTTCCCCCAATTGAATGTACTAGTGTTATTCATGATTATTTGGCTTTCATGTAATCAGTTGATACTAAAGTTGTATCAGAGCGACCTTTCAATCCTTCGATTCGACGAGATGAATGCGAGATGTGAGTTTCTTTTAGAACTTGTAAGTGCTCAAACCGAGTTACTCCAAACAATCATACAAACTTGTAGAGATGAAGATCGGTACGGTCTACCCCATTCACCCCATGTCGTCAAAGAGTTCTCCGGCGTCCTTAACATTATGAATTGATGCAAACCACGTGAGCACGTTATGGCCACGACGGCTAAAAACCCAAACAAATTACCGGCGTTATATGGTTTGATCGACCCCCCCCCCCCCCCACACACACACAAAACCCAAGTCGGCTGTTAGAGAGGACATGGTCCCGATTGCCAAAGTAGAGGTAAAAACGTTGAGGTCAGTTACCCCTGCCGCGAAGCAAATCATTGGAAAGACAAACTATGGGTGGGTTCCTTTTGACCCGCATGGGTCGGGTTCGAAACCAGATCTCAAGAGCCCGGTCCAGGACCAGGTACCCGGGCCCAAGCCCACCAACTCACTTTAACAAACCACACCCCAACCTCGGGCGCAAACCCAGCCCACTTCGCCAACTGTTAAAATCACAAAACAAAGTTTTAAAGTTAAAAGAAGCCTACCATTATCCCTTCCCCCAACTGCACGCGTCATGACTTAGGTGTTTCCCATCCAAATACTGAACCTGCCTCTCTCCGTGCCACAGGCTAACACACAGCCATTACCAATACCCCTATTGTCGTGGTCCCAACCGATGTCAAAACAATAAGTTGAGCTCAATGGTCACGTCAAACAAAACCCCAACTTCTGTAGTATCGTTCATAGCCTACCCCTATACGCTTTGGTAAACAGGATGCTAAAAGTTGACCCGAGCCAAGTAACCCAAATTCTTGGCTCCGTAATAACATATTCCGTATGCAGTGCATAACAAAGGGAAGATTCTGTGAAGTAATCCATGATTGTGGGTCTACAGAGAATTTAGTGACCAAGGAGTTAGTAGAGAAGTTAAAGTTAAAGACTTTCCCAAGTACTGAACCGTTTGATCTCACTTTGCTTCTCCAGGACAAGGAAAACCTTTCGAAGACGAGTGCATTTTGACATTCACGATGGGTGACGCTTATGATGATTAGAGCCGACAAAGTGACACACGACTCAGCAACCCAACCCTATTTTTGGCAGGTTTGGGTTTGTTCTTAATAGGTCGCGGGTCATTTGACCTGAACCCGTCTAACTCATTTAATAAATGGGTTAGGTTAGGGTTTACCTTAAATGGTTCGGGTTGATCCGTGACCTGTTTAAGTTTGATTTTGGACCAATTATAATCTATGATTTTTATGCTTGAAAATTATCTTGGTGTTACCAAAAGTTAATACCTTTTGGCTAAAGCATCTATGTAAGTAACTCAATACACGAGCTTGTCAATGGCGTTTGGGACCAGGCAAGCTCAATAAATGGTCATGCATTAATGGAGATAAGGTATGCATAAGACTTGTACATTTATCTTCTTTAGAATTAATATGAACACATTATGTGCCTATTACTTATCTTTAAAGAGACGAGCCTAAGAATCATACACAAAAAACCTATTTCTTGGTAGAAAAAGGGAATAAGCAAAAAAGATTGAAAAGCTAGAGCGAGGACCTTCGGGCATGTGACTAGGGTTGCTGGACAAACCTAATTTAAGGCTACTTGAAGTATTGCTGAAGTAAATTTATCCTACATGGAGCTCGTTTAAGAAACATTAAACATTAATTAACTTAGAGCCTCAAGCATCGCTAGAGATAATTTGATATTGGCAATGTTTTTTTCTTCTTCCTTTGAACATACACAAATGATTAGCCAGACAATGTTAAATCTTTGCCATAAATTCTCTATTAACCCATAAATCAATACACGCTTAATGAACATGGATATTTTGTTATAATTTTGGCGAACTGCCGGGATAAATTTTGAGAAATTTTGATAATATTTAAACCCATGACCCGACTCGACTCGGCCCAAACCCAAATTAATATTTAAACATGTCAAAATGAGTCAGGTCAGGTTGACCTGTTTAAATTAGGGTTGGGTTTAGGTTTGTATTTTTGACCCATTTAACTAAATGGGTTTGGGTTTGCATTTTTGACCCACGAACCAGTTATGACCCGACCCATGTAACCCAAACCTGTAATGAGGATGCCATCAACGCCTCGGTAGTTGATATAGATATTTTTCATATCCTACTTAGGATACCTTGGATGTTTGACAGGAAAATTCATTATGATGGGGAGACGAATATCTCTAACTTCTTAATGGGAAAGGGGAAAGTCGTCCTAGAGCCGATGCCTCCTCTAACACTTATAGAAGTTGTACGACAGGAGCGTGCCAGTTTTATTGTTGATGCTCGATCTCATGGTAGGGAATATGACATTGTCAGTATGTATTCTTCACCCCCTACACATGTCCCTTCTTACTTACAATCCATTATTACAGAGTTCAGTGATGTTTATGAGGAAAATCCTGAGAATGGATTACCTCCCCTACATGATATACAACATGCTATTGATTTTGTTTTGGGGTCCCCACTCTCGAATTTACCTCACTACCGGATGGTACCTGCAAAGCACGCAGAGTTATATAAACATATCTCTGAGGTATGTAACAAGGGTCTAGTTAGATAGAGCATGTCACCATGTGCAGTACCAGCCTTTTTGACTCCTAAGAAGGATGGCAGCTGGTGGATGTGTGTTGGTAGTAGAGTAATCAACAAGATAACGATTAAGTACCATTTTCCAATCCTACGGTTATAGTATATGATTATCAGCTTGCACAGAGCCCGAGTGTTCTCTAAACTTGACCTTCGCAGTGGGTATCACCAGATTTGTATGAGGCTAGGTGATGTGTAGAAGACGACATTCAAAATAAAGGATGGTCTATTCGAGTGGATGGTCATGTCCCATCAACGTTTATGAGGTTGATGACAGATGTATTGCGTAAGTACATCAACAAGTTTGTTGTTGTATACTTTGATGATATTCTGATCTACAATAAAACAGAGGAAAAATACTTGGAGCACATCGCCACTATTCTTGGAGTCCTCCGGGACAACAAGCTATTTCTTCAGCTGAAGAAATATTCTTTCATGGTTGACTCTGTACAGTTTTTGGGATTTGTGGTGTCAGCTGACGGTATACAGGTTGTCGACAACAAAGTTTAAGCTATCAGGGATTGGCCAGTTCCTACATCGACTTCACATATTCAAATATTTTCACGTGTTAGCTATGCTTTACAAGAGGTTTATTCATGGCACCATTGACTGATTTGATGAGAGATGTCCCATTCGTTTGGGGGCAAAAGTAGCTGCGGCTTTTGCGACGATCAAGGATAGGTTGACGTCAGCTCCCGTTCTTGCGCTACTAGACTTTACACAGTTGTTCCATGTACATATAGATGCGTGCAAGACTGATATTGGGGTAGTTCTTTCCCAAGGGGGGAAGGCAGTTGCGTATTTTGCTCAGAAGCTCTTGGATCCACAATTGCGTTATTCCACCTATGATAGTGAGCTTCTAGCAGTTGTACACTCACTAACCCATTGGAGGTACTATTTGGTACACATGGAGTTTATTCTCCACACATATCATGATGCGTTACGCCACATGCACAGTCAGTAGCAAGTCACTTTTAACAGACAATCGAAATGGTTTAACTTTCTCCAAGACTATACTTTTAGTGCTCAGTATGTCAAGGGGAAGGAGAACACGGTAGCAAACATTTTGAGTAAACACAAGGAGATTTTGATTACTCTTTGAGCTTCAGTATTCTGGTTTGAAACATTACGTGATCTATATGTTACAGATGAGTTCTTCGATCCTGTGTTTAACGAGTATCTCATACACGAGGGAGTGTGTGGTGAATACTCTATACAGGATGGTATTTGTTTCATGAGTCTAATTTATGCGTTCCTACGTCATCAGTTTGAGATTTGGTCATAGCTGAGATACATAGTGGGGGACTTGGTGTTCATTTTGGGGTGGCCAAGACAATGTTGTCTATGCGAGACATATATTTTTGGCCTAACATGCGGCGTGATGTCAACCAGTTTATTCAACGGTGTTATACTTGTCAGACAGCTAAGGGGACTCAGCAAAATACCGCCTTATACATACCCTTACCCATTCCCGAGGCCCCATGGAGAGACGTCTTTATGGATTTTATGACAGGGTTACCGATGACAGCGGATGGCCTTGATTCAGTTTTTATTATTGTCAACAGATTCTCCAAGATGGCGCATTTCATTCCTGTTCTCGGACAAATGACGCCTCTCATGTTGCTTACCTATACTTTCGAAAGATTGTTCGTTTATGGCATTCTCCGGTCAACTACATCTGATAAAGACGTCCGGTTCACGGGTCATTTCTGGCGGTCATTATCGGACTATCTCCGTTGCAAGTTACAGTTTTCCACAGTCTTTCATCCATAGACTGACGGACATACGGAGGTAGTTAACAAAAGCTTGGGTAACCTATTACGAGCCATGATTAGGGATAGTCCAGATAATTTGGTGTTCGCCCTTACTCAAGTAGAGTTTACTTTTAGCAATTCTGTCAAAAGATCGACGGGATTGTCTCCATTTATGATTGTCTAGGGCGATCGCCGGATACAGTTCTAGATTTGGCACCTATACCTCTGACGGTCTCAGTTTCATCATTTGCTGCAGATTTTGTTATTTGGATACATCGTATCCATGAGAGCGTACGTACACGTTTAACAGATACATATGCTTCCTATAAGGCACAGGCGGATACAATTGTCGACATGTCAGTTTTCAGCCGGAATATTTGGTTATGCTGTATATTGAGAAGGAGCGTCATTCCGGCGTAGGTTTTAAATTATCCCTTCTGCATATATGAGACGCTCGCACGTTGTTAATGTGAGTATTCTTTCTCATTTTGTTGAAGATCATACGCCGCCTATTACTTTACCGATTCCTCTTCCATAGCTACACGAGTTTGATCGTATTGACACTGTCTTAGAGAGGAGTACAAATGAGAGGTCAAAGAGAGGTGTCTATCATATGTACAAGATGCATTGGTTGGGCAAGCCAGATTCGTGGATATTGGAAATATATTTTCAGCAGAGGAATCCGTTTCTATTTTTCGAGTACACCAAGCGGTTGAATTTGTGGTCGAATTCTTTCGCAGAGGGAAGATTTGATATAACACATCCCTAGATGGGTCTTTTCCCACAATAGTTGGCCTCTCTATCTCTTTTTAGTTTTATAAACAGGGGATCTCTTTTGTTTTCCAGTAGTTAGTTTTGTTATAAGAAAGTTCTAATAAAGTAAAATTAGGGTTCCTCTACAAACTAATTTATTCCCCCAATTGAATGTACTAGTGTTTTTCGTGATTATATGGCTTCCACGCTTCCGCGTAATCAGTTTACAGTTTACTCTCTCTCTCTCTCAACTTCTCATGTACTACGCTGACTGCTGGAGATAATCTCACTGTATTTTTATTTTAAGTCAACGTGAAAGATACAATTTTTTTTTAACAATTTTGAGAGAGAACAGCAAAGCTAGGAGACGGATTTACTTCAATCTCTTTGATTCTCTTGTATCTCTGAAACTCCAAATCAAGCAAAAAGAAGAGATGGGTGTACTGGTCCAGGTACCTTGATATTCTCTTTCACATCATCATCATCTATTTTTATTATTATTTTTTCCTTGGTATCCATTGAATTCAGTAGTTAAAGTAGTAAAATGAAGTCTTAGGATTGACTCCATTGTAATTTAGTGCATACATATGTAAATCACTGAAAGAAAGTTACCTTTTTGTTAGAATTCCCAATATTTGTTTGTGTGTGATGGGGTTGAAGTATTAGTAGGAAAGAAGAAGGAAAATGATGGAGTTGGTAGAGATTTTTCTTAATAGATTTATTTGCCAATTTTTTTAGCCAAATTCTATGAATATTCATGAATTTCTAAAACTAAATATAGTAATTGTATGCATGAACCAAGAAGCAGTCGGGACCTGAAATGAACTCCTAAGATGGGGCACTCCATACATTTTTGTTGAGTGCCCAAATAGCAAGGGTGAAAAGGGTATGTGTCACACCCCTTTTCATATCCCAATTCTCCTGCACTACTACTTTCTATCCGACATTCCGGATTTAAAAGAGTTCCCTTCAATATCCTGAGTTCCAAATAAGCGAGTAGAAGTAAATAAAATAAAATATGGTCAAAGCCGAAGGTAATAAGGCTGGACTGATAATGATGTGAATACTACCGAACGCGGAAGCGAGATTCGTATGAAGATCACGTTGTATTTGAGAGTTAAAGAAAACTAGGGTTTCAACTAAACAAATTAACTTTTATTAATCAAAATCAACTGAGAAACAAATAACCTTGACCTCCCCTTTTATAGAACACAAGGGGGGTTAGAATTAAGAACCCTAATTCTAATTGAAATGGAATTCTACTTAAATTGGGAAACTGCTAACAATTCACATTGGACCTCTCCAACAGAGTCTAAGCTAAAGCATAAAACATAAAGCATCAAATAAACATAGGTCACACAGGGGTAGACAACCCTATAAGGGATGTGTCACATCAGATAAAGCCTCACTCTAGTTGGGTAACAAATTGTGTTCCTAGGATGCCGCCACACCTCCCTACAACAGTGTAGGCCTTGGGACAACAAAATAGTTAGTTAGGGGAGAGAGAAAACATTGTCGGTGAAACATGGGCTTCGTAGTTTTTAATACCATCCAATGGAAATGAATGGAGCTGTGCTATCATCGCCAAAGTGCTTACCGTTAGGCGGTGACGAAGTAAGAGGCATACAAGGTCAAGATGTTTGAGAGGAGTGACTTGTGGGCATTTTGGAAATTTACATGCTTGATATATGTCTATCTTTTGTAGTTCTTTTTGTCACTGTAGTTCCTTAACAAGTCACCTTGGTCTCTTATGTTACTTGTCATCACAACAAATTCATATCTTGATACTGAGCGATTCTCGTAAGTTTCAAGCAATTCTTCCATTGTTTCGCACTGATATCATGTAGACGTAATTGAAATCTTCGAATGGGTACCTTGAAAGAAGAAAAAGAAATACTTAGAATGGGAAACTTTCATAGTAATACCTGCTATACTTTTAACACCTAGTTATTGCGTGTAGGGGCGGAACTACTAGCAGACTTAGTCCGGGGTAAAATTTTGAAAAAAAATAATTTTTCGAGTCTTACTTCCCAACTCCCAAGTTCTCTTCCTCTAGCAGCAAACATGGTAATGTCCTCTCTATTTCTCTCTTAAAGCTACTAATCTAGTCCCCATCTTTGTGATTCTCTTCTCTCTCCCCCATTGTCCTATGATGTTTGTACCTCTATGATCTAGAACCCATATTTTTTATTTTTTTATTTTGTTTTAAACTTCATCTTGTTTGGATTTAAGCTCTTAAAATCAAGGGTTTCTGCAACTAAATACTGTCTTAATTCTTTCTTTTTAGTATATTAATGGATTCCCAATCTTCAGAATTATTTGGTTCTTGAAAACTGAATGAACAAAGCAGAATTAGGTTTTCTATCTTGGGTATGTGTTTAATGTTTTGTTCCCCCTCTTTGTAGGGATAAATTCCATTTTATCAAGAAAACCACTATGTAATTTTGTCAAAGTCTTTCAGAGTAATAAGTTTCAGTAAAAGACAATCTTCAACTTAGCTCTAATATATCCTCTCTTTTTTTTCCGACCCCCCAAAAAACTTAGCCCCCCCAAACCTAAATCCTGGTTCTGCCCCTGATTGCGAGGTAAGGATGTAGCTATGACAACAATTCTACTATGAGAAGATGATAGAATTGTAGAATTATGTATTTTTCCCTTGTAGTTTTACTCCCTAACTTGTTAACCTTTGTATAGCCGATTTCAATTCAAAGAGATATCCTAGGTTGTAATCTTGTTTATTGTAATAAACTTGCTGGTGGGGGTCTGCCTTAACCCCAGCTTCCCTCTTCAATTTTTTTTTTTTTTTTTGTAGAATTTTAAGTTCCAGTAGTGCCACATCATGCATCTGTATCAATATACTAATATAGTGTGTAAACTGATACTTCAGCCTTAAATAGAAGTATCCGGGTGCCATATTCTGCAGAAAGAGTATGGTACTTGTTAAATAAAATAGGGGAATATTAGGAGCATTAGTTTTCTATCTTCTTGAGCAATAATTTTCCTTATGGTAACCTGTAGGAACATAGTGTAACATCCATACCTGAGGATCACGAGCTTACATGTTGGGGCTGCGGATTACGTCTTCTTCTTCCTTCTTATACTCCTGTGTTCAAATGTGGTTGGTGTGGAGCTATAACAAATCAGAACCCACTGAAACACGAAAACCATGGGTTTCGATGGAGGCGCTTCAGAGACCGCTGTTTCATTTCTATCCTTCTCATATTCATGCTATTCGTCATATGTACGTCATTACGGTGCTTTCTTATCAGTTTGTTTCATCTAATCAATACATCTTATATGCACAAACCGTAGGCATGTGATATGCATTTATACCATTTGTTGCATTAGATTTTAGCTATATTTGTATGTATATGTGGAGTGTGATTCCTAGACCTAGGAGATTAACTTATATGTTGATTGACGTCCCAATACATGGGGTTAGAGGTTAGGTATAACAAACCCATTTGGTGAGAGTTTTCTTTATTCATGATTAGATCATCCTCCAAAACTTTGTAGGATTTAGATACTCTTAACTCCATGATATATGCAATTCAAGTTAACGGGGAGATTGACTCTCTTTTGACCGTTAACTTGAATGGCATCATTGATGGGGTTATAAATATCAAAATTTCCTTAAGATGATCTAATCATGAACAGAGAACATTCTCATTCGAATGGATTTGTTCTATGTAACCTTTATCCCTATGCATTGAGCTGTAGGTCAATATGTAGGTCAATCCCCATCGTTTTAACTAAGCTCGACTCTCACAATAAAATCACCGTATACAAGCCTAACGTAACCACGCCTCATAGTTCCATGAAACATCTACTAACAAGGGTAATACCCTAATTAATTGTTTTAAGGAAGCACAAATGCTTTTAGTTGAACACACTTTTTATTTTGTTACTTCGTTTCAAAATATTTGGTTGAAACCTGGATGTACAACTAAATGATTGTTAAGTTGTGGGTGTTTCTGAAGCTTATATGTTGACTTGAATATGAAAGCTTTGAAAATGCTAGGGAGTGAGTGAGCAGAGTCTGTCTCATTTGTACCCTTTACTGATAGTGCACAATAGCGGGCCTAAAGAGTACCGCGTCTAATTACTATGATATTAGGCCTCTCAAGCTATCTGTTGCAAGTGGTAGTGCACAATGATAGTGGTGGGCCATGAGCACAGGACATACTGAAACCCAAGCATCTGGGAGGCTTTAAAGTATAGACACCCTATTAGGCCTGCCGTCGTCTCCAACGTCCTGCTAGTCCACTTCGCTAACACTTCATGTCTGGCGTAGACATAGCGAGGTCAAAGCGTCTGTTTATCCAACTTCCTGCATAGCGACACGCCACCCGAGACGACGCGCCACTTACAACTCACTAACTACGAAAGGCAAATCACTCCACTTCGCTAGCGCTTCTGATAGAGATTAATCGGCGGAAGTGAACGATTAGGAAAATCTCTGCAAGTTAAGGTCAAATCAAAACTATGGGTTTCTACTTTCCCCTCAAACTCATATTAAAGAAACCTTTCTCCAAAAAAAAACTATGCTAAATACATAAGTCTACTTATACACAAAACGAAAGAGAAAATAGGAATAGGAATAGTGACGATGGGATGACAACCCATGCGTCACGCATCAGCTTTGTATGCGAACAAACTTTGCTTAAACGTTGAAACTTGAAACTAAATATGGTCCATTACATTGTGCCGAAGCTGAATATGTTTGAGGTGTTAAAGGTGAATGTCTCTGAAGTTAAATTAGAGTATCAAAAGTAATATTAAGATCACTGCAGTTTACATGTGGAGGCTTGAAAGGCCCTCCACTTGTGCAACAAGTGATATAACATTTGAAGAATGACTGAGCATTATGATTTTAGAGCATTTAGTTTACTGCAAGATATGGTATTTGTTGAAGGTTGACATACTCATTGGTTATATCATGAAGTGCATCAATTTATGAGTGGACACCTTGAAATCTTGTGGCTGATACATGTGCGAATATAGAAGGTTTGTTCTTTAGATTTCAGAAGCCAATCAGAATGAAAATGTGAAATTTCTCTTCTCAGAGGCTTATCTGGAAGCTTGTAGCCAAAGTAATAAGAGAACCTGTCGAGGCTGATAAGGATATGGTCCGTTGAGTAGGAGTTTGCCATGCCTAGGAGACTCACAACATCTAAGTGACTTGGTTGGATATTGTGGAGCACGGGGCTTCCAAGTAGGTATTCGAGGGGGGAGGCCAATAGCAAAATTATGCATAAAAAGTGAAGTTCAAATTTGAAAAAATTTACATACTTCAAAGGTAATCTCAAGGAGGAAGGTTTGTGTGTATCCCCAGCAACCCTGACAAATATACAAAGTATCTATGCTACTTGAAAGTGAAGCGGGTACGGGAAACGATACGTGAAACGGAAACGGAAACGGGAAACGTCCAATATTTTTCTTATACGATTTGGGAAACGGGAAACAGGAAACGAGTACAAGTATGATGCGACAAATAAAGCGGAATCTGAAGCAAAATGGGAAACGAGTACAAAACGTTAAAAGAAGCGAAGTGGGAAACGAGTAAGAAGCGTTAAAAGAAGCAAAATGGGAAACGATAAAAATGCTAAGATGCGTATAATACTAACTACAAAGTTGAGCAACAACACAAGCTATTGAACTTCAAATGTAGTACTACCAAAAAAAGATTGTCTAAGATTCCAAATATATTGATACAAAAAGTGGTATTCACAGTTCCCACATCACACTACTTATCTTTACAAAACCTAAAATACATCTAAATATCTATGAGTTATAAGTTCAAACTTCAAACCACCAAAAAACCAAAAAAGACAGTTAGACAATTCAAGTTAATGTTTTACTCTTGAACCTAACGAGTCAAACTACTACGATCTCGCATTGTCACTTCTTGGCCACTATGTCTTCGAGATTGAGAGGGTTGTGTTTATCAAATTTGGCTTCTCCTCCATATTGTACCTTTATTTTAAATGCATAAGAAAGTTATAACATTTCTATCTTATATTCATCACTAGTTTATTTCACTATTTACAAAAATTAATTAAAATAGAAATTTATTATTCGATACCAATATCATACCTTGAGTTCCTTCATCTTCTTCTAAGAAGTGCCATCTCATATCTTCAAGGCGCTCCACTGAGTCATCAATGCACGAAATTTCTGGATTTATATCCCACTTTCTATAAGGTCCGTTTTTGTAACTTTTTTCAAACTGCGAAAGCAAACGCAAATTTGAGTGGATATAAACCAATTTGTCCGCTCTATCTTCATTCAACTTGTTTCTCTTCACATTATGTGCTCCATATTCTTTCAGCAGATGTCGTAGTAATTGGTTGGGAAAGAACTCGAATAGCCAATGAACATAACTCTGACGTATCTCCTCCATGATAGCGCCACCATTCCAAAACATTAATGTTGGGATTTTTTAAATCCCTTTTTGCTGTATCACTTGAAATCCTCACTTTTTTCGACATAAAGCTCATAAGTTGTAACCTCAAAGTATCACTTAACTGGTCATCTTGACATATTTTGTAAATAACATCAACCGCGGCATCCAATATAGTGTTATCTTGATCTACAAAAAATACTTTAATCAAGCTATGAACTTGAAAAGAAATACATGCATTAAGGGTAGAATGCCAATAGTAACTCATAAATAAGGCAATAATATAAATGCAAAAGGCAATCTAAGCAGGCATTGGATAAACACTAAGATATTGTTTCAATAATAAGAAAATGAATCATTTAATATGGACCTAAAACACTTCAAAAAAATTACTAGGAGTGGAAATGCAATTTCAAGATTAATGCCAGAACATTGGATTGTTAAGTTGGTGATACTGGAAAAAAAAAATGTAAGATTGTTACAGTACCTATCATCGAATATTATACTATCAGAAAGCATATGAAATATGGCTAACACTAACAAACCAACAAGCAGTTTATATAGCCCTCCAACTAGATTTTTGCACCTTTTGAATCTCCAGATTGGATCTATGTTTTGAGTAAAAAACGAAGAATGACTATCTAGATCATGAATTGGATCTATGCCAACATATAAATTAAAAGGTTAAAAACACAAAAGGAAATTAAGTGCATGGCGTTTTCCGTTTTCTTCCTCCTGGAGCTGGAAGTTGGAGATAGGACTCATCATAATACTTTGGATTGAGAGCATGTGCGAGACAATGAAATCCTATGTTTATCATATCCCATCTTGAAGTTATAATTTCTTGAACTTTGGTTTGCAAGTCAATTTCCAACGCCTTTACCTTCATCACATCTCTAATCTCTCCAAGCATGTTGTCCATCCCCCCGAATACTTCACCTATTAATGGTCCCTCTTGATCTGCAAATCTTATCATTTTATAAACGGGTATTGCCATATCAACAATAACTTGTACTATTTTCCAAAACTCCGCCGACATTACATACTCTTGTATTTCCTCACCTGTCCTCTTTGTTTTTCTATTTAATGATTTTATCCAAGATCTCCATGCATCGCTAACAATTGTAGTTCGTAATGCTTCCCTTACTTGCAAAAGACGCCTTAACACTATATAATGTGAGGCAAATCTTGTTTCAGCTACTTTTAACAACTCTAACTTTGAATGGGTTCTGAAAATAGCTAAAGCATGTGTATGACCAGTAATATACCTCATTATATCTTTCCCTTTAGTATAAATATCCTCAAACCAGTCAATAGATTTCGCAAAATCTTTGCATATCAAATTGAGAACATGAATCACACAAGATGACCAAGATATATGAGGACATAGTGCTTCTACCTATTTTCCCGCATTTACACAATTCTTTGCATTTCTGTTAACACCTGCAAAACGTTAAATGGCCCAACTTTCTTGATAGCATCCAATAGAAAAGCACCCAATGTCCTCTCCAATTTTCTCCATACCAGAAAAATTGCTACGTACAAAAACATTGACCCAAATGCGTTCCCCGCCAGAACATTAATTAAGGGCTTGACGTTGATATTTGACCATCCATCTGACACTATTGAAACTCCACGAGTTTCCCAAGTCTCCATCACACTTGATAATGATCGCTTTGTTCTTTTCTTCTCATTGTCAAGTAACACGGTTCTTGCTTTGTCATAACCTGGACTCTTGTAGTTAGGTGTAGCACTAACCGTGCCATGCCATGAAAGTCAACGCAACACATTAAATGGTACCCCATTTGCACAAAGAAACTTCATCACCTTACTATCCACTTCTTCTCTTTTTTGTGCCTTAAAGGATCTTGCAAGTGGCCCCTCCTGAGCTTTAGAACCCAATGAAGATTGGGCGGAAGAACCCGAGATCCTTGACCTCTTTAACGGCTGCCCATATGGTACAACACCTCCTGCGGTTTCAGCTCTTTCTACTTGTTGTTTTAAATCTTTTTGCTTATTTTTGTCCTCTTTAATGACAGAACAATAAGCAATTTCTGCACTTTGCCCTTTCTTGCTACCCATAAGATGAGCAAAAACTTGTGTGTATGCTCCATGATAAATATTTTTGCAATCCTTGCACTTGAATACACGAGAGCCTCCGTGACCACTTCCACATTTTTGCCCTTTCACAACATACCTCCACAATGTAGCTGCAATACTTATGGGCCGATTTTCCTTATCTTCCGCATGGTCACGATTTTTTTCTTCATGATATTCATCGTCGTCTTCTTCAAAAATAAATTCAACTTCTTTATCATTTCTATCTCCGCAACCATCGCTATTAAGAAGATGCTCCTCCTCTTGCATTTCTTGGTCATCAATATCGAGTCGCAAAGCTCTACCAATGACACTCATGGTGCCTACAAACATCAAATGAAAAATATTATTTATGTAAGCCCACAAAGACGACCAATAAATAAATTGCAAGGTCGCAAAACAAACAAAGCAAGAACCATTGTGTTTCTCATTGGGTAACTCTGTTTCTTAACTGAAATTGTATGGGTAAGGGATGCAACAAAGAATAAGGACCTTAATGAGATCAGTTCATTGGTACAAGGCAACAAGCTAATGTTATTAATGAATTTGGGGCATGGTGATTCAGAGGAAGACAAGCATAGATATACTATTACAAACAACAAACTACAAACTACAAAGTAGTGTTGTTTATGAACTTTGTGAATGATTTAATTAGTTGAAAAACAAGTTTTAATGGTGAATTTTAGAACCCATAAAAAGTAAAAGCGAACAAAAGAAGAGAAAAAAAAAACCCAAAGAAAATTTCAGCAAGAAGATTAAGGAGAATGGAAAGTAATTAAAGTACCTTTTACTTCTTCTTAGATGTAAGACTTGGTAGAGATGAATCCAAATAAATTTGGGTAGATGAAGCTACTGGGAGAGTTAGAGTTGGAGTCTGAAGTTTACACACACACACAGAGTCAAAGAGTAGAGTAGAGTGAGTGAGTGACAGAAGAATATGAAAACATTGAAAAGACTAGGCAATGGGTTTAGTTTTGTTGTCAAGCACTCTTATGGTTTTGTTGTAAAACATTCAAATTATTGTGTTGTGAACCTCGAATCACTTGATAAAATCGTTTATACGTGTTTCCAAAATCGAATCGGGGTCGTTTTTATAAGCTTCCAGCATCGAATCATAGCAGTTTTCATATACGTTTTCCACACGAATTACTGTACAGATCAAACGCGAATCGAAAGCGTTTCACATGCGTTTTTCAAAAGAATCGGAGATTCGGTTTGGAAATCGAATCGCACCCGTTTCCCGAACGGGTTTCACCAGGAACGTCTGGGAGAGTGGGAAACACGTTTCCCCATAACTTAACAAAGTATTGAAGATGTAAGACATGAGGCATACAGACTTCATGATATTGGGAGTAGGATTGTCCTGATTGATCATTGATATCCTTTCAGGAGAGCAAATGGGTTGGTTTTGAGCAAAATTATAGATAGGTTGTTGATCGTTAATTAACTTATTGATTTCTAGGAATTAGGAAAAGTGTGGGCAATAGTTACATGGAAGTGTGCAAGATAGACATGGAAAAAACTTGTGATCATACTAATTGGAGATTCCATGATTATTCGCTGGGTCGGCTCAGTTTCGGTCCCATGTGAAGAAGATGGTTTTTAAGTTTATGTTTTTGGTGCTCTCATTGTTGTCAAATCGTAAATCGTAGGATGAATCGTTTTTATAAAATCCGGTGAATTGTAAATCATTCGAATTGTGAATCATATGATTTAGGATTCATACATATCTATCATAGATATTATTCATGTGCTTAAATTCCTTCAAATTCTCAAATATCAAGAAAATAAAAATTTCAAAAAACTAATTGGTTATCGTTTAATTTTCTATCACTAAAAGTGTATATCATTGTCTGGACTAGTTTTGAGGAGTTTTTTTTTCTCGAGTTGTCCAGGACTAGTGGGAGAATATAATCATGAAAGAGGATTTTCTGCAAAGTTTAAATTTATGTTTACACTAATTAGGAGTAAGGTTCTCTAAAATCGATTAAATAGTAATCAAAATAGAAAATCAGTTTTTGTAATAGGTTTTATTTTTCATCAAAAGCTTTAAATTTAAGGACTTTCCAACTCATAAGATTCATTGATTTTTATTATTTGTGATATAAATTGTCGATTTATGGTGATTCACGATTTATTAGTTGATTCAACTCGTTTTCTTCTATTCTGATTCAAATCGTACGATTCAAATCGTCTACATTCTATACTTGTATTAAATCTTTTTTTTTTAGCGGCAGCCATTAAATATTTGGCAGTTTTCTTTAAGAGTACCAGATGTTTAAGGTAGAAGGACCCACTTTCAATGCTCCTTATGTCTATTTGTGGTTGAAACCCAGGTCAATTAATCACCAAAAGGAATAACTCTTGGAGTTGAAGATTTTAGAGTTGGTTAGGGCAGTTTCAAAATGTTACTATATAGTTTGCCAATGATACTTGTATTTTCTGTGGGGCGGAGAACGTATCAATAGTATTTCCAAGATATTTTCTTTAAGTTTTTTAGTTTCAGGCCTTAAGGTGTACATAAGGAGATAGTAGTGTTTTGCAGCTGTGGAAATGTTTTGTGTTTTGCTCTGGCGGAGGCACTTTGGCGTGGGGTTCGAATGTTACAGCGGACTTTACATCTGACTGTAGGTGGGTGTTCTTAACAGGGCAATGCTTGTTGGGATCAGGCTGTTGCTTAGGTGCCAAAAGATTGGCCTTGGTGGAAAGGTAGATATCTCTCCTATGAAACCAGGGTCTGATCCAAATGAGGGTTTCTGATGTAGGTGCATCAAATTCGTGCACCATCAAAGGGACGCCTGAAGCAATCCACACAAACCAGGATAACCAGGAATTTGTGGCGCTCCAAGTTGTGCCCGGTGGCAACTGAATCATCCCTAAAATTACAATATGCTTATGAAGTTTTGGTTCAGTTTCAGGTGCCCTTCTATAGAAATCTCGACTGTTGGATGATGTTAGATAGTTGATTTCCTTACAATACTACCCTTCTATTCTATAAGATTTTTTTTTTTTTTTGCTGGGCAATCTGGGGTTAAGGTAGACCCTGCAACCAGGATGTATAAAGGGGTTTTAATTAGGGCGTCGAGGTTAGCTTATTCAATTGATAAAAGTTGAGTTTGAAAAGAGTATCTCGTTTGGACAGCAAGGTGCTTGAACCTTAATCAACGAAGATACTTGGATTTCTAAATCAGGATCAAGGTTGTTGAAACTTAAAACCATTAGAATTTTTCGGGTTTACTTCTAAGTCCATATCCTTGCAACTAGGTTGCAGAGTCCTGATCAGTAAATTCGTCTAACTGGTATCCTGGTATACTATATTACTTGTTCTCTATAGTAGCTAAATGGACAAAGAAATTGACATTTAAATGAAAGTTTCTTGTGGTACATTAGCATTCCATTTGAAGTAGTTTTTTTGGCAGTAGTCAAGATGGGTTGGCGTTGGGATTAAGTAGAAGATCAATACCCTAGCTAGGGAGAGGTCAATAATAGTTGCAAAGTATGAAAAGAGTTACCAGCGGGAATCTGAGGAGGGGACTAGAGTTACTAGACCTTGTGATTATTCCATAAGGGAAAGGGATTTCGAGCAATGGGTTTAGAATTGCGCTTATCCTGAGCTTAAGGAGAGGGAACATGATTAGGTTCTGGGACTTGTGTTATTGTAGCGATGCTGCCTGCATATGATTTTCTTGGGACTGTGTTCAATTGCTAGATTTCAATACAGCTATTCTCCACGCCTATAGAGTTGGAATCAGATCTGATGCTCGTGGAATTTCAGCTTCTGGCAAGATTCTTTGATATATAGATGAATGCCGTCATGATGCTCATTGAAAGTTGGGTGCATCTGCCCCATCCTATAAGAGGATAAGCGGATGTGGATTCACAACAAATTTGTAATATCTCTTAGGGCGGGTTCCTACCATGTGTCTTCTTCATGCAATCCATCTTTGTATCATCATCTTGCACTCTCTTCCCTAGAATCCCCTATTAAATTTCTTCATCGCAGGACGGCTTTATTGCTAATAATTCTACGTGCAGATAATCTTATAGCTTTGAAGTAGTATCTTGTTTAAATTATGATACATTTGTTAAGAGAGTGAGGGCTGTATGATCATCTTCTTCTTAGAAAATGCGAGGTAGCTATAGAGGTGTGAGATTCATCAAAAGAAGAATATGCGATGGAGGTGTGAGCCTATTTTCCCCTCTTTTAGGTGTTGCCAGCTTCAGTTAATGATCTATATTCAGATGGCCAGCGCTTGTACTGTCTCCTAGAGGGAAATTCTTAAGGAATATTATCTTAATTCTTATTTTTCTGTCGTAGGAGAGTATGGGTGGAGATAACAGGATTTTTAGAGAGAAAGATATAAGGATCCCCTGAACTTTCTGACGGTTAAAACAATGGCATTTGCTTGCAGTATGGTGCGTGAGTGTTTTGAGGAAGGCACTTTCTGTACTTTGTGCACAGATGGGAATTCATTGCAGAGAAGTGTGATTTCCTCATGTGGAAGGGGGGGGGTTGGTCAGGTTGTAGATACGGAGCACCTCTATTTGACTCTGGAAAATCTGTTCCTTTTCATTTCTTGTGATGGTTACTTTACAGGCTTAGCCTGACTCAGAGTTTTCCTGTTTTATTTGACAAAGAAGATAGTGAATTAATCTCTTCTCGAGACCGCTTCTGAATAATATTTTCAAAAAGATAGTTAAGCTAATGTACAAACAAGATCTTAGACTTGGTAATCAGAGTTTTTTTTTTTTTTTTTAAGATTTTAGAGCTGTACTTTAAGCACAAAGACTAGGAATTCAAGAATAAACTACTCAGCTTGAATAAAATTAGGGTTGGATCTAGGATCTGATGGTGACCTTGCCGTAATGGTATGCAAAACAAATAATGGTATACCTTGTACAATAGTAACAATACCTTCCAATCTGAGTCAACTTAAGCCGGATATGCATATGGGTATTGGTAAGGGACTGCTTTTAGGGCAAAATATTCTTTCCACAAGTGATATGGTATGGGTCTCACGGAACGTATACTTAAACAGCGATTTAGCCGGAATTTGGAGTGCCGAAGCTTCTTATACATGGGAGAGCTTATTATAAAGCCTATTATGAGTACTTTATCTGTGGTGATTTCTGTTGCTGCTAAAGTTCGGATGCTAATGAGAGCTTCAAATTTTTAATTGGGGAGTACAGAGATGAAAGACAGCAGGAGAACTATCACTCAGATGCATGACAATTACTTTTCAGACGGAGGATGGGGAAAGATTGAGTAGACATAATATATGCTAGTAGGACGATTCTGTCTTTATGCTAAAACTATTTAGTTTAGTTAATGTCGTAGTTCTTGTTTTCCTCCTTTTTTGCCCCCCCCCCCCCCCCCCCCCCCCCTGCCTGCATCCACATATCTTAACTTGCGTCTTTTGGTCTTGATAATATATAGGTGGTGGGCTGTGGGCTTCATACCATTTCTCTTTTCTATCAGTTATTTTTGTGGAGTTTTCCACTGCATTTTGCTGGGATCTTGTCAGCAAGTACCATTTCAAGTTTCAGCCTTTCCGCGTTTCGCTGTGCTGGCACACCCCAAATGTTCTATGGGGTAGCTACCCAGCCGTGGAGAAAGGAAGTCTTGAAAACTACACCTTTTGTCTGTATTGTTCGAAACCGAAGTCGCCAAGAACTCATCACTGCCGCTCGTGTGGAATGTGTATATTAGACATGGATCATCACTGCCCATTTGTAAGTGCTTATTCATGACTTCAATATAATATAAATATTGGACATTGTTGTTAACAATCTTGATATTCATACAAAATATTTTTTGTAAATGAAACTGTAACCAGGACATCGTTTATGTATAATCTTGATGTTCTTTCCAAGTCATACTATATAGTAACAATATATAGTGAATGTATATCCTTATCATGAATGTCATCGAGCGATAGAAATACTTATGAGTTGTTGGCCTTTTTCTAAGCATTTTTTTTTCATTCCTGCAGATTGGGAACTGTGTAGGTGCTGCAAATCACCGCTCCTTTATTGTTTTCCTCATATCAGCATTAATCAGTACAATCTACGTTTCTGGCATGTCTGCTTATGTTGGATTCCATCTTTGGCCTCCATTAGATTACGGCTCTCTCAACCTTCTAAGCAGTTTCACCATGCATTCCAGTTTGATAATGGTGAAACAAATTGTTATTGCTTTTTTGAGCTCTGCAGTATTTCTAACTCCACGAAGCCTCCTCCTTGTTTACCTGTTTGTTGCAAGTTTTTCTATGGAGATTGGGTTAACTGTTCTTTTATGGCAGCAACTTTGGTTCATTTACGAAGGGAAAACATATTTAACTCATTTAACACAAGGAAAGAATGGAGTTGGACAAAGAGATTGCCAGAATATTTCCCGTTTCTTTGGCTTCTCATATTCTGGTACCCGATTCTTGCCCATCTTTTCCAGAACTAAGAAGATTCACAGGAAGTGAAATGGGCTGCATTGAAGAACTGTAAGATGTTTTCTTCAGATTAATGTATGTATTATAGCTGAAAACGACCCTTTTTTAGAACTTCCCATTTAAGCGGAAAAAAATGCCAAATCATTTGGCATTACTTGTACATCCCAATTCAAGCAAAAGGAGCCGAATGTTATGTTATTCAAGTTAAAGATGCCAAATGATTTAATATACAGAACATCCCAATTCAAGTGAAACTAGCCGAATGATTTGCCATTTACGCCTGTTTTTTTTTTTTTTTTTTTAAAGTGTGAAGTGTTGTGAAGTGAACTGCTTGTGAAGTTTGTCAAAAATGTGGTGTGTTTGGCAGACCAAGCCAACTTCATACATTAAATGTACTTTACAATTTGTCGTGTTTGGCAGACCAACTTTCCACCGACCAAAGTTAGAATCAAACTATCAAAAACACTACCAATGGTGGGTAAACGACCAAAATAAGAAGGCTACATCATCCAATTCATGGGTGTATCATCCAAAATAAAATGGGTGTAACGCCCCAAAATAGAAAGCTACATCCATCCATTCATGGTGTACAATCTCAAATAAAATTATATAAGCAGTATATAATAAAAAATATCCAATACCTCTGAAAAACTAAAATTAAACAACTAGAAAAGAGATACGAAGATCAGTAAAAAACAGTGGTCAAGGATAGAGAGGTGGGGAAGAAGATTGAATATAATATTGAAAGGAGAGAGGAGAGAGGAAAAGTGAAAATATGGAGAGAAAGAGTGAAAGAGAGATAGAGAAGAGAGGGTGAAAGAAAAAGATATAGAGAGAGGTAGAAAGAGAAATAGAACGATATATAAATTATAGATTAGAGACAACCCACAAACCAAATACTCAAGTCCTCACTCAATTGCCAACCACTCATCTCTATTAAATGGCTTCTCAAACATTAAAGGTGACAATTGCTAAATATGAGAAATGATGTGTAATAGAGATGCGAACTCATCACTTCTCTCTCTCATTCTTCACGGTTCCATTTGTTCACTCTCTTTAATTTGAAATTCAAATCATCTATCTCTCAACCACCAAGGAGCAACCTCACTATCTCCTCCATTCAGACCCGACTCTCTCTCTCTCTCTTCGGAGCGATTCCTTAGATCTGCTCTCCCATCTAACACTGTTTTGTGAATAGGCATTTTCATTTGTGGAGTAGTTTTTGTTTTGTAATTTTGTGATTATTGACTGTGATTTTGGGAAGATGTCGTGTCCTAAAGCACACACTCTCTTAATCCTATAACAACCTAAATCTGAAAGTGAGTGTGATACATTGGGGATCATCGATGTCGTTTGGAGTTTTCACTCTCAAAGAATCATTGTTGTTTTTGTTTTTGTTAATCTTTTGACCTCTATATATATAATCTTCTCCTCTCTCGAAGAAGAAGAACCTCAGCTTTGAATATTATCTCAAACGCCTTTGATCCATTGTGTTTTTCTGTTGTAATAATCAATTAGGCATTGCTATTATTCCTTTATTTCCATCGTACTAGGACGCCATAAATTTGATTTAGTGAAATAAGTATAACATGAAACTTATCCACAAAACAATTTGTCGATTTGACTGTACACCGACAAATAATTGTAGAACCCGACAATTTCCGAGTATGTGAACCTTGCATAATCTGAACTGTACTCGACAATAATTATTGAACCTGACAATTTTCGAGTATGCGAAACTTGCATAATCTAACTGACCCAACACTAATTGTCGAACCCGACAAATTTTTCGGTATGTTGAAACTCTTAACATTAATCTGCTGTAAACCGACACATTGTCTCATCAACATTTATATTTACAAAAGAAGACCGATCTCATCATCATCATTGCCTCTACTAACCCATTTACACCATCATTACATTAAGAATCACATTTGCCTTTTAAAATGACCCATCCTCCATTCAATTACCATTAAGATGACCCATCTCATCCAAGAGCGGGCAGCAGGATAGATTCGCTAATTTAGCATCCAATCATGCCAAATCCAGTTTTCCCAGGCTAGCTATCGCTCAAATTATGCAAAACTTCGAGAAATTCAGTGGCTATCTGTGGCGAGCCCATTTTTTAAGTAGAAAATTATAATAAAAAAAATTATTTATAAAAAAATGGCTGTTAACTGTTTTTTTGTTTTTATTTTTTTTTTTTAACTGTACTGCAACCAATTGAATTAGCGTTGTGGTATATTTATTTTTTATTTATTTTTAATATTTTTTAATATTTTTTTAATTTAAAAAAAAATATTTAAAATTTTGTGCGCCCATAATTTTTTTTAAATTTATAAAATATCTATATATATATAAATATATATCCACCCATTCCCTCTGAAAAAGAAAAAAAAAATACCTCCCCTAAGCTACATTCAATTTTCCCCTGAATTTATGGCCTGGTGGCTCGCTAAGTTACGAGGTTTTGCTGCCATGCGCTCATCATTATTGTAATTAAAAAGATAACCCATCTCATATTCATCATTTAATTTATAGAAGACAACTCTCATCATCATCATTTGCCTCTACTAACCCATCTCATCATTTACTTTAAAGAGACACATCTCATCACTCATCATGTCCGTGTACCTTCAATTTTGACAATATTTTAAACTAAAAATTGTCGATTTTACTCAACTTCGACCAATTTAGATTATCACAATCCTCCATCAACGTAATTCTAATATGGTTTATGACAATCCATCCATGATCTAACTTTATGTTTATCGTAATGGCAATAATCGACAATATATTGTTGTTTGTCCTACTTAAGTCCGACAATATGCTATTTACCGCAGCGACGACTACAAGAAAAAAAAAACCTCAGTCTGTTATTCTTCAACATCAACATAATAAAACATAAATTTAGAAGGGTTTCCCAATATTCTTTTTACATAGCACGTAAAACCCACACATCTTTTGATCTTCGGAACTTGTTCTTTGCCAATTCCAACCCGATAATGTGTTAAGAGTCTTGATCACCGCTATAAAGCGACAAACTCCAAATACCACAAAATACTATTTGATCGATGATGCCCATACGAATTTTATGCTCTAGCGGAATTAACCTTCATACATTTGCGGCAAATTTTGACTAGAAAAAAGACCAATTTTTTTGCCAAATTCGCAGTAATTACTCTTCGGCCTTGCAGTAACACAATCGATCAGAAATATTTTTTTTAGAGAGAGACGCTTCAAAAGCAATTATTCTTGACTGATTTTCTCTAAATCGAGACAGAGAGACTTTGATTTTTTGACCGATTTATGGTTCTTCACTAAGAGGGGAACAAAGAATAAGAGTCAGATCGAAGCAATTCCATGTGAGAAAGATAGAGAAGAGAGAAAGAGATGAGCTTTGATTTATGATAGAGAGAGAGAGAAGCTTTGTTTCAAATGAGTCTACAGATAGAGACAAACACGTGAAGAGAGTGGAGCTATCTTTTCAACACAAGTTGGACAGCTCATTTCCACTTAATACAATTTTTTTGGCCATTTAACAGTATTTTAAACTTAAAAATCAATCAAATATAACATTATATTTGACTAGCAAATTATCCGGATTCACTTATCCTCTTGTAAAAAAAATCGAAATTTTTTGCGGCAATGACATAATCAACTTAAGGTAAAAAAATAATATCAAAATAAGGTTCTTATTTGATATCATCAAGAATTAAACTTAGACTCTTATTGAGCTACCCCCCCCCCCCCCTTAAATCAGCCTGAGGGAAAGAGAGAGATGAGTGAAAGAGATAGAGGGAAGTGAAAGAAAGAGGAGAAAAAGAGAGAGATGAGAGAAAGAGAAGAGGGAAAAGAAAGAGAGGAGTGGGAAAGGAGGCAAACGATATATTGGGTAAATTAAAAGATATGTTGACATGTGCCAAATGATATGTTGAGATTATGAAATAAGTCAAACCAAATGTCAAAAGATGGTGGTTACGACGACAGTGTGTGAACGACAAAAGTCAAACTTGGGAAGCATAATTCACCCCCAAACAAGGAATTTCGTTTCTTATGGGGGGAGGAGCGAAGTTGAAAGTGTGAATATTGCTTCAAAACTTCACACTTTTGGCACATTTTTGAAAACCTTACTAAATCTTCTAATTTTTTGATAAAACTTCTCACCACTTATTAGGGTTGATCGAAAAACAAACATGCCTTTAAGATAAATATGGGACATCCCAATTCAAGCGGTACATACCGAATGATTTGTTGTTTAAGTTAAACATGCCAAATCATTTGGCATTTCCAAAACATCCAATTCAAGTAAAAACTACCGAATGATTTACCAGTTATGATAAAACATGCCAAATTATTTGGTAATTCTAGAATATCCCAATTCAAGCGAGACTTGCGGAATAATTTGCCTTATAAATCTATAGGTGCCAACTGATTTAGCATTTACGGAACATCAAAACAAAACTTCCTGGATTTGGATTTTAATTGAAAACATGCCAAATGAGTTGGCATTATTTGAACATTACAATTTATGCAAAATATGCCAAATGATTTACCTTTTAAGATAAAGCAGGCAAATGGTTAGGCATTTAAGTTAAACTATGCCGAATGATTTGGCCTATCCTGAACATCACAATATGCAAAATTGTCGAATGATTTGCCTTTTATGCTAAAAGGCCAAATGATTTGGCCTTTTTAGTACATCTCAATTCTAGCAAAAGTAGCCGAATGATTTGCCAATTAATTTAATACGTGCCAAATGATCCGGCATTTTTTAAACATCCAAATTTAAGTATAATTAGCCCAATGATTTGGGATTACCCGAACATCCCAATTTAAGCATAATTAATATGCCGAATTTGCCATTTAACTTAAGGAATGCCAAATGATTTTACATTTCAGTTAAAAATGCTAAATGATTTGGCATTACCCGAACATCCTTATTCCAGCAAAACTTGGTGAATGATTTGCCATTTTAAGTTAAAACATGCCAAGTAATTGGGCATTTTATAAACAATCCCATTTGAACATACCAAATATCTCTCTGTCGTTTGACCCCCCCCCCCCCCCCCCCGAACTCAAATTTATTTATGGTTGATTTGAACTTAAAATCTCGCATTTTTTGGACCTAATTTCTATGGGTTTTGTAGTTTTATTTCGTCTAAATTTGAGTCTCAATGTTAAAATATTTTTATTTAACTTTTTTTGTCTATTGAAGCCATTTTTTATTTAATTTTTGGGGGGATTTAAGTGTGTTTGTGTTTATATGTTTACTTGCAAAGTTGGAAGGAGATGCAGATGTTCAAAAAGGTCTCCATAAGGAAGGTTTAGGACTTTTCAGCAACTTACCCTAGCGTTTTAAAAGCTGCGGCAATCTTGGCTTCTATAGCATGGGAAAACAAATGTATTCGTTCAGATCAGAGTTCATGTGAAATTTGTGCAGGGAAAGTACTCCTAGATGTCCATGCCAATTGTTGGTTCATACAGAACTCGATCCAGTACTTCAAAATGATGCCTGAGTGTATTATAGTGTCTTGGAATGCTTTAATTTAAGATAATGTTCACTGCTACGAATGTTGCAGAAATCTGATGAAAATATAGATAAATGAAGGCAAACCAACTAATAACTGCTACAGATTAGAACTAATATATATATACTTCAGAAACATATCTACATCTCAAATATCAGGGAAAGATGATTACAGAGATAGACACAAACAATGAAGGGTAATTATACATTAAGAGATACATTTGAACCAAAGGATTCAGACTTCAAATTGGTGGTCAATGATTGGAATATTTTAAGTCCGCTAATACAAGGTGATGCTCATTTCCTTCTTCCTGGTAAAAAGAAAATAAATTCAAATGACAACATTTACTTTAAACATCCAACTCAACAGCAGTAACAATACCTTCCCTTTGGCGCATTGATACAAGTTTATCAAATGTTCCAATCTGGTCCATCACTTGCATGCAGATCAACTATAATAGATATGCTATTTGCATCCAGAGAGAAATCCCTCTTCACCATTTCATTTCGAAGTTGCACTGCTTTGTCGATTTTCTTATTCTGGAGCAATCCTCGAAACATAATGTTGTATTTGATTTCATTTGGAGTAGGACCCTTGTCTAACATCCTTGCAAATAAATCCTCTGATTCTTGAAGCAAGCCTACAGTTAAAAGTTCACTTAGCATTATAGTGAAAATCATAGTGTCACGTTTCAACTTCTTTGACGGAAGACTGTCAAAGAGTTTCTTTGCTCCATCCAAGTTGTTTGATTTGCACATGTTATCAATAACTGTACTGTACACAACAATATTTGCTTTCAATCCATCATTTTCCATCTTTTCAAATAGTTTCATCGCTTCCACATAACTACCATTTGTAAATAGGCCATCCAATAATGAATTGTATGTGTAAGCATTTGGAATCGCTCCCTGAGCTTGCATCTCCTTAAAAAGCTCTTGCGCCGTTGCAACTCTCCTAACCTTGCATAAACCATCTATTAGGGAATTGTATGTAATGGCATCGGGTGTTAACTCATTGCTACGCATATCTTCAAAAATTTGCATAGCTTCATCCAACTTCTTAGCCTTGCAATACCCATTTATCAAAATGTTGTAGCTTATAACATCAGGCTCACAACCCCTAACCACCATTGAATGAAACATTTTTGCTGCCTCCTCCATTCGGTTGTGTAAACAATATCCATCCATCAAAGCGTTGTAGGTGATTGTGTTTGGTTCCACGCCCCTTTCAATCATCAAATCAAACAACTCATGGGCCTTTTTAACCATACCTTCCTTGCACATAGCGTCGATTAAAATGCTAAACGTATGTACATCTGGTGAGATTCCACGACCTATCATTTCATTAAATAACTTTGTTGCTTCTTCCCATTGGCCTGAATTGCATAAGCCATCTATCAAAGAATTGTAAGTTACTACATCGGGACTTACACTTCTTGTAGGCATCAACTCCAATAGAGTTTGTGCCTTTTCTGTCCTTCCATCTTTGCAGAGAGCATCAATCACGATGTTGAATGTTACTATGTCTGGGGAAACTCCAGAATTCACCATTTTGTTGACATAAGATTCAGCGTCCTTCCACATGCCTAAACTACATACACCTCGAATTATAGAAGTGTAAGTAAATACATCTGGCACAACACCTTTGCAAATCATTTCTTCAAAGAGGTTCTGGGCTTTGGGTATCTGATTGTCCTTAAAAAGACCGTCGATGATTGCATTGTAGATAACTATGTTAGGCTTGCAATTTCCTTTCTCCATATCCTTGAACAATTTAATAGCTTGATCAACATTCCCAGTTTTGCATAACCCATCAATCATAGTTCCATAGGTAACATCAGTACATGTATACCCAATCTCTGTAATTTTGTTAAACAACTTCATTGCATCCTTTACTCTATTCTCCTTGAAAAGCCCTTTGAGCAAAGTGGTGAAAATAACTATCTCTGGCTCAAACCCACTCTTGAAAATGTTACCAACAACAGCAAACCCGAAATCCACCTTACCCATTTGACAAAAACAATTGATCAAAGTACTAAATGTAATTAAATCAGGTCTGATTCCCTCGGATTCCATCGTTTTGAAGAGTGTAAATACAGTGGAATACTGTCTCAGGTTGCATATGACTCCTAGTAATTGATTAAAAGGGAAAATTGAAGGCGAGGGTCGCATTTGAATCGCGTTACCAAACAAACCCTTAGCTTCTTCTATCTCAAGGTTCCTTGATTTGCATCTATCTCTCACAAATTGCTCAAAATGTGGGTTGGAATGATGGGAATGAAAAGAGGAAGTGGACGTACCGACCTTATTATGAAGCTCAGAGATGATCTTCTTCTTCTTCTTCTTCATGACAACAACAGCAAAGGATCTTTCAAACAATTTCATCATAGTCTCAAAGTCTGAGGGTTCCAATCGCGCTCTCTCTCTCTCTCTTGTGTGCTATAAACTTTGTTATTTTTCACACATCATTTGAGCATGCATCAACTGATTTGGCATTTCTACCAATCCCAATTTATGCAAAATATGCCGAATGATTTACCTTTTAATATAAAGCAAGCCAAATGGTTTGTCATTTAAGTTAAAACATGCCGAATGAAACAAGCCAAATGATTTGGCCTTTTCTATGATCTTTCTGGAACATCCGAATTTAAGTATAACTAGCCCAATGATTTGGCATTACACGAACATCCCTATTCAGGCAAAACTTGGTGGATGATTTGCCATTTGAGTTAAAACATGCTGAATGGTTTGGCCTTTATGTATAAACATGCCAAATGATTGAGCATTTTATAAGATGGTCACCTGATGTAGTTGGAGAGCACCTCCTGCTCGGGTCTTAATGCTCAATTGTTGTGGTTACTCAAAGATTACTAGGAGAATTGGGAGTACAATTAGAGATGACCAGGGTACATGTCTGTTTGCCTTTTCTGGTTGAGAATTGGCCAAAACTGATATTGTTCATGAGATTCATGCCATTGAGAAGGGTATGCACATCTGCCTTGAGCATGGTCTGTTACAACTACATGTTAACTCTGTTTCTACTCATGCTTTGGGCATTCTAAAAGACACTACGAAGATTCCTTGGCAGTGCAAAGTTCTTGTTCAGTCTATTAGAAGTATGCTTAGTGCTTTTAATTTATGTGAGTTTGATCATATATGTAAAGAAGCAAATGGGGAAGCTATATTTATGGCTGCCTTCCAACCCGTAATAGGATTTTGTGTGTTGTCCCCTAGTTCCCTTCGAGATGAGCTTATTGTAATATTAGATGATGATGTTAGGCAGATTGGTACAAAAGAATGTAACTTTGTTTTGATGGGATATATGGGGTCCTGCCTAACCCCAGCTTACTTCTCAAAAAAAAAAAAAAAAACCATTTCGACGTATCAATTATCTCCCCGTCGTTTGACGCCCCTGAACTCAAATTTATTTATGGTTGATTTGAACTTGGTGACGTGTCACTCTTTACCATTCACAAAAAAAATCCCAGGAAAAAAACCAAAGCTAAAAAAATGGAAAAGTACGAGTAATCTGTCGTACTACGATACGCTCAGAAAAATATCGTTTGCAGTTTTATTTTGTCTAAATTTTTATTTAATTATTTAGTCTATTGAAGCTATTTTTTATTTAATTTTTGGGGTGATTCAAGTGCATGTTTTCGTGAAATTTAGTCTGTCAAGTTGGTTTGTGTTTATATGTTGCATAGTTGGAAGGAGATGCGGATGACGACGAGAAAATAAAATTTGCTTATAGACATCTCGCCAAGTTCTATCATCCAGATGGTTCGAAGTAACGACTGAATGCTGGTTTATTGATAAGTGATAAGGTGTTTTACTATCAGATCATTCTTGTAGTACTGATCCAATGCAAGGCTGTGGGTTCACTTGCATGTACACCAGAGTTTATTTCTAATTCGAAAAAAACGAAATGGGATTGCCGAATAAGATCATATTTCAAGAAAGTCATTTCAGTGTAGTATGCGACAGTGACAGTAAACATGAGATTGAGGTAGTTCGAGTTTGGACTAGGTCGAAGGATGGGTCCCTAAAGTTAATGATTATTTTTAAGGGATCAGACTAAAATGATAGAATATCCGTAAGTCCAATCCAATCCATTGACAGCCCTAGTCATGCCCATTAGGTTTCCGAATATATATCATAACACTAACAGGTACAATATCTCTCTCTAGTCTCTACTGTTTCTATATCCTTTGCTAATTTGTTCATCTTGAAACATAATTTCTTGCTCATTACAGATGGATTTGTGTGCTTGTACTCATACTAACGTTAATCCTGTGTTTAAGGTAATTTCTATCTCTTATTATTGATGCTATTAAAACAAGAGGGACATTTTTTATTTTTTTTTCTCGTCTTTCTATTATTATCAATCTTTCTTTGTGTATGTATGTATGTAGGTGAAAGTTATAATCGATAAGATATTAATGTTAATAGATGATAACAATTCTGATGAACTTGAAGTGCGTTTCAAAGAAATACATCAGCAACTCAAAATTCTTTCTCCACTTATCGACAAACCCCAACATCTTGTGACTTTTGGTATCAGACTTTTACGGTACCCAAGCTGGAGGAATTCCTCGAGTCTAATTTGAAGCCTGATGTTTTCAATCACGTGCGATATAAGTTTGTTTCCATGAGACTAAAACTCCTGCAATACAAACCCTTTCCAGAAATGATGTTTAAGTTACAACACCGGGTATTAGAGAGAACGAAATATATGAGGATGAAGGCTCAAAAACGTAAGCGTAAACTGGAGGCAGAGGTTGAGCCTCAAAATCGTAAGAAGAAGCAGAAGTTCAAGGTTGAGTCCCATAAGCGTAGGCGTGAGTGAGACACACAACAAGAGTAAAATGAATGAAAGCGACATAGGCATCAGTTGCAAGAGTGGCACAAGTGGTGATTTCTATTCCACGGTCCGTTATGGTTATTTTATGTTCTGATGAACCTTACTATTATGATGATTATATATGCTCAATTCATCAATAAAATCACAACTGAAAGTTTCTTATTCTTTGTAATAGGTTGGTAACAGTAATAACGACGTTCCCAAAATCATCTTCAATAATATTCTCAAGTTAGTAATAGAACATGAAAGCAAGCATGACAAGGAAGACAAGCGTTTCGAAGAGATACATGGAGATCTCAAGAAGCTTATTCCATTTACGGATGAAGCCGAATATCTTCTTGCTTTTGGTCTCGTAGTTTCGAGAAAGTTGAACAACTTCTTTGTTTTTGCTTCTTCTGCTCTTGGGAAGAAATTTGGTTTTGCCTTGGATAACATGGAAGGCATGCTGATTTTCTTGGAAATAAAACTCATCAATAACAAACAATTCCAGGACATGGTGTTGCGTTTGTATTTCGATAGTAAAGACAAAGTTAAATCTATGGAGATTGATTGGTATATTCCTCCTACTTACCCTGTGGCTGATTTACTCATTAAGCTCTACGACAGGGCCAATCGGAAATACATAAGCTTTGTACCCAAAGAAGTTATGAAGAAGTGTAGGCTGAGAATTCATGACATACGCAAAATCCTTGAGCTTAACCCACACGTAATATGTGACTCGGTGGATCTCGTTTATTTTATAACCCCCATTAATCCACCCTTGGTTGAGGATTACAATGATATGTTATGCTTTTCTAACCATATAGCAGTGGACTATTTGGTTTCCTTCCTTGAGAAGATTAACGTTGAGGAGGTGGAGGACATATCTGTGCGCTCAAAACTTGCTGAAAACATTAACAAGTTAATGAAAGCTTTGCCAATAAACTGTATGAGTGGCTTGTTACGCTTTTGCTTCCAGTTATTGTATTATTTTGGTTGTTTTCTAAGTCTCATATGATCATGCAGGTAGGTACAGCCGGGCAGAGAGAGCAATGCATAATCCTAAGCTTAATGTGGCACAGTATTTTTTTTAATCTTGTTATCATTAGATAGTATCGATCTTGTCAGTAAAATACATTCAGGGAACCTGTAACTAAATACTTGCTTGTTCTCCTAGCACTGCCGCTGCCAAGTTGACAGGCAGCGTGACAAGCTAATAAAACAAATAGATGGTCCTATGGATAGCTGCAAAATCGATGGCGAAAGCCAAGGCGAGGGCGAAAACGGAAGTGTCGCAGAGAAAGCAGAGCGAAAGGAGAAGATGGGTATGCTGCGACGTAAGTTTATGAAATATGACCTCAAACACAGAAAATATCCACATCGTCACAAGGATTTCTGAGTCAGATCTTCAAGTTGGATAAGTTGGGTTGATCATGTGTGTTTTTTTCTCGAACGAATGCTTTGATATTGTAATAGACAGAGTGGATCTTATTTATTTGTGGGCTGATTTTTATATCGTGTTCAGCTCAATATCTTTACAGGAAAAATACAACACTAATCTGAAAAGATTGGTGTCATGCGTTAATTATGCTTGCTTAGATCTTATTTACTTTTGTGTCGATTAGGTCGTATATCTAGATTTAGGGATGCCTTTGGGTCCTTCCAAAACAAGGTTGAGTTACCATTCCAAATTATGTCTTCCTAGTTTCCTCTCTTAAATCAAGCAATCTCCAAGAAACCCAAGAGTATCTTGAAGCCTGAAGGAGTTTTACTCTCCCAAAAGTTTTTTGATCGGACGTTCTCGTGGCCTAGTCTGAACCAATTGTGAAATGTAGCATCTACAATTCCAACGTAATCAAAAGTATCTTCTTTAGGCAAGTAGCCTGTGACGACCTACCGAACGCCGGCCAAATCCACCCGAGCGTTTTGAGCTCTGTCTGAATGTATATGTTCTCTATATCCTAATATAGCTGCACGCCAAGTTTCGTCGCAATCGGATTCGGTTAAGGGGGCGAAAAGGGCCAGTACGCTTCGTCTCATGTTTTAACGTTTCCTTTTGGAGATTGACTATTTACTTAGTAGCTATATTAAGGAGGAACTTTGGTCCGATCCTCCCCATTACTAAAATAGCTTTAATGCTTGGTCATCAAGGACCCCGGCTCATGGACTATCTACAAGGGATAGTTATGAGTTCTCCTAGGCCTAGTGAAGGCTAGGGGACATTGCCTCGCAATGAGGGCCGATTTTCCAAAGAGGGCTTCATATAGAGCCGCTATTCCCCGCGGGCTATCCGAGACGCACAGCCCACTTTCAGATGGATAATATAAATAGTCCAGGCTCGTCGCCCCTTGAGATATGAGTCCCTTATGAGGAAATCGGCATATTGAGCTACCCTGATCCGCTACAGGATATGTGTGCTTTCCGTACCTCGCGCGCGTCGCGAGAGATTACGCTGTAGGGATTATTGAGGGAACCTTCAGCGTTGTTGCCTTTACCGAATACATATTCGATGACTCCTCACGAGTATCCAGGATTATTCGGATGTCGCTCTAGCATCCGTGGGTTGTATGCCACTGGCGCGCCGCGCCCGTGAAGAAGGCTGGTGCACGCCGACCGCGCGTCCGTGTACGCCGCACGGTCCCTTATTCCGCTGCACTCCGGGCATTGTAGAGGCGGTCCCGGGTTTGGCCGTGACATAGCCAGTAATTAAATTGGTCATAGTCAGTGACACTGAACCTGTAATTGAAGAATAGGCTACATTTACCATAAAAGAATGCATGAACGTCATGTCCTGTGGTTGTAAAATTACCAGAAACGGCTAGCATTATGTCATTAAAAACTATCTAACGCATTAGCAAATCCTTAACACATTCTTGACGGCAATAAGTAATGGCATGGTTCAACAATCAGATTCTAGTTTACGTCCCAATCATAGCTGCAGCATATTCACAAATCATAACTAACTGCTCATGACACTGATTTTTGGCATGTTGGAACTTCCAGATTCAGGTTTTATTTTTCAATTATAGTGAAATAAGCAACATGACAAACAACAAATAAATATGCATAAGCACCGAACCACTGATCGTAATATCAATGCCACTGTCACACAGTCAGTTCCAGCACTGCATATATTTGCACTTTGAGAATTCTTGAACCCCTAGGAATTTGCAGACTTTGTGATCTATTCGATATAGATCTCAACGGCCATAACAGTTTGAATCAGTTCTTGATGAGGGGTTAAACTGCAAAATGTACACCGGTCTATCTTGGTGAGAATGTAAAACCTGCACATAACAAAACAGGTGAGGGAACCCCAAGAACAATCAGACAGCAGTCAACAAGTAAAACTATAAACAGTAAGTTACTACAATAGGAAAATCATGTGGAGAAGAACATAAATCTAAGAAGCAACAATTGACTTGCGCGAGTAAAAGGAACTCGTGTCTTTCCAGTTTTCCATAAGAGATGAGTAGAAGCCATATCTGTATACCACACATAGCATCATTCGAGTTGCTGGTTCATACAGAACCCGATCCAAAATTTCAAAATGATGCCAAATCGTATTGTAGTGTCTTGGAATGCTTTAATTTAAGCTAATTTTCGAAATCTGAATGGTGTGGACATGGGACTAATATGAATGTTCACTGCTGCGAATGTTGCGGAAATCTGATGAAAATGTAGATAAATGAAGACAAACCAATAACTGCTACAGACTATAACTAATATATATACTTCAGAAACATATCGACGTCCATCAAATTTTCAAATATCAGGGAAAGATAATTAAAGAGATACACAAACAATGAAGGGTGATTATACATTAAGAGATACATTTGAACCAAGAGATTCAGACTTCAAATTGGTGGTCTAAGTTTGGAATATTTCAAGTCTATACAAGGTGATGCTCCTTTCCTTCTTCCTGGTAAAATGAAAATAAATTCAAATGACAGCATTTACTTTAAACATCCAACTCAACAGCGGTAACAATACCTTTCCTTTGGCGCTTTGATACAATTTTATCAAATGTTCCAGTAAGCTTAGAATCTGGTCCATCACTTGCATGCAGATCTACTATAATAGATGTGCTATTTGCATCCAGAGAGAAGTCCCTCTCCACCATTTCATTTCGAAGTTGAACTGCTTTGTCGAGTTTGTTATTCTGGAGAAATCCTCAAAACATAATATTGTATGTGATTTCATTTGGTGTAGGATGTCTAACATCTTTGAAAATAAATCCTCTTATTCTTGAAGCAAGCCTTCAGTTAAAAGTCCACTTATCATTATAGTGAATATGACAGTGTTACATTTCAAGTTTTTAGACGGAAGACTGTCAAAGAGTTTCTTTGCCTCATCGACGTTGTTTGATTTGCACATGTTATCAATAACTGTACTGTACGTAACAATATCGGCTTTTAATCCTCCACTTTCCATCTTTTCAGATAGTCTCATTGCTTCCTCATAACCACCATTTGCAAATAAACCATCTAATAATGTATTATACATATAAACATCTGGACTTACCCCCCGAGCTTGCATCTTCTTAAAAAGCTCTTGTGCCGTTGCAACTCTGCAAACCTTGCATAAACCACAAATGAGGGAAGTGTATGTAATGGTATCGGGAATTAATCCATTGCAACACATATCTTCAAAAATTTGCATTGCTTCATCCAACTTCTTAGCCTTGCTATACCCATTTATCAATATAGAGTAACTGATAACATTGGGCTGACAACCGCAAACCACCATTGAATGCAACACTTTTGTTGCCTCCTCCATTCGGCCTTGAAAACAATATCCGTGAATCAAAGCGTTGTAGGTTATTGTGTTTGGTTCCACACCTCTTTCAATCATCAAATCAAATAACTCATGAGCCTTTTTAACCATGCCTTCCTTGCACATAGCGTCGATTAAAATGCAAAACGTATGTACATTTGGTGAGATCCCACGACCCATCATTTCTCTAAATAACTTTGTTGCTTCTTCCCATTGTCCTGAATTGCATAAGCCATCTATCAAAGAATTGTAAGTAACTACATTGGGTTGTACACCTCTTGTAGACATCAACTCCAATAGAGTTTGTGCCTTTTCTGTCCTCCCGTCTTTGCAGAGAGCATCAATCACGATGTTGAATGTTACTATGTCTGGGGAAACTCCAGAATTCACCATTTTGTTGACATAAGATTCAGCATCCTTCCACATGCCTAAACTACATACACCTCGAATTATAGAAGTGTAAGTAAATACATCTGGCACAACACCTTTGCAAATCATTTCTTCAAAGAGGTTCTGGGCTTTGGGTATCTGATTGTCCTTACAAAGACCGTCAATGATTGCATTGTAAATAAGTATGTTAAGCTTGCGACTTCCTTTCTCCATATCCTAAAGCAACTTTAAAGCTTGATCAACATTCCCAGTTTTGCATAATTCATCAATCATAGTTCCATAGGTAACATTAGTACATGTATACCCAATCTCTGTAATTTTGTTAAACAACTGGATTGCATCTTTTACTCTATTCTCCTTGAAAAGCCCTTTGAGCGAAGTGGTGAAAATAACTATATCTGGCTCAAACCGACTCTTGAAAATGTTACCAACAACAGCAAACCCGAACCCGAAATCCACCTTACCCATTTGACAAAAACAATTAATCAAAGTGCTAAATGTAACTAAATTAGGTCTGATTCCCTCGGATTCCATCGTTTTGAAGAGTGTAAATACAGTGGAATACTGTCTCCACTTGCATATGGCTCCTAAGAGTGTAAAAACGACGGTATTAACCTGTTGGGAAGTAACTGATGGAATTGGATTAGAGCAATATAAGTCCCCCATTTACCATTTAAGTCAATACGGGCCAACTGATTTGTCATTTCTAGAACTTGCCGAATGATTTGGCATTACCCGAACATCCCAATTTATCCACCGTGGTGGAGAGAATCAACCTCTACTCCTCACTAAATATGTTGACAGGTGTCCCATTTTAACTCCATTATTAACCCACACATTTTAAGTTTTTATGGCATAAATACCCTTTTATTGATTGTGGAAATAGTAATTGTTTCTCTCTCTTCCTATTCTTTCTCCGGAGATAATATGAACAAAATTGAAAGGTTTTCTTCATTTTTATCTTAATCTTATCTTGTGTTTTCGCAATTGGAATTCCAAATCTAATCGATCGAAACAAGAGAAAATATATTTGACTTTATAAAAATTGAAAGTTTATTATGTTTTATGAATGGGGTATTTTTTGGTTTTATTGATCATCGTTTAGGTTTCTTTTGTTAGATGAAAGGATGTCGCTTGATTGGGTGTTGAAGTAACATTATAAAAAATGGGAGAAGATCAATAACATAAGTATTTGTGCAACGGTGGGACGACAGGGGCCACAGAAACTTTGTATCTTTCGATCAATTCTAATAACAAGCCAATATCAAATTTTTGCATCAATAAAGCGATTGAAACACTTGAATCGCTTTCTGTCTCTTGTTCATCTGCTTCGGAAATACCCGAGAAATGTATACAATTCTCTAGTAGATCATCTATGGTTACTGTTGGGAAACCGAGTGGGAAAATCGCAACGCGGAAGCACAATACGATTTAGCAAGAACCAAAGATCTATAAACTAACCACAGAGAATTCAATCCAAAGCAATAAATCACACACACAAGGTTTAATTAGATGGAAACCCTAAACAGGGTCAAACCCACCCCCGACAAGCACGACGAATATATTATCACACTAAGGGTTACAAGAAGTTACAGAGATCACTCAAACCTCACCTCTACCCTTACAGATAATCCCAGCAAGAAACCCTAGAAAGAAAACCCAAAAAATCTCTCCAGAGAAAAACCCTAGATTTTTTTTTTCTCTCTAACACTTTCTCACAGTACAGAGGTCTTTAACATACACTCTCTATTTATAGGTTTTCCATTAGATCATCTCAGAAATACGCATCACGAGATAATCCATCACTTTAGATCAAATCCCCTTCAAAACGAACTTAGAAACAAACAAACAGAGCCAAAGTCGTTTGAACGAGTCATGAGGTCGTTCGAACGACCATTTGACAATCCTTTGAAATTTTGGCCCAAGAGCTATTTTCGTTAGAACGACCTCAGAAGTCGTTCGAACAACTTCAACGAAAACTCTGTCGTTCGAACGACTTTTCCAATTTTTGAGCCGTATTCCTAACAGTTACTACTTTAAAATCTTCACCAAGAATTTTTCTACGTATGAAGATTGGGTTATAATGAGTTTTGTACCGATGAGGATAGTTGCTTGAAGATCTCAGACCAAGTGTAGAACGGGTTTGCTAATCCACAATACGATGAAGAAGCTCTAGTTAGCTTAAAAGTCTGAATAACACAAATTCGATGGGAAAAATAAGCTTTAATTGCTTAAAAAAATGAGCTTAACCTCGATCTAACATTGCTTAGTGTTGCCTTTCATAGAAGGTTACAAATCTCTCAGATCTAAAGGAAACTCTAAACAAAGATATACGTCTAGATAATTAACTCTAGCCTAGACTTGCCCTTTTATAGAGGTTACAAGTTCTAGTTACAATCAAACTCTAATCCATCTCTAAAAGGTATTTAAAACTCTTAAACTAGAACTAGAATTACGATAGGTCGTTCGAACGACCGAACACCTCCCCTGGAACTTTGGCCCAAGGGTTCAAGTCGTTCGAACGACTCTCAACCTTGTTCGAACGACTTTGGTAAAAACTCCAGTTTCTCCTAGATCCTCCTAGATCATGGCTCCCCCATTTAGGAGGCTTGAGCTCCCGCTCAAGCCAGAACTGGAGAAGTGGGAATTCCCTAGATCCTTCTGGATCATTTGCGGTTGTGGTTATATCCCCAATAATGGATGCACCCATGAAGGAGAAGACAAATTCAGGCAGTTAGAGAGGAGAAACATGATTACATCGCCTTTTTTAACACCCAAGTTGGATAACCCCGCAACAGTTTTACGACACACATTAGATGGGTCTCGGCGAAAGTATACTTTAACAAGAAATCCGGGATATTTTTAGTACGAGTTTAGCAAGAGGTAGGGTTCAAGTTTTCACATAATTACAAAGAGAAACAAATTTATTTTTTTCCAAAGATGAGTGCAATTGCGATTTGCAAGTTTTAGATTTCCATGTTATTTGAGAAGAGAAGAATAAAATGACCATAGGTTTATTTGCGTCATATTTCAAGATACTTAACTCACCATAAAAATAGTTAAAATTAAAATAAATAAATAAATAAATAAAGAACACGTGACAACATATTTAGTGAAGGAGTAGAGGTTGATTATCTCCCGATCCTCTAGAATTAATATGCCGAATTTGCCATTTAACTTTAGGAATGGAAAATGATTTTTTTTATGTATGAACATGCCAAATGATTTAGCATTTTATAAACAAACCCATTTATTTCAACGTACCAAATATCTCCCTGTCGTTTGCCCCCCTGAACTCAAATTTATTTATGGTTGATTTGAACTTGGTGACGTGTCACTCTTTACCATTCACAAAAAAAAAAACCCTGGAAAAAAACCAAAGTTAACAAAATGGAAAAGTACGAGTAATTTGTCGCCCTACGATACGCTCAGAAAAATCTGGCTTGCAGTTTTATTTTGTCTAATTTTTTTTAAAATTATTTAGTCTATTGAAGCCATTTTTTATTTAATTTTTGGGGTGATTGAAGTGAGTGTTTTTACAAAATTTAGTCTGTCAAATTACTTGGAGAGTTGGAAGGAGATGTGGATGACGAGAAAATAAAATTTGCTTATAGTCTCGCCAAGTTCAATCATCCAGATGGTTCATAGACATAGTAACGACTGAATGCTGGTTCATTGATAAGTGATAAGGTGTTTTACTATCAGAGCATTCTTGTGGTACTGATCAATGCAAGGCTGTGGGCTCACTTGCATGCCCACCAAAGTTTATTTCTACTTCGAAAAAAACGAAATGGGATTACCTGAATAAGATCATATTTCAAGAAGGTCATTTCAGTGTAGTATGCGACAGTGACATTGAACCTGTAATTGAAGATGGTATCCTGCATTCCAACCCATTTCTAACCAGAGGCTGTCAAATGGAGAATAGGCAGTAGTTGTAAAATTACCAGAAACCGCTAGCATTGTTTCATTAAAAACTAATCTAACACATTCTTCATGGCAATGAGTAATAGCATGGTTCAACAATCAGATTCTAGTTGGCGTCCCAATCATAGCTGTAACATATTCACAAATCATAACTAACTGCTCAGGACACTGATTTTTGGCATGTTGGAACTTCCAGATTCAGGTTTTATTTTTCAATCATAGTGAACTAAGCTAAATAACAAACAACAAATAAATATGCATAAGCACCGAACCACTGAGGTTCTGATCGTAATATCAATGCCACTGTCACACAGTCTGTTCCAGCGCTGTTTTTGCACCTTTAGAATTCTTGTACCCCTCAACCCTAGGAATTTGCAGACTTTTGATCTATTCGAGATATAGATCCCAATGGGGCACCAACAGTTTGAATCAGTTCTTGATGAGGGGTCAAACTGCAAAATGTACACCAGTCTATCTCTGAGAATGTAAAATCTGCACATCACAAACCAGGTGAGGAAAACCCAAGAACAATCAGACATCAGTCAGTACGTCCAACAATCTACAAGTAAAGATATAAACAGTAAGTTACTACAATAGGAGAAGAACATAAATCTAAGATGCAACAATTGACTTGCGCAAGTAAAAGGAACTCGAGTCTTTCCAGTTTTCCATAAGAGATGCGTAGACGCCATATCTGTAGTATATACCACACATAGCATCAGTTCGAAACAAAATAATGTATCATCAGAATACAAAACCAATTAAAAATCTAAGTTTTCAATGCAAGTACATTGCACCATATTTCCACTACAAGCTTCCATAGAGTAGTAATAAGGAAGTTGCATTAACCTTTTCAACACACTTTAGAAGAGAAACGATTTATCTCTTTCGGCCACCACGCTCTCTTAAAGCAAGAGTTAGCGTTTCCCCAGCTGCGATGTTGTAATATGCAAGTGATAAATTATCCTTGAGAAATCCAGCACGTCCACTGAGTTTCTGCTTGTTAGCAGGAAGTTGAACCTCCCCAGCAATTTTCTCTTTCAGACTGCCAATTGTCTCGGATAAAGACTGGACAGTGATTTCCAGAACCTGCCCTTTAAGGTTTCCTTCATCAACATTTGGAACAGAGACGGTGATTCGGACAGGCCCCTGAAAAAACAGTAAAAAAAATGGAGTAAGCAAACTGGACAATGAAATAAGAGAATCTCCAAAGAAGAAAAAAACTTTATACCAACATCCAATTATTTACAAAAGTAAAGAATCTTGAACTGCATTTCAATGTTTTTTTTAGGTTGATATGTTTCTTTTCACAGTTATATGCTTTGATTAGAAAAACGTCAATCAAAATGCAGTTATTCAGTGTTCATCGGTTAGACATAGGAAAATTTCAAAATAAATAAAACATATCATTTTCGCATATTACCAATTTTGTTCTTCCTTTTAATAATAAAGTTAATTTGCAGTTCCTTTTAGAAGCTATTTATTTGTTAAAAACATAAAAAGAAAAAAAAATAAAAATAAATTGAAGAAATTAAGTCGATAAAACTTACCGGATGTTGAGCTAAGAATCGGTCCTCTGGGACAAGCAACGAATCATCAACACGCTGTCTCTTTGGCTCAGGTTCTTCTGGCAGTGGAGGAGGAGCTTCCTCAGGTGGTGGTGGAGGCATTCCATGAGGCAAGGGCGGTGGTGGGAGCATTGACATATTAGGTGGTGGGACAGGAAGAGAGCCAAAAGGCCGAGGAATTCCAAGAGGTGTGAAATGGGATCCTGGTGGAGGTGGCACAGACATATTTGAAGGATTCATGGACATGGATGAAGGGAGTGGAGGCGGTCGGTTAATCATCTGAGGTTGTTGCGAGGAGTTCATTGACATTGGAGGTGGTGGTGGTGGCCTTACTGACGGGACAAGTGTCATCATAGGTGGTCTAGGTGAAGGCACAAGGAATCCACTACTAGTTTGATTAGGATACTGCATTGTGTTTGTAGGCATTCTTGGAAGTCCAGGTGGAAGAGGGAGAGGACGAATCGTCGGAAATCCAGGTCTTGGGGGTGGGGCGGCAGGACCGGGTAACCCCATTGAGCCATCAGATTGATCCTCTCCCGGTAGATTCTGAGACATCGCCTGGTTTGCCGTTCTGCCAATACTTCCTGTGTGACCGTCCCAAATAACCTGCGTAGGCTGCTCTTCTTTCTTCTTCTCAATTTCCGCCTTAACAGCGTTGGAAACTTCTTCTTCTGTGGTTCCAAAGATATCAGGACGTGTTCGAGCAAGCCCCACAATATTCCTCGAGATTTCATCATCTTGTGCAAGGGTGGTTTCTCGAATCTTAGCCATCATTCTTTCCTTTTGCTCCTTATACTTGGGATCAATGAGAGAAATTCTCATATGTTCTGCCATTTCGCTTATTGGTATCAACTCCCCAGTTATTGGGGAAACAACGAACTTCGTTGGGTCTCTTTCTGTACCTATCCTCTCTTCGGGCCTCTTGTAGTTTTTCACAATTCTCATTGGTGCTTCTCGCTCAGAAGCATCTACTTTTGGGTTCTCACTCTTCTTCTCATCTTCATTTTCCTCAAGACTGGCTGCCTTCATACCTTCTTCAACAAGCGCCACCTCTTCGTCATCCATTTCCATATCAGCTTCTTTTGTAGGCTCCAGAACGGCCTTTTCATCTTCTTCCATAGCAGAAATCTTGCTCCTCCTAATAACTTCATCTAACGTCATCGGTGCAGGCAAATCCTCATCCTCATCATCCACGAACTCAATCATCTCCACCACAACAAAATCATGCCAATCAATCATCGCCATCTGCATTCGCTCCTGCTCAATCTCATCTTCCGCCTTTTGTCTCGCTTGTTCTTGAGACCGTTCCCATTCCAACCGGTGCAAGCACCGTTCAAGAACAGTTGTCATATCAACAACATTCTTCCTCAACTTCTCAGTCAAACCCTTCGGCGGCATTAAAACTTTCGAGTACGCATCAGCAAGCCCAGTAAAGAACATAAACATACTATGAGTCGGTTTCAAAAAATGAAACTGGGGATTATTAATCTCTCTACTCGTCAACCCAGTCAAAAACGACTTCCCATTACGAGCTACAAACTGTGCCGTAAGCTTAATAATATCCAACTCTTCACCCGTAATCCCCTCAGGAAGACGAACCGTATATTGCTCAGCCTCCGGTGGTTCAAGAACTTTCCTCACAGGTTTAAACTGCGATTGATCCACAAAACCACCCTTCAACCCGTCAACTCCAACAACAGATACCACAACTGCACTAGACGAATCAACATCATTCCCTACAATTTCATCAACCCCATCACTCGGTACTTGGGATTGCTGACTCTGGGTCCGAAACTCCGACAACCGATGCTGATAATACGCATGATACGGATCACTACTCGTCAAAAAATTGAACTTAGCATTCTTAGCATTATTAGCAACTATTCGTTTCTCAAACTCAGGACCATTTTTCGCAACAAAGCTAGCTGTTTTATCAACAATAGTCCTAATATCGGGCGGCGGATGAATTATACCAATAGTTCTCGTATGGGTCGCAACCGAAGTAGCAACAACCGGAGTCGCACTACTCTTACTCTCCTCATTGGTTTGGGGAGAAGGGTTATCAGTGAGTTGCGTGAGCGGGAGAGGGCCGAGGTTTCCATCGATGGGTGGTGCTGGTAAGGGTAATATTGGTTGAGATCCTAACATCATTAATTCAACTTTTTTTACACTAATATTTAGATTTAGTGTAATTGGGTATCTGCAAAATAGAGGATTTCAATTAGGGTTTGTATGTAAAATTAAGATCTATAGAGATAACAACATACGAACAGCATAATAAACCAATTTGAAATTGAGAATTAGGGTTTCAGAGAGAGAGAGAGAGAGAGAGAGAGAGAGAGAGAGAGAGAGAGAGAGAGAGAGAGTTGTACCTGATTTGATGATCGACGAACCAATTTGAAATTGAGAATTAGGGTTTGCAGAGAGAGAGAGTGGTGAGAGAGTTTGGTATTTAATTTTAAAGCTAAGAGTTTCGGAGCTCTACCCCGTTTTTTCTCCTCCAGCAGTAGTACTTGAGTTGAGAGCTACACTTCAAAATTGGAATTTATGTGATGAACTCCAAGCTGTACCAATGCAAGCACAGGCACAAGCAGAGACTAAAAGTTGGACGAGACGCACTTAGCGTGATAGTAATGAAACCCCTAAATACAGACCACCAACAAGTAAAGAAAACCTTTAAATGCATTCTACATTTCTACTAACACTGGAAACTCTAAAATCATACCATTACACAACATTTCATTCCTACAAATCAAAAAACCCTACAATTCAATAACCCGTAGATTCTGATGGTTAAAACCGAGTTAATATCCCCAAGTAAATCGAACCCAATAAATGTCCTTCAGGCATTTCAGTCCCTGTAGCAATAATAACCAGAAAGTTTCATGGAGTTTCTCAAGCAATAAGCAATTAGAATAGCTGAACAAAATCTCATTTCTTATAAAAATAAATAGTATGTCAAATATACAAAACTCTCTAATTTATATCGCAAATCAGCAGTTTTTACTCAAAAACCCTACAATAAAAACCAAAGGGCAATGCAATGTATATTAGCCTTTTTGTTCTGATCAAATCTTCTGCATGCTTTGCTTGCAAACATGTAGTAGAGGTGGGACTTGGGTACTCAAATTTAAGGCCAGTTAAATTGTTCCTCTGGATTCTCACTAAGACTCCATGATCCTTCAGCAATTTCAGCATAAAGTTGGTCCCATGCCCAACTAGAATATCCCAAGAAAAACCAGAAATTATTAACATTGCTTTTTCCGGTCTTGAACTCTGCAATTTCTTTAGCTGTAGCAGCATTATCCAGAAAGTAAACACTTGGGAAGACTTCGGAGTAAGAGTTCGCGCAAACTCTTCTTGCCAAGCTGACAAGTGGTAATTGTTCTCTTTGTGGCCCGCCAAAAGATAGAGGAGCTTTCACAATATCTAGATGCATTAGCCCCTCGAAATAATCCCAACTTAGATGTTTGTTGATAATTAAACCCCGAAAACCCGTTTCTTCATCTGCTTGAACTATGAGAATAGTAGACTTATCAAATGGAGGCGCATTAAGAATTTTGTCGGTGGCGATAAGTACAGAGCCAACAATTACTTTATGGGTCGCTTCATGCAAGTTGTTGGATGGACAAGATTTGTGTATGTTGGGCTTAATGGCTTCTCTTGATTCTTTTTTGTTCAGTAAAACTTCATCGGAGGTCTCCTTTACAATGTTATCTTCCTCACGATCTGGAGATGGAGATGCATTTTGCAGTATATCCCCATGTGCATATCTTCCATCTTTTATGTTCCATAAAATTCCTACAAAAAGCAGCATATAAGTCAGGAAGCGGGATGCATATACTCCTTTAGTTAAATATCTAGAAAGCTTAATAAGAAAAAAGCTAATGATTCATATATATAAATTAATGGATACCATGGTTAAGCCAGATACAGGAGTATCATTCATGCATCAGAATATTGGTCAACATATTACAAATGTATATAACAATATAGTAGACATCTACGTCTAACTTTCTTAATTTTAATATAAAATAAGAAATATAGGCTCAAAACTTATCCAAGGTACGATATAGTAGGAAAATAATTACGTACACGTACAACACATACAGGAAAGTGGACATTGGAAAATACATGATCAGGTCAAAGCTAAACATGGCTATCGTTCCGCTATCTTCTGATTTCTCATTCTCACTAGCTAATATTAAAAATAAACCTTCTATACTTCTCCAATATTTTGTTAAATCAGTTTACCACGGCAAGCATACTAGTAATGTACTTCTCTATCTATTAAGTACATAAGGTAGATAAGGCCATCCATAAAAAAGATCATAGCAAAAAAATGAAGATGGACTGGTAAGCACTGATAAAATAATTCTCTACAAGCATTACGTGGGCATAATATTTATCCTAAATAGTAAGCACATGCAAGCATCTAGCCATTGCAACTAGTAATGTACTTCTCTATCTATTAAGTACATAAGGTAGATAAGGCCATCCATAAAAAAGATCATAGCAAAAAAAAGAAGATGGACTGGTAAGCACTGATAAAATAATTGTCTACAAGCATTACGTGGGCATAATATTTATCCTAAATAGTAAGCACATACAAGCATCTAGCCATTGCAACAATATAATTGTAGCTAATTGTAGTAATTATCTAATCCAAAACAAGGACTGTTTCCAACTTTACCATTTTAAAACTTAATTGCAAAATCAGATAGTTTTCAAAGTTCCCAATTAGTCGTTGAGGCACTTTTTAGACAATAAATACTGGTTGGATTAAAAAGAAAATGTAATAATAGTTCATAAGAATATACAACATGGTGCACTAGAAAACTTATAATTTATGTGAAAACAGATCACAGAGGTATGACAAATTTATGATTCAGTCTTGAATATTCCTAAGTAATAACTATTTGGATAATTTTGGAAGCTTACCAATATGGTGAAAGAAAATACAACAAAATGAATACTTTAAAGAGGTCAATGGATCCAACGAAAGTTACCATTGTCTACACTAAGCTGATAAGAATTGCTTCCATAATCAGCTATGAACTTTATCACATTTTTCATGGACATATCTCCTAGATACGGGACGACAGTCTTTCTCTTGGCTGGATATAACATCAGCGCGGGATAGAGTTCCTTCTGCATAATTTATGTACACGAGTGTAAAACTTTGATTGTAACTGTTAAATACTGAAGAAAAGATACTTGTATAACTACTTAACTATATAATGGGTCGTGATTAGGGAACAAAGACTTTAACATTTGTTACAATAAAAGTATAGTTACACAATGAGTTATCCAGATAGAGAAGAACATAATTACATAAATGATTTAGTCGGCTCAATCAAGTCACGTTCATTATAATTAAAGCTAATTGGTCTGAGGAGGTCTATGAGCAGTTTTTTTTTTCTTTTTTCTCTACCTTACAAATTGAAGTTAGTTAAAACTGCATTAAGGCCATGAAACTCTGAGATATTTGGGAATGATCAATCAAATATTGCTCAATTACGAAATAGAATTACTGGGATGAGGTTTTGGGTGAGAAGTTGGCACAATCAAAGTTAGAGCATACAGATATGCTACACAAGGTAGAGGTATTCAGAAGAGAGCAATCCATAGTTAAATGGCTGGAGGCAGTAAACAGCAAGTAGCAACACATCTTTTTTCTTAAGGTAACCTGGGTTAATAGGAAATTTCCTACACTCTCAACCTTTACATCACCTCATGCTTCTTTACTCAAGATAAAGCTACATAGTGAGAATATATCAACTGCAATGGGTGTTAAAATTGATACCTAACTTTTTTTCATATGTGCCCGAGTTAGTTACAGCTGATGACAATGGATACCTTATTACTTATTAGTTATTAGCTACATCAACTATAGATGACGTAAAAGATTCCTTGTTGAGTATACCAGCTGATTCTGCTCCAAGTTGTGATGGTTTTACCTCTATATTCTTCACCACATTACGGGAAATCATCATAGAAGAATTAACATGTAGTTCAGGATTTTGTTAATGGAGTGCCTCCTATAGGTTCTATACCTCATAATTTATCAATTTAATCACCATGGTGGAAGTTCTTGCAGGTCTTGATGAATGCTGATTATAAACCTATTAGTCTATGCTCAGGTTTTGCCAAGAGAGTAAGTTCTATATTACCTATATTAGTTTCAGGTAATAAAGGAGCCTATGTCTCAAAGAAGGATATTAGCGTAAGTACTTCATTTGCTCAAGAAATAGTTGGATATCTAAAAAAGTAAATTAGAGGTCAAAATGTCATGGTCAAAGTTGATTGGCAAAAAGAAAATTAATAGTTTGGACTGCGGGGTTCTCAAGGGTATACAAATTGGTTTCTCTAGAAAGTGGATATCCCCATAACTGAATGTGATGAAAAACCTTGTTTTTGTGCTGTTCCTCAAGGAGAATTTAAGGGATACTTCAAATCATCTAGGAGACTGAGGCAAGGTGATCAGAAGATCACCTTTCCTTTTCATCATAGCTGAAGAAGTTCAATCCAGAGGGCTATCTAAGAGGTTTGAAGAAGGCAAAATTGGTTATTTTCCAGCTCCAAAAGGTGCCTTTTACTCACCTTTTGTATGTAGATGACTTAATTGTTTTCTTAAATGGAAGTCAAGCCTCAATTCAAGGACTTATAGAGTTCCTTTCAAAGTATGAATCTTGCTGGCTAATGTGTAAGCAAGGACATATGTGGTATTTACCTTGAACATTCCACTCCCATAGTTAAAAAAACCATGATTCAAAGAGCTTGTGATTTCATGCTTTAAGAGTCTCCCTTTAATATCTTCAGTGTCCATTTACCTTTCGGCATGCCCTCATGTGCCTAAAAGTGTCATTGAAAAACTTAAAATTTTATTTGCTAACTTTACTGGGGAACCTATGAACGAAAAAATAAAAGGAAATGGGCGTCTTGGGAGTCAATTTGTATGCCCAAAGTTGAGGGTGGTTTGGGACACATATATTTATATGATTTCAAGTTTTCTTACATCCTCAAAAGATGTTGGAAGTACATGAAAACAGGTCTTCAGTCTACAATTATTCTAAATTGTGGGAAAAAAATGACTGGTCTCCTAGATACAGTGGAAGCTAACCTCCTGGTTCCAGGCAAGGGAAATCTTAGTTTCTGACACAGCAATTGAAGTGGAGAGGGCACTCTAGAAGATATTAATAATGAGGATGTGGATCAAAACATATAGGTGTACAAAATTTTGGAGAACAAGGCACATGGCAGTGGAGCAAGCTTACTACTGAGTTATATACTACAGGGAAGAATATACTGCCAAAAAAATCATTTTTTCAGATGAAGATAATATAGCCCTTTGATATTCTAAGGATGAAAAACTTTCAGTTAAATCTGCCTGGGGAATCTGGAGAATTGCCCAGCCTACAGTTACAAGAATGAATAGAATATGGCATAAAGCTTTGCCTGCAAAAGTTCAAGTTTAATTGAAAAGTCTAGAAGGGAGTGCTCCCACTGAACAGCCTCATTAACATATTTGTAAACCTACCACATCTATGTGTTGTTGTTGCTCTAATTATAGCTGTGAGACTCTTGGTCATTTGCTTGTAAATGGTATGCTCACAGGCAATATTTGAAATAATGTTACTTCTCTGACCAAATCTTTTTACAATTGCTCCAACTACATAAGATGCGTGTTAAACAAAAATGTATATAGACTGTGAACTTGTTAAGACCTGAGTTTGGCATTTACAAATCGGAGACTGATGGCTCTGCAAGGAATGATTTGTGTACGGCAAGTGGGCTGGTTAGAAAGCGTGGAGGTTCTTTCTGAAAAAATCATGGAGCTAATGTGATTTTTGAATTTTCATAGTCTTAGGGCCCAGAACTAACATTGTGGATGACCTATATGGGCCACTGAAGTGTTTTACCGAATTCTAGCTATCCCTTGGTGGTAAAAGTAGATTCCAAGAACATAGCTGACAAATATAATAAGATTAGTATTCTATCACCCAAATTCAATGGAGTGTGAAAGAAAATTGAGGAGCTGGGTCACCTAATGAATGTCAGATTGGGGCACACTTACAGGAAGGGTAAAATTAAGTTGATCGTTTGTCTAAAGATGGCAGTGCACATATTACAAGGCAGCATTGGGATTTGAGCAGTCTACCAAGATGTGTCAAAGCAGTTTTAGTCTTCAACGTAAGTTTGTAATTTAATTTCTTCCTTTTGAGGCAAGTCTTCAGTCCTCATCGTAACTTTTTCTCATTTGGTAATAAAATTCCAAAACTGTCCTAAGAAAAGGATTACTCAACAAAGAGATCATCCAAGTGTGACCTGCAAACTAGTGTAACCGGCCTCTATCCATATCCCACAAACCCTTATCCATGAACCTCAACTCGAAAGAGAAGGATGCACATAACAAGCAAAATCACACCTATCCAAACATGTACAGAAACCTATAGGAGAGCTAAATATGCTTTGTACAAGACATACCTGACCCATGGAGTTTAGAAGTGAATGACAATCGTTCAATGTACAATCCATTAAGAAAATCAGTGGAAGCTCATTAGTGGCTGCATCTTCCATTTGATCTGTCACAAAGAACTGTTGAGCACTAAGTAGAAAAATCATTATAAAAACAACTACTATATCACAAATTCCTTTTATTACTTCACAATTATGCAAATTTAATTAGGGGTCAATGTACAAAAAGACGAAAAAAAGAACCTTCAAGGTTCAAGTACCATTATCAAGCGCCATAAAGCCATCACAAAACAAGTGGTTAAAAGTCTAAAAACTTCTTATAATACCCAGAGAAGAGCATCCATATACACCTTATGTACTTTGCGGAGAACTTCAGAGATGGCCAGACAGATTATATTGGGTTTGAGTTTGTCCAACCAAAGCTAAGGTGCCACCAAAGCTGGTAGACTCATGGTTTTAAGCGGGTGACAGAAAAGCAATGGTGTGAGTATTCAAAATTTTCCATTAGTTCGTCCTAATACCTTAAAACTCTTATAGTTGCAGTTGCTATAATTTGCCCTTACCACTGCCTAATGTTAAGAATGTGTTTTTACATGAGGAATCTCAAGAAGTCCACATGCATCAGCTACCAGGGTATGAATCCAATGGTTTAGATGTTTGTTATTTAAACAAGGCTATACATGGGATGATAGAGTGTTGTCAAAATCTTACGATTTACGATTTGAATACTAGGGTATGAAGACGAATCCATCAGCAATGATTTCAATCTCTTCAACACAGGGTAAAATCTCATTTTGACTTGATCTTACGATTCAAAATATACTACAATTCAAATTTGTGCAAACAGTGATTAAATCGCTGCCAGATTTCTAAAATGCAATCTTCTTCTTTCTTAATGCTACAAATTAGGTCCTATGGGTGCTTTTCTTTTCTTTTTTTGACTATGAATATTGTGATTATCATCATATCATGTGGGGCATTGATCCTTTTAAGCGAAGAAGATAAAGTTTCTTTCAATATAATTCTTGTAGCGTCATAGGGAGATTATTTCAGTTGTATAAATATAGATAGGTATTGCAGGCTTCTAGATTTGTTTAAGTTGATAAATGACAAGTTTTTTGACTATTTTTCGGGAGGCTGTGTAGATAAAATGCTTTCTTAAAATTATAGATAATAAGTTCTTGCTATTTTTAATGCCTTCTTTTTACGCCATTGGGATCTTGGCCCAATGGTGGTTGTGACCCTCCACCAAGAGGAGCCGTGGTTGAAACCCTATGGGATAGCAAACTCAGAGTTATGGATCCCTCTAAAGCCAGCTTACCTTTCAAAAAAAAAATTGTATTTCTTATGATATGATTAAAAGTCCACTTAAACCTTATGATTTATGATTTGATTCGATTTTTGGGATTTACTATTTACACTTTGAAAGCACTGGTTATACAATCCCTAAGGCATGGTTTGATTCTCAACTAGGTCTAGACTCACCAAGGTTTATGGTAATGTACTTCAAATCATTCAGGTTTTTTCATCACTCCTCCAAAAGACTTTTTGCTTGGAGTGTAAATGTTGATGATATAAATATTACTACCAGCGAACCCTAAGGTATTGAATCTGTTAAGATGCATTTAAGCCAAAAATTTCACCATGAAAAAACTTGGATCTTTTCTCTGTGACTATCTCAGTCCCAAAGTTGTTCATTCCAAGGAAGGTTTGAACTTGTCATAACCTGTTTTAGAGACCCTCGAAAAAGTTTACTTGGTTGATGTCCTGCTCCGATCCAACGGATTCAATGATTCAGCCTGAAGCTAATAAGGGGGTTTGTTTTCCAGACATTGGTCGTTTTTAGAAATAGTGAGGAAAGTAATTTATCTCATTCTTCCACATCCAGATATTACTAGCGCAGTTAGGGTTGTCAGCAAATTTATATATGCTTCGACAATGCTTCACTAGGACACAGTGATACGCGTTCTTTGGATTTTTAAAGGATCCCCTAGAAAAGATTTACTGTATAAACCTTCTACAATTGATATTTTGAGCTTTTCTGGTTATTGCTGTAATAAGGAGTTTTCATTTATTCAACCATGAAGATCTCTACTGATAATAAAGTTGTTCTAAGCACATTGAGGTGGAGTGTCACTATACTTGTGATTTAGTAATAAACAAACACATCTTGACTCCTCAAGTTCCGTCTTTCGATCAGTATGGGGGACATCCTTACAAGCCCTTGACTCGCCTGTAGTTTGTTACTGTGAACGTCAATCACGTCCTGTTCGATCTCCATGCCTGAGCTTGAGGGGTGCATAATTGTTAATTACTCTAATGTCTAGTGTAAGGTACCACATTCTATTAATGAAGCTCTTAGCATGTGAATTGGAGCCACAGTATAAATATATAGGGAGTGGCAGAGTTGAAAACATTCTTTACACACTACCAAAATGCGTTGGTCTCAACTATTGTTTTTTCTTCAATAAATTGATCTCAACTATCATAACCACTCAAAAAACGCTAATGGAAAATTTAAGGCTATATAATTGTCAGAAACATAAGATATATATAGCAGTGCGTACCAGCAGTAAAGGTTGATCCATCTATCTCAAATCCAGTCTTCAGTGTCTTCATGTAGCTCTTAAATGCACGAAATACTTCATGAACCACCAGTTCCATTCGCTGACAGAACCCACACCAATTGTTGCTAAAAAGAACCAAAACATCCTTATTCCAAGCATGGAAAAATTTCCGAGAATCAGACTGTCTAAAACCTAAAACCAACTCAGAAAAAGAAGAGGCTGTGACTTGAGGGATCATGTCCACGTCACGGAAGTCAAAGTTTATAAATGGCGGTCGTGTTGCCTCTCTTGGAGTTACAACCCCCAATTCCGAACGTTGATATGAAATAAGAGTGCCATTTTTAAATGCCTCAAGAAAACCAAGAAGAGAATAATAGTTCAGCACTGCTTCTTCTGGGAAAACATAGTGTCTCTCATAGACAGGATCAACAATTACCAATGAGGGAATTTTTGAGCTTGCTGTAAGCGATCTGAGTAGCCTATAACCACCATCGGAGAAAAAATAAGCACCCTTAAAATAATTATGGTGAACTTCTTGTTTTTCAAACTTGTCTGCCTGTGTCACAGATTTCTCCTCCACCGTCATATAATGAGCAACGCCAATGTCATTCACAGGAAGCTCATCTGCTACACCCACACCGTCGTTCACATCATTGACCAAATTATTGCCTTTCAAATTAACCCCACTTTCAACAGAGCTTTCTTTGGGCGTATCTGGGGATACATCGTCAGAGTTACTGGATTTTGTTTGTGGAAGTGATAAATCGGCCAATTTGATTTCTAAATCATTAGACAATAGCTGGAAGCCTACCTTTTTGGCTACCAAGCTTAACTTTGCTTCTTTCTTTTGCCGGAGCAAGTATGTAAAAATGTCCTGAATCGAATTTCCCTGTGATTCCAAAGAAAAGCTTTCTCCCTCATTGATGATCATAACAGACATCTTATCCTTGAATCTGTCATGAGCTAATGGTGATAGTTTAGTTCTTGGAGGGCTAGCGGGATCAGATCTACTTTTACCACTTCTTCCTTGAAAAACTTGGGCTGAGGACTTCCTACCAATGATAGTGTTTTGTTGACTCATTTGAAAGTAATGAAGATTTTCCCGTGTGAAACTTCTAAACATGTCAAGAGCTTCCTTGCTCTTCCTTCTTGTGTTTGATGACTCTGACGATTTATCCACAAAAAGTATAATTGATGGTTTGTTTGCAGATAAAGCGGACTCAAGATAATGCTCGTCAAGTTCCAGCTGCAAAATAAGAAACAAGACTTTGTAAAACAAATACATCACCAGCTCCGTGTAAACTATTATAGAAGTTTTCTAAAACAAAAAAAATACGGAAGATTGACGCGCCAAAGAAAAGCTTTATTACATAATGAAGGCAGAAGTCTATTACAATGTCATTCAAAGAAAGAACATTTAACTTTCATAGCCACTATGCTACCCAAATAAGAATTTCACCCTGCAAACTCCAAAAACATTCTCCGTCAGGGCCCTAAGAAAATTGTGTGTGGATCCCCATAAAAAAAATTGCGAGTGCCCCCTTATTTGTATCCATGTACCAACTATTTTTCTTTGCAAGTATATGAAAAGATGCTGAACCAAAATACACATATATAAACAATGAATGCAACAATATGTAGAAGCTTTATAGAGAGATAATATCTAAGCAGGACCTAGGGTGATGGGAAAACAACATTTAGTGCCCTATAGGTTCAAAAACTATTTTTTCAATCTGCGTTGCAATCACTACCCAAATATTTTAAAACTACCTAGTAAATTACTTTTTAAAAAAATACTTAGATGGCCATAACTTGTAATCCGGTTCCACTAAATCTTTAAATATCTCATTTACGAATGAATATTTCACAAACCTATACTGGTATCACGTTTATAGTTCTCACATAACTCAACCGTGAATCTCATTTGCTTATAAGACATTCTTCAATTCAATCATCCATCAGCCCCTATGCGTTTTTCGGAGGGTTAGTACATTTTACCATGCCTCACATGTTATTTGTACTTATGATAGTTTGGATCAAATACATAGAATTTAAGAAGACAACAAAGTCTGGGTTCATGTACGTAAGTTGGGCCACCATCATTCTTGCTGCAGTGGACAATTGGAAAAAAAAAATTAGAATATTATGCCTTCTTGATAGAGTACTACAACTCTATTTAGCTTGATGTCTTCACAAACTGGAAGTCTAGAATTATGCACAGAGCCAACTCCGACCACTCAATTATTTTTAGCTGGAAAGTTTCTGTCCCCATTACAATAATGCCCTATTCCTCCCTTTGGTTCAGACCGTGTGAAACATTGAGGTGGTTGGTGGCTCGCATTGGGTTTTGAGGTCGAAACTTAAGCTGCTTAAGACTGCTTTTAAAAAGTGGAATGGTGAGGTCTTTGGCATTTTAACCGCAAGAATCTCCCCTCCCCAATCTTAAGGATTTCAAGGTACCAAATGATTTTTTTAATAGGGTCCTATGTTAATCTTCAAAAATCTCTTATGGAAATTTGGGGGCCAAGAGGCCGCCTTACTGATCTATGACCAGCCGGGCCCTGCCCACCCTACAGTCCCACACCGACATATACACCTCTCAATATTCCACTATGGCACTCGTGGAGATATATCGAGTTTTGACAACAACTTTAAACCGAAAACTTAACTTACACACATAGCAGACAACATCAAATACCTGAATGGTGGGGGTAAATTAAAATAGATGATTATTTGCAAAAACGATCAATAATCCTAACCTCAGCAACGAGTGGGTGGTGCATGTGGAATGCATTTTTGAGGTCGTCTCCTTCCTTCAACAACTTTGAACAATTGGGACATCCCGAGAAGTAAAGCATTACAAGCTGCGAATCAGGATCTCCAACACCCAGAGATGATAGCAAGGATCTTTCAGATACTACTCCAAATCTTTGTCTTTCGAAAGGCAGGAAGAACTCTCTTGCAAATGTCGTAAACTTCGAGAAAAAAGATTCAAACCGCCCGAATTCTTCAAATGTGCAAAACTCCGTAAAACTAAAGTATGGTCAAGAAAAAGTAAATTTTCAGGGCATTTTGATATGAATTACATCCATTATCCATTGAACTTGATTAAGAAACTTTACAACGGTATTGTCTTTTGTGAGAATGGTCTCCATGGTGAGGACATATATCCAATTAAAATTAATCCCTAAAACTATCTCCATGTGGGCTCAATGGCGCAATGTCATTCAAAATCTCATTTTTTGGTATGTCATAATCAAGGTAGTAAGATGTGATTGCATATGCAATGCATATGCAATGTGATTTATGCAACCTGGAATCGCATCGCATCTCCATCGTATGCCTTTAAATGCGACCGGAGGGAGATGCGTTGCATTTTGTCACCTTTGTCACATATTATCGCATTTTTTAATGCGGCGCAATTCAAACTGAAACACGATATCAACACAAAAATGAAAAATATTGTAAAAGTATACGATTACTATACAAAAAAAAACATATATAGTAAGAATAATAGTTAAATCTATTATATAATACTATTATACGATATAATTACGAAAAGTATAAACTTCCTAATAGCATTAAAATAGGAGATACGATAAATGAGATACTTAATTACCCTATTGCAAACAAAAATTAAAATATGAACAACCTACATTCTAAGAACTCCCATGAAACCAACGAGTTGTTAGTTTGCTACTTGGCATATCTGAATTTCCTAGTTAAGGTTTATTAGTTTTTACTATGAGAATCAAATTTCCAAGTTTTGTTTGTTAGTTGCTACTTGGTATATTTCAATACTTCAGTTATTCCTTTGCAATTTGGGATTACCTGAGTTTGTTGATTATGTTTTATAATACTCGTATATGCTATTTTTAAGAACATCTCCAACAGAAGAGTATGTTGTTAAGGTTTACTCATACTTTTGCAAAAACCCACCCAACAGGAGTATGGGGTTAGCATACTTACCCTCATACCCCTCCAAAGTATGTGAATGCGGAACTTGGAGAGTGGTATGTGCATACTACTTTTGTGGGTCTCCACAGCTATTTCTTCTCTTCCTTTCTTTTCTCTCCCTAATGTGGGGTCCCAATTTTTAATAAAAATCTCCTCTTTCTCGTAAAATAACATTGTGGGTCCAAATTTTAATATAAAAAAACTGAATTTGGAAATAAATCTATTGGAGCAAAGTGGTATGCTATTCCAAATACTAGTATCCAAAATCGGAATAGCATACCGTCTCTGTTGGAGATGCTCTAATGAATATACTGCATATGTAGATTTGTATGCACATATATTAGGATTATATGCAATATTCATTGATTTCATTTGCAACAGCGTTGCAATATTCGTTTTATCCGCAATAACATTTTTTTGCTCGTGATCGCATCGCATTGCAACACACATTAACTACTTTGGTATAATATGTCAATTCATCTCCATGCCTTGTTCAATCATTCATTACGTTAATAAAGTCATCATAAACAGTAAATGATTGTGATGCAGGTGTGCATACCAGAATTTGGAAAGATTTACAATGGAAAAAATAATACTGGTAGTCCATTACCTACCATTGTCTGATGCATCGTGTACCCCAAATATATTTCCACATGTAGTATAACTATTGTTCTGCCTTCTGGACATCAACTTTGGTGTCCATCCGCAAAAGTCAAGGAGAAGTACAGCTTTGTCCGTTGAGTCAAAAAATGTTTCTATATCTTCTTTAGTATTCAGCGATTTTAAGGGTAGTTCTTCTGGTCGTATTGACACAAGATGACTAAACGAAGATAATATATTTTGCCCCCGAAATCTCCCCAGATACCTATACGACACGGAATGGTAATAGCAGAATATGGATGTTTCCTCAGTAGCACCAAGAGCATTTGCTAGTGTTTTCTCTGTATTTCTGTATATTACCATTAGCCTCAAATCATCAAGCTTCTCTTGATTATATGTAGCTGCATGAGATACTTCTTTCATAACAGCTCGAGACTCACCACACCCTGCACATTAAAGATAGCAATTAGAATTTCACAAAGTATATGCGAAATATTAACATACATAACATAGGTTACATATTAATTAACAAATCAAACTGTGTTGCATATGTAAATGGAACTAGCATTAATAATTTATATTTACTCCCTCCTTCATTATGTCTTTAGATTGGATTTCTTGAGTGTCTTTCTAACTCTTTTACTCCAGATTGTCATTCATTATCTTTTCCCCTGTCTTCACAATTTTTTCGCCTCACTAAATTTATTCAACCTCAATATTTTAAGTATCTCAAGTTTGCTCTCAAATGTATGAAGTCTCGCAAGGATTTGTCGTAGAGTGTCGCAAGGGACACGATATTACCTCACTTGAGCCCAAATTTGCGGGACTTTAAAAATTTACAACTTCACTACTAGGCTTTGAGACCCAAAAAATGCAGTTTTGGGATGTTTTTTCTCTGCACCTTTACTTATCTAATTTTCTCTATCTAGATCCTATCCTACATTTCTTAATTTTCTCTCCGGACATTCTTGTTAGATTTTATGTTTATATAGCATCTCAGTGAATCCACTCAATAAACTCTCTTTTAATTTTCCTTTTACAATACTTGTAGGTTTTCCATTGTCTCATATCATGTATTCTGTGATACTAACAATCCTGGTATCACGCTCAAGTAATTTTTCACTCCAAAAGAACTTAATATTCATATAATGGTCACCTAGATATTCATATAATAATGTAGAAACCACAGTAAGTGAAAGATGATTATGTGCAGAGCAGTAGAATATGAGCTAAGGCAAAAAGAGAATGCGGGATAAATTTTGCTGAGGTTCTAACCAATTTTCCTGACTACATATTAATTGAATTAGGACTGGGATACCAACAGACCACTAATCATAAACTAAATGTTACTAAACGAATGGACAAAGTAATAAACCCAAAAGCTGTGATTTGAAAATTTTGACGAAAACTGAAGAATAAACGAAATGCATTAAAATTCTTCGACCCTCGAGCTGAAGAATTATGTCACCCGTACTAACTATAAGTACGAGATAGAGATTCCCTGAATGACAACTTCAATGCTCATCATAAACGTGTAGGTCATATTTGGAACAGTTGTTTCACTATTTCACTGCAGTTCTATTAGAACTCGCTATATGGTACACTAGATGCTTGCAACCAATTACGAACCAAAATCAAATCCCAAGTGCTACCCGTGTCAATTTTTGCTAAGAGATGTATCCCTGTGTAACCATGTTGATCACAAGCGTACTAAACTAATGATTACAGATAGACTATGTATCTTCCCCTATATTGATCACTGATAATTTTTGTCAAAACATACTTACCCCTACCTTCATCACTAACTAACATACCCAACTAATAATTACCAATTGACTATTTATTCACCCTTATGTTGATCAGTGATAGTTTTCGCCAAAAAACGTACTTACCCTTTGCTGATCGCTAATAGGTTTCACCGAAACAGACTTACCCCAATTTTGCTCACTAACACTTTTCCCCAAAACATAATTACCCCTATGTTGATCACTATATAAATACATTCTAGTCTAATTTTCATGCTAGATTGCTCATATATACACCAAGCTAAGTTTTTTTTAAATGAACTCATTAAGGAAGTTACTGCAGAAGAGATTAAGAGTGTGGTCTTCAAAGAAAAGGATAATAGAAAACCTGGGTTTGATGACTATATAGCTTTCTTTTATAAGAAGGGCTGAACTTCATTAAGGAACCAATCTCATTATGGGATGTCATTTACTAATTTATCACTAAATTAATGGCATTAAGAATGAGGGGTATAATGGATGAGTTAATTGATCCTTGTCGTCAGCTTTTATTAAGGGGAGACTTGTACAAGACAACATTTTGTTAGCTCGTGAATTGGTCAGGGGGATTAATAGACACTATGGAAATAATAACAGGATGCTGAAGATAGATGCTCATAAGGCCTTCGACTCAGTGAAATGGTCCTATCTTCTCCAAGTTCTTAGCTAATGAAGTTCCCTGAAACTTTTGTTGGATGACTTAAAGCATACATTACCTCTCCTAGCTTCAAAATTGATATACATAGCATAAATTATGGGGTTATTCAAGAGTAGTAAAGGTCTTAGCCTCTTAGGCAAGGAGGTCCATTATCCCCTTACCTACTTGTAATTTTAATGCATCTCCTATCAGATTTGCTAAATAAAACTGCCCTGGAAGGTAAGACTTAGTTGCTGCCAAGCTGCAAGAGCTTAAATATTTCACATATTCCGTTTACAGATGATGTGCTTATATGCCTTAAACTAGCAAGTTGTGAAAGGACTTCAGGTCTGAAAATTAATCCTTCTAAAAGTACTATCTTCCTTTCAGGATCAACAGTAGAGAAAGTGAGAAAAGATACTTGTGACAATTTTTTGATTGAAAGAGAATAGGGTTGTTTACAATTACTCACACATAGAGATCCCCCTATTAGCAGCAAAATTCACACATAGAGAACATGAAGCACTCATCTTTAAGATTACAAAAAAGATCTCTAACTGATAAAACAAACTACTATATTATGGGGGCAGGTTGGAACTCATTAAAAGTATATTGCAGAGTTACACAGTCCGTTGGGCAGGATGTATTGGTTTCCCCAAGAGTATGGTTAATAAGATTTAAAGGTTGTTCAGAGATATCCTATGGGAAGATCTTGATCAAAAAAGGATTCTAGCTAGTGTTGCTTGGAAAGTTATTTGTGTTCCAAAAATATGAGGTGTTTAGGCACTACAAGACTCAAAGAATTCAATGAATCCTTGATAATGAGAGCTATTTGGAGTCTTGGATCTGGGAAGACAAATCTATGGACAAAATGGATCAAAAACAAATACTTGGCTTAAGACGCATTCCATACAGTAGCTCCTCCGGGAAACTGTTCTTGGGGTTGGAGATCCATGCTGAAAAATAAAAAAGAGATTGCTATTAAATACTATATGCGCATAGTAGGGAATGGGGAAGACACTTTGTTCTGGAAAATCCATGGCTGGAGGGAGGTGTACTATCTTCAAGATATGAACCAATTAATTTGAGACTTTCTGGTATTTCTAAGAAAGCAATGATCAAGGAAATAATTCAAGATGATAATTGGATCATTCATTCTGCCAGCTACAGGTTTGTGGAGATGGGAAGAATCTGGCAAGAGATACAAGCTGTTTACAAACCCCAAAGTGAAGAAAATGATAAAGTGCAATGGCCTTTAACTATTGATGGCAGTTTCACCACCAAATCTGATTGGAAAGTCATTAGAAAGAAAAAACTTCAAGTAAGGTGGTACAAAGTAGTCTGCGTCAGAGATATTGTGCCTAGAAACTCTTTATCACATGGCTAGCAATGAGGAATAGACTTAAAACTAGAGAATTCCTTCTTGAGATAGGTAAACTAGACTCTGCATATTGCTACTTTTGTGAAGACCCAGAACAGAATAAAACCACCTTTTCTTCAGTGCTCCCTCACTAAAGAACTCTGGAACAAAGTAATGAAAAATTGGGGCTCTCAAGGCAAATTGAAGGATGGAAAGTTTGAATTTTATTGATTAGAAAAACCTCAATTGATCTGGATAGAGGCAAGTTCCTAAAAGTTCTGTTTTATACTACTATTTATCATATTTGGGTGGAAAGAAATGCAATGCATTTTCAAAAAATCAATACAGCGGTAGAGATTTTGTTCAGAAAGATTTTCTATGAATAGCATTGAAATGTACCAACTCAAATTTCAGATACCATCTTAAACCGATATCGCATTCCTTCCATTAAAACTCTGGGCAGAATCCTATCATTAAGCAGCCTAAAAGTATAAGGTGGAATGAATGGATGCCAAATTGAGAGCATCAGATTATACTTAAATTTTGATGGGTGTGTGACGGATGAAATAAAGTCTTACGGAGGCGGCATTTTTAGATTGTCAAATGGCTTTAATGTAACTTTTAACAGGTCCTGTACGAATTTTTTTGGCATTGGAGTTATTGAGGTCAAGACAATCTGATGTGTTGTATCAGAGTCCCTCCTATACAGTACAAGTGATGCAGTTGAAGTATAGACCTCCTTGGACATGATAGACTGATCTAAGACTTGCTAAGAATATTCTAAGAAGCATGAGAAGTACTGCCATCATCTTTAAGCACAGAGAAGGGAATAATATAGTTGGCTTCATAGCATAAGTCCAAGAGACTTTAAATGATGCTCTTCTTTTCCTTATAGCGTTTCCTTAGAGCTTGTAAATTTATGAATAGCTGACCAGTAGGAAAAAATACCCTAAGATGTAAGTTCTATAAATAACAATAAAATCTTGTGGGGGTCTGCCTAACCCCAGCTTCCTCCTTAAAATAAACTGACCACTAATCACAAACCAAACGTTGCTACACCAATGGATTAAGAATAATAATCCTGACAAATCTCATTCATAAATCGGATTATAATTTTAGAATAATTCAAATGCATTGAAATTCTCCCTCGAGTTGGGGTATCAATACATCCATTCCACCTATACATACGAAGTAGAGATCCATTGACTAAACATCTTCACCTCGATGAAATGACAACTACAATGCTCATTATAAACGTATTGGTCACATTTTGAAAAGTTGTCAATATTTCATTCCAGTTTTATTATAGCTTGATTTCCGCTAAAACATACTTATCCCGTTATCCCTAGGTTGATCACTAACAAATCCACTCAACTAATAATTACTATTTATCCAGCATTACGTTGATCATTAATAGCTTTCGCTAACCCAATGTTGATCACTAACCAAAATATCTACTAATAGTAACTGATTTACTATTTATCCACCCCTATATTGATCACTAGCGGTTTTGGCCAAAACATACTTACTCAAATATTGATCACTTAATAGATTTCGCCAAAACATACTTATCCCTATGTTGATCACTACTAATATATTCTAAAACATACTTACCCCAATGTTGATCACTAACTAACATACTCAATTAACAATTACTGATTATTTACCCCCAAAAAATACCAATTCAAATTTAATTCTAGATTGCTCATATATAAATTCAATAACAATGAAATCAAGGGGAAAAAACAGATTAATTGGAGAGATTCTTACATGGAACTGTAACAAGTAGGATTACATAGTGATTGAGTCTGATTTGAGACGCGAAATTTTTCTCAGTTAGGGTTTCCCATTCGAAATTGTGATTCCCTCCACATTCGACATTTGAGGGCAACCAAAATGTTGAAACAATTATCAAAAACCACCATGTATGCCTAAGCAAATGAAGATTGAAATTAGGGTTTCTCATTAGAATCGAGGATTTTATTTGAAGAAATCAATCAATTCAGTAAAGAAGATAGTGGGAAGGAGTGATGTAAATTGGCTTTTAATCTTTAGAAATATTTAGGGTCTCCTAGAGAAGCAAAACCTCACGCTTCTACTGGAGATGGTTAAGTGATGACATACTTGGTAGGCGAGGTTGGGGTAAAATGATATCATAGTCATGGACTACTCGATCTTAAAGGTGAGGGACTCCAACACCTCGACTGGATAGGTATTGGAGATGCGCTTAACCCAAGTCTGGTGACGGTTGACCAATAGTTTGTCCTACGCTCATTTAAGATTTTTGTCATGCGAGCACTCTTGCCGTTTTTAATGTTTCTCAAATTATAGTTAAGTACGATGACAATTATATTTGGCTATTAAAGCCAATTGGGCTATAACTAAGATTAAAAGTATATATAAGTCCTAATACTATTTCATAGTATAAAATAAAGGCCTAAATAAATAAGCAATGGTCTGGAGGGAAGAAATACTATAAGTGTTTATTATATTTCAAAATATTTATTATATTTCCATTTTATCTTTATTTCTCTAAACGGGGTGAAATGAAAAAGAGTAATGATATTTGGATTAAAAAAATTAGTCTTGGAACTTCTCATAATACTGTAATATGTATTATAGTATTAGGATATTTGGCTTGGACGGCATGACAACGCGAGTGAATTGTTTTGCAAATGTCGTAAATTTTGAAAAAAAAATCAAACCGCTGTAACGAAGTAGAAAGTAGAAGATGCACACAAAGGTGAAAGGTTGCAAGTAACATCAACTTTATCAATAAACATATAATATATTATAAATTATAGTAAAAAATTGTTAAAATTCATATAATTACATAACTATTTCACAATTAAGAACAAACTGTTTTATAAAATTAACTGATCAGTAATAAACTGTTATGTTGGTTAGATAATCATATCAAATTTGGATGCAAATAACAATTTGCACACGAAAACCAAGATGCCCATGAAAACCGAATATCCAGTAATACTAGGCTCAAATTTTTTGGTATGGTTAAGTTTGAGGTAGACTGTCGAATATCTAACATACACCATATCATTAAATGTTGTATCGCCTCTCGTATCAAAGATTCCCCCCCCCCCCCTCCCCAATATTGTCAATGTTCCCCGAGGCAACGCGTAAACCCGCTCCTTCTTGTCATTCATCTAGAATTTTGGATAATTTGTGCAGTGTAGTACAATATAGTCAAAATTCTATGGTGAGAAACGCGGTTATTAAGAAACCAAACCACTCTACAGATGCATTAGGCGATAAGGTATGGTATATAGCAATTACTCCGATAAAAGTTATAATAAAATAGGCAAATGCGATAACGCATACTTCAATTTGCTGTCTTTTCCCTTTATACTTCTCCATGTATTCCTCAACCACCCTCTCTGCCGAGCTAATATTCTTCTCACAAGCTTCGTTCGTTACCGAACATGATCAAGATTTTAATAAAGCTATTATTAAATTTTCATAAAAACAATCTAACACACCAACATGTCATACGATATCACAACACTTCGCAATATACTTAAATCTAAGACAAAAAAAAAACTAAAAACAAAATATAACTAATGTTTGTGAGACATTGTTTACACGGTCAAAGTATTTAATATATATGATCTGCTTATATACAATGTGTGGGCATTTTGCTTAATACTTTATTACATTAAGTCTCTTGTATATGTTAATAATAACTCAAGTATTATCTGGACACAAGTCTATAACAAACACTCATGTTTAAGTATATCACAAATATAATACACAAATGTATCGCAAGTATAATACACAGGTGTCTCACAATTATAATAAATGTCATGCATGTTGTATATTTTAAGTTTGTTGATAAAGTTGATGTTAGTTTTATAAATTTGAGCTTTCTTAAATTAAGTTGGATAGTTTATATGTATAGGGAATAAAAGAAAAATAAAATTAAACTAATCACATAAATAATGAATCAAATTGTGAGAATGACCTAATGGTTTATACGTATGATCTTAATTGCAAAAAAGTAATATTATATATACATATTAATAATATGTATATACATATTATATATATATATATATATTACTATCTCTCTTCAAGTTTCACATGTTTATTGTATACATCAAGGTATGTATGAGTCCCAAGTCTAGTATATAAAAGTTTATCACTTATTATGAGTTTGTAGTAACACATTTTATTATAAAGGCAGAATAATAATACTAACAAACTTAGTTTTGTTAACGTTATGATAATTTTTCGTAATTAAATAAATACATACGTTGTTTTCCCCCCTTCAATTTTGGCACGTCGTACCAAGGCGTGCTACATTATATATGCATTATAAACTTCAATCTCATGCCAACCCTATGTCCGAGTTTATCCCATTGACAAATTATGAATGAATGAGGGAGTGAGATAAAGGTTTGGGCGCCGCTGAATTTATCGTTTGAGAAAATAAACGGTGAATAAGAAGTAAGAAAACATAGAAGAAGGGGTTTATGATCATAAAACGCATACGCTCTTTAAAAGGCTATAGTTTCGTTTAAAAAAATGCACGTTATACACGCGTTTTGATAAATAGTCAGATTGTTAGATTATTGTGTGGCAATTCACTATTTCACACACACACATCTCGTAGTTGTTAGCAAGTTAGATCAGGGAACCAAATCAATTTTTGGAGTGATAATTGGATCCCATTCAGTAAGGAGAAGAAACCGGCCCCTCGTACGAGCCTCCAGGAGGATTCTTGGCCTCAGACGGTGAGTTATTTTTTTGACCCCATTATGAAAACTTGGCGGATTGGGGAACTTCATCAGTGGTGCGACGAATCCATGGTCGAATTTATTATCCGTATCTTTATTCCCCGATTGGGCGTCCGAGATGAACTTAAATAGTGCCCCTCCAAAGATGGAAAATTTTATGTTAAATCGTCCTATCGTGCACTCATGGGTGAACCACATATGGAAGATTTGAATTGGTTCCCTCAAAATTTGCTTAAACTTTGGAAGAATAAGGCTACTCCCATGGCTCAGATGTCCGCTTGGAAGTGCCTCCGGGACATGGTTCCTTGTAGAGCTAGAATTGCAGGCCACCTGGCTTTATTTGACACTTCCTACCCCCTGTGCTCGGCTCCCCCTGAAGCCCTGCACCACCTCCTTCTTGTCAATCCCTTTACTAGGGCAGTATGGTTTGGCACGGATTTCAGAGGTCTAATTCATCAATTTTCCCACCTCTCTATTAAGGAGTGGATTTCATGTTGGATATTGTCACCCTAGGACTGCCCTATCGACCGAGATCTCTGGACCCTTGTGACCTTCACGCTCTCATGGATGATTTGGAAGACGCGTTGTGAAATTATTTTTCAAAAATATAACCCAAACCCCCATCTATATTTTTTCGGCTATCAATAAAATCATTTTAAATAAACCCACTAGACGGTTAAAACGGTTTTATATCAAGGTCTTTTGTAGTATCCCGACCTCTGGTTGGGAGAAAATTAACGTTGATGCTTCATTTTGTAAAGATAAATTATTCAATGGTATTGGCATTGTTATCCGTGATGATTACAATGTTTGTGGTGCAGCCTGATGTTCTACCTACAGATTTGCGACTATTGAAAAGGGCGAAACACTAGCAGTGCTGGGCGGAGTTCTCTGGGCCAGAGAGCGCGGTGTACAAAAAGTCATAATTGAAATAGATGTAGAGGCTATCAGCTCTATTTGTGAGAATGGATATGCACTAATTTCTTGGACTACTAAAGCAATCCTACAAGATTGCATGACCCTCTTTTGCCAATTTGTAGATATTTGTATTAATTATGCTCATTGTAGCGCTAACTTAGTAGCCTGTGTGATTGCTACTAGGCCCATGGGTGATAACTTTAGTATGACACGGTGTGACTCTCCCCCTATATCGATCCAGGTACTTTATAGGGAGATAAGATAACACCACTTTTGTATCGTTTTTTGATTAAGTAAAATACGGCTTACCTATATTTTTCCTAGTAAATCTCAATTGCAATTGTATTTGGAGGAGCCCAAATTAAAAAGGGTTCTTGATTTAGACATTCTTGACTTTTGGAAGGAGAACCAACTCCGATATCCGGAGCTCTCCTTGATGGCTCGTGATATTCTTTCAATTCCCATATCTACGATTGCCTCGGAGTCGGCGTTTTCCATTAGTGGTAGAGTGCTTGATCCTTTCCGTAGTACCCTAAAGCCGGATAATGCCGAGGCTTTGATTTGTACTCGAGATTGGTTATATTCAAAAGGTAATAATATATTTAAAATTGTTTAACTTTTTTTTATGGATAATTAATTTAAATCGTTTGTATATAAGTAATTTATAAATGTTTTTTTGATATTTTAGGTGATTTATCTTTCATGGAGGATTCGACACTTGAAGATTTAGCCGAGGATATGGTATTGTTAAACATTGAGCGTAAGTAATTTGTGTCTATAAACTAATTAATTAAGTTGTTTTTATCACGTTTATTTATTGTGGTCGTGTTTTACAAGATTATGCACTTATGTTCTTTATTTTACTTGTATAGGTCAAGAGGAGAGCATTGCAAGTGGTAGTGGTCCTAATGGAGCTCCACAATCCACATGACAGCCTGATAGTTCTAATAGGTCAGAGGTACTACTATTTTATTGTGTTGTTGTTTGTTGTTGCTTTACTTTCTGGACTGCAAAACTGTTATTTTAATTTTTGGACCGCCGAAGTGCCTAACTTCTGAACTGCCTAACTGCGGAACTCTTTGAACTGTTATATGTGATACTGTATTGTGTGATGTTGTAGCTTGTATACTTGTATTGAAACTGTTATTTGTTGAGTTGTTATCTGTTTGAACTAGAATATGTTATTTGTTTTGAATATGTTATCTATATCTGGATTACTGTGCTCCGACAATACAGTTTCAGTTACTGAATAGTCTATCCTATGAACTGAAACTGTTATCTGTTATCTTTCTTTTGAACTGAAATTGTTATCATTTGAGCTGAAACTGAAACTGTACTGTTGAATTTGTATTGCAGTATCTGAAATGTTGAACTGAACTGTATCTGAAACTGTTATTTGGTGAACTGAATTGAAAGTTTGAAACTGTTATTTGATGTATTGGTGAAGCCTGAGTCTGAACTGAATTGAAAGTCTGAAACTGCTATTTGGTAAACTGAATTGAAAGTCTAAAACTGCTATTTGATGTATTGGTGAACTGAAAGTCTGAAACTGAATTGAAGTCTGAAACTGTTATTTGTTGATGTATCGTTCGAACTGAAGTCTAAAACAGTTACTGAAACTGAAGTTATTGAACTGCTATGTTATCTATTGAATTTGATCTGAACTGAACTGTAACAGCTGTTATCTGAAATCTGAATAATGTTATTTATAGAAATGAACTGAATAATGTTATATTTTGAAGTTTGAACTGAAATAATATATGTTGTATTGCTGACAGTTGAACTAAATACTGAGTACTGTTATCTGAATAATGCCAACAGTTGAACTAAATACTGGTAATCTGGTATGTTGTATTGCTGAAAATAGATATATGTTGAACTGAATACAGGTCGACCCAAACCCGACCCAAACCTGACCCGTTTAGTTAAACAAGTCGGGTCGGGTTGACCCGTTTAAATTAGGGTCGGGTTTGGGTTTACATATCTGACCCGTTTAGTTAAATAGGTCGGGTTTGGGTTTGCCTACTTGACCTGCGAACCTGTTAGACCCGACCCGTGTAACCCAAACCCGACCCGTTTGCCACCTCTAGAGATAACACCACTTTTGTATCGTTTTTTGATTAAGTAAAATACGGCTTACCTATATAAAAAAAAACAAAAAAGCAAAAACTTAGTTCTGTTAACGTCATGATAATTTATCGTAATTAAATAAAATACATGTGTTGTTTTCCCCCCTTCAATTTTGGCACGTCGTACCAAGGCGTGTCACATTATATATGCACTAGAAACCTCAATCTCAAGACAACACTCTATGTCCGAATTTATCTCATTGACAAATTAGGAAGGAATGAGGGAGTGAGAGAGAGAGGTTTGGGCGTCGTTTGAGAAAATAAACGGTGAATAAGAAGTAAGAAAATAGAAAAGAAGGGGTTTATGATCATAAAACGCGTACACTCTTTAAAAAACTATAGTTCCCTTTCAAAAAAACGTACATTATAGGCGCGTTTTGAAAAATAGTTAGATTGCTAGATTCTTGTGTGGCAATTCACAATTTCACACACACACATCTCATAGCTGTTGGAGATGGCTCTCAGCCTCCCACACTCACTCTTTCTCCTACTGAGCTCTCTCATCAACACCTCTCAGTGTAAGTTCCTCATCCATGTTTATACAAATTGGGTTTAGGACTTATGTTAAAACCTATAATGTTCTCCAAATGCACTTTGTAATAGGTATAGGTCCAGTTAATGATCACTCAATTTGTATGAGCCAAGCTTATAGTATTTGGATCAAGGATCTTGCTCAAGCCGGGAAGTCGATAAAGCTTTGGAGTTTATGTGGATGAAGAAGTTCTTGAAAGGGTATGTGCCTGGTAATGTATGTGCGAGTTGTTAATGGAGATGAGACATGAAAAGATTGCCTTGATAAGGTAACCATGAATGCACCACTTTTTATTTTATTTTTGCAAGGCTGGAATGGTTGAGGTTGCGCTTGATTTATACAAGTCTAGATTAGAGCTTGGGGTTATATCTGCATAGCTTGTCTTATAACTATCTAATTATCGCAGACAGGGGCGGAGCTAGAGTTTTATATTAGGTAAATTAACTTACCTAGCAACTATCTTAGTAACAAAGACGTTAGCTCTGGAAGTTATTCCCAATTGCGGAATCGTAATTATTGTTCAAGTGAAAATGTGTTTCCTCCTAAGCTTGCGATAAAATGACGTTTTGCATGAGATAGTCAATAAAAAACATTATGTATTTGGAATCGAAATCACCCTTATGGCAATAGATATTAACACAATTTTTTTTTAAACACTAACAGTCTTATTTGTAATACCAAAATCAAATTCCCTTTCTATAATCATCACTTTAAGAATTGAAATACTAGATCCGGTTTTGCGATCAATGCCCAACAAGGATGGAGTTATTCGTAATAGAGGTTCCAAGGGGTGCAAATGAAATGTTCAAGCAAAAGGAAAGCACATTGAGTTAGAAACATTGCTGCCATTGTAGCTATATTTAGACCTATACCCTATAATTATTCGAATTTAAGAAAGCTTTCGAAACATTTTTCTAACAATTTTTAGGGTGAGAACTTCCTTTAGCCCAATCAACACTAGTAACACAAGTAGCACTTTTGTTCAAGTTCATCTCTGGGAGAAATTTCACCTCTAGGGTTGCTACATAATGAGCTTCCATATAGCAAGGAGGCCGGTATTTGTTTGCAAATACCACCGTGTAGTATTTCCAGTATGACATGACCTCATTGTGTGTTTCGAATAAGTTTGAACCATAGAGAATTTGAGACCCATTCCTCCATCCCGAGATTAGAGAGTAGGCCGCATATGCTTGTTGTATCGGTCACGGCCTATCGGTCTCGGATCGTCGAACGTGTTCACACAACTATAATTTGACTTTACGAGGCACATATAGAAGAGAGGATAGTAAAGAGGGGATTTGGCACAAAGGAGAAACGATTTTCTTCTTAGCTGTGTCCTATGAATTCCTTAATTAAGTTGGTGGGCCCGTTCCCGCCATTGCCTCATATGAGTCATGTTATCTGCTTTTCTAGCGACTCCTATCTACTTATAAAACTTATGTAATTTATGTATGCTTATTTCCATTTCTTCTCTGAATTATTTCGTTATATTGTGCTGTGCAGGAAGCTTTCCGTTCAGTGGAAACACTCATGGCTTAACGTGCATGGCTAAAAAGACCCCAAAGGCATCTCTTATGGTCATTTATTATGTTAAGTTGACAGAGATATTTTGGGTTTCAGCTAGTCATCTTTATCATGCTTATGCGTGGTTGAAGTTATTCACCCTCCAAAAAACTTATAATAAGTACTTGACGCAGAGGGATTTGCAGCTAATATCATCTTCTGTAGTGTTAGCCGCTCTTTCGGTGTCTCCTTATGACCGCATGCGTGGTGCATCTCATTTAGAGCTTGAAAATGAGAAAGAACTCAATCTGTGAATGACTGGCCTTATTGGCTTTAATATTGAAACCAAACGTGAAAACAGGGAAGAGGTAATGTCAAACGTGATCATCTTTCTGTTGATTTTTGTATGATACTCAAGTGGTAAATTTCATGCTAACACAAGTTGTTTATGTTTTGCAGCTCTCACGGTCACTGATTCTCTCGGAACTGGTAAGATTTTGATAAACTGCAACATTTTATTAGATTACGCTTCAATTTTTATTTTTTTGCTGAGCAACTGAATGTGCATTAATCATCTTCTACATAAACGTGGTGTACACATGATGAAAGTTATGGTTTATTGTGTACCAAGCTACACATGCCATCATACTTGGGGGAGAGTTTGGAAACACTCTTAGTTGCCTCTTTGACTTCTTTAAACCTTCTAAAATATATTCCATGGGTCTAGCAAATCAGAGCAAACTCATATAAGTAAACACCCTAATGTTGCCTTCGACTCTAAACTCATATATACGACCGTGCCACTTAGGTCAAACATGTAGGAGGCAAGACCCATTGATTTGAATATCTTGATTTATGTCGGGTCACAATCTCTTTTGTTGTCAAAAATATACGGCCTCACCAACTCCATAGCATTCAACAAAAGCACCCACATGTAGCTCAATACCAATCTTTTTTAGTGTATAGAAAATAAGAATAGTGTTATTTAGTACCATTTTTGAATGATGAATAAAATATAAGAGAGGGACCATACCTTTCCTCTGAAGAAATATTTTCTAATACGAGCTAAGCCTTTTATCCCATCGACTTGCTACTTTTACATTATCCGATAGTTTATGTAAAGAAGCATAAAGCGCATTTAAACCAGAGTTAACAAAAATTTATCCCAATTTCGACAACTTGCTTCCATGTATTACTACACTATTAAAGTATATTGTACTGCTTGAAGAACCACTCAGTCAGCATCTTCAAATCGATGTCAACGTATGGGAGATGTTATTTACTGCCATTCAGCCACCCAAAATGCTAACGTGTAGGAGTTATTAATTTAGAGGGGTTAATAATAGGAGGGGCTCTTAGCATAGAGAGTATCAACTTAAATAGGTTATACCGTACACATGGAAAGTGGTTTCAAACTCATGAAGATCAATCTTGCATTGAAAGTGTACAATCATGGAGCAATGACATATAATCAAGTAGTTGCCCATAAAAGCTGCTGCCATGAAAGATAAAGGGTAATGAATAGGATTCAAAACCATATGGTGTCCATATGTCCTCTGAAAAACCTTCATACCCAATAACCAAGTTGTGAAGGAGTAGCTAGGAGCTCCAAAAATAGATAATTGGAAGAAAGTTGTCTACTCTCTCAATGACCTAAAAAAATTGCAGCTACTAGATTTCATCTGAGCTTGTGCGACAAAAGATGGATACAAACCTCATCAAGACCTTGGCTGGGAATAGTGACATAGGCGGTCTCGGAAGTATTGACCATCAAAATCCACTTTACATGTCATAAGTTTGGGTAATATACTAATGCCAGTCTTAAGTCCAAGATTTTCACCATTCCTAGTTTGCTCGAGTTCATTCATCATCTCTGATGCTAAACAAGTGTTACTTTGGACGGTTCTCCCTTTAGTGAAAGCACTTGCTCCTTTTTCACTACTCTTGATCAACCTGCTTGTTAAAAAGAAAGAAAGAATGTAGTTTCGAGAAGGGTGATTTTCGACGAAAAAGTCACGAAATGCGTTCCACTATGATGAGCGAATAAAGGACCAAACGAAAGGCAATCTCTATATGGTGAACATCGCGATACATTTTATATCATTTATGACTAACGCAGCACCACCATATTCAAGTTTGTCATATAACTGCCTGTAAAGTCGTTCCTCCATAAATCTGGTATATATACATAATCAAATATTATCGAAGGATAGCTTAAAGATAGTAGATATCGAAGCATGGTCACTCGTCATAGCGGGAAAGTCGAAAAATAAACTCAAGTATTTGGATTGAATTATTTACTGGGGTTGGCATTCTGTGGCCTTGTTTTAGGAATGTTAAGGAACTCTTAACAAATTGGAAGACAAGAAACCTTGTTGGACGAGGTTAGGTTTTATGGTGTTTTCTTCCCTTTTCAGTGAGGTGGTCTATATGGCTAGAACGTAATAGGAGGAAGGTTGAAGGGAAAGAGAAGCTAAGAGCTTTGGTTATGGTCTCTATTAAAGCTCTCATTTTTTGGTGGAGTAAGGCCACGACGGATATGCCGGGGACGTATTTTGAGTCACTTATGGTGAAGTGGAAGGAGACGATCACCGGATATACTTGACGGATAGTGGCTTGAGTAGTGGTTTTGTGGTGGTTTTTTTCCTTTTGCGTCGGTGTTTTCCTCTTGGAGATGCGTGTTTTTTTTTTTCTCTCTCTTTTGGTTTCCTCTTGTATTGGTCTTGTACTTGTTTTTACATCAATAAAATTTACACTTATAAAAAAAAGCAAACAATCACACATGATTTCTTGATTTATAGGACCAATCTAAACAACGTCAAAACACGTGTAATATTTTTCAGTCGAAGTTCTATTTTGAAGAAGAAGCTGGAGTTTAGGCAGACCCCCACCAGACTTTATTGATAAGATCACAAATTACATCTTAGGGTACTTTGTACCAATTTCATCAGCTATACAAATATTTACAGTATTTAGATCAAAGTTATAAGGGAAGATACAAAATTCTGGAGTCATCTCAGTGAAAGAAGTGATATGATCTGCAAGCCTGTTTCCTTCTCTTGGCTTGTAAAGGTGTCAAAGCTATCCATATCTGCAATGATCTTCCATGCTTCTTTTAGTTCAACAATAGCTGCCCATGGGGGATTGCATCTTCTCAGAATAACTTGAGCAGTGTAAGTTGAATCAGTAACTGTGCATAGATTCTTGACACCGACTTTCTCTTCTATATTAAGACCTTCACAAACTGCTTTGATTTCCAGAACTCCTATGCCCACTGGCAGTTCACACTTTCTGTTATAAGCCAAGATAGGGAGCCTAAAAACACCACCATAAGCGTTCCTATCAGTTGATAAGCACCCATCTGTATTGAGAATGATCATATAGTTCCACTCCTGCTTCCACATAACCCATTAGATCTGCTTTGGCTGCTTAATAATTGGATTAATCCCCCAATTCAGTACATGAATATAGTTATTGGGACCGATACCAGAATTTGAATTTTGATTTACTACATTTGTAGGAAACCTCAAAGAAAATCCTCTTGAGTGTTACTATTTGATTGAAATGTCTAGCATTTCTTTCAATCCAGGTATGATACACTGTAGCTCAGAAAGCTATTTTCAGTCGAAGTTATTAATAGAAAGCATAAGTTTATTCTTGTTAGTATTTCATATATGTTTTTGAGTGGGTGTTACTTGAAGTCTTTGAAAACAACATTTGGTAAATTTTGAAGAATTAAAGTCATCTTTATTTGTTTCATATAGATGTATTTATACAAAACAACATGAACAATTCAAGTCATACTTAGCCTTGTAATCACAATCATACAAGAACTCTAAGCATACTAGGACTTTTGTTTAACAATCCCCCACCAAGTTAGGCGGTTTTTAATAGACGAGTTTGAAACGCAAAAGCTGGAAGCGATTCTTATAAGGTCCTTCAGTGAAGATGTTTGTTAGTTGATCATCAAATGCTATAAAACGGTTCAAATGAGTGCTAAAAAGAACACATTCGCGAACAAAGTGATAGTCAAACTCAATGTGTCATTTATGAGCACGAAATACCAGATTATAGGCCATATATTTGATGCTTGGATTGTCATAATAGAGAGAGTGGTAGCTGAGAGAAAGTCAACTGCTACTCATAGAGTAGATGAAAAGGCCAAATAGTCTCAACGAGAGAGAGAGAGAGAAAGAGAGAGATTGTTTCTCTGCAATACAAGAGATTTTCGTTCCTTTTTTTGCTCCAACATCACTAGTTAGTATCTCTCTATTTAACTGGTTTCACATATCCCTTAAGATGACCCACCTTCCCAATTTTTCTTGCTGATCACGATCCATCTTTGTCGGACACCTTTGGCAACACTTTTGCAAACTATTAAAGAAGAAAGACTAAGCTATGATATAGATTGATGCAAATCTTAGATGCGGAAGACATCTAGGGTTTGCAGCAAGGAAAATAAATCTTAAATCTCTTTGGGAGTTCATTCTTTACGCAATTAATAGGTTTATGGAAATAGAGAAACGGTCGAGATGCAATCAACCTCGAGATATATTCGATGATTCTTTACTGGGTCTCTAGATTTTATAGTATGAGGTGTGAGATTCGAGGGGCTAGTAGTCAGATGTGACATTGTATTGTTGTATTTATTTAATTTATTTTGATGCTCTTGTTTTCCTCTTTTCCTTTATTTTTGCTCTTTGGTTTGTGCTTTACTTTCTATCTATGAAAGCTTTTTGGTTAATTAATAATCTATTATATCCATCTTTAAAAACAAAGAATGAAGTTGAAGCAATCCACACTGAAGATAAGAAAACTGAAAAAAAAGGAAATAGAAAGAGAAAGGTGTGTAGATAGTAAGAGGATGATCAGAGGGTATCAACACGATGAATCTTCATCTTCCTACAACTTAAAAGGAAGGAATTGTAGAACGCTTTAAGCTTCTCTTTATGAATCCAAAACTAAAGGATAAAACTATTATGATTGGAATTAAAAAGAAATAGGAAGTATATGCACGGCATGAGGAAAAAGAGTGATGCTGTGTGTAATAGTTAGACAACTTCGGTATGGCCCTTAGGCATAAGACACCCTCTAGCTCCACCATCACCAGAAGCCCAATCATCTGGAGTGATGTCCTCCGTGGTGTATGATGACATGAGCGCCTCCTTTTCTCTCCTACTCTTGTATTTTTTCGTTCTTGTGTATCTGTTTCACCCTGTTGTGCTTTTCCGCTTGTATTACCTTGGGCGGGTATCGTCTTACAAGAATTGACGGCTCTTTTGATTAATGAGTTATCATTTATTAAGAAAATAAAATAAAATAATGGTCGATAATTATTTGGCATTCTCGAGATTCTGTTAAATTGTATGTCGGTGCTACCCTATTTTAAAAGTGCCAGATAGTTTATTAGTTTGGTATATATTGTAATAACCATAAGGTATGGTAAACTTTTCAATTTGGAAGGCATTAGAGAAACACATATCTTTTGAGACATGACTGATTTCAAATTTTTACAGGTCTCTAGAGGTGTAATGAATTGTGTATCTCAGGAAGTTAAGGATCATTACCTTTTGTTGGATAGCAAATTTCTATCTTTAGATCTTGCTATAAAAATCATGGCTTTGATAACCAAGATTTCCAAGCTTGGGGGCAGGTTTTCTTCAGCTTTTTCTGTCCCCGAAGTGCAGCTGTCACAATATGTTCCCGCTTTAAAAAAGCTAGCTACATTGAGATTGCTTCAGCAGGTCCGCCGATTATATTTTTCGTATTTTCTTTTCCAGTACTTTTGTAGCAGTTAACAGTTATCTGTTTTCTGCCTTTACAGGCTTCTCAAGTTTATCAGTCGATGAAGATAGAGGTGCTGTCTAAGATGATCCCATTTTTTGATTTTCCAGTCATTGAAATTTTGTCAGTTGATGCTGTTAAATCAAATTTCATTGCCATGAAAGTCGACCACCTGAAGGGAGTGATTTTCTTTGGTTGTCTGGTAAGTTCAAGTAATGCCTTCAGATACTAATGTTCCAACTTCTATTATTTTCTCCAATAAAATGCAACTTTTAAAATTATCATAATTCAAAACATACCTCATATGCCAAATTCCCTATCTTTTAGCACACTGCCATAATATATACACTCGTTAAAGTATAGCAAGATAATTTTTCTTCGCAAAAAAAGAGTAAATTTATAGATGTTTATCATTCAAAATAGCAAATTAAGGGGAACAAAAACTACTTTGGTAACCCTAAAGTACCCTTAAACTTTCTGCTGCTACCCCCCGAACCCCCACTTTGAACCCCATGGAACAATATCCTGGTTCCGTCACTCGTGTGTGTGTGTGAGAGAGAGAGCGAGGGGGGGGGGGGGGGGGGTGTGTGGTTGAAGTCACAGAGGGGGAGCTTCCGCCTTCTGATCCCATGAGTTTGGCCATCCCTAAGCTCCGCCAAGCTCATGTGGAAAAAGTTAGTGTTTACGCAGTGTTTACCTAACTCAGAAATGCAATTTGACACTTTTTAGAACTAATATCCTCATGAGTTCTATACAACCCCGTTTCCAACTTGTGTCCCAAATCATTTAGCAAGAATTGATCTTAAGAATGGGGCGAAATATTGATCTAGTTAACAAATATAATTATAAAATTACTTTTTGAAGTAACTATATGGCCAAGTTGCTTAGAGTGCATCTTCTTTGGTAGTTTGTGTTACGAGATTACTTATCAGTATGCAAAACTCACATTTTTAATGTTGTTAATTATGTTTTTTGTTTGGCTTCATGCACTGCTTGTTCAATGGTTACATCTCCCAAATACAATTTTTAAATTTTCACTATTTTCGTTGAATGTCCCTATTGGTTCCGGTTAAGTCAACGAGCACGTTAAATGAATATGTTTTATGTACTGCAAACACTTTCAGGATTTATCTTATGTAGCTGAGATTATCTGTTTTTTTTTTTTTTTTTTATCTTCAGGATCTTGATTATGTCAGGCTTAGGGATCATTTGACAGCTCTTGCAGAATCTTTGAATAAAGCCAGAACCCTGATTTATCCTCTAAAAAAGGAATAAAAAATTGTTGAGACTTCCCCTGGTTTAGCCGAGACAATAGACAAGGAACACAAGAGGTTACTTGCGAGAAAGTCAATAATTGAGAAGCGCAAAGAAGAACAAGAGTGCCAAATGCTGCGCATGGTAATTCATTACTAATTGTGTAGCGACTCATATTTTGTAGCTCATTTGTATAGACTTTTTCGTGATTGTACACTTTATAGTAGTGGGTTCTTTTTAGTTAAGTTGCACCCTCTTGTACTATATCTCAATCTTTTGAATTTTAGAGTTTAACCCAGTCGTAGAGACTGCAGGCACTAGCCTAATTTTCTGAGATTTGTTGCCTAATCTTCTCCTACAAATCAGCCACATTAAGTCCATTCCTTTTCTTCTCTCTTGGCTCCATCAACCTGTGGTATTAGCCATGGAGATTCCAAACTACTTGACGTTAATCCTTTTTTCTAGATTGTTCCAGTAATTCAACTCATCCTTTTGAGCCTTGTATGAACTGCTCCACCATTAAACTTGTTTACCACAGCCTTTAAACTTCATAAAACCTGTAGAGAAATCTTGGAAGGTGCCTGGTCCCCGTATAGTAGGGACTCAATTCCTTAGTTGTATGAAGCTGGAGCTTGTTAGGCCGTGCCAAGGGTGATGCTTACTTGGAATCTTGGGTATCAATTAAAGTTTTTGTACAGCAGTCCCAACAATCAGTTTTGTGGATTCATTATGGAGTTTTACTCATCCCATTCCTTCCTTTTGCGGTCTGTTAAGGCAAGTATTTTATCCACGGTTATTTCATGATTAGAACTAAGTAAATGATAGATCTTGAGCATGCTTTCTAGTGCGTATCAATCTTATATAGTTAGAATAGAATATATTACTGATGGTCTTAGAATCCATATTTGGTCAAAGTTTCATCCAGGGGTTATGGCAGGTATTCACTATTACTTTGTTTTAATTTGTATAAGAAATGGCTTAACCATAGTTACTCATACTTGGATGTCATGTTGTTGTAGAATGTAGATACATATGGGGAATTACTCTAGGAGTTACTATTATATCTTGTAATCCATGGATACACTTTTCAAGTTTCATTAAGGAGATGTACATGGTAGAGGTGTTCTTTAGTCTTATCTTTAGTTGTTGAACAGATGTAGTTCTGTAGTGATGTAGGGAGCGTGTTAGAAACTCTGGCGTTTTCCTTACCATCTTTACGTTGGTACTTTTCAAGGAGAGTAGGACTAGATATTGTGGGCGTTTACTCTTAGTGTTGCTATGTAAGTTAGTCGATTCATCTTATCTTAGTAATGAGTACATGTAGTGTTTCATCTTATCTTAGTTAGAGTACGTTGAGCATCGTGATGCATACATTAGGCAAGTGATCAGAGGTTGAGTTATGTTGTACTCCTTTATGATTTTTATACAAGAAAACAAAAGCATGTCTATGGTTTACAAGGCACTCATTTTGACCAGAAGATATGATTTGTAGGTAGGGATTTGTAGTTAGTAAGGGTATTGGGTCTGATCTATGTAAGAGCTCAGGTTATCTATTAAATGTAAGTCATATTAGTGCTTCCACACTTAATTCAGGTGGTATACTTGATAGCGATTTGGGAATAAGGTGATTAATGGCTCCTTGCTTACCGAGCTGATGATAGGTGATTTAGGAACGGGTTCAGGTATTCCAATTATGGGGGCATATGGATTTTGGTACTTTATTGGGCTATTTACAGGTTATCGTTTAAAGGTTGATTATTGCTGATTCTCATATGGTTAATTACTTAATCCAAAGGGGGATTACTCCACCATGTTGCGTTGGTTAATAGGTGCGACTTATTTCATTTATGAATCAGATATATATCATGGAACCTTTGTAACTTATGAAATTGTATATAGAGTGTGAATATGTTGGTTGGTGATGAATACTTCTTACACTAAAGGGCCCTTATCTAAGTCATATGGTTATATGATAACTTAGTTTTTAGGAATAACTTATACTAGTATTTACATATGAGTCTTGAGTTTAAGAATGTGTGATATTGGAAATGGTTGGACACGTGTGGCCTGATATTATAGATATGTTAGCATAAGAACATTAAGAGATATTAGTTATATCTACTTAGGATTAGGAAGCCAGGTGATAAGCATTATTCATTGGGAGGTTAGTATTCTAAGGTGTGAGTGGAGTAAGCGGGTTCCTTATATCACTAGGACATTTGGGCGAGTCCTTTATTCTAGAACTTAGATGATTCCTTGGTATGCCTTCGTTGATAGTTAAGCATAGCTATAGATTTTTCACGAGTCGGTAGGTTGTGACTTAGATTCGCTTTCAGGTTTAGGACTTCCATTCGATATAGTCATATTGACAGATAGATTATTGGATCTTGGAGCTTTACTTCATTTGATAGAGTCCCCACTTGTTATTAAAGTGAGGGTTCGCTTTCAGGTTTAGGACTTCCATTCGATATAGTCATATTGACAGATAGATCATTGGATGTTGGAGCTTTACTTCATTTGATAGAGTCCCCACTTTATATTAAAGTGAGGGTAGATAGATCATCTGGTTGTAAGAGCGGTAGGTCTTTTGATATAGTCCCAGATGCTGATTAGGCATGGGCAGACAAATTATTTGATTCTTCTTGGATTCAAACTTCATCTTTTCCATTCCGTTGGGCGACTTCGAGTTAATGTATATAGTAGGCTATGCTGTTACGGTCCTTGGGTTCGATTCCCTAAACAAAAGATTCGGTTACTGCTAGTCATTGTTTCAGTGTTGCAAGCCCCTAAATTATACCTCAGTTACCTATCGGCCTTTACATTCTTGTGAATACTCCCCGTGGGCATAGATCCCTAAAAGTAAAAATAAATCAAGCTTTAGACTTGTAGGTTGAAACTCCTTGAACACCCTGATTAGGTGCGTTACCCGCTAATTCCTGGCTCAAGAAAAAGGAATCCGCCAATCCTTGGCTTGACAATAAGGGATACGTTTATGTTAATTACAGAAGGGTGCGAAAGTGTGGTCCCACTGAATTAAAAGTGACCCTGTGTACTTGACTTCCTAATTCTCTTTCCACATCTACCGTGCCTCTAAGGTCGTAGTAGTTAGATCTAAGTTTGGCTATCGTTAATATCTTGCTAGGATATTAGTTTTTCTTAGACCGCATTCTTTCAAACTTGTAGCTTGGTTGATCTTCTCTTATACTTCCCTTGGGTCCTTCATGACTCTTTATTGTGATTATCTTGGTCTGTCATGTGTTATGACCTTTGGATATTTGTACTTGCTGGGCGTTGCTTGCTGACGCCTTGCGCATATACTTTTTCAGGTGAATCGTTGCAGTAGCGATGGTAGTGAGTTGGAGCAAGCCGGACTTGCCAGTTATGTAGTTCTAGTTACCAATATGGTAATCATTTCTAATTATCTCTCCTTTTTGATTATTCTTCCGCTGCGTAGTTTCATAGTGTTGTAGATGCATTTACGATTTGTTTTAAATTGTAGTACGTCTTTTGGGGGTTCATCTTTAGGATGCCCGACGTTACACCTCAGAATTCGTGTTCTTAATAGTTTATTAAGAGCCAATTTTGGGGCATGACAAATTGCTCTCTCAAACCTAGTTAGAAAACTGTCTAATTCATGTATATTCACATTTTTGTTTTATAGAAAACGTAGTTTGCATAATTATTTGCATAATAGTTATAGGGGTTTTTGAATTATCAAATATATTATTTTTATGAAGATATGTAATAATATAGTACACTCTATAACTTACTTATACTTCCACATAGGTTCTCAATGAGTGTTCTGATGTCAAATCTGACCTTATATTATTTTCCATACGCTTGCCATATACTGATACTAATGCTTTTTCTCTTTATCTTCTCTATGTAACATATTTGCATGTTCCAGTTTAATTCTAGCTAGTCAAGTCCCAAAATCTTCCCTCCAGCCCATTTGAAGCTGATAATCAGTTGTCCTGAGAAATTGGGCAATGTTACTTTGCACATTAACAAAGATGTTTTGGTTCCATGGTCTCAGAGCCTTCTTTACCAGCTTCAGCTTGTACATCAAGGACTACAAACAATTCCCATACACACCACATGGCCAATTTTGATCAACCAGGTTGAGAAAAGATTCATGTGAAGCCCACATTCTAAAAAACTTAAAAGGTCTGGACCTTTAAACAGTTTATCTTTGAAGCATATCAAAAGTGGAGCATGATCAGAGGATATGCCCTATCTAGATGAAATACTTTGTAAGCGGGAAAACGCACCACAAAATCAGCATTACAAAACAGCCTATCAAGACTTACGCATACCCTTGCTGCCCCAGCTCTTCATTGCACCATGTGGCTTGAACCAACAAAAGAAGCTTCAATAAATCCTGTAGCTTGCACCATACGTTCAGAATCTCCCATGGATGTTTGATTGGACATTCTTCTCCCAATTTTCTCACTATTATAATCTCCAACCATAGCCCATGGACGACAAATAAAATAGTGTTGGATATCATGATTAAATCATCCCACAAGTGTCTCCTATCCAACACTCCACAGTTAGCATACATATAAGTAACCTGAACACCCCAATAATTATTACAAGTTATCTCACAGTGAAGAAACTGATCAGATGCAGACACAACATCAATAGAGTAGTTATTCCTCCACATAAGCCAAATTTTACAACCATTTATTCCGTCAGAAGCAAACTCACTATAATTTATTCTGTTAGACACCTTTTCTAGTTGACCGACGTCTAGAAAAGGCTCAAATGACACTACAACTGAAAGTCTATGAACCCTTACAAGTTTTCTTTTAAGTGGTTCACAATCTTATTATTTCCTACACCCCTGCAATTAAACACTAAGATAGATCAAAACATTGAAACTATTTATTAGTGGCAATTGATTTGCTCCTAGTGACCACACTCAGAGCAATAAGATTCTTCTTTCTCCCTATCCAAACATGAGTAATAAATCCATCTAGTGCATTCTTGTACACCATTTGAGGCAGCACAGTATCTCAAACAAAGCCTCTTTCTTGAGCAGCAAAGCTATCACCGCCATCTGTCTTGGGTATCACATTATTTTCACAAACAGCTTGAAGGCCATCAGCAGCATTGCCCTTATCCACCTCTGCATCATTGAACTGCTCCAAAATAGCATTGACTTGCTCCTCGATATCATCAGTACCATGGTTATTCTTCTCATAATCAGCGCTTCACACTAATTCACCTTCTTCCTTGTTTTCTTCTACTTCCAAAACTTTGAAACCGTTCTCATGGTCAACATCCTAAGGTAAATTATCATCATGAAATACTTGAGGCTTAGGCATGGCATGATTATTGGCCACTGCTTTTGTCTTAGACAGATTCTGAGCCAGAGGTTCCTTGATTACACTTCCTTTGCCCTTGCCCTTCTCCATTACACCAATCTTAACAGGAGATTTGTGAGAAACAACCTTCTTTTTTAACTTCTTTGATATCTGCCCTCCTCATTCTTGTTTTTTTTTTTTTGGAAATTCTTAAAAAGAAGGATCCAGCTCCACTCTTTCTCACTAATTAAACCTTTTAAGTCATTTCGTGCTATCCACAGAAATAACTTGGCTGCAAGGCTCTTGTGATGAAGATATTTTACTAGTTGGCAGTTATCTGGACACACCGAGAAGGTCTGGTGTCTTGTTATCTGGTGCAAATCGTGCTCAAATCTGCTTCTTCCTCTGGCTTCTCTTGTAGAAAACCAATAAAGACACTTTAAGAGCTTTAATCTAGTAAGAGAAACTAAGGGATGTTTTTTGGAAGTACGTACATACAAAGCCAAAAGCTACTTTGAACAAGATTTTACCAAGACTATTACTAATGTAATATGGGAAGGTGTGGCTGCTAAAATCTGAAGGTGTCTTGGGTCCAAAGAGTTTGGGAAACTGTCTCACATTTTTATTGTGAAGGAAAATCGTGAATCTTCTCACAAATCTACACTTAGTCTTTGTGGTATTTGGATGAAACAAAATACCTCAAAACTCATTCCTATTGGAATGTGGAGATGGCAGCAGATTGTTCATGGGGCTGGAACTTTCTCCTTAAGGAACTTTATGACCAAATACGGTAGGATTGTTACTGGGGATGGATGCTCTGCTCTGCTCATTACTGAACTGACCCTTTCTAACCTAAAAGTATTCTCCAGATATTTATTAGCTCTACTAGATTTACATCCTGGATAAATGTTTCTGCTAAAGTCTCTCGCTTATATTGAGAACTAGAGCTGGATATTCCCCCTTGGGATGAGGTTGGCCTACCTACTACCCCTTTCCAAGTGACGAAGATTCTGTACGAACGTGTTTGGGAAGACCCGTCTATACAAACTAAAACTGGTGTAAGGAAAATCTTTTCAGGTAAAGATTGTCCCAAAGATTCATTCATTTCATCTCATGGTGTCTTTATATGGTTGACTAATTACACATGATTTTCTGTTGTAGCAAGATTCAAGCCTGTTCTTACACCATATGAAGAGAACTGTAGCCATCTATTCTTTTCGTGGTTTTTTTTTTACCATTTCATTCCTTATTCCCTAGTAAACTGTTCTTTTTTTTCAGAGCCCTTTTGAATCCTTTCTAATTAGTCTTTTGAAACTGAGTGACTATACGTTCATTCAACCCAGATGAATATCCTAATCACTTATCCACCATATTTGGAAGGAAAAAACATGAGAGTATTACAACCAAAGAGCCTGTTACTTGCATTATCATATATACTCTTTGAAGTTAACCTCAAAGAGTATTATCATAATTTCAAATGCAAGTGTATAGGGTGTATACACTCAATTAAGATGAAGGAAGAAATAAAGTTAGACAATGGAGATAACAATAAAGTCAATTACCTCCGAATATTAACATCAAATATTGAATGGCCAACTGAAACAATATCTGGAAGAAACGTCAACTGCAGCCGATTAACCATAATTACCTGAAACATGAAAATAAGTTTTGGAAACTTGCAAAGAAGTTCTATATGAAAACAAGTCCTAATCGAACAAGTATACTTCTGTTCGAACTATAGCCGAATGGTGCACAACATTAACATTCCCTCACTCTTGGCTTTCAAAAGAGGTTTGATTGATGTTCTTCGAATCGTAGACTCCAAACAGACTGTTCCTTGATTGAATTCAATCCCGTAAGTTCGAAGACTCCAAACATTGCCTATCTTCTTAAAACAATATGGTTCACTAAGTGATTACTTAAATAAAAAGGGCCTCTTAGGCTATCTCATACCCAAACAAGGTTCTTTCTTTTGAATGAATTAAAGGCTTGTTTGATCTCTACTTCCCCAGACAACTAATTTCTAAACGAGAGTTATCTATTTGGTGATAAAATTGTAGCAAAACAGAACCCATTGCATAATTTAACAGAAATTGAAAGATTAGGTATACCTCAGAAGTCGATTCTTCCCCAATATGGGGCACTAATGAACAATTAAGGTCTTCTAAAGCAGAATTTTTCACCTCTTTTGACACATAAGAGTTAGAAGTCCAGTCAGCAGCTCAAATTGTAAGCAGCTCAAATTGTAGAGAAAGTAATAGAATCTCCAACAGCTTTTGGTGCTTGAGCTGGAGGGATTGGGTATGATGTTGAGAATGGGCAGGTTCTTGGGGTGGATCTTGGGTCACTGTCCAAACCGTTAATTCCGGACTAGATTTATTAGGGCCGTGCAGTGGCTCGCAAACCACACAACTGTCAATTCCATACTATATTTGATCTGATTTTTTCCGAAATTAGAGAAACAATTTTGAGTATTACGGTTTTGATGATAATATTTAGTTCAACAAAAATTGAGTATACCTCAGAAGTCGATTCTTCCACAATTTGAGGCTCCAATGAACAATTATGTCTTCTAAAGTCGAATCATTCGCATGTGTTCACACATATAAGAGTTGGGGGGGGGGGGGGGGGGGGGGGGGGGGGGGACTTAACTCTGCAATTGGAAATCAAAGAGTGGGTTAGGAGTTGAAACTAGAGAGAAGACATGAACCAGAAGAACTTCACCGACTCAAGCAGCTCAAATTTTAGAGAATGTAAAAGCATCTCCAACAGTGTTTGGTAGGGCAGTACACCAAAAATTGAAAACCTGGAAAACCGACCCAACCCGAATCGAACCGCCGGGTTTTATCGGGTTTTACATGAGCCGGTTCGGTTCTGGAATTTGAAAACCCAATCAATTTGGTTCAATTTTGGTTTTTAGCATCACAACCCGACTTAAAACCGAACCGAGGGAGGGGTATATTAGTAAAATGAACTTCTTTTAGGTTTAAGTTGTTAAAAAGAGTAAAAAAAGTATTTCTTCTCTCTACATTGCCTCCTTCTAGCTTAACTTTATCCCACTCGGCATTTCCCCCCTTTATTTATACTATGGCACAACACATCGCAATCCACTGCTTAAAGAGAACCAACGTTCTTATAGTATGTATTCTTCAATATGTAGTGTTCTTTAGAAGCTTATAAGATAGGTAGAAATGTTCAAGTCATCAACCTAATAAAAATAAAGAGATAATCTTTGAATTGGGGATTTGCTGACATCAACTATCCAATGATGACTATTTACTCCTAATCTCCTCTTAATCTATTTTTACAAGGTTTTGGTTTCTAAACTTTCCCTCTTTGATTTCATGGAAGAAAGGAAACCCGAGAATGAAACCCGACTCGATTCGAATCAGCCAATTCGATTTTAGATCAGTTTTGTTGTTGATTAGGGTTGGTTTTGGTTTTGTTCAATCAAAACCTAGAGCTTACGGTTCGTATTTGGTTTTACCTTCGAACTGGGCTGACTAGAACCTTGAACAGCCCCAGGGTCTGGTGCTTGAGCTGGAGTACACATGGATGGATTGGATCGAAAAAGAGGTTCATACAAATAATTATAGTTCCTATGTAGCTCTTTCATCTCATGTGGAGCTGCAACTTTTTTCGATATTTCTGAAATTTGATTCGATTTTTTTCAAATTTTTTGAAATCCGATCCGATTATTTTCAAAATTAGGGAAACAATTTTGAGAATTGCGATTTGATGATATTGTTTAGTTTAAAAGAAATTGAGAGATTGGGTATACCTTAGAAGTCGATTCTTCTACAATTTGAGGCTCAAATGAACAATTAGGTCTTCTACTTTTATTATCTCTAGAGTTGTAAACTACTTTATCAACAAACATAGAAGTTGTAATTAGTTGGCAATATAGAAGTAGGTTATAAAGTAGACTAATTTGTTGCTAAAGTTGCATATAAAATAAAATCACATACTTTTCCTCCTAAAAAAAATTACGTACTTTTTCACAATTTAGAGCAAACTGTTTCTAGAAAATTATCTCAATAACAAGCTGCTGTGTAGTTAATTATATCTCTTGAATCTTATATTGCATAAATTGAAATGATTTCGCCAAACTCATATCACATGGGCAGGTGTATCCTCCCATGGTCGTCTCCTTCTTCGTAATAATTAAAAACAATGTATATGCCAAAAGACCTACACATGCTAAACACACTATGACCATTGACAACATCAATTGTCCCTTTTTTCTCTTCTCTCTTCTACACGTCTCTGGAGGCGGTCCTAGTCAATTCTAAGACTATGTTGTTGTCCAATGTCCTTCTATAAGTCGGTCGGCCTTCTACTCCACAGTCTACTTCTCATAAAATGTATGTCACTTAGGGCGTGTGATTAGAACTCCCTGAACTCCCTCATGCATGTAACCTAATTGTTTCAATTTGATATCGTAGATTTTTTGGAAGTGTGATTACTTGATTAATTTGTAACACTTAATCGTTCAAGATCCAAAATGCCTTTTTTGATTCTTTTGGCCCATCTATCAGACCATATAGAGGAAGAGTTCCTAAAATCAGATACCTGTATCACGAGGCAAAATCAATGGTCTAAGCGACCTCTCAAAACAAACCTCCGCATCGCCGTTCGAACGACAATAGGACCCGTTCGAACGGATCCAAGCAGGTTGTAACTAGATCAAATTTTAGGCAAAAAATTGATCTTTGTTCAAACGACTATGAGGCCCGTTCAAACGACAATGCACCTCCAAGTATTCCTCCTTTATACCCAACCCAAATCAAAATCCGTTGAACTCTCAACTCAAGCACTGTTGAAGGTGAAAAAGCTGAAGTAGACAATCTTACTTATATATCTCTTGCGCCATTAATGGGAGCCAAGAAATCAACAAGAGAGCCAAATGAAGCGATTTCAATAAAAAAAAAATTATTGCTTGATTTATTTCAGGTATGTATGATTATCTCTTTGTTTTTGATTGCTTTAGTTAGAATTTAGGTTTGAATTTGGTTCCCAATGATGATTTTTCTCCAACCATTTGTGTTAGGTTTACAGTTTACTATATTGTAGTTGAAGAATAGTTGAGGTGATGGTACAGTTAGGATAGTGATTGATTCTTGGCATAGGAGGAGACTGTTACTAGATTGGTGTGGAGCTTAGATCCATAATATGTACAAGAGAGTGTTACTAGATTGGGTACTGAAATCGTTGGTCGAATCGATAATATGTAAATTAAAATTACTAGATTGGCTTTACAAGAGGCGAGCTTTATACGGTTTAATAGACTTATAGTAACATAGAGAGAAAAGTCGGTTCTGGATCGAAAACATTATAAGAACTTGGTCAAGAATGGGTTTTCGATCAGCTTTATGTACTCAATTTAGGACCATGGATTTTTTTGCTCCTTTACGGTGATAAATTGTTGTACAAGAATATCTGGACCAATTGGAACGACTTGGAAAGCTTACTGTTAAACCTCCAGGCTCGTTTAGATTGATTGTTTTGTTCGTGTTTTGCGAGATGAGAGGTCAAGGGAGAGGTAACTCTGTTGAATTTCTGCACCTTAATTCATGTTATAGATCTGACTCAAAGGCCGAAAGAAACGTCGTTGTCAAGAAAACCACTTAGATCTATTAAGTATTAATGAACTCATTTCACCACAACCACAACCACAACCATGGTGCATCTCCCTTTTAAAATACCGACAGCCACATCATCTCTTCAGATCAAATGTTTTATACTAGCAGAGATTGCAGATAGAAAAATCTGGTGTTGTGCTATAATTGTGATGAGCAGTACCTATTTCTGATGGACGGAGATTGGCCGGAGGCGGTAGAAGAATCTATGACGATTTGGGTGATCACAATGATTTAGATTGCATGGTAGCTGATATTTCTTGTCATCCAATTGGTGAGAAATATGTCATGGTAGCTGACAATTCTCTTCACCATTGATTTCAGTATTATACTAAAAATCAGATTGCTACTAATGAGTCCTCGCAATTCAATGGATAGTGGACATTGCTTTTGCAATGGAAGATGCCCCAAGGTCCACGTACAAATTGAGCATCTTTTAAGTTTTGATCCGGTTGATTTCCTCGTCTTTCTATTGGGTGCATATGGTATATACTCGGTGCACACTGGTTATGAATGCTTGGACCAGTTACATTTAATGATGATGAACTATGGATGTGTTTCCATATGAAGAACAATATCATGAAATCAAAGGTACTAGATTCAAAACGGTGATTTCAGAAGTATCATTATATTGCGTTGGAGTCTTGGAGAAAGCTATTAATAATAGTGATGCTCATGGTATAATGTCTCACATTAATGTTGTCCATGGACCCTGATTATCACACGACTATATTGGTATCCACAATTTGGTATCCTATATCTATCAAGATAGGCAGATATATTCAGGGAGTCTTCACAACTACCACCAATTAGAACTTGTGACCATCAAATTTGCTTGCTAGCTGGGAAAGAGCCACCTACATACGACTATATTGGTATCCACAATTTCTGAAATCTAAGATTGAGAAAAGAAGTATGTGAGCTAACTGACTCAAGTCTTATTCGTCCCAACATAAAACTTTAGCACCCTCTCTTTGCCTGTTCTCTAGTTCACAAGTTGGATTGCACAAGGGGGATGTGCGTTAATACCAAGTACTTAATAACATCACCATTAAAAGTATGTTTCCCATTCCTGTCATTGTTGAGCTACGCGGAGCAGTGTGATTTAACAAACTATTTAGGATTAGATCGTCACCAAATTAGTGTCCATGAGACAAATATTCCCAAAATGGCATTTTGAACTCGTGAGAATGGTTACGAAAGCCATTTGAACTTGGAGATGCCCTCGACTTTGCAGTGTCTAATGTATCGGTGTTCTGGCCATTTCTGCCAAACTTCGGCTTTGTTTTCTTTGATGACATGTTTTATTGTAACAGCCTTGATTGTAATTGGGAACATCTAGATTTGGTGTTCCATGCGTTCCATAGGGAATCAACTCTTTGTTAAGCAACATAAATATACATCTGTAGTTTTTGGAGCAAAAAAGGGTTTCATGTTTTTCTGGGTTTTATAGGCTGTTATAGAAAATGTGTTCTCAATTATGATTCAGTTACTGCTCTCTACTGCACAACCCCTGATGAAACGAAATGCCGAAGAATATCATACCAAGCTTGAGTTGAGAATTAGTGATTCGATCGCACCCGGAAGCGTGATTTATTGACCTAGCCTAGGTGTCAGTGATAGCGTAGTTGCAAGAATAGGGGCTGAAACATATTGAGCGGCTAATGTATGATGCTGACGCTATTCTATAGTATGTGGGCCGCATTTCTGCTAGGGGAAAATAAGTGATACGAAAGGAAAGCTTCGATCGAGAAAGCGTTAGAGAGATCACCCTATATATCACCAGCACCAGCTCTTCACCTTAGCGAGTGGCCTGTGCTAAACTACAATAAACCAAGGAAAAATCACCAGTTAAAATTGGGGTTCGCCTAAGATACCGAAGAACATCATACCTAGCTTTAGTTTAAAATTAGTGATTTGGTTTTGCTCTTATTATCAATCCTTGGTATCTAAGCATGATAATCCCAATCTATCGCCGACCTGTACATTTCAAGGTTCTTCAGCAGATAGGATAAGTTTCTTATCAACTTGACCTTCCTTTTGTATCTCATATTCACCAGTGTTTTTTTCTCCTGAAGAAAAAGCTAGGGAGTTAAGCTGATTTTATTCAAAACTTTCTCGATGGCGTTATACAAGCAGAACCTGTTGCAATTATTGACCGTCGAATGGTCAGACACAAAACATCGTTGTTACTGAAATCTTAGCATATTGGGCAAAATCATGTCCTGGAGAAAATTTTCTTTAGGCTTCCTAACTTTTCAACCTTGAGAATAAGAATTTACTGTAGCAAGATGAATAATGGGATCTCATGTAAGTGTCATAAGATTCATAAGTCCCAACTACTAAAAGTACGATTGTTTAGTTAGGATATGTTAAGATTTGATTAGTTCGTTAATCAAAGCACTGTTTGTGATTGATTCTTGGAATAAAAGAAGGGAATAACATTTCTGCTAATTCCTTTTTCTTTCAATCTCTCTAGATTTTCACTTTCTCTCTCTACATTATCCTTCTCTTTCTAGATTTTCCCTTACTCTCTCTAGTTTCTCTTTAATTCTAAAACCTACATTTCTCGTGAAGTTCTCACTAGGAGGTTTGCACTGGATACTGTGAAGACACATATTCAAAAGCATCAGTAAGATGATCCTTACGTAGCATGTGAACTCTAGGCTTGATAATCGGACCGTAATCTAGCTGTGGGCATTCTAACACGATGGAATTCAAGTATTGGGGATACTTTCATATTTTGAAATCTCACCGCAAGAGATCTCTATCTTGCTCTGTGTGGAACTTCGTAGTCGTGATGGTAAAATTCTCGTACCCTGTGGATCGTAGTGACGATTATAGTGTGGTTGATCTCGCATTTTAGCTCCCTTAGGTTGTTCACTGTTGAGGAGGTTGCTGCTCTAGGCGTGCTTGTCTAGTTGCTCCAGCTTAGTTTCCGTAAAGCTCCCCTAGGCCGTTCACTGTTAAAGAGTTCTTTCACAGTGCTGCACTTTCTTCTTCTATGCCGCTTCTTTATTACCATGTTTCCCAAGGTGGATACCCAATGTGGTTTTGGTAATTACAGGCCTATTAGCTTGTGTAATGTGGGTTAAAAGATCATTTCTATGATTGTTTCTGGTAGACTTAGCTCTCTTTTACCTAAATTGATTCCCGTCTATCAAGTTGCTTATGTTTAATGCCTGATATTAGTGAAGGTATTTGCTTGGCTCGGGAAATGGTTGGTGATCTCATGTAATAGTTTCATAAAGAATAGTTAAGGTGATGGTATAATGGGATCTCATGTAGCACTGTCGTAACTAATAAAAATGACATTATTTAATGTAGTTAGGATAAAATTAGATTTTGTTAGTTTGTTAATCAAATCATTGTAAAGTGATTGATTCTTACCATAGGAGAATTGAGTAGTATTTCTACTAATTCGCTTTTCTCTCTCTAGACCTACATTTCCATTAAATCTCATTACTTAGCGTGGAGCTTTGATCCATGGCCACTTATGTCCAAGTGACTGCTACTAGATTGGGTACTGAAAAATTGTTGGAGTAGTTGGCTGAATCGATAAGATTTCGGATCAGCAAACTAGACTACTCAGTTGTTGACAGTATGTCAAGAACACCAAGTTCATTTCAAAGAAGATCGTAACAGAATTTATTATCGTTTTATGGAAATCAAGGATAATTGCGATGAATTCTCTAGCAAAGCACCATGAGAAGAGACGAAAAAGTCAACCAGGCAATTAGCTCCAGGAAATTTGTCGAATCTAGCAGGTGTTTTATAGGAACCATTTGTTATCGCAAAAATACAAACTTGTTTTACAAAGTTCAGCTTTCCGCAGTGTCGTTCGGGCCTGATTATTCTTCATTTACAACCAAGTTATAACTGCATATAAGATTTACATTGCTTCATTTAACTCAAAGGAAAAGTGTAGAGGTGTCAGAGGCTATTTTGCTAATCCTACGTGCCTGGGGCAAGGTTGAACTCTGAATAATGCGGGAGCAGGCGGACATGGTCATGGAGGTTTTTCAATCAGCTTCATCTACTCCATTAAGGACTAAGGAGTTTACTATGCCAGGACTCGTTTACTGTAGTAAATTGTTGTACAAGTTCATTGATCTCATTGTGATACAAAAAGTTAGATTGCCATGGACTGGGTAGTGGACATTGCTTTTGTAGGGGAAGATGCCTCAAGGTCCCCGATTGAAACCTTTTGAGTTTTAATTAGGCCAATCTCCTCTTCTTTGGTGGATATGTTATCATACTAGGTGCACAATGGTTGCGAAAGCTTGGACCGGTTGCATTCAATTTTGGTGAACTATGGATATGTTTCCACGTGAAGGACAAAATGATGAAGTCAATGGTGCTAGATTCAAAATGGTAATTTCAGAAGTAACATCATATAGCGTTTAGAAAGCTATTAATAATGGTGATGATCATTGTATGCTCTTTCAATGTTGCCCTTGATAATCACATGATGAATTCATCGTCTTCTATTAAAATATGCTGATAATTTCAAAGAGCCTTCACAGCTAACGCCAATTAGAAGTTCATGATTCAGGATCGGTCCTTACCATTTTCACTTCAAACATTATTAGTCTATCTCGTGTACTTGAAATTTAGTCGGCTAATTTTCCATGCTATGATAGGGTGTTGTTGGTATATAGTTCAAGAAATGTGGTATACTAGGTCCACCAGATATGAATGTCATGTCCTTTATCATATGTATCTGTCTCCTATCTGCAGTAGAAGTTATGATGGGTATTGTGGCTAACATATCTTTCTTCCCTCGCGGAAGAGAAGACCTAAAATGGAAGTAGACTAGGTAAGTGTTTTTTTTCTGTACGTTCTTTCGGTACTCATCTTATGAGCTGATGAAAGACATTGAGAAATATCTATTAGGAAGTTCCCTGTGAGGAATTGAGTCTTCTCCAATATTTGTTTTATCTATTTTGCGTGGTTTAGGAATGCATCTTGACTCGTGACACCTTCGAAGAAACAGATGGACAGTGGCCTCAGGCTGTTTTAGGTCGGAGACAATTTGGTGCACTATCTCCTGTTTTATTGTTCTTCTCAATCTTGGGTTGGGAACATTTCTCGCATTTTTTTGTTGTGCATACAGAATTCAAGAAAAGATCGGGAAAATTCTGTGGGGCTTCCTTCGTACACAATCTGTTGTGTTCTATAGATAGAAAAGAACAATTGAATCTGTACTAGGAAGAGGGAAAAATATAGAAGCCATTGTTTTTTAGGTGTATGCACGCTACTACTATAATGGGCTCTAAATTTGCTAGCATGAATGAGGGTTAATCAGAATTGAGGATCTATTGATGGGACGAGTTCGTGATGTAAATTCTATCACCCATCTTGCTTCTCTTATAAGCTCAACACTGTTGATCACAGTGCATTACTAAATAACTTTTTAGTTCAGTAGATGAAAATTAAATTCGAATGGAACACAATTTTCGTCCAGTTATTTGGTCCTGGGAAATGTCAGCTCTACCCCTTCCAAATGATTAGTCGATTGACACCATCCTTTGAAGATGGCAAGCTAGAAAGGGCACTATTTACTACCTTAGAGAGGTTAGATAATAATGCTGCATTTCAACAATAGATATGCAAAAATAATTCTATTTTGTAAATGCGGAGAAATTCCTGTGATAGAATCAACTCATTACCCCCCCCCCCCCCCCCCCCCCCCCCCGCCCTCTTTTCCTTTTGATGATACAGGGATGTTTGGGGTATAATCAGTGCGTTTAAACTTTGGTTGGAACAATCAATCAAAATTGTTTGTTTAATTTATAGCGATGGACGAAAATAAACAACTTTGGAAACATGAAAATGTGAAAAATAAATCAAGAAGACTACAAAATAAAATTTACTAGTAGTTGACACTGGTATTAATCACATATTTCAAAGAGATGCTCCTCACCAACCAATAAATCATCGTTCAAATATTCGATCAATAAGTGTTCGATATATCAAACTCTTGACTTGGACAGCAAGAAGCACATAAAAGTTATTTGGAAATTAGAAAAAGAGTAGAAACAAAGACTATATCAGACAAGAAGTTCGGTAGAAGCAAGAAAACTCTAGCTTTTCTTCATGATCAGACGGGTTACTTGAGCCCCTGCAAACTGCGAAAAATTCCTATGATGTAGCGGTTTTAGGGCATCTAAATTCTACATTTCAGGTAATTACGATTTAGAACATGTAGTTGTAAATACTTGCTATCCACCTCAAATTGTTGAATCGAGTCAAAGTGTGTTAACACCGAAGAGATGGTACCAAAGTCCGTTCTCTTCCTTGGGAAATCGTTGTCTTTCATCGCATGTGGGTGCGAGGAGCGATGAGGAGGAAGATAATGATAATGGGGTGGAGTCAGATGACGAGTTGGAGCTCTCTGATTATGATATGCAGGGGGCTTTAAATGAAGCTAGTCACAATGGTGTTGAGAGTTTGGAATCTGGGGATTCCCCAGAGAGTTAAACAAAGCTCACGGATTAATTGAGGTTATTAGGGGTGCTCTAGCAAAGTCGGTTCCTGATGTTCTCGATAAGTGGGTGAAGGGTCTGTGACTTTACAGACTATAACTACTTTTTGATTATGATATAAAAGGGGAGTTGGAGCTCTCTGATTATGATATGAAGGGGGCTTTAAATGAAGCTACTCACAATGGGGTTGAGAGTTTGGAGTTGGGGGATGCCTCAGAAAGTAAAACGGAGCTCATAGATTTATTTGAGGTTATTAAAGGTGCTCTAACAAAGTCGGTTCCTGATGTTCTCCATAAGTGGGCAAGGAAGGGAAATCTTTGAATCGGTCTGTAACTTTACAGGCTATGGCTACTCTCTGGAAACGTCAGATGAATTTGAAAGCCAAGTTGTTTGGAAGCAAATCAGGGGGTTTACAGTTCTGGAAGAGTATGCTTTCGCGATAGATGTGTTTGCAAGAACTAGTGGCATGGAGGAACGAGGATGCTGAGAAGTATATGATGAAGATACCCAAAGCTTTTGAAGGACAGAAATTTTACGATGCAATGTTGTTTAGCTGGATCCGCCAACTGAGCACGAGGAAAGTGGAGGAATTATTCAAAAAATGAAGGATTTTGGGCTCATTTCTGTCTTTAGCTGCAACCAGATGTTGATGCTGACGTGCTGTACAAGCGAGGCACTACAAAGATAGGTAATATTCTATTGTTTATGGACATCAGTCCAACTCTTGTCACATACAAGATCTTAATAGACAGCAAAGGTACCAAAGACATACAAGGGATAGAGAAGTTGCTCGAAGACATGAAGGCAAAGGTTTTGAGCCAGATGTCTCTTTACAACCTACAGTTGCTGGACGTTACATCTCTGCGGGTCTCAATGAGTTAGTAGAGGAGATAGTGAAGGATATATTAGCGGGAGACTTGAACAACAATCGTATTATTTGCAGGGCCTTATTGCCTTTATATGCAAACCTTGGTAAGTATGACGACGTAGAGAAAAATTGGAAGATGTGCGAGCCAAATCCTTGGCGTGAAGAGCATCAAGCTGCTACGTAAGCATGAGGCAAGCTAGGAAGGATAAAAGACGTTCAGGAAATCTTCAATAATATGAGCGAGAGCTGGAAAAATGAATCTTATCATACACTTTTGGAAGTCTATTTAAACAATAAGTTGCTAGACGAAAGGAAAGATCTGGCAAAGTATATGGATACTAGTGGATGCGTTTTGCGTCCATGGACTTTTTGAATGCAGTTCTGAAGCTCAATTTGGAGACTGGTGAGGTGGAGAAAGCTGATTCGACCCTGACAAGGATGTCAAGGATGAATACTAACCGAGGCATGTCACTTATTTTTCTATCATGGATGTGTGCATGAAAAAGGGGGATATCCATAACGACGAGAAGATTTTCCACTTTGATACGGAGGTCTGGGTATATTATAAGGCTCCCCTTTATCAGTGTTGTCCAGATTTACATAAATGGTAACTCTCCTGCTTATGGACTCTGAGAGAGGATAAAGGCTGATAAAATAATTCCCAACAGAGAGCTTGAATCACAGCTGGCCTGTGTTGATGCCTTCAGAAAGTCAGTAGAGTCTGTCGACTGAGTTGGTCTAGGATCAAAAAAATTGTTGAACTTGAAGCTGCTAGCATGTGTATCCATAAAGAACGTTTGGATCAATCAGCTGTAAAAGTTAGAATTTAAGTGTTGCTCTATCAATCCTAATGATTTTGCATGGGATCTTTGTTTTTACTATCGTAATAGGTTATTGGAGTTTCTACTCAGCTTGCAAGTTTATGTCATGTTTAAACAAATAAAAAAATGCTGTTGACTTATGTTTGTATTTTGACGTTGTAAGGCTTTGTTGTAGTTTTGGCATTTCCTTAACCTTTTTCATTTTTGGCTTTTTTTATTCAGGTTAAAGCATCTGCTAATCGCTATGTTTACAAACAGATACATATATGAGATTGTCAAACAAGGACCCACTATTACTTGATCAATGTCCAGCTGAAGGTATTGCTTTCCTTCTATCTTTGTAGGGCTTATTTACTGATATGCACTGCGACTTAAACCTACCAACCGTAGTGCATTACAACAGAGATGATGGTCGTAATACAAGTTTTTTCATATGGATTCTGTAAATTATCGGTTCCGATTCTATGGTAAATTAAGTCATAAAGATAAATGCAAATTAGTCAGCTTTAATAATTGCTCAACTGGCGTCCATAAAAGAAATGGCAGTAATGTTATAATGTGCATTCGCTCCTCTTTGTCCTCTCTTCGTCTACTAATAATCTATTCATCTTTAGTTTCATTTGTTGTGGTTGAATTTTGTTGAGTATCTGATGTAATACATGTTAGTCTAAGCTATTGCTATGATCAAAGTCGAACGATGCATATCAATTGGGCATAAAGATAAAATCCCATTGTTGGATATATTAACTTTTATGAAATTTCTTCGAGAAGAACTGTTGCTTTTGCTCGAGTCCTACAGTCTACATTGTCTTTATGTCTAAGGGCAACCAATGAGTTTTTTTTTCTAATAGATAAGAATTTTAGAATCATAAAAACAATAGCTAGACATGTGTTATTTAAATCTTACCACAGCACTTCAGGTATGCTAATTGTATAATATTCTTTTTTTCATCTTTTTTTTATATGGGAAGCTAGGGTTTAGGCAGACCCTCGTCAGATTTTATTTATAAATAGAGAGAATTACATTCTAGGGTATTTCTGCCTATTGGCATATGCAATGCATAGATTTACAAGATGAGAGGGAAAATCACTTGAGAAAATAATAAAAACATCAGAAATATTGAAAGAATAGGCAATGAAATCAGCAGGCGGTTTCAATCTCTTTGTTGAAGATAAATGCTATGTTCTCCATCCAGGACATCATCTTCCATGTCTTTCTCAAGTCATTTAAATAGCTCAATGGAGGCTCGTATTTGTTTTGTATGACCTTTATTGCACAAGTTGAGTCTGTCATGATACAAATACTCTTAAAACCCAGTTTATCTGCAAGATACCTTCACCTATAGCTTTAATTTCAATCTCTCCAATTCCATGATCATGATGGTGTCTTTTATTAGATGCTAAGATGGAAAATCTATTTGGTAGCCTAAATATACCTCCATAGGATCATCATTTTACAGAGATACATCCATCTACATTAAAGATAATTTGTTGCTCCCTGGTTTGCATCCATTCTATCCATTTGGCTATCTTTGGCTGCTTTGATAGTTGTGAAAGTTGACGCCGTACCAGAATTTGAATTTGGAAGTTCTGCATTTGTATGGTACTTCAAAAAATATCTTCACAAACAGGCCTTCAAAAGATGTAGAGATTTGCATTCTATCCATAACTATACATTTTTAATAAATTTCGTCCTAAACCACATGCTTTAACTGAAGTTTTGAGGGGTGTCCCCTCCCCCCTCCCACCCCCACACACACCAAGCCATGGATCTTTCCAGAAGTAACTTTGGCGATTGAAGAAACATTTACAAGCATTGCCATTGGGAGTGAACCAAACTGCAACCTTTTATTCCCCACTGCATCTCTAACCACATTTATAAGGACGGCTCATGCGAAAAAAACATAACAAAGGATTAACCATTAAGCAGTTTATTGGTAGAAGGTTGAATTCTTTAATCCTAGTATCGACATGTTACAGGAGTCTAAAGAAATGGGAACGAAGTGAAGCGGGATATCTTTAGAAGCCACTAGAAGAGATACCCACTCGATGTCGGTTTCTACCACTTGGCTAATAAACATAGAACGAGGTGTAGCGAGAGTCACGTAGCCAGTTTTGAAATCTTGCAATGGGTCAGAAACCGCTAGTGACTGATCTATTAAAACACATCCATATGAGTCACAAAAGGCTAAAAGCCTAAAGCCAATGGGATTATCTACACGACTGACAAACGCTACCATCCAAGTTGGCTGTAAATGTGAGGAAGTGTGACAATTATATAGTTCGGCCCCAACAGGTGCCCTCAGAGGTGGGCTTTCATTAGAGGGATTTTTTACCTGCACCAACATGGAGGAATGCCGGCCTGGTTCTTACGGAGGAATGCTGTCCAAATTGCGTTATGTTTCTAGGTAGTAGAAAGGGATTTACAAAGAATTCATGGCTATGCACTTTTGGAGGAAAAGGGTGAAAGTTTATTAGATCTGCTTTAGCAAGTTCCAAGTCCAGTTTAGCTTTTAGGGAATACCTATACAGCTTTTAGTGAATATATACTTGCCATTCAAAAATATATAGGATACACATATTACTATCTTTATTGTGAATAACCGCATTTAAAATGTATGCCTCAAGAAACTACATTTGAAATGTTGCTTTTGTAGCACCATTGCACCCTCCATATATCTGCACTTTAACCCGCTTACATGTAATAGTCCTACATCGGTTGGGATTTCGAGCCGGAGGATTCATAAATATACTTTCACTCACATAGCATCAACGCCTTTTATGGAACAAACAAAGCCCCACATCTCCATGTAGCATGTAGTTGAGTGGTGGGCAAATAGTATCGAAGCCGTGGACTGGCTCTTTTTTAAGATGGGGGTATTGTAATAGTCACACATCGGGTAAGATAATCGGGAATGAAATTTAAAGGCAAACTTGTACTATCATCTAACATCGAGGCCTTTTGTTAGATAAATAAAACTCCATACCTCCACGTGGAGCACTACAAATGGTATCAAAGACGAGGACGACTTGTTATTAAGATGGTAGAATGTAGATTCTGCAATGGGTATGATTGTTCATACCTAATCTCACGATCAACCAAGTTCCCCCATCTACCATTCTTAAGGTAGTGGTGTCTTATTCTAGCCGAGACGCACGGTAAATAGATGAAATAGGATAATTAAGTGTAGGCTACGTGAGAGAAGAACTCACCTAATTGTTTACCACAATACTTGTTTGAAGACAATACCTTTTGTCTAGTGCTTAGAACACTGAATGTTGAAGAAACGGGTTCAATACCCGTCCAGTAGCTGAGATCTAAAATTCATAAGTAGCTTTGCACTCTCACTTACTTTTCTTTCTTTTTTTTGCAACCAACGTAATCTTGGTTCATAATTTATCACCATTTGCCCGACCTCGTCAACTCACATGTTGGGTAAGTCACTATTTGCGGTTTGCACTTTCACTTACCACCAAGTCCTATTATAGGACAAACAAAACCGCCCGCATCCGTGTGAAAGTGAGTACTGCAAATATTGTGTTACATTTGCAATTTTTTCGATACTCTAGGCTAAAAAAAATATATCGTAATATATTTGCGCAATATCGCCTCTAAAAAAGCATATAAAAGCGTTATAAAAACTGTTTTGCTACTTGACCCATTCGGCTCCCCTGGGCCTGATGGTTTTGGGGGGAATCTTCTTTCAAAGATTCTGGGATATAGTACAAGGGGATGTCATTAGAGCTGTTAAGTCATTGCTGGGTTATTTGGGTATGAAGATTGACATAACAAAGCCTTTGATATATTGAGCTGGGAATTTTGTATAAAAGTACTACAATACTTTGGTTTCAACTCTACTTGGTGTAGTTGGGTTCCTGAAGTCCTGGGTAGCGCAATGATCTGAGTCTTAGTAAATGGGGGTCCTTGTTGTTACTTTTCAGCTTCTAGAGGGTTGAGGCAAGGAGACCCTCTTTCTCATCTCCTTTTTGCTATTGAAGATCTTCTTAGCAGAGGTATTAACAAATGGAGATAAAACAATCAAGTAGGGCCTATGGTTAATTAAGGGAGTTCATGGGCCTTCACATATACTCTTTGCAGATGACGTGTTCATATTTGCCAATGGGGAAGTAGGGGGATTGGAAAACTTAAGAAAGTTCTTCTAAGTTAGCTTCTGGGCAGTGGATTAGCATAGAGAAGAGTAAGTTTTTTTTTGGGATGGATCTCTCCTAGCAGAAAGAAAGAGAACAATTTGTGAACTGTTTAACATTAAAGAGGGTTCCCTGCCAACTACATACCTTGGTGTTCCACTGGTTCAAACCAAGGTTTAAGCTGGGGTACGTAGATCTCTGGTGGACAAGATAAGAATAAGAGCTTCAGCTTGGGCTGGAAATATGTTGTCATACCAAGGTAGGATCACATTGGTAAAATCCATTTTATCCAGCATACCTATCTATAACATGTCTGTGTATATATGGCCAGTATCTGTTACTAAGGAATGTGAAACCATAATGAGGAACTTCATATGGACAGGCAATCCAGAGAAGAGGAAAATAGTGACTGTTGCATGGAAGAAGATGTGCAAGCCAGCCAATGAAGGTGGAGTTGGTATTAGAAGTTTGAGAGAAGTTAATCAAGCCATGTTAATGAAACTTGGGTGGGAGATTACAAAAGGGCAGAGCGACTTGGCCATTTTTATGAAAGCAAAATTTTACAAGAGAAATGGCGACATGATTCAGTAAAAGATATCATCAATCAGGCCAGGGGTCAAACAAGCATTAATTAGCATGAAGGACAATATATTCTGGATGGTAAGGGATGGGAAAAAAGTACTCTTCTGGCAGGCTGACTGGATCTCCTCTACCTCTCTGCAAAATCAAGTGACTGTGGATCAAGTTATCTCTGATGGGATATAAAATGTACCTGAAAACCTCAAAATCATGTTTTACAACATAGGGATAAACTTTAATAGTGTTCTTACAGATTCAGAAGGCTTAATACATGCTATTGGAGTCCAGATACCAAAGGTCTCTTCTCAGTAAAACATCCTAAGGTGTCGTGGTTTGTTAGTGTATGGAAGGTTCCTATACTGCCAAAATACTCTAATTTCGGATGGGAACTAAAGCACAAAGCTGTACCTACAGATAGTGAACTCCAATTCAGAGGGAAAGTGACAGTTTTCAGATGCTATCTCTGCAACAAGGAGGTAGAAACCGCTATTCATATTTTTTGGGGATGTGAATGGGCTACAGAAATGAGAGAATGGGGACTGCAACTGTTTCAATTTAGTGGGAACAATGTGTACTCCATGAAGGAACTGGTCAAGCTTGCAAAACAGTCCAGTCCACTTGGAAATGACTTGTGGATTTCCTTTTTCTTCATCTCATTATACTACATTTGGCTAACAAGTAGTATGGTTCTCTTTCAAAACTTGAAGGGAAATGTCTCTAATGTCAAAAAGAAAACTCTGTATTATGTGAAGGAATCCTTTTAAATCTACAATCTTCAACAAAATACAGGACCTGCAGTTGGTTAAAAATCTGAGAGTTCCTATTAGAAGATCAAAAGCTCCTTCCATCCAGTCTTGTGTGTGGGTCCCACCAATTCCAGACGAAATTAGACTATGTTGTGATGGTTCCCCTAATGGTAACCCAGGGATTGGAGGGAGTGGTGTAGTCTACAGAAACAATGCAAGTGACGTGTTAGCAGTCAAGGTAAAGAATTTTGCCCAGACTACATCCTTCTTTGCAGAATGTTATAATATAGTAGAAAGACTTGCAGAAGTAGTTAAGTGGGGAATAGAGAATATATGGCAACTTAATTCCTTATGGAAGAGAGTCAAAAAACAATTTAGAAGGATAGAGAGCTCAACTTTTCAGCAGATCTTGCAGCTAGATGTGGGAATAGGCTACAGAAAAATGCTATGGAGTGGCACTTGGGGAGGCCTTCTTTTCTGCACAAGATAGAAGGGCCCTATAGAGAGTACTTTCGTTTTTCAATGTAATTTTGTCTAGTAGCTGCAAATGATTTCTAAGCTCATGGGGTGCCAATCTCTCTGGGATGTCATTATGCTTAAAGATGATGCTTCTGCTACAAGAGTTTTTTTAGGCTTTCTAGTTTTCTTTTTATGATCTTCACTCCTCTATGTACATTATTATCCAAAAAAATCTATAAAAATATTGCTTACCTTGCAAAAAGAAAAAAAAACATTATAAAAGCATAACTATCAAACTTAGCAAATTCAAATATGCAAAACGTTAACGGAGAAATACAAATATGCCAAGTAGCAACTTAAAAACAATGACTGGGGTTTGTTTTTGATATAACTAGTAATTGAATAATTATAATAATTATCTTTACGTTGTCAAAAAATAAATTATTTACGACAATAGCAACGCATCTTGTCAAATTCATGAATTGCGGTTGCATTTTGCAATTGCAACTTTAATGTGAAGATATGCAGCGCATTAGCGACTTGTCGCATTAGGGGGGTTGTGATTGAGGTGTGATGCGAACCCATGTTGCATTTCTCGCATCCCTCGCAATTGCGATCGCATTTTTTCGCATTTAACTGCCTTGTTGGCGCTATAGCTTTACATTAACGTATTGAAGACGACATTCCTTATGTCACATTAGTCAAGAGCACCCCTGGACTGATGAAAGCTTTTAAAAAATATTTTCCTATAATTAGACTATTTGTTTAGAGTGACTCAGTTACACGGTGCAGAACTTTTCAGTATTTATTTTTCAATTAAATATTATAAGCTTATTATTGTACTTAATGTTTTACACAGCTAGCAAACATTAAAGGCCGTTCCCAGTGGCTTGCATGTCCAAAAAAGGTATAGTTTTGTTCAAAAGATGACCGCCTACTTTGAAGAAACATGTCCTTGCAATTCCTAAGAAGATATTTGCACGGCTCTAGAGACTATGTCTCGTGCCATAGCGTGTTATCGTGATACAGAAGATACTCTCAATATGAACTTCAAGGATGTTGGATAACAGTCAAACATTTGTCAGGATGGGCTCCTGAATGGGTAAGTTAGTCGATATGCATACCGATACTCAATTCATTTACATTTTGATATGGTGCATTTAACATTAGTTTGTGTTTTCTCTTAACATTCTAAAAATATTAAGTCATTACCTCTGGTATTGCTTAAGTCTCCTTTTAAAAAAGCAAAGAAGCAATAAATAAAAAGTAAGATTGCTTGGTGTTTTAGGCGAGTAAGTGGGTTCGATTTTATGTGCAAAGGATAACTTTTACTAGTGATGAACTTCTATTTTCTCCTAAAATGATTTTTTTTTTCTATACCTAGTCTCCTCGTAATGAGTTGCTATATGACATGTTATTGCCAAACATTACTCTATCATGTCAGGTTTTGTATTTTCATTTTGTACTGGTTTTAAGGGATTGATAAGATTGTTCTGGTGTCTATTTTTGCAGATGGTCTATGCACATATCTACCATCACTCTTTTGTTGCTCAAAACTATTCAGTTCAGATTATATTGGATCAGGTTGGAAATTTCTTCTGAATGTTTATATAACAACATATATGCCCATATACAAATACATATATTGACCCTGCTTCTTAATATATAGCTTCGCCTTTTGCAGGTTTTGAGAAATCTCACTTTCAAAGAGCAACAAGTTCTATATTTAAAGTTTGAGCAAATGTTCCTCGATAGGCAGTTCGGCCAACCATGAGGGAATCACAATGCTGTTTGTTTACATAATCTTGTGTTCTTTTTTCCAAGGGCAACTAATTCTTCTACAAATCCACTCATTTGGTATTCCGTCAATTCATGGTGCTTGTTGAGGCATTTATTTTGATTTGGCTTTTCGGCATAGAGCAGTGTATTCTTCTGGTACAGGCATTATTATTGTACGATGTTCTAGTAGTTGAGTTTGGGTTGTTCTTCAATGAGTCAAATCTTCGATGCAGCTAACACACACTGACCCTCGGTGATTGAGATTCTTGTAGTTAAGTACTGTAGAATACTCTGTTTTAGAATATAGAAAGTGTACCCAAATTTTCAGACGCTTTTAATTTATTCTGTTTTACTGATTGTTTTGTGAGTTTGTTGATTATGTTTGGAATGGCATTGGGTATGTTTTGCCGGTAGAGTTCTTGATCGTGCCTATGTCCCATGGCCTGCCCTGCCCCAAAAACAGCTCTGAACTAGTTTTTTTGGCTATCCCGCTCAAAATGTTTACGTAACCGAAGCAGTAAGAGGCAATGACGCTCTCTCTGTTTTTCTCTTGTGCTTAGTTCAATGATGTTGTGTGGCTTCCGTCAGTAATATTTCATAGCCGAGACAGTCTTTCAAAAATAAAGAAATATGGATTTCAACAGATGTACGCTTAGCTGTGTCATATAACTTTTGTGAATGGTGTATTCGTACTCGTTTCTGATTCAACCTATTTCCAAATATATAAGTCCTCTCATTTTAGCGAAGGAAAAGTATAACGCCATGGTTGAAGTTATTGCAACATTGGTGCCGGTCAGAAGTATTTCATACTGAATTACATGCGAGGTAAGAAATAAGTGCCAGAGCATTGTGATTCCTCATGATTAGTCCAATGTCTTTCAAGGAAGAACTGCTGTACTTTCCAATATAAAGCTAGTTGCTCCTTCAAAGTGACATTTCTCAATAGCTGCAACTTGTTAACAAATAGTTTCCAGAAACAAATTATGTCTACTTAATGTACAGCTGCTGAAAATACCTCCCTTTGACATATGTAGCAGCTCCCCCGTGAATCCATTCTATCAGTGATGCCACCAAGTTGTGGCATTGTATCGTCAAATTCCTGCTATAGTTAACGCAAATTGTATAATGATCTTAAACTACACAAATTATCAGGGAGTATGTATGTAGCAAGAGATGGTTGCCTAGAATCATTTCTCGGGTCTTATGGAGAAGAGAAAGGTGTCTGCTTTCATGGTCTCTTTAAATTGGTGTAGTAAGAGACTCCAATTCCAAAGCTAACTGATTAGGAGAAACAACTCAATGGTATGTAATTATGTATGTGTTATCACTTTTAACACTCTGAGACTCAAACCCCAACTTTGCAACCTAAACTAAGTAACAAAATTTGAATAAATAAATTCCAAACGGTAGAACGAAAAATGATTGATTGTAAGCAGATAACAACAAAGTACGCAAAATTTCAAAGAAATAAATCCATTAAAAGTACTCATATTATAAATAAATGAAGAATTTCATATCATACTTGGTGGTGGTGATTTACCATTTTCAAGTAGTAAAGGCAACATAGGTTTCTCTTTCGGAACTCCAAAATCTTTCTTCTCATGCTCGAACAACTCCTTCCTTATAACATCACGCAAGTGCCCAAACAACTCTTTCTTCAACGCCTCGAACGCCATATCCAATCTCTCCAACTGCTCCATAGCATTATGATTATACATAAACAACCCATAATACAAATCAAAACTGTCCCCTGACGTATTCTCCACTAAATTCAAAAGCGTCTCATACCCTTTCGTATTAATCGGTGTCGACTCCAAGCTCAACTTCTCCAATACCCTCCCCACAGTATGAGTTATAAACTGCGACTCTGCTGCATTCTTATCATGTTCTTTACACGACATTTCCTCCATTCTACAACCCTCTTGCACAAAAATATTCAAGAATCGTTCACACCGATTCACCCTCGACTCATCCCTACCAATCCTAACCTTATCATACACAAAGGGCAAACCTTTCCACCCATTTCGACCGCTCTCCGGTCCAAACATTGGGTGAGTACACAACACATCGAAATCCTTAGGTAAAATCCTCAAAAACAAACTCTTTGGAAACTCTTTCACAGAAAGAACATCAACAAAAAGGGTATTTCTCTTTAATCTCTGTAATGGTAACCCTCTAAGAACAGTTTCAGTTGATAAAATCGACGTACAAAGTAAAATTACCTCTGGGTGTTCTTCACAAAGATCATGCGGGTCCGAAAAGAACGAAACCCCCAATTTCTTCGCGGCATCGCCATAGTTTGTTCTCGAGTGAGCTAATACGTTATGTCCCTGTTGAACTAGGGTTTTAGCGAGGAATTGTCCGTAGTTACCGAACCCAATGATGCCGATTTTGAGCTTTGTGGATTGGATGAAGCGGGAATTGAGGTTGGATTCGAGATCGTAAGGTTGAGCTGCGTCGATTGCTTTGATTTGGATGGTTTTGTGTAATGGGTGTTGGGGTTTTCGATTGAAATTGGGGATTTTAGATTGGGATTGAGAGATGTATGGGTTTAGAGAGGGGTTTGGATGTGGGGAGAGCTTGGGTTTTGAGAGTTTCAGAGAGGGGAATAAGAGCATTGTGGAGAGAGAGAGAGAAAGAGAGAAACCTTTAATGCAGCTAGCACAGAATGGAGTTAACTAGTATAGAATACTCTGATAAGAGCATAAGAGACTATTCTAGTTAAGTGCGTCACTGACTTGGTTGAAAAAAAGGCAAATCCAAAGTGACTGAGGTTCTATTTCCTCTAATACTTGTTTTTTTTAACAGGTGTACAAGTATTTTGCTAGAGTAGACAGTACAATCCAAGTATAAGCAAAATGATTTAAAATAACAAGTAGAAAGAGCTGAAACCGCAGGAGGTGTTGTACTATATGGGCAGCCGTTAAAGAGATTAAGGACCTCAGGCTCTTTCGCCCAATCTTCATTGGGTTCTAAAGCTCAGGAAGGGCCAGAATATTTCCCGTTTTTTTGGCTTCTCATATTTTGGTTCCCGATTATTGCCCATCTTTTCCAGAACTAAGAAGATTCACAGGAAGTGAAATGGGCTGCATTGAAGAACTGTAAGATGTTTTCTTCAGATTAATGTATCAGGACTATGTATTATAGCTATTATGGTGTAGAAATGGATAAAAGGGGTAGCTCCCCTTTTTCAGAACATCCCATTTAAGTGGGAAAAACGCCAAATCATTTGGCATTACTTGTACATCCCAATTCAAGCAAAAGGAGCCGAATCTTATGTTATTCAAGTTAAAAGATGCCAAATGATTTAACATACAGAACATCCCAATTCAAGTGAAATTAGCAGAATGATTTGCCATTTAGGGTTTTTTTTTTTTTTTTTTTTTTTAAAGTGTGAAATGAATTGCTTGTGAAGTTTGTCAAAAGTGGGGTGTATTTGGCATACCAAACCAACTTCCTACTTTAAATGTACTTCACACCTTGTCGTGTTTGGCAGACCAACTTCCTACATACCAAACTATTAAAAACACCACCAATGGTGGGTAAACGACTAAGATAAAAAGGCTACATCATCCAATTCATGGGAATATCATCCAAAATAAAATTATATAAAGAGATATATGACATATAACTATCCTCTAAAACATAGAAATTAACAACTAGAGAGAGAGATGAAAAAATAGTGGTAGGAGAGAGAGATATATAGAAAGAGAGGGAGAAAGAGAGAGGTGTGAAAGAGGGAGAGAGGGAGATATATATATATATAGAAAGAGGGATAAGAAAGAGAGAGAGAGGGAAGTAAAAGAAAGAAGAGAAAAAGTGAAAGATGAGAGAAAGAGGAGGGAAAGAGAAAGAGAGAGGAGGGGGAAAAGAGCCAAACGATATGTTGGGTAAATAAAGAGATATGTTGACATGTGCCAAATGATATGTTGAGATTGCGAAATAAGCCAAACCAAATGTCAAAAGAGGACGGTTACGACGACGGTGTGTGAATGACGAAAATCAAACTTGGGAAGTATAATTCACAGCAAAAAAGGAATTTCATTTATCGTGTGTATGAGTGTGTGTGTGTGAAAACCTCACTAAATCTTCTAATTTTTTTATGGAAAACAAACACACCAAAGCTAAGAAGTTAACTTCACTTCTCACCACTTCTTAGGGTTTATCGAAAAACAAACAGGCCTTTAAGATAAACATGGGACATCCCAATTCAAGCGATACATACCGAATGATTTGTCGTTTAAGTTAAGCATGCCAAATCATTTGGCATTTCCAAAACATCCAATTCAAGTAAAAACTGCCGAATGATTTACCAGTTATGATAAAACATGCCAAAATATTTGGCAATTCTGGAATATCCCAATTCAAGCGAGACTTACGGAATAATTTGCCATTTAAATCTATAGGTGCCAACTGATTTAGCATTTCCGGAACATCAAAGCGAAACTTGCCGGGTTTGGCATTTAATTGAAAACATGCTAAATGAGTTGGCGTTACCCAAACATCCCATTTTATGCAAAATATGCCGAATGATTTGCCTTTTAAGATATAGCAGGCAAATGGCTTGGCATTTTAAGTTAAACTATGCCGAATAATTTGGCGTATCCCGAACATCACAATATCTAAAATTGCTGAATGATTTGCCTTTTATGCTAATATGCCAAACGATTTGGCCTTTTGAGTACATTCCAATTCTAGCGAAAGTAGCCGAATGATTTGCCAATTAAGTTAACATGTACCAAATGATCTGGCATTTTTTAAACATCCAAATTCAAGTATAATTAGCCCAATGATTTGGTATTACCTGAACATCCCAATTTAAGCAGAATTAATTAATATGCCGAATTTGCCATTTAACTTAAGGAATGCCAAATCATTTGGCATTGCCCGAACATCCCTATTCAAGCAAAACTTGGTAAATGATTTGCCATTTGAGTTAAAACATGCCAAATAATGGGGCATTTTATAAACAATCCCATTTGAACATACCAAATATCTCTCTGTCGTTTGACCCCCTGAACTCAAATTTATTTATGGTTGATTTAAACTTAAAATCTCGCATTTTTTGGACCTAATTTCTATGGGTTTTGTAATTTTATTTAGTCTAAATTTGAGTCTCAATGTTGGAATATTTTTATCTAATTTTTTGGTTTATTGAAGCCATTTTTTATTTAATTTTTGGGGGGATTTAAGTTTGTTTGTGTTTATATGTTTACTTGCAAACCTTCCATGAGGAAGGTTTAGGACTTTTCAGCAACTTACCCTAGCGTTTTAAAAGCTGTGGCAGTCTTGGCTTTAATAGCATGGGCAAACAAATGTATTCATTCAGATCAGAGTTCATGTGAACTTTGTGCAGGGAAAGTACTCCTAGATGTCCATGCCAATTGTTGGTTCATACAGAACTCGATCCAGAACTTCAAAATGATGCCAGAGCGTATTATAGTGTCTTGGAATGCTTTAATTTAAGCTAATTTCCGAAATATGAATGGTGTGGGACATGGGAGATAATGTTCACTGCTACGAATGTTGCAGAAATCTGATGAAAATGTAGATAAATGAAGACAAACCAGTAACTGCTACAGACTAGAACCAATAACTACAAACCAATAACTGCTACAGAAATAAATAAATGACACCCCTAGGGGTGAGGGAATACAGCCTTTACAAAAGAGATAGCCTCAGAGGGCTCATAACAAACAAAATTGGGGGACACTGCACCCAGAGCCGCTAAGTAATGCGCTTCATAATTACACGAACGCTCAACATACTCAAAATAAAAGGTCTGGAAACGAGCTGCTAAAGCATAAATGTCAGGTGCCAAAGTGAGCGCACCCTAGGATAGGTGTGTTATTTGCATCCAGAGAGAAGTCCCTCTCCACCATTTCATTTCGAAGTTGCACTGCTTTGTTGAGTTTGTTATTCTGGAGCAGTCCCCGTAACATAGTATTGTATGTGAGTTCATCTGGAGTAGGACCCTTGTCTAACATCTTTGCAAATAAATCCTCTGATTCTTGAAGCAAGCCTTCAGTTAAAAGTCCATTTATCATTATAGTGAATATCACAGTGTTACATTTCAAGTTCTTAGACGGAAGACTGTCAAAGAGTTTCTTTGCCTCATCGACGTTGTTTGATTTGCACATGTTATCAATAACTGTACTGTACGTAACAATATCAGCTTTTAATCCTCCATTTTCCATCTTTTCAAATAGTAGCATTGCTTCCTCATAACTACCATTTGTAAATAAGCCATCCAATAATGAATTGTATGTGTAAACATCTGGAATCAGTTCACGAGCTTGCATCTTCTTAAAAAGCTCTTGTGCCGTTGCAACTCTCCCAACCTTGCATAGACCATCTATCAAGGAATTGTATGTAATGACATTGGGTGTTAACCCCTTGCTACGCATATCTTCAAAAATTTGCATAGCTTCATCCAACTTATTTGCTTTGCAATACCCATTTATCAAAATGTTGTAGCTTATAACACTAGGCTCACAACCCCTAACCACCATTGAATGAAACATTTTTGCTGCCTCCTCCATTCGGTTGTTTAAACAATATCCATTCATCAAAGTGTTGTAGGTGATTGTGTTTGGTTCCACGCCTCTTTCAATCATCAAATCAAACAACTCATGGGCCTTTTTAACCATGCCTTCCTTGCACATAGCGTCGATTAAAATGTTAAAAGTACATGCATTTGGTGAGATTCCACGACCTATCATTTCATTAAATAACTTTGTTGCTTCTTCCCATTGGCCTGAATTGCATAAGCCATCTATCAAAGAATTGTAAGTTACTACATCGGGACTTACACTTCTTGTAGACATCAACTCCAATAGAGTTTGTGCCTTTTCTGCCCTCCCATCTTTGCAGAGAGCATCAATCACGATGTTGAATGTTACTATGTTTGGGGAAACTCCAGAATTCACCATTTTGTTGGCATAACATTCAGCGTCTTTCCACATGCCTAAACTACATACACCTCGAATTATAGAACTGTAAGTGATGACATTTGGCACAACACCTTTGCAAATCATTTCTTCAAAGAGGTTCTGGGCTTTGGGTATCTGTCTATCCTTACAAAGACAGTCGATGATTGCATTATATGTTACCAAATCAGGCTTGCGATTTCTTTTCTCCATATCCTGAAGCAACTTAAAAGCTTGATCAACATTCCCAGTTTTGCATAATCCATCAATCATAGTTCCATAGGTAACATTAGTACCTGTATACCCAATCTCTGTAATTTTGTTAAACAACTGGATTGCATCTTTTACTCTATTCTCCTTGAAAAGCCCTTTGAGCGAAGTGGTGAAAATAACTATATCTGGCTCAAACCCACTCTTGAAAATGTTACCAACAACAGCAAACCCGAAATCCACCTTACCCATTTGACAAAAACAATTAATCAAAGTGCTAAATGTAACTAAATTAGGTCTGATTCCCTCGGATTCCATCGTTTTGAAGAGTGTAAATACAGTGGGATACTGTCTCAACTTGCATATGGCTCCTAACAGTTGAGTGAATAGAAGAATCGAAGGAGAGGGTCGCATTTGAATTGCGTTAGCAAACAAACCCTTAGCCTCTTCTATTCCAAGGTTCCCAGATTTGCATTTATCTCTCACAAATTGCTCAAAATGAGGTATTGTAGATCGTGGGTTGGAATGATGGGAATGAAAAGAGGAAGTGATAGTACTGACCTTATGAGGAAGCTCAGAGATGATCTTCTTCTTCTTCTTCATAACAACAGCAGCAACGGATCTTTCAAACAATTCCATCATGGCTTCAAATTGTTCTCAAACCCTAACCTCTCTGTTCCACTTTTCTTGTGTGAAACTTTATTATTTTTCAAAAACGACGGTATTAACCTATTGGGACGTTAGTCCCCCATTTGCCATTTAAGTCAATACGGGCCAACTGATTTGACATTTCTTGAACATCTAAGCGAAACTTGCCGAATGATTTGGCATTTAAGTAAAAACATGAAGATCCCAATTTATGCAAAATATGCCAAATGATTTGCCCTTTAAGATAAAGCAAGCTAAATGATTTGGCATTTAAGTTAAAACATGCCGAATGATTTCGCGTATCCTGAACATCCCAATATGTAAAATTGCTGAATGATTTGAGTTTTATGTTAAAACAAGCCAAATGATTTGGCATTTTCATTACATCCCAATTCTAGCAAAAGTAGCCGAATGATTTGCCAATTTAGTGAGCACGTACCAAATGATCTGGCATTTCTGGAACATCCGAATTTAAATATAACTACCCTAATGATTTGGCATTACCTCAACATCCCAATTTAAGCATAATTAATATGCTGAATTTGCCATTAAACTTAAGACTTGGACTCCAGATTTGAATTTTATTTATTTATTTAAAATTGAGTGCCCAAGTCTTAGGGCGCCTGTTGGAGGTCGAAAATCCTATGTGGCACCTTGGATTCCAAGGTAGTGAGGCATTCGGCGCCCTATTTTTTTTTTAAATTCAAATCGTGTACCCTAAGTTTTAGGCACCTGATAAAATTATTATTATATAAAAAAAAAAAAAAAATTGAAACAGACGCCCAAGTGTTGGACGCCCTGTTAAAAAATCCAAGTCAGGTAGTGTTGAAATAGAGCTTCACTGACTTGGATTTGGCTTTTTTTCAACCAAGTTAGTGAGGCACTTTAGGATCTTAGAATATAAAAAGTGTAGCCAAATTTTCACAGTTTTAATGTACTCGGTTTTTCTGATTGTTTTGTGAGTTCGTTGATTATGTTTGGAATGGCATTAGGTGTATTTTGCCGGCAGAGTTTTGGATCATGCCTATGGTATTATGACCTGCCTCAAAAACAGTTCCGGCCTAGTTTAGTTGGCTATCCCGCTAAAAATATTTATGTAACCGGAGCAGCAAAGGTCAATAACGCTCTCATCGTTCTTCTCTTGCTCTTAGTTTAATTATGGTGTTGTGTGGCTTGCGTCAGTAATATTTCATAGCCGAGACAGTTTTTCTTTTCTTTTCTTTTCAAACATACGTAAGAAAACCAATTTCACGTAAACAAAAGAACAACAATAGTGATATGGCACTAGATTAATACTCGTCAAATACCTGATCTTTCTTTCACTAGATCTTTGGCTTCTGAAACCATAGTTAAGGTAATAATATAACTGGATAACCCACGGAGTCCATCCTCATTGCTCGGCATGACAAAACATCAAAGATAGTATGAAACCTCAAGAAGATGGTAGTCAGATAACAATCTTTCAAACCACACATTAGCCTCTGTTTCAGTTTCCAAACGTATGATGAAATTATCTAGGCATAAAGACCCAGATCAGAGCAACTAAATGCAAACCTAAACCATGTAAGAGAAATTGACTAGGAACACATAAAACCGTTTAAAAGAAACAGTGCAGTCGTATTCGTTTCCGATTCAACCCGTTTCCAAATATATAAGTCCTACTCTCATTTTAGCAGAAGAAAAGTATAACACCGTGTTATTGTAACATTGATGACTGGTTAGAAGTAATTCATACTGAATTACAAGCGAGTGCGTCTGTAAGGACTTTTGCTGCCCCTGGAGAAACGTAAGAAAGAAGCACCGGAGCATTGTGGTTCCTCATGGTTAGTCCAACTGTCTTTCAAGAAAAGTACTGCACTTTCCAATAACTGCAACTCGTTAACAGATAGTTTCCAGAAACAAATTATGTCTACTTAACGTACAGCTGCTGAAAATACCTCCCTTTTAGCATATGTAGCAGCTCCCCTGTCAATCCATTCTATCAGTGATGCCACCATGTTGCGGGATTCTAGCGTCAAAATCCTGCTATAGTTTTAGAAGTAAAAAAAAACGCAAATTAGCTATCGTCTTACAACTTTTGATCACAATCATTCAGTAGTATAATTCAAAAAAATGAATTTTAATTTTGAAAGCCCTCTTAAATTCATTTGCAAAGAAGCTTCCAAATGCGTGGATTGCACAACAAAGTTTATAAATCTTTCGAGAAAACTGGTATAGAATAAAATAAATAAATTATAGAGTTGATGATTAATAAACATGCACACAACAAGAATAACAAGTTACAAAATCACAATAAATAGAATTGATCTTTCTCCCGGTCTTCTTGCCGACTGTGATGTCTCTCCAGTGACTGACTCTGATGTTTCCCCACGGATTGCTTCGTCCTAGCCAACCATAATTGCAGAACAATAGAACTAGTAGGCCCCTATAAGCCGCTGTAGTTACTAACATAAATCTCCTAAATGGAGAAAAAAAGATATTTTGGGCTGAGGAAATAAAATGACTGGGGGGGTGGAGTTTTACGCGGGATGCTATTTCTAATGGCTTCCGCTGCGTCGAAATATAAAGTGCTGATTTCTTGTGTACCTATTTGGCTATTTTTATTTTACTTTTGTATGAAAGACTGTTTCCTCACAACTCCATTTCTAATGGCCTGAGTGCTCACCTTGAGAAAGATGCTAATAGTAAGAATAAACAAACAGAAGGTTGTAATATTTGCAATCTCTCATAATTGATAATATATAGCATGATAATATATAGCAGGTTTTGAGGAGGTCTGGCCTTAACCCCAGCTCAACTAGCATAAAAAGTACTCTATGCAACATATTTCGCACTGTGGGGATCCTAAGGATCTTACTAGTTACGGTATTGCCTAACCTAACAAAATTACTTCAAAAGAATAAGATAGAGTTTCTAATTTTCTTTTTCCTCTTCTTCGGTTCTAGATCATGATAGTAAATCTCCACCTTTTGTCACGGTAGTATCTTGCCCATTGTGCTGAACACACATTCCTAGTTGTGCTATATGAACCTGCCAAAAAGTCTAACCCTAATCCTTTAAATTACTTCTTGATATAAAGGTATAGTACTCTCAAATGGTAGAAGGCAATAATACAAGTGGCAAGTCATTTTGAGAGGTCAACCAATAGAAAATGTGCTGCTCTGGTGTACCAAGTAGGCGTAGACGATGAATATCACATTTTGACCACAACCGATGCGATCATTAACTTGAGAATTGCCACAAAAGCTCTCCCAAATGTGATAGAGTGAACTTGTTGACCAATTTCTTTTTTTGGGTAAACATGCATTTCAGTCTTTAAAGTATACAAGCTTAGTATGGGGGATGCATAGTAAATATTGAAAAGGAAAAAAAAACATAGCAACTCTATTAAGCAAAAGATGAAAGTGCCACTTTGCTTAGTAAGCATTTCTATCTTTTCACCATCTGCTTTTTGAAGCTTTTTCTTGTCAATAAAGAAGGTCCCCTTGTGGGCTTAAGTACTTTAATCCTACTAGCCTTGCTAATAAGCACAGAACATCTCGTGAGTGATTACTAGATCACTAATTCATATATGTGCTTCCAACCCACTCTTTACTTTGATAATAGCAGTGTGAACTCACTCAGAAGCTCTGACACATCATCCATATGCAATTGAGAGTCAGTTTAATAGAATAACATCGATAATTCTCTTTTTCATATGGCGCATAAGCTTGTTGACAGTGGCTCGCATCTAGCATTCCTATAAGTTTTGCAGATGATCAGACATTTGTAATCACAAAGTAAGGGACCTAGCTCCCTTAGTGGGATCGACATTGATGAAGATGTCATCAAGTGACCCGCCTACGGCCTCAATTTGCACAATTTGCTTATTACACAGATAACTTTTTGAGGTCAACTCTGATAATTACTCTAGAAATAATTACTAGCGAATACATCCATGATAGTAAAGCTCATGTGAAGGTGAAATTGAGATTTCAGATTTCTTATGAAATTCAGATCTCCCCTAAAGCAGATTGGAGTGAATGACTACAGACAGATGTGTCTTCGCTTTCTGAAAGATTGCTTCGAAGGAGGTACGCAACCACTTCGCAATCAACCGCAATAATTGATCGACTGTAGACTTCCCATAAACTCCCCCAAAACAAAGAAAGAGAACGAGAACCAATACAAGTCCTAAAATGATAAGCTCGGGCAAGAGGCGATTAATTTTTGTACGGTAAACGCCTACAGTATATCGACGCTATGCCCAATGACGCAGTCATATGATAAATATCATATCGACGAAGCCAAACACCCCTTTCATGTCTTACAAACAAATAAAAAGAGATAATCCCCTTCAAAAACCACTTTACGACAGCAGGGAGAAGGCTATTAACCAGGAAGCCTCAGTTGGCTCCACCCTGGTACTTCATTCTATTCTTCAATGAGACCCTTCATAGACCATAAATCACCAATGATTGGCTTAACACCTCCTCTACCACCAAATACCAGTAAATGTTTCTCAATTATATTGGTTATATGTCCACATCTAGGAGGTGCAATGCTCAAGAAATGGACAACTATGTTCACCCAAGTGATTTTGTGTCCAACACAAAACACCCACTTTTTACTATCCCATATATATCAAGTTTCCCTTTTACCGAGCGCGGAAGAAGCAGAAAAATCTATAGGAGAAGCTAAAACCCATAACTGGCCAATTCTGACCCTTTGCAGAAACTAGTATCGAGCATCCTAAAGTTACCTAAGTTTTCCACCTTAACACCCACAGAAAATAAACATATGATAGCCAAGGGCAATAGCTGGATGAAAGGCTCGTGGACTTGCCCATCAAAATCATTACCAGTACATTTTGGATGAAACCATAAGTTGTTCTCACTATCAAATATTGTGATATCACCTCGGAATCGTTAACCAACAAGGCCACCAAAGATAAGAAGTTTCCATTTTCCCACATTTACCGCAGTATGACCACATGTTTACTAGAAGCTTTGCATTACCAAAATCATCAGTTTTTTTAGATTATCAAAGAAACACATGCTCAACTTCTTAGGTACTACATCAATCAAAATCACCATTGATGTAGGAATAACTACCTTCAAATGGGATTTATGAATACTTTAACAATAAAGAAACTGCTTTCAAAGTTAAGTTGTTCATTACCTACTCACCCAAAGGGGAACCTCACAACATCTTTTCGCAAAGAAAGATTTGAAAAGTATCATAAGTTTCTTGAAATATCGCAAAGAGACCAACTTCAATATCATAACAATGTTTTCATTGATTTTAACTCAGTGGAGGGAAGTATATGGATACCTTGTGTATAAGACAAGGGACGAAATGTAGCAAAAAACTGATAATTTTCCCACAGTGTATCTCCGGCAACAAGAACTCAACTTGCCACGAGGAGGCATCCATTCCCCTCTCGGCTACTCTCCCTATTACGTTCCCCACTCCCAGATACTAACTATTCCCCCAACAAATCAGGTCCTTCAAAAACAAAACGCATAATCTCCAACGACGCCTAAAAACTTACTATAGAGTACATGTCAGAAAAACCTGTCAAGACAAAAACTTTATATATCTAAACAGTAACCATTAATGTAGTAACAATAAAGTGAAAAACTAATTAGTTTTCAAGCTAAGAAGAAGAAGAAAATGAGACAAAGTCTTAACGACTTACCTTATAATTTAAGTTAATCTTACAAGAAGGGAAATCAAGAGGATGTACCTGAACCGGTTCTGAACCGCTGTATCCAAACAATTTGATTGCGGAAATAGTGGACGGAGTCAAATAAAATCCCCTAAGCAGAAGCAACAAAACTTCTTCCATGTGGTCATTACAATTTGATTCTCCCATATCTACAAAAGCAAAAGTAAACGAATTAAAATTCTTACTTATAATGATTATTGTAGCAATGAGAATTTGGAAATGATAATGATTTCAATGTGCAAAAATTAGATTCCGGTTGATCAACAATTAGAAGCAGTGGGAAATTTTATACTTTAGGTTAATGATGAGGTTAAATCTTCTCCAAAAGGAAGCCAAGAGAAGAGATAAATAAAACTCTGAAATTTAAATTCAAGAACAATGCTTGGGCAGGCGGGGGGATCAGGGCCTTTTGGGGATGATGCGCAAACGGAATTTGGTTAGGGTAAAGAAAATTAAAGGCTTACTCAGACAAACTAAGTGGATTATAGTTTTTAATTCCATAATAAGAAATATATTTTTTAAGAAGAAAAAGGACAAATTGCAATTTAACTTGACAAAGTGTCGCTCACAGCAGCAAATCTAAGAATCTAAGAATCTAAGAAGAACAATGCTGTAACCATCTTACTTAATGTATGCCGGTGGTTTTACAAATCTAAGAATCTAAAGATCTGACATCGATATTTCCAATCCAAACACTATCTATCAAAATGCCAAAATGTTGTATGTAAAGCATAAATGGTTAAGATACTTCAAGATGGAACAAAGTAGTTTTCATAACAATACAATAAAAAAATATAACAGATAACAACAAAGTAGTAATTTTTCATACATTAAATAAGACTATCATTTGTTAAATTTCTTCATGGAAGCACAAGCAACTCGTTTCTCTCTAATAGTTTTTCAAATTTCCAACCAGCACACTCAGAATGTGGAAATTACATGTTAACCTACCAAAATAGACATATGCTAATCAATGGCAATAGCTAGATGAAAAGCTCTTGTACTTGTACCCATTTGCCCATCAGATCATTACGAAGTGCATTTTGGATGAAAACTATAAGTTGTTCTCACAATCAAACATGATGATATCACTTGGGAATCATTTACCAACAGGCTACCAAATATAAAAAGTTTCCATCTTCCAACAATTACCGCAGTATGACCAAATGTTTGCAAGATGAATTGTCAAAATCATCAGTTTTTGATCGTTAAAGCGAACCACAAACTCAACTTCTTAGGTATTAAATGCATCAAAAGCACCAGTGATGTAGGTAAAAATATTTTTGAATGAGCTTTATGAATTACCATAACAATGAAGAAGTTGTTTTTGAAGTTGAGTTGTTCATTACCTACTCCTCCAAAAGAGATCCTCACATCTTTTTTGCAGCAATCTTGTTTTGCCAAGAAAGATTGTACCAAATATCAAGAGTTTGTAATACCGCAAGGAAACCAAGTTCACTATCATAACAATGTTTCCATTGTCCTTAACTCACTGGCCTCCTGATAACCTCAATCCACGTTTCCCAACAAATATTTGATACTTTTCAGGAAATTTTGATATGAACTCGTGAGCATTAGCCATTTTGGCTGCATTTTCTACATCGGCACTGGTAGCTTTGCCTTGAGCCCGTACGCGATATTCTCTTCCACAGAACAGTTGAAAAGAACAGACTCTTGGCTTACTATACTAATCTTTCGGTGTAGATGTTCATGCGATATATCTACCAAAGGAATACCATTGACCAAAATCTTTCCCTTCAGAGGGTCATAAAACCTCTCGATCAAGTTCGCTATTGTGGTCTTTCCACCCCCACTTGTACCAACAAGAGCAACCTTGGAACCAGGCTTCAGTTTCAATGTAATGCCCTTGAGAATCATATAGCTAGGGCGAGAGGGATAGACAAACCAAACATCATCTATCTCCACGTCCCCGTCTTGATTTCCCAATGGACACTTGTTCCCAGATTTTGGCATGGATGATAAAGCTGAAAGACTCTCCTACTTGCTCCTGTAGTTTCATAGTTGATGAATATAACCCTGAGAGAGCTGATACAGAGGACCCGACTGTGAGACTATAAAGAATGAAGGATGTGAGAGCACCCGTGGTCATTGAACCTGTTATTGCCAAATTAGCCCCATAAATCACAACTACGGTAACCGATAATGTCAACGCGGCATTTAGCCCTCCAGAAAAAAGGCTGACTACTTTAGCTTGCTTGAGTCCAAGCTTCAAGGTCTCGTCCACCTTCTCGGAATAACGTGAAATCGCATAATCCTCTTGTGCGAAAGATCTAACTGTGCGTATGGCACCAAAAGATTCCTCGGCAATTGAAGCAGCTACTGCAGCAGCAGCTTGAGTCTTGTGAGAAAGTTCTTGAAGATAACGTCCAAACTTACGTACGGCAATGGAAACAGCTGGGACAACAGCCAGCGATAGCAATGTTAACTTCCATCACGTTGTAAACATGAACCCAAGACCGATAATTATAGTGGAAAGACTTCTAAGGGCCTCGGAGAGATTTGTAGTTGCAGCATTTTTTATGATTTGAGTATCTTTAGAAAGCCTACTTAGGAGTTCCCCTGTTCGTGTAACATCAAAGAAGGCTATTTCCTGCTGAATAAGGTGACCGAACAAGTTCTTTCTTAGTCGAGCGACGACTCTTTTACTAGCAGAAGAAAACAACCAGGCTCGAAGTACAGCACAAATCGAACCAATGACAACTATGAGAATAATTTCTAAGATAGTGCTTTTGACAGCATTCAAAGCTTCATCTTTCTTTTCAGGCGTACTAATATCTCCAGACACAATGTCTATTATCCTTCCACCAAATGTTGGAATCATAATACTTGTTGTGGACGCTATCAACAATGCGATGGTAGCAAGTACCAAGTTCAGCGCGTCAGGCTTTGCCAATGAATATACCCTACTGAATCCAACATTTGTGGCCTGGAATGCATCACCATGCTCAAGGTCTGTCAAAGCACCATCAGAAGATTGGGCATCGTTTCCCCTTTTCTCTGCCTTTTGATTCAAGAGAGGAACTCGTTCACCTCCTCCTGGTGTACCCATGGTAATCACTAAACCACTAGACTCAAAATAAGGTTAGATTTCAGAGGTTTATATGATCCAACATGTTTGGGTGGATCCTGCCTGAGTCACACACAACTTACAACTCAATTTCGTGAAGTCAGACTAACGACAAAGTTTCAGGATTTGGAGTGGTCGTTCTTTAGAGAGGCCCAGCGTAGTTTAGAAAGCAAAGGTTTCGCAATAAATCGCTGGCCCAAACCACGCAAGAAAGACGTTGGCGGTTTTAAAAAGCAACGGAGTCTTACTCGCTTATTGTTTAAAAGCCATGTAAGGTCTATAAAAGGAAGCCGCAAAAGAATAGGTTCAGCCCTAAAAAATTAAAGCTATTTAAAACAAAAGAGAGTTAAATAAGAGTAAGAAAAAGTAAAAAAAAGAACAGCAAATGCTAAACTCACATTGTGCTACGTGTCCTAGATTGCAACATAGCTCAACGCGCCTTTGGTAGTTGCCTAAAATATACATTACGGCTACAACCCCTATAAATCTCTACTCTATGAAGCCGCTATTTTTTTCTAGCTTAAGGAAAAGAGGGCTTTAAATGGATTTGTCTAAAGAAAAGAGTTTAAAGACGGGCACGAAGCAAGGATCCTAGCTCTAAGAACGTTTATTGCATCGCGACTAGATAGAAAGACAACCCACTACCAAAAAAAGAATGACGAAAGAAAAGAAATAGCAAGGACCCACATACGCTTCGCTCAGAACCTTTGGCGCTACATTCCCCATACGCAAGTTAGCCTAGCTCTTCTTTCATTACACTTGCGTTTCATCCCTCCCCCCCCCCCCCCCCTCTTCTGACTCTAAACTACTAAAAAGTTCTTTTCTTTGTACGCAAGTTGGCTCGTAGTTTACCGGCTACCTCGTCTTCTATTTGAAGGCTACATCCAGCTACCTTTCATAAAGACCTTCATGACTATCATACTAGACTATAGCTTTTCGCTTTTCCTTCTGGCGAAGACGAAGTGACGGTTTTTTTTAACCGAAGACAGGCGAGAAAGGCCCAAAAGAAAAGAAGGAATGAAGAACGGAATGCCTTTGTTTTGTCGCTGGCAAAAAAAAAAGTACCACCATGAATAAACACGATAGCAAGCCTCTCTCTCATAGGGTCGTGTATAATCGACCGGGTGCGATCATTCAGGCAGGGTGTGGGAGGTTCATCTCTCGCCACGATAAGCCAGACACTCGTCCCAAACATTTAGCAAGAACGAAAGAGCACTATGAAAAAGAGCAGTCTGCATACGCGTGAATAGGTCATCGAAGGAAAGGGTTTAAAAGGAGGAAAGAGTTTCAGAGCAAGAGGCTGCAGGAATGAATAAGACCTGAGGAGAGCACCGATGAAGCGGTGAGCTGTGCGAGGGTTAGCGTAGATCGCTCGTTGTTGGTCCTTTTAGATTCCGCGTCAGGTAAAAAAAACAGTGGTGGGGCGCCGAATTAAAGAAGTAGCTAGAGGAAGAAAGCGCTTCAGTCATGTTTTGATAGTCATTATAGTAACGAGATGCAAATAATCACGACTACGACTACTTTGCAGAGGACAGGAACGAACCGTGCGGATGTAAGACCTATCATATAGTCGCGCGAAAGCAAAGGAGGTAGGGGAAGAGTCAAAAGCGCGGCGTGAGCTACTTGGAGAATGACCCACACTGAGAAGAAGAGCGTTGATCCATGTCGCCTATAGAAGGAAGTGACTACAACCCAGTCAAGAACGGAAGCAAGCCAACGGTTGTACTTTTTTTAGCCAAGAAGCCTACGTAATGAAGTGACTACACCTAGTCAAGACAGTGGAAAGAAGCAAGCCAAGAAGCCTACGTAAGGAAGTGACTACACCCAGTCAAGGACGGAAGCAATCCGACGCAAGCCACAAAAAAGCCAACGGACAGTGGAAAAGAAGCAAGCCACAAAGAAGGGAAGAGCCCAGTTGTATCTTGCCAAACGGAAGAACCTAATTGACTCTAGGACCTGACATCTCAGATAACCCGGGGTACTATAGACAAGACAAAGAGAAAGACGAGAACCTCTGTGACTAGAGCCAAGAGACAAAAGGCGGAGAAGCCTACGCGCAACTTTCTTTTCACCGACCAAAGTGAAAACAAGAACCTAATGGACGCCAGTAGCTAGGAGTTGGTTCAAGAGTGGAGTCGCCTTTCTTTTAGGGCTAGGAATAGTTTTAAAAGAGGTAGAGGTGAGGTAGCTTGCTAAAGCTAGTGTGGTTTAAAAAATAGCTAGAAGAAGTAGTTTCGTTCCGTAGTTTAGGAAGCTTTCTAGGAACGAAACTACCGTAGTGCCCACTAGAATAAGTTCAGCCCTAAAAGATTAGACTTACGTACGCTAAAAGAAAGTCGTTATAAATATTGAGTTAAAGCTGAAGAAATTTTTCATTCGTTCGAAATCCACTTTGAGCTTCCAGCCCTAGCACCGCAACTCAAACTCATCTATAGCTAGTGTGGTTTAAGAAATAGCTAGAAGAAGTAGTTTCGTTCCGTAGTTTAGGAAGCTTTCTAGGAACGAAACTACCATAGTGCCCACTAGAATAAGTTCAGCCCTAAAAGATTAGACTTGCGTACGCTAAAAGAAAGTCGTTATAAATATTGAGTTAAAGCTGAAGAAATTTTTCATTCGTTCGAAATCCACTTTGAGCTTCCAGCCCTAGCACCGCAACTCAAACTCATCTATAGACAAATCCTTTTCTTAAAAAATGGCTCGTAGTTTAGGATCCTACCTAGGATCCTTCTAAACTACTTAAAGCTACCTTTCTCATATTTAAAAACAGCGAAGCCCCCCATTACTACTTTCCTATCCCCTTCTCAGGTCTCATCTATCCACGGATGCTTGCTTTTGACTGACAACTGACTCCAGAGGACTTGTAGCGTAGCAACTACCCTAGCTCTTTTCCTTTTCTTTTGTTACCTATTCTAGTGGTTTAGAAAGCTACCTTCCTCTTTTCTTTAAACAAAAGACAAACTCTACTCCGTGGTCTTCCCGCCGATGCTTGCTTGACTGACAACTGACTCCAACAGCTAGGACCTATGACCCTTTCCTGCTCATTCCGTCTCTACTCCGTGGTCTTCTTGTACGCTTCCCCAAGATTGCACTCATCGCGGGCTCCTTCAGACCAAGAGAGAGACCAGATCCCATAAGCAAAGATGAGGTAGGTTTGATTCAGTGCGGTAGTTGAATCCTCGGAGACCTAAGTAAGCAAAACCCCTCTTTCGACGCTTATCATAATGCTTCTAGAGCCATCTTCATAATGGACCTCTAAAAAAACTATACATGTGAGCAGCTTCGCCGTACGCAAGTTCCTTTTACCCTTTTAAACCCTGGCACCTGTTTCCGTAGCTCAATAACTATTCTAGTGGTTTAGAAAGCTCCCTTAGTATATATTATTTAACATACGCAAGTCCGTGTAGTTTTCGTTGTACTTGCGTACGCCGTAATGTATATTTTAGGCAACTACAACTACAACACCTCTTTTTAAACCTAAAAAAATTGATAACTGAGATATAACAGCACACTCCGGCTTCCTCTAAACTACTTAAAGCCTGTTTCTTGCTTAGGCTACTCTTTTCTTTAATCCGGCTTTAACTCGCCGTACGCAAGTTAGTCTTTTTTAGTAGATAGCTATTTATAACGGCGCCTTTTAAACTACTACCTCCGGCTTCAATTTTAAACCCACACTAGGATCCTTGCCTCTCTTTTAGCGCTTTATGGAAAACACCTTAACTCAAACCTCCGCGTTCTATTTGGCTTTCTTTTAGCACAAGGATCCTACCTAGGATCCTTCTAAAAGAAACTTGCGTACGCTAAAAGACTCTATCGCTTTTCTATAGCCCATGCCTCCAACTATTTCTATAATACAGCTCTTTTCTTTAAGGATCCTTCGGCGTACGCAAGTTCCAAACTACCTTCTAGCTATAATAAAGACAAAATAGGATCCATCTCTAAACTACTCTTTAATGCTTTTTAATACTCTTTCTTTCTTTTAGCGTACGCAAGTTTCTTTTAGCTCTAAAAGGCTGAACCTATTCTTATTCTAGTGGTTTAGAAAGCTACCTCTTTAGAAGTGGAGGATACCGAAGCTACTTAAAGCCCGTGGAATGAGTAAGGACTGCAAGAAAGCAAAGAGATGATCTTGCTTTGCACTACTCTTCTCTCTTTGACCCGAGTAGTTTAGCGGTCAATCTGGCTGTGAGAGAAGGAGAAGGCACTGACACCTGTTGGCTCTCTGATGTGGGTTCGCTTCCTATAACGACTTAGCTCAAATCAACCACCTTCTTTCTTGATAGCTACATGGCGGGTTTGTTTATAGTACCCTGGACTCGCTTGCCTTACTTGACTGAATGAACTGAACTGAAAGGCACTGGACTCGCGCTTGACTGAATGAACTGGACTGAAACGTACTGGACTCGCTTGACTGGACCTAAGCTCTGCTCTTTTCGGCCCATCTTTAGCAAGAGGTTTTTAGCGGAAAAATGAGAATGCCGTTCTTGACTGCTCTAAGGCAGGCTTAGACCTAGAAGTGGTGTCAGGAGCCTCACTGCAACCTCTAAAAAAAGCGTATTCCATCCCGTCTTTGACTCATCCACCCATGCGTCTTCGGTGAAGGTGCGGGAGGGTGGAGCTAAGTCCACTCCACTCTTTGTTTCACTGCAACCTCTAAAAAAAAGTGTCTTCCATCCCGTCTTTGCTCATAACCTATACGTCTTCCATCCCATCTTTGACTCGTCCACCTATACGTCTTCCATCCCGTCTTTGACTCATAACCTATGCGTGTGGATGCTTCTGACTAAGAGATCCTATGGGTCTACTGCTCTCAGCCTCGCACTATTAGACCAGGGCTCCATCTTTGCTATACCTCCAGTGGAGCAGTTTAGAGCTGAACTTGAACTACACTACTAAAAAATAGCCTAGAGAGGCCTGCCCGTATTGGATCAGACTCTACTTGCTTTCTAAACCACTCTCATGTGCCTTCTAATCTACTTAAAGCTGCAACGATCCCCACTCTGATCTGCTTTAAAATGGGTGATAGGGTGATGGAGAGTCCGTTATAGAAGAGGAGGAAAGGAGTGTGCTGAAAAGGCCAGTAGCGCTCATCTAGCGTTTAGAGTCAAGGAGTTGCCTACCGAAGGAAAGGCCAGTAGCGCTCATCTAGCGTCTCCGAAAGCCGCATTTCGAGTCATCTTGGACCATTCCCAGTCTCCGCTGTGGAACGTGCATTCTTCCTTCTTTAAACCCTTATTTCACCCTGGCGCGCTCTTTTTTTTAGGAACGTGCCTTCTTCTTCATCTATAGCATTCTTCCTTATTCCTTACCTTAGGAGAATAGAAGTTGGGCGACAGAGCATCCGTGAAAAGAGGACACTAAGTGAGAGTCAAGACGTAGTCAGTAGCTATATGAGAAGGAACTTGCGTACGGAGAGAGAAGCCGACACCGGAGTCCTAAGGCAACCACCAACTGAGACAGACGATAGCCAACTTAGTCTCTTAGCCAGACCGAGGAGGAAGCCGAGTCCCGTGGCTAAGCCAGCTCAGATCGAAGTACGTCCCGTGGCTAAGCTGAGTCCTGTGGCCTACTCATCTTTTTCTTTTTCTTTTGACCGAGATGAGCTAGGGGAGTGCAGGTTCGTGTGGCTTTGTCTATGCTTTGCCGGGGTTAGCCTAGCAATCCAAAGAGCGGTGTGATGCGGTGATGCTCGTTATTCCTTGGGGTGTGTTGGTGATCCCATTTGGGTCGAAGAAGCAAAGTAATAGTTTGGAAGCATCAGCCAAAATAAGTAACGAACTATTCAACCGCGACAAGACAAAATAGTTGGAGCTGCAGTTTGCGAGCTTATTAGTTTTTTCTAGGTGTAGACTAGCTAGCGTCTAGCCTGCTCCCTTCGCGCGTCTATCATGTGCTAACCGGAGCGCTCCTTTTCAGCGGCGTATAGGTACCCCTTTTTTCCAGTCTAGCTTAGCTGCTAGAGCAAGGAGCCCGTATAGATAGACCGTACCTCTATCTTGTGGCAGCGGATTCAAGCCAGACGAGCGAACTTGCGTACGAAGAAAGGACAGAGAGGACCTAGCGTGCGAGGGTGAAAGCATAGAAGTAGCGCCGCTAAAAAAAAGAGTGCTGTTTTTTAAGAGGGAGTCGTCAGTTCGCAATCTCTGTCTCATTAGTCTATGGGACCGATCCTAGCTTCGATGCTGCTGTGAATGCCGCGAGACAAAAGCTTTGGGGTTTCCGCGAGCTAGGATCCTCACTAGGATCTTTCCTTACCACTACCTCTTTTCCTATTACTATTTAAAGCCTTGTTTTAAATGGCGCTTTGCTGACGCTTTTTCGAGCCATCTTTTGTTGTCGCTAGGATCCTTCAGATTCGGTCTCTTCGATACTACAAACTCTTCTTTTCTTAGCGGTGGCGCCCTCTAAAGAATAGCCTAGGGAGGCCGGCTAGGCGTAGCTAACGAAAACGCCGCTAACAATAAGCCTGACGCAATCCAGTCTACAGAGGATACCAACTCTTTTGCTTTATCGCTCTTTTCCTGGAAAAAGCATTGCATAGAAGGCGGGAAAAAGCAAAGTTGGTAGCCTATCGAGTTGAATGCACCTGACGCTACCGGGCTTCATCTCCCGGGAGAGCTTACGGAACTCTTCGACGTCTAAAGGGGGCTAGGCTATCTAGGATCTGCGGGGCGAGGAAAAAGCGGTTCACTTGCGTACGAAGATAGATTCGCAGATCTTTGACGAAGAGCGGCAGATCCATGACGCGGAGCTAGCGAAAAGCAATCAGGAGCTAACAAAGAAAGATCAAGAACTGACGAAGGTAGTTTGGAGGTAGAACTAGTCAAACTACGTCATCGGATTCAATCGCTAGAAGAGTGTGCTCACCGTACGCAAATTCCCAAGGATCCAGCGATTAGCTCTCATACAAACAGCACAACGAGCTTAGTTCAACCTACTATCTTAAGTCTCTAAAAAAAGGAAATGATTAAGTCTCTTGCTGGGCTTTAAAAAGGGTAGTAGCCATAAGGTGGAAGCCGGAGGTTTTATAGAGAGCTATTTAAAACAATGTAATAGGAGGAAAAGATAGAGACTTGCGTACGGCGAAGGGTTGCCAAGCGAGTTTTAAAAGCCAATAGAGGCTCTTGTTGGAAGCAAAGAACTTGCGTACGGCGAAATAGAAGACGAGGTGGTTAAAAAACAGAGTGAAACTTGTGTACGAAGAAAAGGAGTCAGAAGCCAGAGGTTTTAGTAGTTAGAGAGCCATTTTTTAATAAAACTTGCATACGAAAAACGAAAGAAAAGAGCCAGAAGAAGGAGTGATTGCTTTAGCCATTAGGGTAATGGCTTTGGAAAAAGACGGAGGTGGGAGTTAAAGAACCGGAAGTAGCCTTTCAAGTATTAAAGAAAAGAGGTTTCAAGTAGCTCAGAGTAGCCTAAACAAGGAGTTAAAGCCAGACTTGCGTACGTTAAAAAAAGAGTTAGAGTTTAGAGGTAGCCACCCTCATACCTAACTACCAAGAGGTTGAGTATAGCAACCTAACTCGGGTCACCACTTATAGCTACCTGACTTGGTACCTTATATCAATCTAGCCTGCCATAGGTTAGCATTCCTTACCTTTCCTTACCCGCTACCTAGCCTGCCATAGGCATAGGGTTAGCCTAAGCTTACCTTTCCTTTCCTTACCAGCTAACAGCTCCCTAGCCTGCCATTCCTTACCAGCTAGCTACCGCTGGGTCACCGGTGCCAGTTTTAACCTATAGGTTGTTTACGTTTGATTATCCTTAACTTCCGGTGCCAAGGTTTAAGAAAAGAAGTAATCTCCGTGTGGTGGTGGTTTCTTTCTTCAGTATCCTAATGTTTGAAATATAGGTTAGTTGTAGTCACCGTTTCCGAATGATGCCGTAGTCCCATCTTATGATAGCTATATTCCTGATCAATTACACCTCAGAGCCACCCCCTCCATTACGGGTTCCAATCATCCATTCATGTGCCCACGGGGTGTCCTAAGTTACCCGGAGTCGGAATCCTTTTTTTTTACTAACTCCTATTTTATTGCTTCTTCTTTTTAAAGTCTGGTCTCTAAACTACGCCCTTGCTTTTCCTTATACGTGATTATGGCATTGAGAAACTAAGGATCCTCACAGTACCCACCGCTACAGGATTACTCAAAAAGCTTGAGAGAAAGAACTTGACTCTTGCCGCAGTCTCTTACTAGGATCCTAAGAAGGGCTTTAAAAAGCGTAGCAAGCAGGCAGAAAGGGTGAGTGGAATTAAGTATTAAAGATCTAAGGAAAAGCAAAAGAATAAGGGCACAAAGGAAAAGAGATGGGTGACTTACGTACGCCGAAGGATCCTAGCTCTATAGAAAGAAAAGAAAAGGCGCACTAGGATCCTAGTTATTGAGCCACCACTTTTTAACGTACGCAAGTCCTAAACTACTAAAGCTAGGCTTAAGAATCCTTCTTGGCTTTTGACTCTAAACTACCTTCCATCCTCTCTTTTTTTAGCTTCCTCTCTAAACCAGTTAGAGGGGGGAAGCTTTCTAAACTACTCTTTCTTTTCTTTTAGAGGCTTTAAGTAGTTTAGGAGTAAGAAGCCGGTATATGGAAAAGACCTCTAAAACTACGCTACAAAAACTAGAACTTTAAATAGAAGACGGGGTGGGAGTCAGGGGAAACGTAGGTGGACACCGAAGCGAACTTGCGTACGACGAAAGAGGCCTAGAGCCACGAGGTCAGTTGCGTTGGCCCTGTAGGCTACGCTACGTCTTTTCTTTTCCCGAGGTCCAAGAGGTCCGGGTGAGCCGCTAGGATCCCTCATAAAACAAAGGCCAATCGGCCTGATTCAAGACAAGTGCGTTGTCCCTCTATTCTACTAGGGGGAGCCTTTTTTTTAGGATCCTTCTTAGCGTTGTGATAAGGAACTAGCGCAACAAAAAGCCGAAGCTTTAAAAAGGGTGTGTTGGAGCCTTTTTTTTTAGGATCCTTCTTAGCGTTGTGATGGAGATAGATAAAGGAGGAGTGTGCTGAAGAAGGCCATCACCGGGGTGTGCTACAGATGAGAACAAAAAACCAAAGATAGGCTACGTCTTTGCCCGAGATCCAAGAGGTCCGGGTGCGCTGCTATTCATATAGGACAGGCCCGTTCGGCATGATTCAAGACAGGGCAAAGGCGTTGATGTTCTTGATTTTGATCACGAGTGACCTCCAACTACAGTAGGCTATTCTTTCCGTTTTTTTGGGTGAGCATGACTTATTCTTTTCCGAGAGCATGACCAATTCTTCGTACGCAAGTTCCAAAACACACCGCGTAACTGAAGGTAGAGCCTTTTCAATGCATCTTATTTTTGCTTTATGGGTACAGGTCTTTGGAAAGAAAAGACCCTTACCCGGCCAACAAGCATATGAAACTAGCCTTAACAAACGCACTATGGTAGTTTAGAAGGATCCTCTACCTTTCAACACTATAGCCAAACCCACACTACGAAAGAAAAGGAGAAGAGAAAGCAAAGCGTATGCCGGGGGCTAGGCTAGGCTAGGCGAGTGTTTGTCTTTCATTGCTCCGGATCATAGACATCACTACTATCAAAGAAGGCATCGCCACAAGGAAAAGAATAGGATTTCCACCCCCTTTTTTACTATGGCCCCTGAAGAACCGCCTAGTAGTGGTCATGCCTGTGGGTCTTCATAGCTAGGATCCTTCAAAAAAAAAAAAATGTCGCTGCTAGCAACTTTTGGGACCGCGAGTAGAGAGCGTTTTTTTTTTATACGAAAGACAAGAGCTAGAAGACGCTTTCTAATCTATTTCTAGGTCTTATCTTTTTTTAAGGTAGGTCTTATCTTTTTGCGTGGATTTGAAGACGCTTTCTTGTTCTTTAAACTCACGCTTTTCGCGCTGGCTCAAGGATCCTAAAAGGACAAGCTACCTCTAAGGATCCTTGTTTCTTTAATCCCTTTTTTAAAAGGATTTGAAGACATGGTGTGTGAAATCTTTTGCTTCTTTTCCTACTACTTTTAAAAGGAGAACTCTACCACAGTGGTACGACACAAGATAGCCCCTACAGCTCCCTAAAGAGACTCGTTGATATGACAAGAGCTCTTTTTTCTAGTGAAACCGACGCTCTCCGACCTGGATTTGAAAACAAGGACTTCTAAACAGCTCTTGCTGGATTTCTAAAAAAAAACACCTGTAGGTTTATTAAAACCGACGCTCCTTTTAACAATCCTGGATTTCTTGCTGCGAAAACAAGTCCACTATCCTTATCCAGCAAGCTGGATTTCTTGCTACCTGTAGGTTTCTTGCTTCTTCTATAGACATTACCACTCCTGACCCACTATAGTACCTTCGCCTTTTCTATTCTTATTTATTAGTCTCGCTTGCTACGCTACCATAACAACTACAACTACAACTAGCTCCCTTCTTCTCGCTATCACTACGACTAGGATCCTTGCTATCACTATTGCTATCGCTATGGCTCCCACTTGCTTTTTAAATAGTGTTCGCTCTTTTCCACTGATTAGCACTTTTCCATATACCTTCTTTAACTCCCACCGCTCTCTAGCTGTTAGCCCCCCCCCCCCCCCCTCTACCTTGTTTCTCCGGTAGCTTTAGCTTTAGCAGTTTGGAAAACACCTCTTTTCTTTAATGCTCTTTTTCCGTACACAAGTTGGTTCTTGAAAGGCTACATTCATCAGCCTCCGGGGCACCTTTGACGCTACACTCTTGGCCCTAAACTAATAGCTGCGAAATCTAATCATAGGATGCTGTGAAAGAATCTTTCTTGCTGGGTTGGGTCTTCTAGCCAGTGTATCATAGCGCGTTCGAGTCTATAGATAGCTCGTATATAGAAAAGAGAGAAAAGAGTCGACTAGGCCAAGCACAGGGCGAGTAGTGTAGTTTTGGAGGGCTTTAAAAGGATTTGTCTATAGATAAGAGTCAGAGAAAGAAAATTGAATGAGCTCTGCAAAACCTACTGACGCTATCCACTATTGGTATTGGAATGCAAATGGGACACGAACCGCTGCCATATGATAGACCAAGTAGTTAGAGAGCATGATAGCTATGTCCATAAATAGGCGAGAATGAGGCGGATAGACCACATTTGGGCTAAGAGGCAAAGGTAGACAGAGTTTTAAAAGGGTTAAAGAATGAAAACCCAAAGTAGAAAGGAGTGTGTTGCAGCCTAGATAGAGAAGACGGAAGGAGCCTAGGATCCTAGTAAGAAGAAAGGCCCCTAGGAACGAAACTACTATAGCTTTTCAAGTATTAAAGAAAAGAGGTGTGTGCTGGAGCTAGGAACCAGAGGAAGCCGGTTGAGCTTGCACAAGTCAAAAAGAGATTTCAACACTTCTAAACTACTTTTGTATTAAGTGTGTGTGGGGGGGGGGGTGGGGGTGGGGGTGGGGGGTTCTTTGAGAGCCTGACCGGATGGGTTCGTAGTTGCCTGATAGCTTTAGCAAGTTCTACTAACTCTTTACTCACCTACGGCTACCACTAGCGTAGCAAGTTCTAACTCCTATAGTATTGAAGAAGAGAAGTATGTAGTGGTTTTGGATAGAAGCAAAGCATAGGTCGAATAGAGGAACCGAGCTTTCCAGAGTCGAATAGAGGAACCGAGCTTTCCAGAAGTCGAAAAGGGGAACCGAGCTTTCCAGAATAGAAGCCTACCCCACCAAAAGGAAGCAAGCCCTAACTGTTGAATAGAGAATCCTAAGTACTTGCGTACGGAGCAAGCATAATGGAAAATAGTTGGAGACTTGCGTACGCAGAAGTCGCCTCCTCCCAGAAAAAAAAAACAACGTAGTCATCCTTTGCATCCTGGGCTCACTGTACGCAAGTTGACTCTTTGACGCTTCCATCTGGTCGATCAGACTGAGTCATTCTCCCCCAACTATAAGCTAAACCAGTCCTAAACTACGTAACACCTCCTTTTTCACACCAACCATTCGTCTATCTACTGAGGATCCTTCTTATAAGGTACAAAGATCAAACGCACAACTAGAGCATACTGGAGTGGCTAGACTCGCATATAGGTAGTTAGAGGGCAGTAGGAGGCTTTTAAAAAGGAGATTCCTAAGTATAGCTGGAGTCTGTTCGGGGTTAAAAAAAGCAGTGGAACTACTCCTAAGTAGCTATAGCTGGAGTCTGCTCTCTGTCTGCGGGTGTGTTGAAGTGAAGCAGTGGTCTAAGCTACTCTTTTGTAGCTTGCTGGTCCGAAAGAGACGTAGACCTTCTTGCTTGTCAGTTTGTTCCTACTATGCCATTTCTCACATCATAAGTGAACTCCTTTATATCTTGAATCCTTACTAAGCTAGCGGCCTCTAGGCGAAACTCTGTTTCTCAGATATCTTTTCGCCTGGGGTTTTACTTTTTGATCTAAGAAAAGATTCGAGATCCATTATAAGTTTGCTCACCTGTGAATATTTTTCTACAAGAGTTAACTTCGCATCAACTAGCTTCATCTGAACCCTTTCTTCACGCTAAAACTCAGCTGTTTGCAGCATCTTTTTCTCTCCTTCCAGTTCTCTATTTTCAACAGATTCCCTCTTCATTGTTTCATTTTCAGCCCTCTCTTCTCCAAGTTCTTGCGCAAGCTTATCAACAACTTTTTCTCGTAACTTTCTGGCTTCCCTCTCTCTCATAATTTTGCATAAAACGCTTTGCAGATGACTTGGCATCGACAAGTTCATCGACCAATTTGGAGTTGACAATTTCCATCCTTCTACGATTTTTCGGGATTGGTTTAAGTCGTCCTTGAAATCATCAATTATTGCTTGGATCTTCTCATGTTCTCTCCTTCGCCAGGCAGCCTTTTCCTCAGAAACCTTTGTCAAGAAGTGTTCAACTTTCTTGTTTGAGACCCGCCGCTCAGTTTCTAGCTCATGAATGCGTATTCGAGCTGGTTCCAATTCTGCTTGAATAACTGAAACAGATATAAGCTTCGCGTTGCCTTACAAGGGGAGAATATCACTTGATAAACAACAGTCGACCTACAAAATTGAAAAATTGTTAGAGATGAAAAAAGTTAAGGAATCTGACAACATTTCTAAGATCAGGCCCAACCCTAGCCCAATTGGGCCCCAAATTTAAGGGGGGCTCAATTTTTTTAATTTTTTCTTTACTACCCTTCTTCAACTGGTCCAACTCCTCTCTCTCTTTCTCTTTCTCTCCATCTCCTAAAGACTAAAGCAGTACGCCAATGTACTTCTCCCTCCACAAACTCCTCTCTCTCTCTTTCTTTCTCTCCATCTCCTAAGACTTTGAACTCACCTTCTGAAATTGGTACCTTTCACCAAGTCCTCTGTAATTAAGGCCTTGAGTTTAACGAATACTGCTAGAAATTGGTACCCAATTGTGGCTTCACCAACAATTCATTAGGGCTTGTAAATTGGTACTGAGATAGAAAATTAGGGCTTTTAGCAGTACCCTTCACCAAGTTTATTCTTTATTTCTTTGTAAAGTGGATCCTGCTATCTATAAAGCACAAAAATCACATTTTATTTTATTTTTGAGGCATGTGTCAACACTTTCCTTTGAAACCAATTCTTGATAAAATAAAGCATAATCAAGCACGATGTAATTGGTTATAAAGGCCAGTATTTGTATGGAATGATCCCCGAGATGAACACCTCACTTTTGAGTGGGATCTATTTTGGTTTATCCGAATGATGAGGTCTACTATTTCAATTTTTGTGAAGCTCATAAATATTATGAGGTGCTTTTCAGATGATTATATTATCTGTCTTATCAACAACTAAGGTAATATTGAGGTGTGAACTTAGTATACACGCGCGCGTGCGAGGAGGAGGGGGGGGGGAGGAGCTACATCATATATGTTAAAGATATGTATGCCTTATCGTGGTCTGGAAACTACATAATCATGTATTTATTGGGACCTACACATATAGTTGGGAGCTACATGTTACGGTATTTGAACCTATAAAGTTTACAACAATTAGAACTATCTATATAAATACATATAGCATATGAGTAATGCATTTACATATTTATATACACAATTCTTCCTTTTCTCCATACTCTAGCATTGACAGGTCACCATGTGCCAATTTATTGTGGCAGAAATATTGGAAGCGGCATGAAATAAATCACAATTAGCTATCATTATAAATCTTATAATGGAAACATACCATGAAATACTAACAAACAAAATATCTATTCCAAGATAATTGACAGAATATGACTGTAGGAACACACTCCCGCTATCCCCGAGCCCATGGATCTTGGAGGACTTCCCTGCCCTTGGA